>JALMGA010000002.1:104211166-105411999 GCA_023333525.1 Aspidoscelis tigris stejnegeri | reverse complement strand
CCCAGCCGTGGACCCATATCTGCTTTTCAAGGTACCATTAGCTGCCTTGACATATTAATCGCACAATCATAACATTTAGCTTGGCTTGGCTGAAGAATTATTTCCAAGTTCCTGGGTCCTCTTCCTTGAGAGTGTCCACACTGCTTGTTATCTTACCCTGGCATGAAGTCTGCTTGCTGAATTGCCTGAGCTAGCTAGTCCACTTGAATGAGTGTTGAAAGTATTCCTCCAAGACACCCCTAGCTTCTGAGTATCCCCTCAAAGCAAAGACTTCTGAGAGATTAGCATTGTCCTCTCCTTCCCCTCTATCCTTTCCTTCCCCTTTTGAAGTAAAATCAGTCTTTTATTGTAGGGAATGTGCGCAATTTCCCTCCCCCACCCCTATTTGCTTCACATCAAAGCGAATGGGACAGAAATTTTCCTTAGTGTGAATACAGCCATGGTTTCAAATTCCCTTTGAATTTGCTCTGAATCCGTTCTGCCAGCAGTCACATCTCTGAATCCAGTCTGATACAATCTGAATCCTATCAAATTTGATATGAATCCAATCCAAATCTGCTCCAGATCCAATCCAAATTTGCTCCAGAGGTAAGTGGGCAGCCACTTTGAATGTAACAAAGCTTTGAATGAAGACACAAAAGCTTTCTCTTTACATGCAAAGGTCAGTCTGCAAATTTGATCCAAATGTGGAGTTTCAAATATTCACAATTCATACAAATTGTGGTGACAAACATTTTTTGCCCAATCCTATTCTATTGTTTAAAGGAGAAAAAAACAGACAGTGGCTCAGAGACTCATTCATTGAGAGTGGGGCTTGAACTGGGGAATCATGGAAAGAACTGATTGAGGCAAAAGGTGGAGGTAGATATCCTCCTCTGCTATTCCTCCCCAGTAGCTTTAGGGAGTGTTTGTAGATTAACTGTGGAACAGAGTTCCAGAATTCTGATTAATGATGTTCCACTCTAACAGCCTGTTCCCATTACAAACTTAAAATGGTTTGGAAATGGTTTCGATCCTCACAGTCCCCACGTCAGGTTGGCTTAACACACTTTCTGTGTGTTAAATCGCCCCAAAATGTTGTAAATAAAACACTCATTTCAACAGGTCTCATTCCTGTTCTTGCGTTTTAAATGGTTTACATTTCTTACTGTGGGAATGGTACCATTTTAGTGGGACGAGAATGCATGTTTAGGGTTTCCGTCCCCCAATAGCACTCTAGGACCTCCCCGCCCTTGTTGTGTCAAAGAACTGCGGCAGGAGGAATCCCAATCAGAGAGAGGGAGTGGGCACCATAACTGGCAATGGGTGGAGAGAAAAAGATATGCTTTCCCAAATGAAGTTTTCAAGCGCTTTCAGAATCAGGATCGAATGCGATTATAATTGAAAGTAATGGGATCAGGCAAATTCGTATTTGCATCCAGTTCTTTTATTTTGGTTTAGGAAAAACGTTTTAAGCTTGTAATGGGAACAGGGCCCAATTGGCTGATTTCCCCCTAGATCTCTCCAATCAAATCTCAGCTTTCCATTCCTACCCTGAGCTTTGCACTATCTTTATTGATCCTGCAAAAGCAAGGGTCATGTTTTGTTGCTTGCAGTTCAAAATACTTGCTATCTACAGCTATATTTCCCCAAGTTTTTCCTTTGGTTGCTGCAAATAAAAGTTGCTGTTTGGGTTTTGTGCTTCTTAAATTCTACCAAACTCATCCTTGTTAACTTTTCCCTTCCTAAGGACTGGCTGCCAGTAACATGACTGTCAGACCAACCATCTCGTTCTAAGGCACCTTGTCTTTGGGTATTGCAGAATGGAAGAATGCGTCTCATGATGCTGTATCTGTCTTGAGATAGAAGGGAAATGTGAAAAGGAAAGGAAGGCGCTTGGTCTTTGTGATAGAAGGAGGAAAGGCCACATTTTGCCCTCTGAAAACACTGGCAGAATATATGGATGGGGAAAATATGTTTGAATGGCAAAACTTTGAACGTTTGCATTTGAATCAAATATTGGCTCTATTCAACAGCTTTTGTGCATTTGTTCAAAGCTTTGTTACATACACAAAGGTGAATTTGAAGATACCTAGCAGATTCAGATCAAGTTCGGATTAGAGTTGGATTGGATTTGGAGGGGCAACTGGTGGTGACAGGGACTGATCGACAGTCAAAGAACATTTAAAGTAAATTTGAAGCCTAACATGTTCAAAGTAGCTCCATTCTCACAAATATGAATTTCCATCTCATTTGCTCAAATGCAAAGCAAAGCTAATGGGGCGGGGGGGGGGAGATTGTGAATATCCCAAGAGCATAAAAGAGTTGAGCTAAAAGAGCTGTTGCATCTGTTACATTTTTATCTCTGGATATCCCCACTGGAGCCAAAACATGATGAATGACCATGTGGGGGAGATTCCTAGCTGGAAAAGTAGATGGAATTGAGGAGAGGCCATAGGAAAAGGAACAGAATGAAGTAAGTAGTTACACTGAAATGATTAGACTGTGCATCACAGGCTGTGTACAGATAAGGTGTAAAATGTGGAATTATTTCAGGGCTATATTGGGATCCAACTCACTTGCAGTGTGCACTGGGTGGGGGGATTCCCTTTGCTTCACTGCAGCAAGTTGTGCAGAAAGACCTTATAGGTGCAAAGGTTCTTTTATACTTATCAGAGGCCTATTCACACTTAGGAACATAAGAGGAGCCCTGCTAGATCAGGCCACAGCTCATCTAGTCCAGCATTCTTGTCACACACAGTGGCCCACCAATTACCCACTGGCATCTCAAGTAGAGACAAGGGCAAACCTCCTGCTCTCAAATCTCAGGAAATGGTGGGCATCCGTAGAAGCATCCTGCTTGTCCCCCCAGCCTGAAAGGTGTACTTAGGCATCCATTCTAGTAGCCATTGACAGCTCTGGCCTTTGGATTGTGCTGCCTTGAACAGCCATTCAAGTGACCCCTGTGTGAGGAATGTTCTCAAGGACAGTGTGCCTGCAAAAACAAACTGATAAGGAACTTCAAAGAAGTAACTGGTCTGAACCAGTCAGCCATTTCGACTTGCCTCTATTGCGCATGTCAGAGAAATCTGATATGTATTTCTCTTTCTATCTAGAAGGCGTTACGGGAATTTTGTAGTCAGCGGCCGTGGTCTAGGTATAACTTGTGTCCTGGAATGTGGGAGGTTCGAAGTTTGTCTTGATGGGGTTATGGAAAGCGAACTTCCTATGCTGCAGCATACAAAATTAAAAGGAATCTTTTTCTCTCTGACCCATCTGATTATTAAGAAACTAATATGAATAGCATTTACTGATAGGGCGGCGACTTGTGGTTCTGGAATTTTCCTAACACCTGTGTGGGTTGGTTTGGGAGCTGTTGACCATACTGCTTTATAGCCATTTCTACATCTGTTTGTGACTGCTGGCTCCTTGCTCAGTTTGGCTCTGGAAAGGAAACGGCTACTGTAAGGAAAACCAAAGGACCATCTGCACTCTGCACCTACATTTTAATCCAGCTTCAGTGCCTTTCAGCATGTGAGAACAGCAGAATGACAAGCTGCATTCTTTCAGGATTATCTCACTCTGGAAGTGGACTGAGGCTGGATTAAAACTTAGATGTAGTTGGGGTCCTAGACACAGAGCAAAGGTGGCAGAACTCAACTGAAAATCAGACAAGCCAAACAAGTGCCCACCTTTTTTTTAGTGCCTGGGGGTCACTTCTGGTGGCCCCAAATGAGCTGATTCCAAAAGCTGTTAACAGGCAGTTTTTTAAGCCACACTGCTACAGGAAATGCTGCATCATTGCTGATTTTCCTGTAAAAATGATATTTTGGGTGTTCGGCTCCTCCAAGTGGCACTATATTGGAGATGCCAGGGGAACCTCAAATTCTTGGACAGCTCTAGCAGAATATATATGGGTTATTCTCTCCTGCAGGAACTGCAAACAACCAACAGGGGGTGCAGCAAGATATATCATGCAACTGAAGACAGCCATATGCAAGTGTCTGGAGGATCTAGCTTCAGTTAAGCTGCTGCTCCCCTCAGTGGTAATGCCACACAAGCCATTTCGGAGCCATCATGCAGAAAACTGTGCTAAGCACACCGAAAGACTTTCACAAAACCCTGTGCTTTAAGGCGTAGTTGGACAGCTAATGAAGCATGCCATTTAGTCTTAAGATTCTTTGCACTTGGACTACCATGGATCTGGGTAGCGGGAGAGAAAACAAAGAAAATGGCTAAGTCAAAGGGGGGGAAATCATCACTTTGCCCCCCACCCCACCCATTCTCTAGGCATGTTTGGCACAAATCTCTGGTTTCTTCCCCCTCTCCTCAGTCCTTCACAGCTAGATCTGGCACTTTTATAATGAAAATGAGCAAGCTACGGCTCCTCCTTAGCAAAAGCAGTAGTTTATTCTTCTCTGTCTTGACTGAAAGGCCTTCAGTTTTACAGTTTTAGTTTTCTATGACTTGGTTTTCTCTCTCTCTTTCTTTTTAAAGAAATATTTCACATTCCCTTGGTTGTTTTCTGCAGAAGGGCAATAAGCAATCCTTTAAAGATCAGCATAGAAACCACTTGTTGTTGGGAGAGTTCACTAGTGAAAGCCACAGGTTTTAACATGTCCTGAGCTTTGTCTGGATTGTCCTCTTTGTTTATAGGGACCCTTTTATGGGTTTCCTCTGCCTGAGCTGGTTGCTAAGCTCTCTCTTCATCTCCTGCAGGGCTGACCTCAGCTTCCACACTTTGCGCACTTTCCCATTGTTTCTGCCACTAGGACCCAAAGCAAAAACTTTCCCATGTATGGCAGCGTACCAGAACTTGAGTTCCTCTGTTCCCACTAATTATTCTTTAGGAGGGACGAGGTATTTCCATCCCCAGACAAACACCACTCTATGCCAGTGCAAATCTTAATAAAGCAATAAAATGGAAAGGCCTCTTGACCTTACTAAATTCCCCATATGACGTGAGATGCATTGTATGAAATGTTTTGTTGTGTTGTGTTGTTTATCCACCTGCCTTTTTTATGAGAAAATTACTTCTGTAACCACAATGTTCAGGCTTGAGGGCACTAAATTACTATAGTGAGCAGTCCTGAGTATATGACAGATAATATTTGCTTGCAGAACCAGGGAGAGGGAAGGTTCGGAGGGCAAGAAAAGAGCAAGACAAGGCAAGGGTGGGAAATAAGGGGTTAGCAAGGCAGTCAAAGGGTGCCTCTTTAGCAATGGTGCACAGACAAGACATAAATGCTTTTTGCAGAAAAGTTCCCAGGATTTTAGGGGTGACATGGAGGGGGGACTAGGAAGGGTCAGACCGCATGCATTGTCTGTGACACTTTGTCTGCATGTCTGAAGGTAGGCTTTGGTTGCTAAGGAGAGTGTGCTGAGATGGCTAAATCACAGCTAGTATTTGCATCCTGATGAAATCAACAACAACAACAACAACAGCTGGGCAAATAATGGAAGAGACCAGGGGCCTGTTTGCACTTGGCCATAATTTAGAATATATTTCAGGATAAAGGTCTGTTGTCTGCATGCTAATGCAGACTCTGATAGGCCTCACCTGGGACCTGCTGCAGCCTGTACTAGCATATGGACAGCAGGGCCCTATTCCGAGATATACTCCAGAATAAAGTCAAGTGTGAACAGTCTCCAGGTTTCCACTCTGTATATAACTCTCCACAGAGTAGTGAGCCTTTTTGCACTTAACTGTAGTGGGATAGCACCGTCCCTAACTTACCTACTGGGCCTTGAAGTGTGAACAGTGCATCCCAGACTGTACGCATTGCTATAGCAACCACGATGCGGTGCGTGACTGCACAGCCGTAGTCATGCTGCCATGTCCCCATGTAAATGTCCTGTGTTTGGGACTTTACCAGGAGTGTTCCAAATGGCCGTGCACACGCTGAGCTGCAACACATTGCTTCTCCCACGGGTGGGCTAACGATTGTTGCAAAGCAGCGGAGAAATTCATTGCCCCAAATCACAAGCCTTTTTGAAATTTAGGAATGTATTAGAGCTCTCTTGTGTCTGCTTTTGAGGAGCAGATAAGTGCTTGGAGGGCAAGGTTGAGGGAGGACTCTCTTTCCAGTTACATCACAAGCATGTAATTTGGCCAGTTCTGCAGCAACTGGTGTGAATATTTGGAGTATTTTGGAAGCAACCAAGGCAGTTTCCATCACATGACCTGGCCTGAAGCCAGATTGAAAACTGTTTGGTTAATTTTTTTCCTACAAGCACACATGCAGTTGAGCTGCTAACATCCACCTGTTCAAGGAAACTGCCCAAAAAAGAAATAAAAAGGTGATTGGCCCATAATTTTCCAGTCTCCTGGTTCCAGTGTAGTCCTCCTAAGGAAAGGATCGCCGCTGCGTCCTTGAAAGCAGCTGGTACCCAGACATTCCATAGAGAAACATTAATTACTTGCTGGGTCCAGCCAATCAACCTCCTCCACAAACTAGGTTTTATCTACCGTGCAGGGCAAGGGATAGGGGGACGAGTGGTAGAGTACAGATATGAATAAGATCCGTACAGATACATATCTAATGCATATGTATCTGTACACATATGAATGTCTGAATAATTCATACGAATGATTCAAAAGATTTGAAAATTCATTCAAATGTTACATTTGAATTTAGAGATATTCGATACAAATTCGAGTCTGAATTCGATTGAATTCAATAGAATTTTGAATGTTTTGAATATTCGTGCACATTCCTATTCCAGAATACTGATGGAAGCACTCCAGATATGAATTCCAGGACACTTGGGCGGTATAAATGGCTTCTTACCTGATAAACATAGCCCAGGTCCTTAGCACAATCTGACTAATTGCAGACAGTACAAAATCACTCAGATTATATGTATAGCTTAGCAGAAGTTGGCATTCAGTGACATTTCTGATTTGTGTGGTGGGGCTAATGTAGGGTTATCAACAGTTTGGTGATGAAAATATACTCTGGTTTGATTCACAGCAGCTTTCTCTAAACTGTGCCCCTACAAACACTTTTGTTTTACAATCTGTGCTTGTTGACTGCAGAGCTTGGTCTGTATGGGAATTACAATCCGACAACATCTGGAAGATACCAGTTTTGAGAAGGTAGCCCTAAAGATACAGATGATCAGATGCAAAAAAAGGCAGGGATCTTGGCTCATTAATAGCACCTCTAGAAATGAAACATGTAGTGCATTAGCAAGTAAGATTCTCCAAGGGATTTTCATCAGCTGTGCACTATTGGTCGCACAGAATACCTGCTTGCAAAAATATTTCCTTGATACAGAAATTAGTGGTGCCTAGGTCCTTGTTTTCAGCCTTCTGTTTCTTTCTTCTTGCCTAGGAACTGGTGCTCTTCAACACGGTCCCGGCTGGTCACATGGATTGCTGCTTGTAAGACGGAAAAGTACGTAATCAAATCCCAACAACCCTGCCCAAATGGAACTCCAGAATGCCAGAAGATCATGTAAGTATTGCAAATACTTTGTTCTTTACCATGAGGTTTGCTTTGATTTAGTTTAATACCTCAAAGCATTCATAATACCTCAAAGGATTAATAAGCATTGACAGCGTGAGTGAAAATACTTAAAATGACATGTATAATTAAAACACATTAAAAATAAGATGGTTTGGTAAGTACCAAGGTGGAAGTAAATGTCTGTAAAAGCTGTAATTGTAGATGCCTCGTGATTATCCAAAGGAAGGACATTGCACAAGGTAGGTGCTACCACAGAAAAGCTCCAACGTTAAGCATCCGTAGCAGGACCTTCAGAGACAATCTTAGGGCTTTTCCAGATATGTAATGAGGAATGCAATAGCTTAGATAAGAATAGAAGAAATGTTCCACTGGATTGGATTTATGAACCGTCTTGTCTAGCAGTTTTGTCTCACTGCACAAGAAATCTCACCAGCAGAACTCAAGCATGTAGCTTGCTCTGCTTGCAGTCTTCCAGCAGCTGGCTTTTGGAGTAGGCAAGTGCACAAATGCAATTTTCAGATTCGATTAAATTTGAATCAAGAATTTGAATATCCAAATTTGTACGAATAAGGAAAAAAATGAATGTCTGGACATTCGAACCAATGCAAATACATTAGTATCTATTCGTATGAATATTCAATATGTATTTGATGATACGAATCTTATATGCATCCGTACGCATTTGTATGCATCCCGTTTTTATCCTGTATGCATCCCATTTTCATATCATATGTATCCGTGCAGACAAGTACGGATACAAATAAGATGCGTACTGATACGTATGCAATGTGTACAGATATGTACACATACGAATGTCTGAATTATTCCTTTATTCTGGATTGTAGTCCAGAACCACCACCACCCCAAAATCACATCAGAGTCTTCTTCAGAATCTAAGATGCAAAATGTAAAGGGCCTATTCACACTCACCTCACTGAAATGGTATAACAATAGCATTCCAGAATGGTGAAGATCAAGGATGGCAGGAGCCATCCACACTTCAAGTGCTGGTGCACCCTAAACCAGACCACTAGCACTTGAAGTGTGGATGGCCAGGCCAAGTTCCTTGGCAATGGCTGTGGCAACATCTCCAGACATTGCATTGTGTTTGGGACATGGCAGCCATAGAGAACTGAGGGAAGTCAGTGGCAGTGGCAATATCAGACAGGCCTCCCCGGGAGCTGTTCTTTAAGGTAAGTGCAAACAGGCCCAAAGTTTGGTATTTTATCAAAACCAGGCATAGCATTTCAGAAAGTGGAGAGTCCAGGCTGCTGGAAAGGACTTAAAATTACAGCAGCCAAAGTCCAGATGTTCATGCCTGTGCATATTCAAGATTAAGTTGATGAAAAAAAAACTCAGCCACAAACAAGCAATGTATTTTAAGAGCATTTGTTCTGGCTATTTATATCTCATAATAGCTCCTGTACTTTTTAATGTTATCAGAACAGCCACCCTTTTCTTTTCTTGAACAGAAGGAATTTGGACCTTTGACGGGAGTGTGTTTACACCAACAGCAGCAGCCTCCCTTTACAACCCCCTATATTTTCCCTGCTCCTGCCATGGTGCGAACACAATTAATTGCCATCACACTGCTATTGAATCAACATGGTAGTCTCTTTGCATTAACGTGTGAATGCTATGCACAGAATTCATGTCCACACAATTAAAATAAACAGGGCTTTAAAAAAAAAAAAAAAAGAAAGCTAGTTGTCGTCCTGACTCTAACCCCCCTGTATCTTCCTGTTCGCAATCCAGAGTCTGGCATCTTCAATTTGTAAGGTTAGATAGCTGGAAATACCTTCTGCTTGGGGTTCTGAATAGCTGATGCCAGCCAGAGCAGATTATACATTTCTAGATGTATAACTAGACTTTGATTACCGTATTAGTTCTTGTTTCTGTGGTTCTTTAGCAGCTTTAGAGAAAGGTTAAGGGGGAAAGGCCTGTGCTTTTTAATTTATTTGGCAATGATCTAGAAGTAGGGGTAAGAAGTGAAATCACAAAGTTTGCTGATGACATTAAATTGTTAAGGGTAGTAATAACTGTAAGAGATTGTAAAGCGCTCCAAAGGGATCTCCTGACATTCGGTGGGCAGGCAACCAAGTGCCAAATGCACTTTGATCTTAGCAAGTGCAACGTGATGCACACTGGAAAGAAGAATCCCAAATATACCTATAAACTGATGGGGTCTGCACTTTCTGTGATGGACCAAGAGATGGATCTTGGAGTTTTGGTAGATAGCTCAATGAAGCAGTGCAGCAGTGAGAAAAGCAAATTCAATGCTAGGAGTAATTAGGAAGAGAATAAAAAACAAATCAGCAAGTGTTATTTTGCCTCTTTTTAATCCATGATGAAGCCATATTTAGAGAGGATATTGTGAAACTGGAAAAGGTACAGAAAGGCCCAGTCCAGCATCTCATTTCACACAGTGGCCCACTGTAATGGATTCAGTGTACAGGCTGCAAAGAGTGGGAAAATTTCCCAGGCCCTTTGCAAACATTTTCTGCAAGCTGTCAAGAGTGGGAAAGTTTCCCGGGGACTTTGCAGGCCTGAGTGACAGGAGGGAGGAGTTCCCTCAGTAAGCACCAAAATCCAGCCAATCAGAGCACCAGGATCTCACTCTATTTAAGGCAGAGGTCTGAGGCTCTCAGTGTCTCTCACCTGGCAGATTTTGCAGGGGGTTGATCATTGGGAAATTTGCTGAACGCCTTAGGTTTCTAGCCCTTGTGCTCACTGCTTGTGGGACAGGGGATAGAAGGGAGGTCATGCCTTTCTTTAGGGTAGATTTCATGGTGTACCTGGGAAGATACAGGAATGCTGAAAGGGGCTGCTTGGTTCTGCTAGAGCGAGTTAGACTCCTGGATTGCAGTTTACTTTTTCTGCTTGGGAATTATACTTTATTTGTTAGAAGAACCTTCATGCTGAACATCTGAAGGGTTCCTTTTATTTAAAAGGGAGCCAGAGGCTTGACTTATTTATTTTACTTTCAGGGTTTAGCTTGGGGAGAGCTAAGCTGTACCAGTGCTTATAGTTATTTGTTCTTTCTGGCTACTTAAGTGATGTTGAGCAATCTTAATATTTTGCTACTGCTTAATTATTTATTTATCTATCTGCCTGTAAATAATAAACAGTTTGTGTTGTATTACACTAGTGTTTATTGTGCTGCTTCAGGGTGAAGGCTTGACAGTAATCCTTTGAAGCGGGGCGCCTGGGCAAGGGGGGTCTAGTTCATATACAGACACCAGCCTATTGACAGGCAGTTGGGCCATACGGCTTGACCGCCATTTCCTCGACTGCGTTACTCTGCTAATACGAGTACACGAGGGTGGGAGTGGGATCAGGCCGTCACACCCACCAGTTGTTTATAGGCATCTCAAGCAGAAGACTATGGCAAAACCTCCACCTGTTCTCAACACCCTGAAAAACTTTGTGAAGTATCACTGTTCAATGAGATTCTGACTGCACATTCTCTCAAATATCTTTTCTCCATCTAGGTACAGAGCAGCTTTGAAACCAGTGTACCAGGTAAAGCAAAAAGTCATGAATTTTCTTCATTGGGAGTGCTGCCCCGGCTATTTTGGCAACAACTGTGAACATCATGGTAAGATTTTAGGAAACACTGGATGGCCTAGGGCCAGTCACTGTTCCTCACACTAACCCAATATATACAGATAAGTTTTAGGAATTCTTGTATATGAAATTATATCAATATAAAAGTGCAAAAGGCTTTATACAATCAAATTTAAAATCACACATAGAATCTAATGTCCTTGTAACTTAGACTTGAATCGATAGTCCATTCTTAATATTGCAGACCAGAGGTGATTTCAAGTAGTTGTATCCAGCTTGTCTCTACTCTTGCCAGACATATTTTGACAGTTACATTTTCCTCAATGGCAAAATCTCTTTGGTCCACTATTTCAGATCCAGTCAAGTGGTCACACTAACCCACCACAAAAGTTGTTGTACAAATAAAATAGAAAGAAGAAGGAAAATGGCTGCTTCCTTGAACTCTTTAGAAGAAAGGCAAGGTATAAATGAAATAATTACACAAACCCAAAAGGCTTGTGAAAGTTAAGACTGAATTGGGCTGTTTGACCATCTTGCAGAATTTGATTCTAGTCAATCCTGAATGAATGCTTTGGGATCCACACCAAACAGGTATTTGCTTTAGAGGTTTTCTGGTTCTCTGCGACAGCAGAAAATGAGAACACATTAATTTTCTGTACCACACACACAATTCAAACTTCTGCACTTTGCATGCTTCTATGCATCTCTATGTACACACAATAAACAAATAAGCAAATTGTGTACATTTGGAGTCTCTGAGAAGTAGTGAACATGTGTTTGTTAACAGATTGTGTGCTTGAATACTACTAAGACAAAGCAAACAAAAATCCGTAAGTGCTGATTTCCATATGGACAGGACAGAATCTTTGAAAAAACTCTGAATAAAGAAAATCATAACTTATTGTTATTTTTTATCCTAAACAATCTGTTGTCAAGTGCCCTTTTTGTGACATTTGGGTAACAGCAATGATACTCCTTTATTGAGCTGGAAGGCCACAGGATGTCTTTTCTGTATAGGATTGGAAGGAGTTGCTCCAGTTTCCAGAAGGGAATGATGCTGTTGAGGCAAAATGTAATGTAGTGGACTCTTTCCCTGCCTCTTTAATTTGTTTATCTTGCATTTGGAGTGGTGGAGGTAAATTGGGATGTGGAATTTAAATGGAGGTTAACTGCAGACCAGATTCTATGCATGATGGGTGGAATGCCCTGGGTAATATGTGATAGGTTGTGGGAGCCTACTGGTGCAGAGTTTGAAAAGATTCTTTGGTCATGTCCCCATGCACATTTGGTACAGTACCGAATGCGGGATTGGCAAGGGGTGTCCCCATGCGTTTTGGATTTGGTCCAAGGAAAGCGGACCAGATCCCCCCAAAACTGTGCCAGACCCAGAGCCAAATTTGGTACCTGAAAAAACAAGTCCCGACATGGTTTGGGGGTCCAGCACATATTGGTTAGCTAGCCAATCCCATGCATGGGGATGGTGCCGATCTTGGCAGACAGGAAAGAGGTTTGAGTTTCAAAGCCAAGCCTCTGTCGTGTCAGCTAAGATCGTGAACAGGGGTTGCAGAGGCTTGAGTTTTCTCACTTTTCCAGGGAGGCAATAAGGTTGCCCCCCTGGAAAAGTGAGAAATCTCAAGTCTCTGCATGCCCTCTTTCCAATCTGCTGACAGAAAGAGGGTTGGCTTTTCTGCCAAAGTGATCCTTTACTTCGGCAGTAAAGCCAAACCTCTTTCTGTCAGCAGATCATAAAAAGGAGGTGCAGAGGCTTGAGATTTCTCTCTTTTTCAGAGGGGCAATAAGGTTGCCTCCCTGGAAAAGAGAGAAAACTCAAGTGTCTGCACCTCCTCACTCCCTTGCCTTTACTCCCCTTTCGAGACAAGGAAGTGGCTTGCCTGGGAAAGGGAGGAAAATCATAATCCTGGCATGGTTTGCTTGGGGACGGCTGGATCCGCCCCCAGCCAAGCCCTAGCCTGTTTTAAGGCAAATGGCACGGGCATGCCCGAGATTTAATCTCAGTCCCGCACCTGGTCCCATGTGAGCCCAATCGGTGCCCAAACAATGCCAAACGGCTTGCATGGGGACACGGTCTTTGTTTATACTATCAACAACTCCTGTCACAAAGGATAGTTAGTTAGTTAACTCCTCTCATGCTAAGTAGCATATCGGGCAACGAAATTGTTCCAGCAACTCTGATCAGCTGCCAGATTTGTGGCTTCATCCCATTTTATATTCATCTGCTTGAGATCTTTTAGAAATATTCGACGCCAGGTCTTATGTGGCCTTCCTCTTTTCCTGCGACCACCTGGTGGTATGTCATTGCTGCTTTGGGGATTTTCTTATTATCCAACCGTAGAACATGGCCTGTGAATCCTAGTTGTCTTTCAGCTATGATTTTATGCAGACTGTGCAGGCCACTGCTTTGTAAGACTTCTTCGTTTGTGATGTGGTGGTAGTATTTTATTTTTAAAATTCACTTCAGGCCTCGTTGATGAAAAACATGAAGCTCATGTGCTGATTTTGTTGACATTTCCCAAGTTTTTCATGCGTATGTAACCATTGGTAGAATGATGCATAAAGCCATAACTTAATGGATGTGGAGATTGATGGTAATAGCCATATGTGACACAACTGCAGAGGCTTTGTCAATTCTAACATGAATGTCTGCATCTACGTCTCCAGTATTGCAGATATGTAAAGTGGTCAACAGCTTCTAACTCATGTTGTCCCACTGTAATCCAGTTAGCTATATTTATATTCATCGTCTTTATCTTATCTGTATTTATTCGCAGTCCCACCAGACTGGCCATTCTATCTAGCTCAGTGGCCACAACGGATATTGGTCTATATTTTCAAAAGGGTGGTTTTTCCAATTATTTTGATGAGATTAACCTAAACAGGTCAGAAGCAATCTGCTGGAGAATAGCTGCTTAACTTGGGATGCTGCAGCTCACCATTTTTACAGCCCCAGATTGTTAAGAAACATCTTCTAAAGATTTTTAAGGTGTATAGTCAGTCCAAGGGACTGAAAAGAATGACAAAATCCATTCCCTAAAACTGCCATTCATTGCTGTCAGAATCTTGATATTTTCCTGTCCTAGAGACATTGCTAAAACATTTATGTTTTAGGTGCTATGTTGCAAATTCATCAGCATATCTAGCAGAAGTGGATAAGGTTTGGGAATGCTTCATAAATGCTCCACTTAAATGATAAGTGGCTTCATCCTTCCCTCATCCTCCTACTGAACTTTAAAGAAAAAAATGTAAGGAAAATCACTGATTTACCAAACTTTGTTTGCAGAGCCTAATTTCCTTCCACTATCCACCAATCAGCCAGGAGATTGGAAGGCAGAAAGAGAAGCATTCACAAATCAAAGTAAGTGTAGTTTAATATATGGTCCTGCAATTAGAATAAGAAAAAAAAAGTTGCACATATTTTTGGAATTGCCCTGATGATGGGTCCACCTCAGTTCCATGATGTTTGCAAGAGTTTGCAGCACCATATGGTGAGTCCACCTCAGTTCCACCAATATTTGCAACAATTTACGGTGTGTGATGTAACTACGTAGACAATATTGCAGATTTCTTTGTACTGTGAAAACTCCATCTCTTGTCCTTTGTGCAGTTAAGCACCAGAACCTCAAGATTTGAAGATGCTCTTCAAACTAGAGGTAGTCGTTTCATACCTTTCAGGAGAAGGCTATTATCAAAATGTATATAATCCTAATGTCTTGTTAACAGATTCCTAGCAGTGAAATGGGAAGAGTTTTTCCACTATTCTTTTATGGGTGCTCTAATTTTATTTGGCTATAAGAACTGCATACACAGTAGGTAGAGAGAGTCAAACAACTGGAGCAGGAGATGAGTCAAATTGTTCCTGCATTATATAGCTCCATTTCTATTTTATTTCTTGGATGCTAATATCTTCATTATTGGGTTAGGAGATATTATAGAAGCCCACCAGAGCCATGAAGCCGCCCTGGAGGATCTGCAGAATGATATCCATCAGGCAACAAACAACTTGGGAGTTTTGCAAAAGATGCTTCATGATAGCAACAGCAGCACAAGGGGAGAAGTGAGCCACAACCAATCAGGTAAGAAAGTGGACTAAGAAATAGAGACATAAGTGGGCACAACTGGAGAGCATAAATGAAACCAAGGCCTATAAGAACTGGTTGTAAGTTAGGCATAGGCATTGATTCATTTCACTTGCTGCTGAATTACCTGTTTAGGAGGCTGTAAATCCTCCAGTGTGTATCAAGTCACACAAAGCTAATTTGACATGATCTGAGCCAAACAAGTGGACCTAGGCAATAGATATAGTTATCCTTAAGGCATGTTAGGCTAGGAGGTCAACAGCAGATGTCAGGGCATTTTGCAAATAACTAAAGTGTCATTCAAAAGACTAAGCAGTCTGAGACCCTTTCCATATTTGGCCTTAATGATAATGTGCTTGATCATGTCCGCTGGCCCATGTGTAGGCAGCCAGGGACCATCCTGAGGCCCTATTGATGTACCCAGAAGATCCCGCACAGTAAACGAATGCTGCAAATTCCAACATTTGTGCCACTTGAACTACTATAGATTGATGCTATGCCAGAAGTGCAATTGCTCCAGCAATGGTGGCTACATTTTCACGCAGATGCACACAAAAGTCATTCCAATGCTTTGGGCATCTGGACAACAGACATGGAACCAATATTCCATTTTCAAACCACATCCCAAGGTAATCGCAGGGTGCAGCCTAGATTTCAAAAGCCCTTGGGATTAAGGTGAAAAATCATTGTGTTGAAATGTCACAGAAGCAGATTGCCTAACAAGGTCCTTTTGATTTTTGCACTTTTATTTTGTTTTGTTCTCAGAAGCGCAGAGGCAATTATTTCAAGAAATGCTGTTTCCTCATGTGGAAAGTTTCTTACTGGAACATTTCAATCCAGTCTGGGTGAATTTCAATAAAAGTCTACAGGATATTTCTACTGTTCTAAAAAATCTTTCACGGGATGTTGAAGCCAATCGGAAAAGTATAGAGAGATTCCAGGAAAGCACTGTGCCCAAGAAAGAGTTCCAGGAGTTGGGAACAAAGTTTGAATCCAAGGTTCAAGCCAATGTGGTAAGGGTGGACCAGATGAAGAGGGAAATAGACAGTAATTTGCACTTGCATCAGGCAGCAATACACTACAACCTCACTATGATCAAAGCTGATGCTGACCTAAAGTTCAAGAGATACCACAAGATACAACAGTTGTATTTGTCAGCCTTAAATAATAGTATTGTAGACATGAAACAAGAGCAAGCCAAACTTCAAGAAGAACTTGAGTCCTTGAACAGGAACTTAGAAATGGTCTCAGCACAATTTGGCCACCAAAGAGATGCATTTTCCAACATTGATATTCAGTTCTTCAATCATACCCTAGCAGGGCACACTCAGCATATCAAGAAACTTTTTGATGAGCTTGATGAAGATTATGAAGAACTAAGTAATTCAATCGAGGACACGAAAGCCAACTCAAAGCGTGAAATGGATGAGCTCAGAGAAGATTTAATGGAGAAGAGACGTATTCTGGAGGAATATAGAGATGATCTGGAAAGTAAAATCCTTGCTCTCAATAGTACTCTGACAAACATTCAGGAAGACCAGTGGGATCTGCAACAGTCTATGAAAGCATGCCATTGTGAAACACTACCATCAGGCGCCGATTTAGAAAACCAAGCGAACATTACCCAGATTAACAGAGAGGAAATCAGGCAACTTGAAACACATCTGAAGGATCTTGCTGCAGCTTTCCCTTTGATCTATCAGTCTTTAGATTTTCAACAGGAACAGAGTCGAAAGCTGGAAGGTGGCATTGCCTCTCTCACAGCCCAGACAGAAAATCTGTCTGAAAACATTGGCAGCCTTAAGAAGAATGATGAAAAGATGCATGGGCACATTAAACATCTCAATAGTTCTTTTAACTCTCTGCTCATTGATGCACTGAGACACGAGTCAGCACTAGAAGCTCTGCTTGGGAGAGATATAATGGAAGATTTGTCTGAAGAGGGCTTCAACACACCTGTATCATCCAGAGAGCAAGTGGGTATCAGACTAATCTCAGATAATCTTAGGGAGCAAAATATTACATTAGACTCTCTTATGAAGAGAATTTACTATTTGGAAATGATGGATTGTAACCACAGGGGCAGTGAAAATAAATCCTTTACACCTCCTGTGCTCAAAAAACAAACAGAGGGTAGTACGCAAGAAGTTGGTAGCACTCAACACGATGGTGTGGAAGACCTGGAGCCAAACCATGAAGCCGCCATGGAGGATTCCCTGGATAATCCAGCATATAATGATATCATGACTTTGAAGAAAGAGATTAGGCTCCTCAGCTGGGAGATGAGGCAGTACGAGTTGCAACGGGATCACACCAGTTTCTGCTGTAATGAAACCATAGTCAGTGTGGTGGAACCGCTCAGTCTTTCCATGGCAAGTTTAAGGGAAGACTTTGCAGCAACCCAAGAAAGTGTTGAAGAGCACCTGCGTGTATTTCAAAAGCTCTTTGGGAATAACAAAGAATTGGCAGCCGCAAATGTGAGTTTGGACGTGACAAAGCTTCAGTCAGTGATGAACAGAAGGACAAGGAAGCAGCTTAAAGTTAAGCAATCCCTCAGAGACAAGAAAGAAGGCCATGGCCGTAGAGAAGGCACTTTGAATGGAAGAAACAAGATACATACGGAGACAATGGATGCAGGTACAATTCTTCACAAAGCCCTCTTTTAAAAACATCATTAAGGGGTTCTAGAATTTATTTTATTTAGTATAGTTCAATTGCCCATTGGCCAAAGATTACAGGGTGGTATATAGAAAACTAAATCCTATTCAATATATAAATACAAATATGGAGGCAGACACTTATCTATAATCAAGTAGAACAAGGCAAAAGCCAATAAAAGCTTGGGAAAACTGAAGAAAAGGACTTAGGGTGCGTCCTCATGATCAAAATACTGTGAGGCAAACCTGAGTTCACCTTGGACCATCCCCATGAACAGCCTCTAATCCGGGCTACATTCAGGGCAAATGGCACAAATTTGCAGCAACCTCCCCCCCTTTGCAACTGTTCTCGCTCTGAATTAGGAGGCAAACATGTATTATCTTCAGTCATGGGGATGCTCCCTGGTTACTGGGGGAGGAGTTTGGCGATCAGAGCATTAGCCAGTGAGGTTTCGCTGTCCCTGTCGTGCACGCTGCCATCACAACTAATTGGGGAAAGAAATTAAGGCAGCAAAGAAATTAAGATGAAATGAACTCTCAATTGCCCTCTCCAGCTAAAAGCACGACCCCCTTGCCTGATCCTCCGATCGGCAAGACACACGTCGGTAAAGGGGTAGATTTTCCCCATGAGCACCGGATCACTCATTCTCTGCCAAAAGCTATGGTTTTCAAAGCTAGGATTAATGGTAGTAACTGGAGGCGTGTGGGACCAGAATGGAATTGTTGAACAGAAGATAAGAAAATGGATCCATGCTGCAAAGGTTTAGAGAGAGGCTGATGTGAACATGAGGCTCGTTGTCAAGTGGATGTGTGCTTGCTCTCAAGCAGAAATGTGCATGTCCACTGAAGTCAGAGCCGCAGCATCAAGCCATGAATCCTTTAACCATCCTATTATGCTCCCCTTTCATCTCCCCCCCCTTATTTCTGGTGTGTGTTGTGTTTTTGGAGGTGCAACCTGGACGCATTTCACAGGGATTTCCCCTGTCATCACTGCACCAGGCAGGGCAGGGCATGGTGACGTCAGCCGGACTTCCAATCAGGACAGAGGGGGTGGAGAAAAAAGGATGTGGTTTTCATGATGTAGGGGTTTACCGTGTTTGCTTGGGGACAGGTGGATTTGCCTTCAACCTGCGCTCTCCTCAACCACATGGGGACATCTTAATTCGAACTACAATTCGGATTAAGGATGCCCCGATTCTACAGTGCAATAACTGGAGACCATGGGGACGCAGCCTTACTGTACAAAATAATCTAAAACTGAAATTAAAATACCAAAATGCTTTTGAAAAAGGAGAGCCTTTTACTCAGGGCCAAAAACCTTGCTGGGCTTACAATGCTAATAATGTATGAGATTTCTTATGTGACTGAAAGGGTCAAAAGACCAATCAGTGATGTCTATTTGCTAACAATATACTTCTACTTAACCAACTTCTTCTTGGATATTTTAATTCTACTAATTTGCCCTAGGCAGCACGCAATATTTTAGGAACTTTTCTTCCCATAGCCATGGCTTCTTAACTAGAGGAATCTCACTTTGGGCCTGGTCACACCACAACATGATAGTCCAGTTTAGTGCTGAACAGGAACTCAGACTGTTTTCTGCCTATTCACACCCAATGCTTACTTGGCCATGGATGGGATGCCCATCCCAGGGTGAGGTGAGGTAAGGTGGTTCTGGAGGTGGTGCCACCAGATCATGGCCAGCAGGGAGTGGACAAGGAGGCATGGTGAGATCACACTGAACAGGCCAGATTGGGTTGCCTCCTTCTAGCTCTGGGCACCAAGCTTGCAGGATGTCTTCCATGTTGTTACTGAGTGGGGCAAAGACTGGCAACCCTTCTCCTGGAATGCCTGGTGGGGTCCTATGCCCATCTGTACCTCATGCTCTCAGCATAGCTCATGGACCTGTGATTATGCACTGAGTGCTTTGTAGCCTCTTCTGACCTCCCCTTGACCTAAGGCTCAGGAGGAACCAGGTTTGGAGTAAGGTAGGCTCATCTTGTTCGGTTCTTGCCTTGCAGTTGAAATGCTGGGACAATCTAAATGCAGGATAGTTCAGATTGGTACAGTGCGGAATAGTCTGGAGAAGAAATAGAAATGCATTTTGGCGTGTGATCCCTGAGAACAGAGGATGGCCTGAAAACAGATTAAACATAGGGTATGACTGCAGCCTTTGTGTTGGTTTCTAAAGTTCTTGAGATATGGCTGGATGATCACCAATGGCACTGCAAGCTTTAAAAGATAATCCAACATTTTCAGTTGCCACGGTACTTAAAATCAGGCAGTCAGGAAATAATAATTACTGTGCAAAGATATACTTGCTACCCAAGATAGTCTGTGCATAAATTCTCTCTATCACTTTCTAATGATCTCTTCCTGCAAATTGTCCAGGACCTCTAGCGTCACATTTTCAGAAATGCTACCTGTTCCACATGCAGGACCAGACAGACAGGAAGAGCTCAGGAGCCTCAATGCGTGGATGAGGCAGTGGTGTCGAGAGGAGGGGTTTAGATGTGTAAGGAACTGGGGAACATTTTGGGACAAGCCAAACCTGTACAAGAGGGACGGGTTACACTTGAACCAAGAGGGAACCAGATTGCTGGCGATTAACATTAAAAAGGTTGCAGAGCAGCTTTTAAACTGATCCCTGGGGGAAAGCCGACAGGAGCTGGGCAGCATCCGGTTCGGGAGAGCGCACCCTCAAGTGAGGAGGGCTGGAAATATGCAGAAAATGCTGAGCTAAGTGTAGGATTAGTTTTACATGTTCCTCAACAGCAGAATTTGGACAAGGGGAGTGAATATAAATGTATATATGCAAACACCAGGAGCCTTCGAGCCAAAATAGGGGAGCTAGAAAGCTTAGTTATGGAAAATAGGATTGGTATTATTGGCATAACTGAAACCTGGTGGACCAATGAAAACCAATGGGATACAGTCATCCCAGGTTACAAACTGTACAGGAAAGACACGGAAGGGCGACATGGAGGTGGTGTAGCCTTGTATATTAAAGAAGTGATAGAATCTTATGAACTGGAATGTCCAGGTGAGTCTGACTCTTCCACAGAAGCAGTGTGGGTAAAAATACCAAGCCAAAAAGGAAGTCTAATAATAGGGACATGCTACCATCCTCCCAACCATACGTCCGAATGAGATGAACAATGGGAGAAGGAGGTAAAGGAGGTATCCCATAAAGATAGGGTAGTTATAATGGGGGACTTCAATTATCCTCACATAGACTGGGTGAACTCCTGTTCAACTCAGGAAAGAGAGAGAAAATTCCTAGACCTGCTAAATGACTGTTCAATGGAACAAATGGTCATGGAACCAACCAGGGGAAATGCAGTCCTGGACTTGATCCTAAGTAATGCTCAGGACCTGGTAAAGGACATCACTGTAGCTGATCCAATTGGGAACAGTGACCACAATGCAATAACCTTCAACTTAAATACAGGGAGTAAGTTCTTAATAAAGTCTAACACAGAGACCTTAAACTTTCATAAGGGAAACTTCCCCAAAATGAGGAAATTAGTGAAAAGAAAATTGAAAGGGAAAGTCAAAAGAGTTAAATCACTTCAAAATGCATGGAGACTACTTAAAAACACAATAATGGAAGTGCAACTAGAATGCATTCCTAAAAGAAAAAAGGGGACTTCTAGGTCCAAGAAGAAACCAATGTGGCTCACAAATGCAGTAGATGAAGTCATTAAAAACAAGAAGAGTTCATTTAGGAAATGGAAGGCTTGTCCAAATGAGGAGAACAGGAGGGAACATAGACACTGGCAACATAAATGCAAGACGGCTATTAGGAAAGCTAAGAAAGATTTTGAGGAGCACATTGCTAAAAACATCAAAAGAAATAACAGAAGTAGGAATCCAACCAGGAGAGCAGTTGGACCACTAGATGGTAAAGGTCAGAAAGGAGTAATTAAAGAAGACATGGAGATTGCAGAGAGACTAAACAATTTTTTTGCTTCCGTATTCACGGAGGAAGACAGAAGACACATGCCAGTAGCTGAGCCTGTGTTTTCTGAAGAGTTAAACTGTACAGAAATAACCAAGGAAAAGGTCCTTGCATGTCTTAATAAACTAAATGTGAACAAGTCACCGGGACCAGATGGTATTCATCCAAGAGTCCTTAAGGAACTCAAATGCGAAATTGCCGAACTTCTAGCAAAATATATAATCTTTCCCTAACATCAGGCTCCATACCTGAGGACTGGAGGGTAGCAAATGTAACACCAATCTTTAAAAAAGGATCCAGAGGTGATCCAGGCAATTACAGACCAGTTAGCTTAACGTCGGTTCCATGTAAGGTGATGGAAACCATTATTAAAGACAAAATTAGTGTGCATATGGAGGAGCAAGCATTGCTAAACAAAAGCCAGCATGGCTTCTGCAAAGGTAAATCATGCCTCACAAAGGTAAATCATGCCTCACAAATTTGTTGGAATTCTTTGAGAGTGTCAATAAACACGTGGATAAAGGTGAACCAATAGACATTGTCTATCTGGACTTTCAGAAGGCTTTTGACAAAGTCCCACATCAAAGGCTACTGAGTAAACTCATTAGCCATGGAATAAAAGGACAGGTTCTGTCCTGGATTTGTGACTGGCTTAAAGGCAGAAAGCAGAGAGTAGTAATAAATGGCAAATTCTCAGAGTGGAAAGAAGTAAAAAGTGGGGTCCCTCAAGGCTCAGTACTGGGACCAATGCTTTTTAATTTATTTATCAATGATCTAAAAGAAGGGGTACATAGTAAAAATAGCAAAGTTTGCTGATGATACTAAATTATTTAGGGTAGTAAAATCTGAAAGAGATTGCCAAGAGCTCCAGAGGGATCTCTTGGCATTGGGTGAGTGGGCAACCAAGTGGCAAATGTGCTTTAATCTTAACAAGTGCAAAGTAATGCACATTGGGGCCAAGAATCCAAATTATGTCTATAAACTGATGGGGTCTGAGCTTTCTGCAACACGCCAGGAAAGGGATCTCGGGGTTTTGGTGGACAGTTCAATGAAGGTGTCGGCCTAGTGCGCGGCAGCAGCGAAAAAACAAAAACAAATTCAATGCTGGGAATAATTAGGAAGGGAATAGAGAATAAGACAGCAAGTGTCATTTTGCCCCTTTATAAATCTATAGTGAGGCCACATTTGGAATATTGTGTACAATTCTGGTCACCACACCTCAAAAAGGATATTGTGGAACTAGAGAAGGTGCAGAGAAGGGCAACCAGAATGATTAAGGGTCTGGATCACCTCCCTTACGAAACCAGGCTGCAACGTTTAGGCCTCTTCCATCTGGAGAGACGGCGTTTAAGAGGGGACCTGATTGAAGTATATAAAATTATGCACGGTATAGAAAAGGTGAATAGAGAAAATTTCTTCTCTCTATCACACAACACTAGAACCAGGGGGCACTCTATGAAGCTGATGGGTAGGAGAGTAAGGTCTGACAGGGTGAGGTAGTTCTTCACCTAGAGGGTCATCGGCTTATGGAATGTGCTGCCGGAAGAGGTGGTGACAGCTACCAGTCTAGATGGCTTTAAAGTCAGGTTAGACAAATTTATGGATGACAGATGTATCAATGGCTACTAGAATGATTGCCTAGGTGCATCTTTCAGGCTGAGGGGGGTAGGAACTGGGGCGCTTCTAAGGCCATCTGCTGGGACTCGAGAGCAGGAGGTTTGTCCTTGTCTCTGCTTGAGATGCCCATGAGCATTTGGTGGGCCACTGTGTGCGACAGGATGCTGGACTAGATGGGCTGTGGCCTGATCCAGCAAGGCTTCTCTTATGTTCTTATGTTCTTATGTTAAGCAGTGCTGACATCAGGTTTTCTGAATTCCCTTGGAAAGGAGAGACCCACAGATATCTAGAACAGGGCAGGGATGGTAAGAATGAACCAGTGTTTGTTGGCATCCTTCTGTCTCAAAAGACAATGCAAAGAACCCGGGCATGAAGCATGGAAACGTTTAGATGCCCGGGCATTGGATGTTTCCATCTTAGTCTTGCAAATGTGATCCAAAGGAGTGTAAACATGGCATTTTGCCTTGCGTTGCCCGCAGGACCTGCCAGAAAGAAGACCTGTGCTCCATCCAACGGCCTGAAGGGCTCCGCTTCAGAAAATGTGCTTTCTTAGGCTTTGAGATCAGGGCAGAGATGACAATCCTAACAAGTTATAACTTTCCCTTCATTACCAGCTTCAGTGCCCTTTCTAATGGTCTCATCTATAGTTGCTGCTTGGACATGGAAGAGTCACTTTATGCTGCTGCTTACGAAATGTTAGCAGGGAAAAGAGAACTGTTTGCTACTGAGAGGCCACTCTGGACAGCACCCATGAAGCTCAAGTGGCATGTGGAGGAAGGAATTTCATTAGGTGTTGAAATAACAGGGGCCATGGTCAAATCTTACCTTTATTCAGAGAGAGGCCGTCCTGGTTCTGGAGTGGTCACATGTGAAAATCTGCATGCTTTTTTTTCTGTAGGCTTTCCCTCCCTGATTTGGGACTATCCACTATGCAGATTATCCCAGCACTGAGTTTGAAACAGGGAGGCCTCCTTCCCTGCTCCTGCTGCTGCCTAGGAAACAGTAAGGGTGGGGGAGATGATGGGGGCCTCTCTCCACCCCCTTCCTCCAATCTTCTACCCAAGCCTTACTGAGACTCCCCCTGTCCCCCTGTCACTCCAATTCAGTGCAACATCATTATGTATCCTGATGCAGTTTTGGGGCCATTGTGCCTTCTCGCGTTCCTACCAAACCTGTAAGTGAAAGAAAAGAAATCAATCCTACCATTAATTTCCCTGTACTTTGTTTACTATGGTCAGTACAGTATTTCAAACTTACCTTTTTGGAAAAATAAACCACTTTATCTCAGTTTAACGTCTACTGATCTCACTGCAAGATTTAAGTAAAGGGAAAATAGAAATTCCTTATGATTCTGTGTAAAACCCAAGCTCAGGAAGATCAGCCTAACTGAGGCATGAATATTGAGAATTGTTTCTAGAATGGCACTCAATATTTTCCTGTGTTCTGTTGCATTGCAGCACCATCTCCTGGCGGGAAATCAGTTTTTAGTTTCCTGCTAATGAGCTGGCGCTTAGAACAAAACTTTTCTTACTTCTCTTAGGTGGTGCTCAGTCTTTTGTCTTTGTGAGCACTGCATTACTGAATGAGGATAACTATCATTTCATAGTTGGATAACTGCCTGAAAAGTGAAGGGCTGCAGGTTCAACCTTTGGCGTCCTCCCAGAAAGTTGTTTGGAAAATATCACTTCATTTCAAATTTTGGATCTATTAATTCGTATTATCCAGATATTCATAAGTGTGCAGGTTTGTACATGATGTGTACTTGCAGATATTTATTTATTTATTATTTACATTTATATCCCTCCCCATACCTGAAGGTCTCTGGGCGGGTTACAACAGATTAAAATAGAATATACATTAAAAGACATTAAAAGTTCAACAAATATAAAACAGTATACAATATGTTTAAAATAATAGTGTCTGTACTGAGAGGGAACATAAACAGCTTAGTCAAAGGCCAGGGTAAAGAGGTGCATCTTCACTGCCCTCCTAAATGTATATAAGGAGGGGGCATGACACACCTCGAGGGGAGGCTATTCCATAGTCTGGGGGCCATCACAGAAAAGGCTCTCTCCCGGGTGCCCACCAACCTCACTGCTGAAGGTGGTGTGACAACCAGGAGGGCCTCACCGCTTGATCTTAAGGCACGGGCAGGTCGATATGGGAGAAGGCGTTCCTTTAGATATTTGGGGCCCAAGTCATTTAGGGCCTTATACATCAGAGTCAACACCTTGAATTGGGCTCGGTAGTGATGTGCATCCGGCTAGATATTCCGGTCAGCATTCTAGCCGCTGCATTTTGCACTAGCTGCAACTTCCGAACCGTCTTCAAGGGCAGCCCCATGTAGAGTGCATTACAGTAGTCCAATCTAGAGGTTACCAGAGCGTGGGTAACTGTGGCCAAGACATCTCTATCCAAAAGAGGCTTCAGTTGACGGACTAGCCGTAGTTGGGAGTAGGCCACAGCCTCCACCTGCGCTTCAAGTGTTAGCGTGGAATCAAGGAGAACCCCCAAGTTACGCACCTGTCCCTTCCAGGGCATTGCAACCCCATCAAGGACAGGGTATCTCCCAACTACACGGACCCGAGACCCTGTGACACACAGCACCTCTGTCTTGTCTGGATTCAGTTTCAATTTATTCACCCTCATCCAGCCCATTACTGCCTCCAGACACCTGTCAAGGACTTCAACCGCCTCTCCTGATTCAGATGGTACAGAGAGATAGAGCTGGGTATCATCCGCATACTGATGACACCCAACACCAAATCTCCTGATGACCTCTCCCAATGGCTTCATATAGATGTTAAATAGCATGGGAGATAAGATCGATCCCTGAGGGACCCCACAGGTGAGTTCCCAGGGAGTCGAAACAGTATTTCCCACAGCCACTATCTGGGATCTATATTCGAGATAGGAGCAGAACCAGCGCCAAGCATTGCCTCTCACTCCTAAACTCCATAGTCTCTCCAAAAGGATACCGTGGTCAATGGCATCAAAAGCCGCGGAGAGGTCCAGGAGAACCAATAGGGTAGCGTTTCCCCCGTCTCTCTCCCGGAGAAGGTCATCAACCAGGGCGACCAAGGCAGTTTCCGTGCCATGACCAGGCCTGAAGCCAGATTGAAATAGATCTAGATAATCAGCTTCTTCCAAGTATGTCTGCAGTTGAACAGCAACAGCCCTCTCCAGAACCTTGCCGAGAAAAGGTATATTGGCCACCGTGCGATAGTTGTTTAAGTCTTTCGGATCCAGAGAGGCCCTCTTCAGGAGGGGACGCACCACAGCCTGTTTCAAGGCCAATGGGACCACCCCCTCCCTCAGAGATGCATTCACTGCCTCCTGGATCCACCTGGTCATACCTTGTCGGCTAGTCTTTATCAGCCATGAAGGGCAAGGATCCAGAGAGCACGTCGTCGGCTGCACCCCTGCAAGCAGCTTGTCCACATCCTCAGGCTGCAACAATTGAAACTGATCCAACCAAACAGGACTTGACAGTTCTCTGGACGCCTCGTCTGGACTCTGTCCAATTGTGACATCCAATCCCCTACGAATCTAGGCGACTTTGTCCTCAAAGTGCTTTGCAAATTTGTCACAGCAGATATTGCTTGGCCCTGGCTCATGCTTCTTTGAGCTTGATTTTATGAGGCCATTTACTATTCTGAAAAGCTCTGCTGGACAGCTACTCGAGGACGCAATGGTAGCGGAGAAAAAGTTCTTTTTTGCTGCCGTCATCGCCACATGGTAGGCACAATAGTGTGCTCTAACCCATGTTCGGTCAGATTCACAGCCGGATTTACGCCACCTGCGCTCTAGCCGTCGACCTTCCTGTTTCATAGCCCATAGTTCCGTGGAGTACCAAGGAGCTTTTCGGGCTCCACAAGCATGCCGAGGGCACTTGGGAGCGATCGTGTCAATAGCCCTGCTCATCTCCTGATTCCAGAGAGAAACCAGGGCCTCGACAGGCGCGCCTTTCCCGCATCTGTATACATTTGTATGGATCTGTATGGTTGCATTTGGGATAACTACGAGATGCATACGGACGTGTACAGATGCATACAGGATGTGTAACAATGCGTACGCGCATATACGAATGTTGTAGACATTCGTAAGTACAAATTCAAATCAAAAATTTGAACAAATAGATTTGAATTTGCTTAATTTGAATCAAATTTGGGTAAATTTAAATTTTAAAGATTCAAATTGAATTGAATTTTTGGATATTCAATTCGAATCAAATCCTGAAAACTGCATTTGTGCAGCTCCCATTACCATTGTGTGATCCTGGATGGGGAGCTGGGTACACATACCCAGAAGAGCTATTTCGGCCTCCAAACAGCATTTCCAAACAATTTTCCAAGTGCAAATTGGCCTCTGAGGTGGACTGAAACTGGACTACAACTTAGATATAGAACTGCAATAAAAGAGGAAAGGTGACACTTAATGAGAAACAGGTATTTTAACACAAAGCAAGTTGCTAACCAACAAACCATGTGTGAAACACATTCCCTCTATTAGTCATATTAGTCAATCCAGTCAGACAGTATCTGAAATCCTGTTGTATGAAGAAATCTCATTTCTTCCTCCTATAACCTTCCCCCTAGTATTGTCAACTCACTGATGGCAAGATTCAAACTAGAACCAGGGCCTTTTCTTGTGTAGCCCCAACCCAGTGGAATACTCTCCCACAGGAAATCAGGGCCTCTCCATCTCTGATGACGTTTAGAAGGGCCTGTAAGACCTGGCTGTTTGGGAAGGCCTTTGGCCAGGGTGGTTAATTAGTCAAAATAGTAACCAGTTGGACTGGGGTGGTCTTACGAAGGTTCTTATGCCCTGGTTAAATGACCCTTAAATTAGAGGAACCTTTTTGATAAATGGTATCGTTTGTTGTAATGTTTTAAAGCACTAGAATGAAGTGTGTGTTTTTAACTTTGTTAGCCGCTCAGAGTCCACCAAGGTGGAGATGGTGCGGGATAAAAGCTAAATAAATAAATAAATAAATTGCATGGTACATTCAGTGGTGTTTACAGAAACTGAATTTGGACTTTGGGACACCACTGTTGATCTGACAGATGGAACAGAGATGCAAATGCAAATTAGAATTAGGATAACGTTAACATTAGACTTCCTGTAGATGAAACTAAGTCACGGCTGTCCAAGCTCTGAATTCTCCTGGTTGGATAACTGCAATATGATCTACATCCCCATAGAAGATAGCGTACAGTGCAGAGCTGCATCTGCTGTTTCATGTCAGCAGTGAATACTGCTGTCTTCTTCCTCCACCGTCCACTATCTGCTAGGTCGAATTCTTGGTCTTGGTAGATGTCCTAATATATTTTTGTATGGCTTGGGGCCTGAGTCTTTCACTCTATGTCTTTCCCAATACCTCCCATTTAGTGAATGAGGGTGATTCTGCACTGGCTGATAAACCACACCAGCAAGTGTACCAGGAATCTTTTGGGTGGGGCCTCTCTTAGTAAGCTTGCTGGTCTGGTATAGTGGCCAGCACAGAATTATCCTGAGACTCTACTAATAAAGTTCCATTCCCTCTAGATACTTTAGAGGAGACAATGGAGATCACTTTCTGTGATAACAATCTAGTTAGGGAAAGGTCTGCCTATAGAATGAGGACTCCTGAAGGCAGAAGTGGTATTCTGGAAAGCCTCAAAGACCTATTGAGCCAGTTTGGTCTAGTGGTTAAAGAGCCTGACTCTTATCTGGGAATACTGGGTTTGATTCCACCCTCCCCCATGAAACCAGCTTGGTGACCTTGGGCTAGTCACAGCTTTCTTCTGAGCTCTCATAGCCCCACCTACCTCACAGGATGTCTGCCGTGGGAAGAATAGAAAAGCTTCATCAGCCGCTTTGAGTCCCTTTAAATGGGTGAGAAAAGTGGGGTAGAAAAGCCAACTCTTCTTCTTCTTCCTCTTCTACTTAATGAGCTTGTTTATTATTCTGCTATTCTGTAATTCATTAATTGTGGCTTCCTTTGCTTGTGGCTTAATAGATTGTTTCTGCCTCAAACCCTTTCAGAAACAAGACAGTCTACAATTTATATAAATCAGTATTTGCTCTAAGTAACCTATTTTTCTATCTAGATACACCTGTCGCGTTTTACGTGAGATATCCTGAAGGAAGAACAGTGGCTTCAGGCCTCAATGAAACATACCTAAATTATGGTGAAGGTTATTTTCCTGAACATGGTTACTTCAAGAGCCCTCAGAGTGGTGTTTATGTGATTGTCATCAGCTTGGAGCAAATGTCCGGACCAGCTCTTGGAAAACTCATTTTTACCAACAGGCAAAGCATGATGCTCTTCAGCAATAAGAAGAAAAAAACCAATGGAGGTCCTGTTACTGTATTTGCACTAGTAGATCTCAAGAAGGGAGAATCTATGAGGTTTCAGCTAGTTGAGGGTGCTACAATAAAGGAGAACCCAGCTGGATTAACCATGGCTGGTTTCCTGATCTTCAAGACTTGAATAGGCTGTGCTGTAATAAGTTATAGTACCGTCTGATAGTGCAGTAGGTTTTGTTCTGTGTTCTTTTTAAATGTAGTGTCTTTGATTCTGCCTTAATGTTGCTTGCTAGAAATAGAACAGTAGTTTCTTAGCAGCGTCACAAGCATGGAGAAGAATTTGAACGACTTTTATCTGCTAAAAACATGTATGAAAGATCCTTGTGGTTTATGCTCTCTTTGAATCTATTTCCTTTCTTCAGCCTCAAAAATACTACCTCTTATCTACAACAGCTAGCTAGGTTGCACCTGTGAGAGAAATAGCAACATTTCTATAATAGAAAAGCAGTAATTCAAGAACTGTGTTTGTGGGTGGATGTGTTCACTTTTTGTATCTAAGGCTGTAGTTTGCTTTGCAAATTGTATTACAGTATGTCAGCTCTGTTTCGTTTTGATTCCTTTATTAAAAAACTTACACTGACAAGTGTTTTAATCTGAGCTGCACATAAAAACCAGAAACACAAGACACCCATAAGACATGTTAGGACCAGATGATTGTGGGTTATTAAAATATGTGGGGCATAATTCTAGATTATTTCTAACAGTGCATAAAGAAAGTGCATTTTAATTGTCAACATGTAGTGTGATAAAATTAAAGTTTGTTTGTTTTATACATGCTATTAGGCTTTTAATGTGACTCTTATTTTTACAGTTGAATGGGCATTCATCTGTACACATTTGTGAAAGTTGTGTGTCATCACACATTGGTTTCACTGATCTAAAGGGAGGAAGCATTGGGTTATGAATGGTGCACATTAGCAACATGGAAAATTCCTTTGACCCCAGTCTGAAAAACAGACCACTACCACCACCATCCCAAGTCCACAAGTAAGTTTGTTTACTGCTGTACTTAACTTGGACATTTGAGCACAAAAAAATAAAATAGGATCAGCCAGGCAGGGAACATGTCTTGTCCTACATGATCCCAAGCAAATATCACCGTAGCCACATTGAGTTGCATGAAATGGGAACCCAACAGCTGGGGACTTACAAGTTCACTTGTAGTATGCTTTTTTAAATTTGTTAGTATCTAAAAATTTAGGTTTTTTTTGTTTTCTGTGAAGAAAAAGAATGACTGCAGGCATTTATCAATAGTTCACAAATAAAAACCATATGAGAAACTAAGGGTGTGTCTAAGAAACCTTGAGGAGTCACCTCCATTGGAGTGGACCACCTTCAGTCACAGGTGGCCTCTGCAAGAGTTTTAGCAGTTCTACTGCCATTGTTGAAGCCACATTGTTCAAGTCACCATCCCTGTGCATCGAAGGACTCCTTGCCTTCTGTGAACAGGTTCAGAAGTCTCTTGCACCAATGTGGCACATTATGGGTGTTTTTCCACTAGCACTAAGGAGCCATTTGGCTCAGAGCTGGAAGACCCCATTAGAGCCACATTTGTTTCCACCAGTTCTAGGGAAATCTGGACCATATGGGTCCTTCAGGACCTATAATCCAGATTTCCTGTAGACCCCATTAAAGGGGTCTGCAATGGGGTCTTCAGCCATCAAATCCGGATTATACAATGTCCAGCTGATTAGCATGAAGGGAACAAAGGCAGTGATCACAGTGAGCAGGTGAACAGCCTGGCGCCGGGCAAATTCAGCATGTGGACTCTGCAGCAGAGAACCACAAAGGTACTAGCTTGGAAGGTGAGGGGGGTTGGTAGTATGGACTTGAGGGTCCCGACAGGGTATGCAGCATTTTACAGTGCAGGTGTCTGCTGCCCAATCACAATGTTATCCCCTTCTGCCAGCCCAGGCACCAGAGAAGCTCACTGTCGGACGCTGAATGCATTCTTAGCCTTGTTGTGGGAATGCTGGTGTCCCTTGCTCACTTTGTCCGGGGCTCCGTAGCTGCTTCGTAGGGTTCCAGAGAATCTTCAAAGTCTGTGGCAAATAGCTCCGGAAATTATCTGGAGCTATTTGCCACAAACTACGAAGAATCTCTGGAGCTGCTCCGGAGATTCTTCAAAGATTCTCTGGAGTGTCTATGGTGATTGCACCCCCTGTACCCAAAATGCCTGGGGTGACAGGTGGGCCCCACGTGGGTAGATCCGGATCCGCCACATGGGTGCTCCAGCGACTCCACTGTGAGCAAGCTAGCACCCCTTGCTATTGGGTGCTAGATCACCCGTGGAAACACACTGGGTACTTTCCTTAATCTGGATCTACTAGATCTGGATTAAGGGAAGTACCCATTCCTTAAATCCGGATCTTCTTAGTGGAAAAACAACCTTGTGAAAGAGTGAAAGAGCTGCTTCTTGTGCACTGAGATTTTTGCACTTTGGAGGTCCATCCAAAGGCCTCCAAGTACCCTCATTCACGGAAGCCTCACAGCTGCTGAGGAGGAAGCTGCGGACCTCAGTTTCAAGTGGGGACAAGATGTTGTGACTTTGCAGCCAGGTAAGCTGTGATTTTTATACTGTGGATTTTTAGTCTGGAAGGGACCCATGACTTTTCCAGATACATGCCAATCACTACCATACAACCTCTTCCACAGTTACAAGACAAAGTGAGTTCCACTTGGGTGATGGAAGTGTGATTTAGGATGCTGCTGTATACAGTGGAATGCCCCTGCAGGGAGGGTCAAGACTTTCTATTGCCAGGCTAATACATCTTCTACTGCCCTGCCTTGTGTACTTATTGCATGACAGGAAGCAAAGCAAGGTGCAAAGGTGACACCTCTCTTTGGGGTTTTCCCCCCCACTAGCACCAGAGTACCCATTAAGAACCCTTAATGGGTACTCTAGTGCTAAGTGGAAAAACACCCTTTAACCCACTTCAGCTGAAGTGACAGATGTGAGATATGTTTGCATGCACCCAAACAGCAGCCCAACTGCTACCTCACCCTATCCACCTGCCCACACAAATTAGTATTGTGCAAAGTTTTGTGTTTTTCATTTGAAAAGAGAACTAGGCATGATGCGTCCTGTATTTAGATCCATCATATTAGAAAACAACGCAGAAGCAATGCCATTTTCAACAGCTGGCTAATGTTTGAGAGATACAGTTCTACCCAGGTATACAGATATTTTGTTGGAATGAAATACGGCAACGTCTCACAAAATTATCTGCACTCTGATCTGCTGTTACAAAAGCAATAAAATCTCTCTTTCTTTAATGCAATTCTGGAAGCCTGTAATAATATGATTTGGGTTCAGCATGACTGACTTATATGCACAGCCTGGTTTGTAAGAACCAAACCACAAGTGTAACATGAAAGATAATTATGAAGTATATGCCCAATGCACCTGTACAAAATGGGTGGTCCTACTTAAAAGGAAAGTGAGTAGGGACCTGCTTCAGCTTCTCAAAAAGAGAAAACTAGAACATTCTTTGCAATGGTTGGCAGGTTTCTTTTACACTGGGATTTGGAAAATGGATTGGAAGAACTTCTTAAGGAAGTACTGATTGCTTTGGTGCAATTTTATGACATTACTAGAGACATACTGCACCCATCACTTTTCCCTGCAGATTTGGAAAATCTGAATAAGAGAAGCAAACTCTGCTCTACTCTACTCCTAGAACACTGTGGAATTGTCCACATTAAATATGGGTTTTCCAGGGCACCGCAGGGCTGAATTGAACTGTGTTTCAAGGTACTCTGCACAACACTGTTTTATACCTGGATACAAATACCTTGTGAGATACAATCTTCAACAAAGACCTTAATTTTCGATGCTGATTTTAAAGCAGAAATCTGACATGTCCTCTGTCTAACTGTGGTTGACAGTGTTGAACTCCTAGATCTTCAGGAGTATCATGTACCTTGTATTTTTACTTGTTTTTTAAAAATCATTATTTTACACTGCTTTGTACATTTGCCTTGAATTCCTAAGAAAAGCAATTGGTACATTTTAATGAGTAACAATGCTACTATCAATGGAGGCATTTTGAACACCAGTATAAAACGGTTAATAAACAGATGTATTACTAATGTTTACTAAAATAAGTTTTACTTAAAAATGATACATTGACATAAATTTGTATACACAACAAAGCAATTCATCGTAAACTTAAGGCACCTTTTAAAACAGATGCTGTACAAAAAGAGACTTAGCTTGTTACACTTAAAAACATTCTACGCATATGGCATATATAACAAAATGAGTATAATCATACTGCTTATACCACCCTCTCTGTTTTATTTACACCTATAGGTAGCTACATTATTCTTTCTGTATACAGTATAGTACATTTTTATATTGGGTATGGCTAGGGGCAGAGCATAAAACATGAAAACAGTATGGGTTTCTATAATGCATTCAGGAGTACTATAGGATAAGGTAGATTATTCAAAAAGATGACTGGAGAAGACCTATTCAGATTTGGTACTATTTTTAAATTTTGAACATATCCTATCTAGAACGTTAATGCCAGCTGGGAATGAGAGGAAACTGTACAGAAGCATTCTTATTTACATGAGAGAGTCCCTGTCATTTTACTGAAGTTTATACAGGAAGTTTCTCCATGATATTCTGATCTCTTACTATAAACCTCTCATTCTACTACAATGAATTCTGGAAACATGTTGCAGGATTTCAGTATCAACAGTCAAGCTAACTTTATAATGGAAGCTCTTACAAGACTTTAAAAAAACGCTCAAATAAGGCAAAAAAAGTTGCTTTTCTGAAGATCAACAAATAATGGGGAGAAGATTAATGGTTAATTTGAGTACTTGTACAAACAAATTGTATTCTAGCCTTTCAAATTATGCCTTGAAGTCAGATTACATTCTTATGGGTGAAGGAACTTGCACATTTCTAAGATTTCAGCTTATTCTTTCTTTAAGTCACAGTTCCAGTGCTTATAAGCCCTAGGGGAGGGTGGTGCGGATGAGAGCATCTAATAGCAAGTATATATGCAAAAGGACACGTGGCATGTGTGCCGAATGCTAAGCCTTCCTGATTTAGTGGCGTACCTACAAGGAACCCTTTCAAGACAGAGAGGTGGAAAATTTAACGCAGCAGAGGCACAAGAAGAAATATGATGGGTTCACGAAGGTGTGAATATGATGTACTATACTAGGTAACAAATGGTATTAATCACCTGGGAAAAGTAGGCATTTCCGGACGCTCCCTTTGGGATGTGAAGCTATTTGATTTTTATAGCATCAGTTGACCAGGACAGATCTGTTCCCATAATTGTGCCATTTTTCAAGCCCCTGGTACTCAAAATACTCTTATATCCAAGTAATAAAAACTTTTATGCAGGAGAAAACATTTTCCATTACTATGTTGACTTTTAGGAAAACTTTAGAACAAGCAAATAGAATTCCAACTGAAAATATTTGCTCATTTTCTATTCTTATGCTTCTTGCTTGAAATACATCTAGAATTTTGGGTTTTCAATAAAGTCTGGGTTCCAAACCAAGCTGAAATTTTTAGTTTGTTCTCATCCCTAAGTATTCTTAACAGCACTATTTCAAAAACGCAGGCCCTTTTGTACGTAATGGGGAAAAGTTACTAAGTGTGCAGCTTAAAAGGATCAGTATGCACAGGGTAAAAACAATTAGAAGATGCAAATGATAATTTGGTATTAGTCATCTGAAGAGGAACAGGAAGAATCAGGGAAAGGATGTGAAGTATTTGTACTGTGGTCTCATTTGCACTGGTCTTACAGGAGTGGGATGTTACTAGTTTGCAACAAAGGGTGCCTCCAGACACGTCCCTTGCTCTGCCTTAAATGCGAAGCCCCTTCCAGTCCTCCAAATGGGGGGATCAGAAGCTTTGAATTTCCAGAGCAGCTGCTTCCCATCAGCCAGACAGGAAGCTCCATCACCAGGAGTAGGAGCACAGGCAGTACAGGTAATCGCCCAGCAAAAAGATGCTGGTTATCCAGCACCTTATTACGTTGCAGAGTAGGGGGGAATGCCATGGTCCTACAGCGGTGGACGGAAGCACCAAACTTGCTTTGCTGGTTCCATCTCAGTCTGGAGGCGCCCAGAGACTGTGGTGAGAACTTGTGTTCAACTTTGCTGCATTTAAGGCCATTTCGCATGTTCTAGCTGCCTTGCTGTACATTTGAAAATATCTCTGCAGTGGCCATGCATTGAATTACTGGCTTACCATGCAAGACTTGATCTTAATACATGAGGTGTCTCTATATTGCTAGAGGAGGCTAGCATGAGTGCCATACACTGAGAGCTTAGGAGGCTACTTGGCCACACCTACCAGTCCTCTGGTTCTTTACATAACTTGCACACAATACATTACACAATTCTGGAATATACAGACGTCTTGGAGAAATTACTCAACTGACAATGCATAAATAACACCCAAGCACTGCTCTGGTTGGTCGATGCAGTGATCTTACAGAACCATTATAAACATCTTCCAAAATTTTAAGGAACAAAAAGCAAGCCAATGCAACATGACAAACAATATTACAGAATAATTAACAGCATAGAGAAGTCAGAGTCAAAGCCTCCTCCTGCCAGCTCCACAAAAGGAAGGTAGAGAAAAGAGATCCAAAACGAAAAAGGACATCTGTTGCACAGTTTAGTAAAGGGGATTTAAACTTATTGACACATGATGTAGAATGACTGCAGAAATTCAGCAATAATTACTGGAAGCAAGATGAGAGTGGAAGAAGCCCCTTCAGTGTAATAAAATAAAAGGTTCTTTCTTTACTTCTAATAGCTGCAAAAATCTAAATAAAAAGAAGCTACGTAAACTGACTTGAACAGAGTTGCTTTTACTTCAGAATACAAGGTATTCTAAAATGGAAGATTTACAAAGTTGTGCAAACAATCTATAGATACAACAGAAGAAGAAAAAGCATTGACTTTTCTACCCCGCCTTTCTCACCCATTTAAGGGGACTCAAAGCGGCTGACAAAGCTTTTCTATTCTTCTCCCCACAACAGGACACCCTGTGAGGTAGGTGGGGCTGTGAGAGCTCAGCAGAGAGCTGTGACTAGCCCAAGGTCACCCAGCCGGCTTCATGGGGGAGGGTGGAATCAAACCCAGTATTCCTAGATAAGAGTCCGGATCCCTAACCACTAGACCAATACCCGATTCTAGGAATAATGTGTTTGGGACTATGTTAGTTCAGCATAGGAAATCAACAGGAACAACCAGTTGTTACTATGCTGTGTCCCATTTATTTAAATGAAAACAGTGTAACTAGTGTAGCCTGCATCTAACCTAATGGCTCTGATCCAGTAATGGCATTTGCACAATCGATTTGTTATAAAGTCTCAAAAGTTGGTATTATATTTCAGCACATAATGCTACACAACTCCCATGGCACTTAATGAGAGATATTGTTTCAAAAGATGGAAAACATACACCTCACCAAATTATTAGAAAAAAGTAATCACTGTAAACAGGTATTTGTTAAAATAGAATTTTAATTTTTATAAAAACCAAAACTTAGCAGAGACCAGTTCAATCTGCATTTCAGAAACCCCAGAATACCTCACATATTTGTGATGAAGTTTCTTATGAACAGCAGAAACAGCCAGATCTCAATGGAAGCTCTGCTGTCTACCATTACTGGTCTTCTCCAACAATGCAGAGTCACTGCACATAGCTGGACATATTCTATACAGTCAGACTCCCATATTTACTGATCCAGTAACGGTGGTTTCAGTTTCCCCCGGTGACCGGATCAGCCCACCACAACCCCCTGTGGATGCCATTAGGCCTACTTTAAGGTTTTCAGAGGCTTGGAGCAGGCAGAAAATGGCCTGAAATGGTGCATGATTTCCCATAATGCCTTTGAAATCCCACAAGATTTCACTGGAATTATGGGAAATTGGGTGCATTTCCTCCATTGTTTGAATTATCCAGGATTTTTCGTTGTCCACAGAGGGGCCTGGAACAGATTCCCCACGGATACGGGGGTCTGACCGTACTATTATGGGTCTGAGTTCCTCACCAAATTCATTGGCAGGTTAAAGACGTCCTCATAAATGCTACAAACTACTAGTCTAGACTAATAATTCGGTAGTTTATGGCAAACATTTACTGCTATCTGTGCAAAACAAAACACACTTTTAGAACATCATATGTCTGCTTTTCAGGAGCTGGACGGAAAAAGAACTTTTTTTTTTTGGCTAAAATTCTGTGGCACCATATTGTCCATGATTTGCTGTGCTCAAAATAAGTTAATTCATAGCTTATGCATCCATGAATTCTTCTGATGAATATATACTAATACTTAAAGGCATCAATTAAGGAGCAGTGACTTAGTAGAAATGTTACACAAAATTTGTACACCAAGATATAAGTTAAAAAAAAATACTGCAGTCTTTCATCTGACAATTTTCTGTTTGCAACCTATATGAAGCTTTAAAAACACACCCTTATGACTGTTAATAGGAATTCACTTTACTATTAAGCTTCTGACTAAATGCCTCTGAAAGGGAAATTTAAATATATTTATAGTATCCATGTACAGACTTTGATAGACTATGAAACATATCTGCACAACACACTGCAAAGGTGTGCATGTGATTTTCATCCTTTTCAGACCCTTGTATTTTATGCTTACACATATACAAAAGAGCAGTTATTTAGCAAATAAACGTACATTAAACACTATATAAATAACTTCCCTTTTTAAAGCTAGCTAGGGTTCAGTTTACAGTACAAGATTACAGGCACTTAAATTATCAGAGAGGTTTAATTATTCCATATTGTGTGTGCTGAATCTTTGGAAAATTTAATAACAGTGGGACTGTGAACTCAATTATGGACTGTTCTTCACATTAAACTTGAAGGTAAGTGACTGCATAGCCTTTCAAAAAATGCTGACTTTAAGTCATAAAACATATATTGTCATTTTCAATGCAGCACAAAGAAAGACAGAAATCAGTTTTCTATTAATTCAAAACAGGTTTCATACTCTTAACCAAGGCACTGAGAAACAAAATAGTTTGTATGAAATTAAATGGCTTCTTAGATATCCCAAATGGCAGCAGAAAAAACTGTGGCATGCACGCACACATGAAGAAACAAAACCATACAAAGGCATACGGAATTATCAAATTGCTTAGTACCCCAGACTCATAATGCACGCTATCACTAAGTAGATAAAAAGCTTCTTTCCCCCACTCTACTGCTATTGGATTCATTTAACTTAAGGCTTTCACAGAAAGCACAATAATCTGAAAATGTGATTCAGAACTCAAGGGTTTCATCGGAGTCTGAAGTGGGATAAAACAATCTCATTGCAGTTTTTTTAAAAAAAGTAAAATGAGGCTGTCCACTTGTGTACCATATAGCGTACGTGGAAACCATATTCTACAAAGTACTGAAAGATTTCATATTAGCAGCCTGTAAAATTGGAGAGGAAGAGGGGTCCACCTCTGTCTCGCCAAACCTAGACTCGCTTGAGTGAAAAGTTCTAGAAGTCCACTTTTTCCTGCTCAGTGACTTCTCTTTGTCAAATCTTTACATCTTGAGATTCCACCATCTTGCCAAGTGTCTTCTTAATTCTCAAAGCCGTAAGTCTAGAAGCAGGATTGTGGGCCCAGCATTCGCACATTAATTTCAATATTGCCCTTAAGCACTGAAAAATAATAGAAAAGAATGCTTGTTCAAAAAGACAAATGAAAATACATTTGGCATCCACAGATAATTATCTATTTAACAGAGAAAGATGGGTCCTGTTCTGCACATTTCTCTAACCAAGCTACAACCTGTGATCCCCGGTTCAGACTGAATTCGTTACCAGGGTCTGTTGTTCCTGCTCAACAGAAGTCTGCCTGGCAGCATCATAATATGGACGTATGTAGGCTTTCACAGCCAGATTCAATCTCATTAGTAGAAGTTTTTGGGCTGTTATACCATGTTCCAGGTTTCTTCTTCTGAGAACTTAAGCTTTCGGATATAGCGGCAATATCCATCTTTGGAGGTCTTTCCTCTTTACCAAGTCAGGGGTGGTTCTCAGAAGATGGCATAACAGCCCCAAAACTTCTACTAATGAGCATCATAATATGCTTTTAGGTACCACGTCTAAACAGGCACATTATTAGTTCATTTTTGTGTATTTTGTATATTTTTAATTGGTGACTTCTAAGCTGCTCAATTAATTGGATGACTCAATAAATAAATAAATAAATAAATGAGGTGGATTAGTTAGTAGCCATGAAGGATGGGCACAAAAACAAACATGCCAATCCTAAACAGCAATCAATGGAAAACTTTTAAGTTCATGTACTGCCCTCCCCAAAAAGGTAAAGCCTCATTCTATAAATGAAAAAAACAAACCAAAGACAAAAAAAGAGGAAAATTTAATTCCAATAGTTTTTTTTCCTGTTTGCTTACCTCATCACTGTTCCATCTATTAGATACTACTGGACGCAGGTGCTTAACACATATCACTTCTCTCATATCCTCATAGGAAGGATCATTCGGCACCATATCATAATAGGGTAGCTGGTATTCTTCAACAATCCCTGGAAGTAAGTTGGAAAAGAATTTAAAGAGTATTATTGTGTCTATTCTGCAAAATAAAACACAGTATAACCTGCTTTTTGTTTAGTGCAGGCTGACTTAGTAAGGCTTTCTCATTCTATGGCAAAAGAGAGTAATTCACCACTTTTACTCCATCTTAGTACTAAGACGTTCAGCAAAGCATATGTGTACAGACTGGCTCATCTATACAAAATAAGCAAAAATAAGCCTCAGATGTGTGCTGCCCCAAGAACTGGAGGGAAATCTCCTATTCTTATCCTTTTTAGAATAATAGGATTGGTTCTTGATGTCCGCCTAGCTAAACCTGTACAGAGAGAAGTTCATCACAACAAACAATTACTGCTCCAAGCCTTCCATTCACTTCCGTAGCCTAGTGAGTGTCTGACATTAGTGAGTCTCTGACTTATAAGGCCCTAAATGACTTGGGCCCCAAATATCTAAAGGAATGCCTTCTCCCATACCAACCTGCCCATGCCTTAAGATCCAACAATGAGGCCCTCCTGGTTGTCCCGCCACCTTCAGTAGTGAGGTTGGTGGGCACCCAGGACAGAGCTTTTTCGGTGGTGGCCCTGAGACTGTAGAATGGCCTCCCCCTCGAGGTGCACCATGCCCCTTCCTTGTATTTATTTAGGAGGGCCGTAAAGACATACCTCTTTGCCTTGGCCTATGGCTGAGGTTTTATTCTCCCTCTCCAGTTACAATGACATCACTATTAATGCACTAGGGAGTGCACGGTTTAAAATTTGTTGAATTTTTAAGGTGTTTTAAACGTGCATCTTGTTTTAATCTGTGTTTCATTTTAATCTGTATCTGTTTTAAGTTGTATCCTGTTTTAATCTGTTGTTACCCGCCCAGAGACCTTTGGGTATGGGGCGGGATAGAAATGTAAATAAATAAAATAATAAATCTGCAAAGATTAAACTATTTGTTTGGGTAAAGGAGAAGTGCATGCTTAGAAAACAGCACCCCCCAAAAGGCTAAATCTCCATTTATGTATTACTGAGTTTTTATGTAAGAGGCAAAATAAAAAGAAAAGAAACCATTTCACAATATCATACTGTTTCTCCTCTTGGGCACATCCTCCCTCCCCACCCCACTGTAAGTGCTGTGCTCCAAATTAAACATAAGGAAGGTGTCAAGGAAAGGAAATGGACTCCTTAACGTTCCTGCATGCTGCTGGCTGGTAATGGTAGCTGTTGCATAACTATGTGCAGATGAATTTCCTAAATAATTTCTTAGGTGCTCACCTAGGATCTTGCTACTGTAGAGAGGCTGGAACTGTGGTAGAAACCATCCAACAGTCCACAGTCTTCCTACACTATCCAAATCAATTGAACTGAAGTTCAACCCAAGCCTAGATCCAAGAAACAAAGCTACACGTAATGTACAGAGGAAAATATCTATACTTTTGAACTGTAAAAAAGTTTGGCTTGGGACACACATACAATAGTGTCTAAAAACAAGACTTGTGTTTTACCTCCTGTGACACAACGTCGAGCCATTTCCCAAATTATCAAGCCAAAACTATAGATGTCAGCCATGATGTAAGGTTGAAAATGGTTTTTGTTCAGACTTTCATCCAGGACTTCAGGTGCCATGTAACGTTTTGTTCCCACTCTTGCATTCAAAGGGATATCAACTTCATTTGTATCACTACAGGAAAATAAATGTTTTATTAGCATAAAACAGGATAGAAGTTGTCAGTGCCTACAGTGACGTTAAACTAATTCTATCATTTATTAAACCGAAAATCACTATTGTATAAACTGGCCTTATTCCTAGGCTCACAGAACTTACTAGCTTGACCTCATCTAAACATTCCTACAAAAGCCCTCTTTGGATCCTGAAGTATGCTCCAACTACTGTCCATGGAGATCAGAGCGTGCATAACTCTGTTGACCCTCCTTGGTCTCTCAGCATCCTTCAATACTATGGACCATGGCATCCTTCTAGGATGAGTCTCAGAGAGGAGAATGGGGGGCATTGTGTTACAGTGCTTCTCCTCCTGCCTGCAGGTGACTATAGCTTCATACTCTGGAAGATGGACCACTGTTTTGTTTTGGGTTTTTGGTCACCAATGCTATTTAACATCTATATGAAGCCACTGGGGATGGTCATCAGGAGCCTTGAGGTTGGGTGTGCAATTCAAAGAAGTAGCTGCGTTATGTCTGGAGTAAGCAAGGTGGGCTAGTACAACCTTTGAGACTAACAGAGAGAAAGAACTAGGTACCTTAAGCTAACACAGACTAAACTTACTTTATCAGATGCATGGAGTTTCTTCCCTGGCCCACCAAGTTTTTAATGTTTTTAACTGCTATTTTTGCTTTGTTTCCACCTTTATTTTTAATGTTTTGTAAATAGTTTTGAGATGTTTTGAAACTGAAAGCAGTATTGAATAAATAAACAAATAAAGAGGTTTACTGGTGCCCTTCATTTCATGAAAAAAACCACCATTTATTCCACCTATCTTTGTCCTTTGTATCTGCCCAGAAGACTTCTAGCACCCATGTTAGGCCCAGAGACATTTCAGGCAAATTAAGTGGATGACAGCTGTATGGAAGCTGAAGGAATGGAAAAGCAGGATCAATTGCCACTTTGCCTTTCTTTACCTTGCAGGCTCTGGAAGCAAAGATGAATGGCAGAAAGGCATTCAGCTTTGTCTGCCAGGCAGTCTGATTAAAATAGGCTCATCCACGCTGAATAAGATCTGCTTAACAATGCTGAGGAGCTATTCCAAGCACTTCTGCATAGTGAACTATGTACATCTCGACTGTTGCATCACCGGCACTGGTGCCTGGAATTCCTGGCTGGCAACAAATCTCAGACCAGTGAACCTTAAGAAGCAAAGTGTTCTGACTTTGAATACTGGATAGTACTCCCTTATAGATATATATAATACTGGACAGTACTCCCTTATAGATATATAACATTCCCAGTTTTCAGATCAAGAACATTTGCTAATTATACTTTGCCTCTGTCTTTCCAAAATTCACTTTGCAAGCAAAATACTTTTCTTTCAAGAGCATTATTTTTTTACATAATTTTTTTTTGTGAATTGCTTGTGAAAGATGCAGTGAGGCAATTTACCTTAGATCTGTAGCCCATCCCTTGTGTGTGTGTGTTGTATATAAAGACCAGATGTGATTGTTTACCTGTTAAATTTCACAGCTAGGCCCAAGTCAGCAATACAGCAAGTCCCATTTCTCTTTATCAATATATTTTTACTCTTCAGGTCTCTGTGCGCAATAGCGGGCTTGCCTTGTGTCCCATATATTTCAGTATGCAAATGACACAGGCCACATGCAGCAGAGTACGCTAGTTTGAGAAGAGCTCTGTTGTCCAGGGTGGTACATTTCAGGAAGTCATATAATGATCCATTTTCATGATAATCTGTAATCAAATAAAGCTGGGTCCAGGATCCTGTGCCTTTGATATCTGCTGCTATAAAACCTGTGAAATATAGGAACATAATTAATGGTAGACGCTCCTACAATTAACTAAGCTAACACTGTTATCAAGGAAGAATAGTTTAATCCAGTCGATAAATCTCAAATCCTTTATTCTGTAGTAGTCTTGTGCTAGATAAATGTCATACAGTGCTTTTTGAAACACAGCTTAAGTAGTTTCCTCCAAAATACTGACTGCAGGGTTCTGTATCCTTCAATTTGTATGTCAAATATTCAAAAAGCAATAACCATGTTTTCTTCTCTGAATGCATAATGTCCTCCCTTTCTGAACAATGGGATTTCAAATGTGCAAATGATATTATCACTCTGCTAGTAATAGAACAGGACAGGAATTGTAACATCTCCATCAAACACGGGCTTCTTTACTTACCAAGAATGTTTTCATGACGCATGAGAACCGTCTGGTAAATTTCAGTTTCTCGAAACCAGCTAGCTTCTTCAGTGGTGAAAAATACTTTCACTGCCACTTTTTCACCTCGCCATTTCCCCATCCACACCTCGCCATATCTCCCTTTCCCAACTTGCCGCACCATTTGAATCTGTTTGGCAATAGTCCGCTGGACCTAAATGTGGGAGGAAACATGAAATGACTAACTCATTAGAAGAAGAAGAAGAGTTGGCTTTTCTACCCCACTTTTCTCACCCATTTAAGGGGATTCAAAGCAGCTGACAAAGCTTTTCTATTCTTCTCCCCACAACAGAACACCCTGTGAGGTAGATGGAGCTGTGAGAGCTCAGAAGAGAGCTGTGACTAGCCCAGGGTCACCCAGCTGGCTTCATGAGGGAGGACTGTAAACATACAACCTTGCCCCAGGAACACTAAGAGGAACTATCATGAGCAGACAGTCAGGAAACACTCCAGTCCCCACTGTACAGTATCTACACATACTATAGTATTCCTCAGAAGTCACCATAACAGTGGCCTGCCAGGTGACACTCCTGCTTTGCTCATCTGCTTAGTCAATAACATAGAGGTAAAATAAAGACCTTTCAACTTAAGTAGCACAATTAAGTTAGGCTTACCAATAAAGGAAGTCCTGAGCCACTCCCAGAACTCTGTGATTGGTCAATAAGGTCCTTTAGTGACTCGCCAGCTGGAATAAAGGCTTCGTCTTGCTCCAGATCACGGTTATAACACCGTCTCTTAGCTACCCATTTACAGTAATGCCTGCAGGAAAAGTACAACATTCATTTATCGAAATGTATAATCGGGCCAGTAATATAGTACATTTAACAAAGCAGGATAAGAAAAAAAAACACCACCTGCAAGTTTCTTTTCCTTTCTTTAACCAGTAAACAAATTTGCATAGTTTCCTGTTTTCCAATTGCACATAGATATCTAACTGAGGAATTATAAGTTACCTGAATTTATAAGACTGGGAATTAATGACCATAAATGTAAATATAGGACTAAATGGTTATTTCTACGCATGACAAGACTAGAAAAAAAACATTACTAATTCAAAGTTTCCACTTTATCTTACAATGCACAAAGCACAATCAAACATTTTAAACCTAAATGAGGACTGAAGCAATCTAATCTCAAATATATTTGTGATGATGAATGTGCTCACAATGCCAAAGTAGCATCACTGCAATGCTAGGATTAGGCCATGCTTCACGGCAGGAGATTTGCAGAGTTGTTACTATAATCTGTTCCTAAGCTCCTGGGTGCTGATGCAGCAGTTGGTTGAACCCAACTATAACTGTATTGTACATTAAAACAAAACAAAACACCTCCCTAAATGTTTCAACTTCAAGAAAAGGACTAAAGGGAACAACAAAATCATACATTATATATTTATTTTAGGCAGTCCAAATTGATTCTGATCAACCATGGGACATTACAAGGACAGTAAACACAGCTAGCTTATGAGCCGTATCCATGGCAGCCTCAGCTCCATATAAGTCCCTTTGCAATGATGCAGCTGTTAGCTTTTTATGTGTTTTGGCAACTGCCATGTAAAATCTAGCCATACTATGTGTAAAAGAAGATGACTTCTTTGACAGAAGAATAATGGAATAAAGATCATTAAACCAGCTGGGATAATTTAACACCAATAATGAAATGATATTTGACACGTTTTCACTGTAAAAAGTCAATATTACTGTAAGACAGCATGAACGGACTCAGTAATGCTTGCATCATCAAAGCAGGTCTGACTAGCCTAGCCACAAGAAATCTAGAACAATGAAAGACAAAAAAAATTGCATCTGGCTTAAAAGAGTTCATAGCTGAGCCCAGGCCAGATAGCCATCTGTCCAGGATGGTCTGGTGAATCCTATGTTTTTAAAAATTACATCATTAGCATCTTATTCCAATGTGATCTGCTAGAGATGGGGAATTCACCTTTGGACAGCCTGATGCTGTGAAACCCTCAGTACTGATAGAGGACACCGAGAGACCACCCAGTTTGTTACAGATAGTTAAGTGCCCTGGTAATACTATGTCTGCAGCTTTGGAATAGGTGAACTGGTAGTTATTGATCTTATTCAATTTCACCCTACGTACACAGATTATAGAAGAACTGCTATTCAAACAGGTTGATATGTCTTTTGCTAAATATCTGCCCACGTTTGTTATTCTTCAGGTGCATGCAAGTTCAGATTTTGGCAGTTTAAATTTTGGAAAGGATCTCTGCTGGGTTCAGGTTTGGGACTGTCAGCAGGTAAATAGCTGTTCTGAATCCTGAAAATTCTTTTTTATGTAACACAATACCTTTTCCTTACAAACTGAAAAGAAAACTGACTTTATATTTGATTTTTATGGCAAGGAACAGTTATGCATAGAAGCAGAAGGTGTAACTTATCCCTTAACTAGAAAATCGGGTTTTGAAATGATGGGAATATGTTTCTTTCCCATAATATCCACATAACTCAGATAGTAAAATCTAGTTCATTTTGAGACTTGGAAGCCTTTGATTGGCTTTAATTCCTACCAATATCTGTCTTCCCATATTTAGGCTTAAACTATGAATTTAAACTCATTTTCCCCTCTCTCTTCTTCCTCTTAGTCAAAGAATCTGATGAACAGTTATCCAATATTTTTAGTTCTACTACTATGTTTACCACTTGGTAACTTTAGGCTCGAAATTTCAGAATGTTTGTTTTCTGATTTTTTGCCATAGCTGAGTAAGTATTAAAATACATCCAAATACACCCTCATTACCCCAGCATCTAAAAAAAATGAGAAAGGTGAATATAGCATGAGTCTTTTGCTGTGCTTCTTCCCAAAATGTTTTCTGTTGCTTGTGACATTTAGGACAAACAAGGCAGATGAAATTAAACCTTCCTTTGTAGTCTTCTAGTCAGATGTAAGGTTCTTTATGGTGATATGCTAATTAATTGAACACAGAAACTTTTCTTCATTGCCAGATTTTTCTTTTAGTGAATTCACAGGTGCCATGCACTTTTCTTGTACAAGTCTGACAAAATCCACTTGAAAATCCCTAAGATTTTGCAGTTTTTCACTCATAGTATATATGATCTCTACTGTTAGGAGGCAAGCCTTTTAACTAAAATCAATTGCTTATTTGTCTTGGGGTTTGATAATTTCTTTCCCGCTTCAGAATTGCTTTTGTTCTTCTCCTGTTGTCCAGTCCTACTGTATCAAGCAGTCCAAATAAAGTGTGAATGAATTTTAAACATTTTCATACACTTCCCATCCAAAAATCCTGAATCAATGCAGAGCAATACCACAAGGTCTCAAAAGCCCTCTAGGCATGCTGCTGCTACAGAAAATAAACAGTGCAATTATGTGCCTATTTACTCAGAAGAAAATCTGTAAGGACTGGAACATGAAGATAATTTCATGGCACCTCTTTACACATTCACCCACCCATCCACCCACCCATCCACCCACCCATCCATCCATCCATCCACTCACATTTCTATCCCACCCTATACCCAAAGGTCTCAGGCTCACAGCAAAATCAGCATAGAAATGGATAAAGCACATATTTCAACATGGAACTCTCTCTCAATGCTCCTTCTCACTCACTGCATGTAAACTATCATGTGCAAATCGCATAAGAATGACAATCTGATTGTCACAAAAGTTACTGAATAATGATATATATGCATTCCAGGATTCTTCACTATATAAGAACTTGGACAATATGAAATTTTATCATGCGTGGAATTTCATTTAATAGATTCTGATGTGCCTGGAATGTAACTGAAACAAATCTGAAGTAATTTGACATTATGTTTTACACATTTGCAAGCACCCAGCAAGGTACCTTACCTGTAGCAGAAACAGCTGAATAAAGTGATCATAACTATTATGCAGAGAGCCATAGAAATAAGGACTGCAATCCAACGTATACTGCCATCGAATAGACCATCTAAAAAATGAAATATTATACAAGATTAAGAAAAAATATTTTCTCACTTAGCCACACTCCTTTTGCTTAATTAAATTATAGCTGTATTAATAAAACAATTTATCTGCTTTACGATGGGTGATGTGGATTCTTTTCATATTGTGTAAAACCGGGAGGATTTCCAGCTACATTTGTTTAAAAAAATCCAGATTTGACACAGCTATATTTTTAATATTTAGACAGATGTCTCAAAGGTCTCTCCCTCGGTGTGTGTATCATCAGCTACAGCTAGAGTAAGTCTAGTTTGGTTTTGTGTTCCCTAACAAAATTTACCGTAATAATTACAGATAAACAAGACTAATACAGATAAGAAATCTTACAATAAAGAACAGGTTGTAATTGTCTCAAGAATTAAATAAAAATTCCGAGGTTCAGCAAGCAGCCAAATCTGAGTATGTTGCTTGCCTTTATAAACATGCCTCGATATGTCCAAACTCACTCATTCCAAGACCATTGCTTGAGAACTGATATTTGAAGTGCATGCATCTATGCATGTATGTATATATGTATGCATGTATGTACATATGTATATTTCTATCCCGCCCTATACCCGAAGGTCTCAGGACAGGTAACAACTTTTAAAATACGACATATAAAAAAACAGCACATATTAAAACAGTAAAAACCACAATAATATGTTTAAAACCAAACCATGTCAATCAAAATAATGTTCACAGTGGGGAAAACATGACCAACATTTGGGCAAAGAGGCGTGTCTTCACCTCCTTCCTGAACATAAACAGAGAAGGACCCCAGCGCACCTCAAGGGGGAAATTATTCCATAGATGATAATTAATAATTGTACATTATTAAAATTAGGATTATATGAATAAATCTCTCTACTATACATTATGTTTTATGTTAAGTTTAAAGTTTTTGATGGTTTAATGTTAAAAGATCTCTGTTCTATGTTGTATATAAATTGTAATCCCTTATGTGAAACCTACTGTTAAATATTTTTTTAAAAAAGGAATACAGAATAAAAATTATCAAGAATATTATAGTACACTTTACTTTTATTGGTGAAATTTAGGTAGTGATAAGCATTTAATTAATTCAAACACTTTTATTTACTTCTTTAATTGAAATATTTTGTATTTAATTCAAATTGATCCATTTGAAGCTGAATTATACAAGAAAAAAAAAATAACCACCATGTAATAGTGAGGGTCCCACGGAGGCTCTCCAGCCACTGAGAGGCTTACTTTCAACTTGGTTTGGATAAGGTTCTGCCTCTTTCTAAACAATCTCAGTCTGACATACTCAACTACTAATTTTGCTCATTGGAGCCCCAGAAAATATCCATGGCACAGTACTTTTTTAACAGCTGAGACTGTCTGTTTTACTTAGACGCTTTAGATAGCTTTACGCAAGGTATCAAACCTTAGACTAAACTAGCACAGTATATCACATCTGTGCTCAATTCTGCATATGGCACAAAAGCTCCAGTTGTTTCACAATGCTCCAAAGAGCTGAACAACTGAGAAAGAACACTGAAAATCCTCCAACAGGGCTCAATCAGCCACACTCACTCTTTGTCAGTTTTCAATGGCAATTCAATAGGCTCATTTTAAATGCCTTTGCTCTTTGACCTCAGTTACTTTATGGTATACCTGCTTATGTACTTGTGAAATTCACAGTGGGCCTCTTCCCTTACTAAACTGTCATTGACGCCTCACACTTCTAAGTTTTCCAGCTTGCTCCTGAAGCAAACTACTCTGGTGGGAAAGGTTTATGACAGATATCCTAGAACACGTGCAGAAACCCCAATCCACAGATCTATGAAGTCTGTCCATGAAAGACCATCAAGTGTTTTACCTCTTATAATAGGAGGAGGCAAAGTGGGTTGCAGATCTCGATTGCAGAAATCGGTCCGGCAGCATTCAATTGTTCGCCGTGATTGTGCTTTTGGAGAGTCCTAGAGAATAAAATAAAAATAAGTTCAGCTGGTTTCAAGTATTCCACAAATTCTTTTTTTAAAAAAAAATGTGCAACATATTTTTCACTAAAGCAAGTAAACTGATCAATCATAGCTGGTTCTCAAGCTCAGGTTTCAATCCAAGCCGTGCCCTTTTCCAGGATGTTCCATTCCACTGACAACTGACTCACCATAGTCTCCTCTCACATCAGCTGTTATTTTGTATTCACCAAACAAGTTCAGTCTTCATGAAGCCAAATGGCTTCATTTTATTAACTCAGTCTTATTACGGGAGACTCTAGGGCCCCGGTCACACCTTTAAGATGACTTCAGGTCATCTTCTGGTTGTGTTACGCATATTATTTTTATTCAATTTGTTTTCCAAGCCAGCCTATGCCCATTTTAACTGGGGGCCTCTTTTCCAGAGGACTCAGCCCGTCTTGGCATCCCAGGCTGTCTTCTCTTCCTTAGTGGGAATGGGCTAAAGGAGGCTGAACTGTGCTGTGGTGGGTGGGATCCAGTCTTTCCTTTCATCCACTTCCTAGGGAAGGGGAAGCATTTTTATGCTTTGCACCCTCTGTCTATGCCACAGCAAAAAGTTCAGAATGATCAATCTGGTGGTGTGCTAGAGGAGGCAACATCAAGCACTGCCTGTTCAGGCTCAATATATATATTTGTCAGAGTTGGACCAGGAATCCCAGGATCACAACAGGATGCACAATGATATCCCCACAAAACCCACACCACCCTGTCCCCTCCAAAGTGCAAAGGAGGAATGAAGAGCAAGAGTGACAGAGACAGGTGAGTGCTATTTGTAATCTCCATCAGGACTCAACTGTTCCTTCTTAAAAACCCAGCTGTCTTTGACAGCTTAAAGGCTGCAAACAGTAAAACCTGTTCAATGCACAAGTCTCAGTATCACACTCAAATCTGTTGCGTCAGCTTCATGGCCAAACTACTACATGTCTGTTCAAAAGTGGTACAGGGATCTAGCGCCACCTAGTATTGGTTTAACAAAGTTCTGAGTTACATTAGCATTTGGAGGGCTCAGCCCAACACTGAGCTTTGCCACTCTGGAGAGGTCTGGCACAAACCCAGTCCCTGCTCACATTCCATGCAACCCTACAAAATATATTTCTTCCCCTCAAAATGCATGAAAATACATATATGGAAAAAGAACATTTGGTAAAATTATCGTCTCAAACATTAACTCTTACCCTACTAGGTATGTGTATCTGGGTTTCTGCCTTCTTACTAGCAAACAGCAGAGATGTAAAACACACATTCATAAGATACAAGACTAATAATTCCTCAGTCTGAAAATGAGATGAATACCTTGCACTGGAAGTCTGAGCCCTCATATTTCATACAGCCGGAAGCAAGTGTAATTTCTCCATTTTCCTCTTCTTCGATGATAGCAAAGCAATGTCCATTCGTTCTGAAACAGATTATTGACTTAAATTCTCCACATAAATTTTGTTTTCAATTAGCCTACATTTATAATGTTTATTAATTTATGTACACCTGATATTAGTCTTTTCTCCTCCATTTTTTCCTCACAGCAATCCTGAGAGTCCAGCAAGGTAGCACTTGGAGACTGACAAGAGAACGGCTGGTGGCATGAGCTTTTGTAGACACGTCTACTTCTTCAGATGTGAGGGGATCCTAGCATTTGAAGAAGTAGACGTGTCTTATGAAAGCTCATGGCACCAACCCTTTTCTTGTTAGTCTCCAAGTGCTACTAACTACCTTGCTGGACTTTTCGAATCAGACTAACACAGCTATTTTCTGATATTGACAGCAATCCTGAGAGGAAGGTTACTCTTGAGTGCTTCAAAACCACTTGCCAAGCTTCCATAGCTAACTGGGAATTTGAAGTCTGTGTTCCCAGGCGCTACTCCCAGCAACTCTTGTGCACTCTACATGAATGGCTAGTACACAGCTGTCTCTCTCTGCTTTTACCACAGCACACACATTTGGTAATGATGCTGTAGTAAGTGAATCACTTTCCTTCAATTAATAAAATACAGTTAGATTTTCTTGTCAATGTAGAAAGTAGCACACATGCTCTAACACTATTCTCATGACCTTCTAATAGAGATTTACGCACATTATAAAATTTAATTTAAAATTAATTCTGTATGTTGGGCATGCTGCCATGTAATCAATACAAATGCCTGGCACTGTATAAACCAATTCACTGTTTTCAAAATTTGGAATCTTCTCTGATTTTAACTTTTGTTAAGTCTTTAGTGAAGGCAAATGAAATGCTGCTACTAAATTTCTACCTAAGCAGGGATTTCCCACTCCTAATTCATATGCTATAATGCAATTATCCTGCTTCCAATTATTGATGTATTATTCAAATACAGTGTCAAAGAATACAAATTAGAGATGATTAGTAAAAGAAGTTTATCAGATTTATCTGTGCAGACACACAACCATTTCAGAGACTATATAAAGATAAACACCAGAGGGCAATAAAAACAACTATTCTAGTATAACCAAGTTTTACTCAAATCAACCTCCTTTGCTAAATATATAAGGGAACTGCTTTTCTATAACTGCAAGGTCTCAAACCCTGCAGTTGTTTATGCAAATATAAACATGAGTTCTGTCCCTGTGCAAAGCACATCAAGGAATTTGCTTATGCTAGTCTAATAATCTTGTAAAGGCACTGAAAAACACTTGTGTGCTCACAAGCACCACAAACACATCCAACTATAATGGCATAAAGGAATGCTTCTCGAATCGGAACATGCATGGAACTGACTGTGTGCTAGTTTGAAGCATAAGAACCTCCCGAAGAAATCCAGAACGTGAGACTCTCACATGATCCCATTTTTTCCACGTCTCTCCCAAGCCACATCCAAGCCCAAATGGAGGAGAAAAAACAATACTACTGCAAATTGCAGTTACTCTCACTTTCCCTTCACTTGCTGCCATAAAGGATAGTATCTCACGTTTCTGGTCATTTGGGGAAGTTAATGCACATTCCTCAGAAGTTGTCCATACTCTATTTTAGGGAGCCATCTGCAGATTTATATTCACAAACTTTGTTTTCTTTTTAAACTGGTGTTATTTTTACTGATAATTCTAAAAAAGGAGTAGCTGTGTTTAGTGGCAGAGAAACTGCCTAGAAAGCAAAGGGTTGCAAAGTTTGACTCCCAGCATTTTCCCTAAAGAAAGTAATGGTGATCCACTTCTTTATCTGCCATGAAAATCATAAGGAAGTATCTGTGAAATTACCAGGAGCCAACACTGATACAAAGATGCCTAACAAGATGGAACCCTGGGGGAGCTAGCAGCTAGATCCTAGTAAGGCTGTCAGGGCAATGGGGTTTTTAGAACCGTGTTCTCAGGTAAGGTGAGGAATCACCTGTCATCTACTCCCTTACCTGGCAGCATTCCTTAATGAAGAAGATGGAGGGGGAGAGTTGCCTGGTATACATTACTTTTCTTGCTCATTTAAGGGGACTCAAAGTGGCTGACAAACCTGTTCTTCTCCCCACAAGAGATACCCTATGAGGTAGGTGGGGCTGTGAAAGATCAGAAAGAGAGCTGTGACTAGCCCGAGGCCACCTAGCTAGCTTTGTGGTGGAGTGCAGAATCAAAGCTGGTGACTATGAGGTATGAGTCTGACAGGAGGGAACATTAGAACAGAAAGAAAGGAAGTACACAGAAAGAGGAAGAAATGGCAGGGCCAAGATTTTAAAACTGCTAGCATTACTTACTTGCATGTGTTGTTGATTGCATTTTCTGGACAGTGCCCTGAACAATAGCACTGCAAAAAAGGTAAGGTGTCCTCTGGAGCTAAGGTTACACCATCTTCCTGCTTTTTCTGATCTGGGTCTGTCTTCATGCCTGTCCCATGCAGCATGATGTCTAGATTCTGCCCTATTAAATCATGAAAACAAACACAATGGGTAATTTTGCATGCTATATTTGCAAGGAGTCGTTAGGCGTCAGGAATGAGTCTCCTCATCTTGGGCTTTGAGTCCTTAGTGAAGCTTGGCTGACTGTTCCAGACTTCTATCATCAGAGATTTATATGGCATCTTCCAAGGTCATTTTAAAGACATGCTTCTGTAGAAGTCCGAAACTATCTCAAAAATTTTGGTGTTCAAAATTTTATTTCTGAAAACCTGACTCCACTCCCAGCAGGAGTAAAGAATCCATGGCCCTTCAGGTGTTGACAGAGGTTGATGGGAAGGTCCAAATCACCTTCTGGGGATGCACTGATTTCCTAAGCTGCCATTGACAACACTGAAGCAAACATGCTCAGTACTATATTTATCATTAAGTGAAAAAATAAAATAAAAAAGGATTCTTAGGGCCTTTTTACACTTAACTGCAGTGGGATAGTATGCCAGTGCAGTTAAGTCCAGGAGCAGCAGCTGACACTTAAAATGCAAGCACCTTTACCATCCTCAACCTACCTGGTGGCCCTCACAGTGCAGAGGGTCCATCCCGGGCCATCTACATCACCATAGCAATTACTATGTGTACCAGGCTGTTGCTATGGCAATTGTGATGCAGTGTGCATTTGTTCAGCCATGGCCACCTCATGGCACCCCCCACAGCATTCAAAATCAAAGTAGGTGTGAATGCTGGGACCATACCAGGACCGTCCTTCATGCTCCTGGTCAAGCTGTGGAACAGTTTTTATGACCTCACGCGTTCTTGGAGCTATGGGATGGAGGCGGCACTGGAGTGTGCAGATGCAACGTCCCAGAATGTGAGGAGTTGTCCCAGTTGCCTAATTTTAAAAAGTCCCTTAGATTACACAGGTTTCTGCAATAAATATGCTTCTGGTCTTGCATGTGTTTGAATTTTGGTTAAACTCTTCTAGGCTATTTGAAGGCTTATCTTGGTGAATCATTCCAATAAACTACAGCTTACTCATATAAATCACTTTCATTTCACTCTTCTGTACATTTCTCAGATGCTTCTTCTGAGAGCCTAGGAATACATCTCCTAAGCACAAAATCCATGCTCATCTTATTTTAAACCAGCAACAGCCTTACAATTTGCTGAATTTCAACTATGGACAGCATAATTATACCTACATCTCTGCAGGCCTACTGGTATTGTTTTATAGAGCTCTTCTGATTTTAGAAGTGCTAGTTAATGTATGTTTTCAACAAAGAATTCTGTTGCATTGCAAAGTTGCATGCTAAAATATTTTCCCCAACTCCTGCCAAACAAGCAATCACATATTAAGTTTGCTTTAATTTTGAAGGGTAAGAAGCAAAAACAGCTTTTAACATATGAACCACCTGGAATATGTAATCACCTTTTCTTCTACGATCACTTATGTGCTCACTACCACTTTGCATAATACAAGTGAGTCTGTGAGAGAAGTAGGTCTAAATTTCTCCTCACCTTTACTTCTGCTATATGGCAAATTAGTTTGTTTTAAGCAAACCATGGTTAGCCTTAACAGGAGTCCAGAAACAAAAATGAAAGCTGAAAAATCCTCCTGAATTTCTTCTCCAAGTTATATTAAAAGGCAATTCAAAGAAATATACACAAAGTGGCATCCCTCTCTCTCTTTTTTAAGCCAAGTTAGTAGTAGTTTCTGGTTGAACTGCCCTCCACCCTTAATTAGACTTGAAGTCAATGAAACTTCACTGTTGGGATGTGTTAATCCCATGTTTAAGATTGTTAGGCTGTAACCATAAGCACACTTTGGAGTAAGCATGACTGAACACAGTGCAAGTGATGTCTGAGCATTTTGCCATGTTTTGGTTTTAAAGAATCTGACTTATTAAAGTAATTTGGATAGAGGTATTTCTCCTATCTGAATGAAGAGTTGTGTTAATTTCCCAGCAGGGCAGAGGAGTCAGTGCTATAGTTCATTTGTCTATGCCACCAATATGCATTTCTATGCTGTGCGTACACCAGCACAAGCAGAGTTCTACAATCTAGAAGATGGCTTTGAAATCCAAAACGATTCCTAAATCTTAAGTGAGATACCGCTGCTTACTATTTCTGCCGACGTAAAAAGCAGAGGACATTTACCGTTATGTTAATTACTAATTACAGTCTTTACGATATGCAATGTTGTTAACTGTTTTATCAATTCAAAACAACTATGAAGGAGTCTTTTAAGATGTTTCATCACAAATAAAGAAACATCATATGGAATTCATGCACAACCAGACAAACTGCAAAATGAAGTTAGTGTCCCTTTTACTATGATCAAAGCATATAACTTTGTATTAATCCACTACAGTTCAGTCTCACTCTTGGATTCATGGCAAAAGTCATCACTACTCAAGTGTTATACTTTTAAACATGCTAACCATAAGTTCAGTCATCATCCATAACAGGCATAGGATCTGGGTTGCTGGAAGCAACCATGAAACCTGTGAGTTTCAAGGCCCTGCAAGAAAGCTCTTACTCGGGAGCAACCCCCCCCCCTGGAAAAAAAACCAAAAAAAACCCTAATTTTCAGTCATGGAAATGAGTCCGTTCTACTTTGAGTCTATTGGAAAGCAGATTTGATTGTTGCTTTTCATTGGAATCATTATGTGAAAATCTCCTGATCAAAATGATATGCTGGTGATAGAAAGTAAGCTTCCCACCTGCAATAAAATATTACAGGGCAACTTCACCAAAAACCTCCTAGTGATGACTAGGTCTGCTTAATGGACAGCAGAAATAGCACACACGGTTGTAGAGGGGGAACAAAGTCAGGCAGAGGAAAACTAACAAGGCTGCCTGCAATACTCTGGAAGAGGTTTTTGGCAGTTGTGTGCTCTGTTGCACTGCCACAATGGACTCTGTAATATACCAGACCACAGAGGCATGCCATACACACTAGTACACCAGGAGACCTTGTGAAAGAGGTCTACCTGAAGACCTTACCCAGCTCCAGTATATACTTCATTCCATAGAGACGGAGCCTCCCTTAGACTGCACCACTGTGTGGAAGGAAGGCTGTCTGATTTGGAATACTGCCCAGTGTGAAATCGCCCAACAACTCTCTCAAATTGACCTCAACTTCTGATGCTTACATGGACACCTCCATGCAGTTTTCTGGGTAAAGGCAGAACCTGTAGCCTTCTGCATGCAAAGCATATGAACTGCCACTGAGCTATGGCCATTCCCATAAGTCAATGAGAAGTTTTCATATGGAAGGTTTCCAAGAAAGAATTCAATGTTCTCTTGGACTTCAGTCTGTGTATATGCTCATGATGAAATGGTGAGAACAAACAGAGAGAGAAGTACCCAGCTGCCCCATAATTTAGGGCCAACTTTGTTTTGGAAACTGGACATGTGTGGGCCTGGTTAGTACCTGAAGAGAAGGAGGCCTGGCAATACCAGATCTTCAGGCTAGACTGAGAAGTTCAGTAACTTCCTGAAAGATGGCCAGGGCAACCCACTCCTTTTTCCAAATAAACCACATGTATGTGCCCATACCATGCTTAGGAGTCAAGCACAGCTCAAAGGCATCTTTACCATGGATCACATTAATGATACTTGACCAAATTGTTCTGTGATTCAGCTTATAGACTCAAAGTTCAGAGACCTACACAATCATCCCTGATATAATAGTTCTGCAGAGTTCAGTTTTGCTCTCACGTAATATGCAACTTCACTCACTCAGTGTGATTCCCAAAACTTGCAGTCACATGATATAGCTTTTGGGACACTATTTGTCTGCCAATGATTGACTGCCAATGCCCTAACCCCTGCTTTTCACTGGCAGCAATTACTTGCATTCCAAGCTTGCATTCTATGGTAGTTTGTGGGAACCAGACCAGAGCATTATATAAGAGATGACTGTACTTGTATTTTGCAATTGGTCTCAAGTTACAATATATATTATAAATGTACCATAATCTTTCTTTACCAAAAGGAGTTAAGAGAACCTACAGATTAGTAGTATATGCATTTACTGAAAGCAACCTTCAGGTCACTTTTATATAGAAATGTAGTTAAAATATCAACTAAAGAAGGGCCAATCTTTGGAAGTTATGTTCCCTGAAAAAGACTGCACTGACATAAACCTTATGCCACAGGTACAAGCACAGCATTATTTACAACTAAATGAAATTTTGCCGATGATATCAGTAGGTACACCGCATCACGTTTTTGCAAATTCAGCTACAGACCACGCAGACACCATATAAAATACCCTCACTACTACTGTCGCTGTGCCTAAAACTGTATGCACACTTAAAAGTGCTGCTTCTAAATTTAGCTAGTAAGGGCTACAATAGTTAATAATTCTCCAAAGCAAGAACAACAAAAAAGGATCAGCTCTCAATTATTGCCTATGAACTGCTCCAAAGAGGTAGATTTTCTTTTTCATAGACTTTCTCACTAACATTTAAAATGCAAAGGTCGACAGATGTGTACACAAGTTTTCTCTTTTAGCAGCTTTCATTCCACACTCTTACCTTTCTTCCTAGGTTTCTGGTTTCAAAACGTACAACACATTATCACTGCCTATTCTGATCTACAGTGAAAACATTGAACGACACACAGGCATTCCAAACAACAAAACCTATTGAAATGTTAGTTGGAGAAGTGTAATTTTACCTTGAACTTGAGAAATGATGAATATACAGAACCCCAGCAATCTGATGTAACCTTTCAGACAAATCATTGTTCACATTTAAATCCTTCCTGTGCGCTGTCAACTTTGGCAAATTGCCCTGGTGCTTGACAAGGGCTAAGCTGGATTGTTTTGTGAAATCTGATCAATCTGGTACCCAGCTGAAGCAATAATTATTCCAGCTTGTTTTCTGAAAAACAAATGAAATCTTTTTTTAAAAAAGAAAAAAGTTAGGTTTTACCAGTTCAGAAATGCGCAAATGGATGAAGTATTTCAAAATGACGCATGCACCAAGTTTTTTAAAAGGCAAAATTGCATAACTAAACTTTTTAAAATTAACAGTTCACATGCAAGCAGATGATTATTAACATCTTTGTGACTTAAATTAAGTATAACAGTGCTAAAGAAACACAAATTTTAAAGACAACCACCAACAGTCACCTCATTCTAATACACCGATGCAGCATATTATCGCAAAACTTTGTACCAAGAACACCCTTCTATAGAAAGAAAAATGTCTCCCTTGAAATATAAAACCATCCAGACCACAATTTATTTATAAAAAGCTTTCTTAACAGCACAAACAGCAAGCCATTTAAACAGCTCCCTCTTTTTAAACTGCGTTTCAATCCCAAAGTGGGCCAATGCTGTTGTTACTAAAATCCATGGGCTTTTATAATTCTCTGGGTAAAATTTCTGTGATCAATACAGCCAGCCTAACTAGATCTCTGGAGAATGAACAGCAATCTGGACACCTAAGTCGTAACACAGACAACGCAGATTCTGTGCTAAGATGCCTTCCTTTGGCCTCTTGTTTGACTAGATTGACCCCTTGACCCCTGTCAGCCTGGCGCTATTCTTGAATGAAAAAAAACTTTTATTTGTTCAAGGATGTACTGCAATTACGGTTAGTGACTGCTTCTACCATAAATAACTCAATCTGTCTGTTGGCAAGGCTGAAGAACTTTTCATTTTAATTACTGCTTCATAGGCATTTAGCATGGAAGCAAATTACTGGCAGAGCATAGAGGTGACTGTCACTTTCGATTTGCGCATGCAGGGGGCATGCAGCCTTCGACCTGTGGCCTACTTTTCACACATCTGTGACTTCTTAGTAATGAAGAAACAAAGCAGCTTCCTCGCCATGAGAAACAAGACCCATTGTATTGGGCCAACGTACCTGTGGTTACAGAGAGAGATGGATGTTCAACTATGCTTAAAGTATAAAAGCAAACATTACTTCTGCGCAAAACTATACAACAAAAGCTAATTGCCTTTGGTGTTTCCAGTCTTCCCTCTAAAAGCTTCGTGATTTTGTTGCAAAATCTTCAGATTTACATTTTACTACATTCAACAACTACTTTTAGAGAAGTACAAATGAGGTTCAGACCGCATCAAGTATATGATGGGGTGTGTGCACGAATGCAATTTACGAATTCAATTCGCAACAAATTGAATACTCAAAAATCCAAATGTATCTAAACAAGGAAAAAAATGAACATCTGGACAATCGATCTGATACAGATACATTTGTATGTATTTGTACGAATAATTCAGACATTCATATCTGTACAGGTACATATGCATCCTGTACGTACCTGTATGCGTCCATATGCATTCTGTTTTCATCTAGTATGGATGCACATGGATGATTACGGATGGGTATGGGACATAGGAGATGCATATGTACCCATACAGATACGAATGTCCAAATTATGCATATGAATAACCCGAGATGTTTGTATTTGTTCAAATTTGGAAATCCGAAAGTCCAGACATTCAATTTGTACATGAATCTACAAATTCATCCAAATTCATACAAATAATGAATATTTTGAATGTCCGGCACATCCCTAGTATATGGGTATTTTGAAAAACAAGAGCAAAGTATTTTCTATTCAACCTTCATGAAAATATTTTGAAATAATAGAATAAAAATTGTTACTTTTGGAAAGAAAGAAGCAAAGCAGAACTTTTCCCAGTTGTAACTTATGTAACACACTCAATTTATCATTATAGTTAATGTTGGGAGCAGAACTTGGTTCACAGGACAAATAACTGCAGACTTCTATTGCCAGATGGATAACAGTATCTTTTGCTGATATTTCCAAACTGTGCTAATGGCTCCCCCTTCAAAAGCTCAAGCAATGTAGAAAGTAGTATTTAACATTTGGTGGTGCAAACAAACAACAAATCTTCTGCATCCGCCAGCAGAAGTGTCCATGTTTTACTTTATTTCTCTTATCCAAAAAATAAGAAAAGGAAATGCAATCAGGCCAGTTTGACCACAAATCATGATTCTGTGACCTGTATCTGGAGCCATGTTACTTTCCCTGATAATCGCTTCATGATGTTCCGGCATTTTCTCACCTTACCATATTATGTGTAATACGGACAGCCTGATAAAGCACCATAATTTAATTACTGCAACACGTATCAGTAAACCATAATCGATGTTCCTAAAATAAAACTTCTATAACCCCTTGTATCAGTACTGAGATATCTAGGCATAAATTTGGGCAGAACTCCAGACACCAAAAAATTTCAAAGAATAAGATCCCCAAACAATGTGGTGTTAGCAGACATATATTTAAAACAATCATTTCTTGCAACTCCATGGCCACATCATTCATTTTAATACAGAACCAAAGCCCCATATCAGTGCAAAAATGTTTCAAATGGTTTACATTTTATATCCTTTGTGGGCACATGGGCAAAAAGCAGAAGTAATTGCACCTAGATTTTTCCAGCATGTTACCTCTGTATCTGTCCTAGGATCTAGGTATGAGTCATGGGCACCTACATTACTATACAGTAAATTAAATAAACTTTACTGAGAATTTTTAAAAGTAAAATCCATTTGCTTTGCTAGATTTGTATGTTCTATAACCTGTGGAACGACAGATGTTGAACTTCTACTCTCATTTGCATTGGTCAATACCTAGTGGTCAGGGCTTCTGCTAACAATTTTCTGAAGGGCTGCACACTCTCTATGGTTTCACTAGAAGGTTATTTTCCACTCAAACGGATCACAAAGGCCCTAGCAGTCCCCTCTGAAAGTGTAAAAATACGTTGCCTCTAATCCAACTAATGCAAATGTGTAATTGTACCGGAAATATCTTAATATATTATACATCATCTCCTGCGTTTATAGCTATTGGGAGAACTCTGGGTATAAGGCAGGGCAGAAATATAATAATCAGAATTCAAATAACAGGGCCTTCACTTCATACACATGTAGATCTAAAAAGAAAAAGCTGTCCCAAAAGGAACTGAATCTCTTGGCTTCAAAATGTGCAGCCAACAATAAAGGCCTAGAATGAATACTGAGGGCCAGGGCACATATAAGCTAACTTGCCATTGTATTTACAGATAAATGCAGATAAAGACATTTACTATTCGATGCCTGTTTAAAACAGATATACTACACTTGAAGGAAAAATTCTGGCACAGACAAAAGAGGGGTCCTCAAAGTTACAACTGAAATAACTGTAGGATTCTGTTGCATGGAAAAGTTGAACAAGTAAAGGTCAATGTGACCATTACACAAAGGATCAGACTAGGGAATGCAAAAACCATATCTCAAAACTTCTATGAAACTCGGCTGTAATATTTAACGTACACATGCATTAATCCATCAAAAAATAGAATCTTCTTTCCCAGTATATGGCAGAGATATTAAAGAATAAAATCAACTACGGTCTGACTCCCAAAGTTATCCATCAGCTTATTTTCAATCTTACAGCAAAATTAAAATCCTTATGTCTTTCAGGCTGGGGGGGGGACAAGCAGGATGCCTCTAAGGCTATCTGCTGGGATTCGAGAGCAGGGGAAGGTTTGCCTTGTCTCTGCTTGAGGTGCCCATGGGCAATTGATGGCCACTGCATGAGAAAGGATGCTGGATTAGATGGGCTGTGGCCTGATCCAGTAGGGCTCCTCTTATGTTCGAAACTCTTTTGAAGTTGTAGTTATAAATATAATAAATTGGATAGACCTTCAGTTTTTTTAAAAAAAGCTCTAGTAGGCATTGCAATGCAGAACCTCCGTATTGTCTGTATTTGACGGTCTCCCCTCAAAATGACAGTGGGACAGTAGCAACCCTGTCAGAGCATAACACTGCTCTTGATGGTGTCTTAAGTCCAGCAATAACAAAACAATGGAGGCAAGAAAGAAAAAATTATCTTTTCTCATTTTTTTAATCATTTCCTTATTTGCTCCATTATTCTCAGTTTGGTGCAAACTACTCTTCAAACCCACTATAACCATCAAGTAAATTTAAGCAGGCTACCCTGCAAATTGCTACTGATGAGATTAAGAGTATACAGGATGAATGCCAAACAGCCTCAGTCAAGGGGCCCTGCTTTTGAGGTATTCACCAAGATCATGCCATTACTTGTCATCCAAGGGTAGTATCCAAGGGGTGAGATGTCTTGTGTGGCATACCCAAAGGTCCAGGTGGGAAGTGCAGGCCCTTGCTGCTGGTCCAGGAAGAACCAAAAAGCATATGCAAGAGCTAAGTTGGCTAATTATAACCCAACTGTTGTTGAGGTCTTGGACTAGCTTGAGTGGGCAGATAGCCAAAGCATGCAAGAAAAACTCTGATGAAATAAGGGTGAGGATTTACCCCAGCTGGATGGGGTAACTGACTCCCGACTTACTTCCTAATCCAATAAAAGGTGGTAAACTGATAAACCCTCAAGTGACTACAGCTGTAGCTAGGCTGGTCCCCTAGGAAAAAGCAAGACGGTGCAATCCTCTCATATGATGCAGAATGAGACAAAAACATGCAACTACCTGAGCAGTCAGCCAAATGCTCCAAAAAGTCTCTCCGTCACTTACGGTGTACAATAAAAGGCTATGCTCACTTGATAGCAGTTGCACTACTAGTTAGGAGTGTCTATGATTTACAGAAATAGGGGCATCTTCATCATGGTGCTGCCCAAACTCCTCTCTGTCATCTATCAGTGAACCAACCCTTTTTGCCTAGAGGTCAAGACTTGTGAGATTATGTTGAATAAGGAAGTGCTCATCAAATGAAGGAATGCAGGTTGTTTAAATACGCTGTCACTTTTAAGTACACAAAACATATATTGATTTTCTCATATTAATAATATGGATTAAAGCTGGTTTGGCTATCTAATATGGGATTCTGTATTTTACTTAAAAAAAACACCAAACCACTTGTTTATAGATTTCAAATAGCTCAGATGAGAGAAGAAAAATAAATCAATGGTTCATTTATGAATATAGAAACTTTCTTTTCTATGCAAAATAAAGCAGTACAATAATTTCAGAGTCAAAGGGTTTTAGGGTCTTTGGGATCCAGCTTCAATCATCCTTCCTCAATCTGGTACCTCTCCCCAGAGATATTTTTACTGTAATTCTCATCAGCCTCAGCAAGCAAAACTGTTTGAGGCTGACTGAAGACACAGCCAAAAACATTTAATCAGGCTGAAGGAGTCCAGTTTTAATGAAACAGCAGGCAAGCAAAGTGATTGCAACTCAAGTGCTTAGTAAACAAAGCACTTTTTCTGAATAATCTTCATTTGCATTTCAGAAGGCATCTTTTGGTGATGGTTAGCTTTGCTACAAATTGAATAAATTTGTAGCAAAGCTAACCATCAAAAGATTCCAACTTTGGTTCCTTTCCCTGTCAGACACATACCAACAGGAAAAAGAACTGGGTGTGGAGAGAGGAAGGGGGAAAGCAAAAGGGCAAGTCAAAGGTTATGGTCACACCTAAGGTTTAATCCAGCTTCAGTCCACTTTCAGAGTGAGATAATACATCAGCAAAGTGGCAAGCTGTTTTCTTTCAGGGTTAAATAACTCAGAAAATTCATCTATGGGAAAGATAATGTAAAAAGAAAATTACTGATTACTTTGCTGATGTGTTCTCTCTCTCTGAAGGTGGACTGAAGCTGGATTCAAACTTAAGGGTGACCACAGCCAAAGAACTGCAGTCCTTTGGCAGGAGACATAGCAGGTCCAGAGGAAGGAGGAAGTGGTCTTTTCTAACAATAAAGAACAATCCACAAAGGGGGAGGAAGAGGAGGGGAAGGAGGAGGAAATAATTTCAGGGTGTAGCTACACAAACATTATGAATGATTCAGAATGGTCACCAGAAATGTGACAAGACAATTGAAATTGAAAAAGTATCTAATTTGCTTACCTTTGGTAAACATCATTATAAAATAGAATACACATTTCAGTAGTGCACAAAAAAAGTTAAACGTAAATTTCTGGAAAAACCATCAAATACTAGACAGATTTGATTTGATTTGATAGATCCATCCATCCATCCATCCATCCATCCATCCATCCACCCACCCACCCATTGATAAATATACACAATATACTAAGAAATGTACGTCTTCCACACTGTTAAAAAAACCAGCTGGATATACTGGCTTTAAAAATAGGAATGGCACTGTACAAAACTTACTGCAAACACCTGCAATAATGCTATAGTATTACAAAACAGAAGTCCAATCAATATCTTAATTCAGATCCTGTGATGTTGGCGACGGAAGAGTGAAAATCCAATACAGTTCCCTATACTGGGGTCAAATGAAAAATTGATGCCTTTCATGGTTTGATCTTATTCACACACACACACCAAAGTAAAACCAATTTCACTGAAATGCCTAACAAAAGGGGCCTGACATTTCATTCTATTAATGCAGGTCTTGAGTACTGTGATTCTAATATGGGTGGACCTAGTAGTCCTGTCTTATTTGAAGAACAGGTCATAAAATGTTTAAATTGTATGAGCAATTGTCTATAGGATGTGTTTTTGCCTGGAACACATGTCTGAGAACAGTGGAGCAGAGTGGTGTAGACCCATGGGAACCAGATAAGTCCACAAGAACGTGAGGGGAGCTGGTTGGGAATTGTCAGGGCATGATGTGGGAAAAAGCAAAAGGCAAAAGGCCAAATTGGAAAGAAATAAACTTTGTTGATTTTTTTTCATGTGGTTCAGTTTGCTTTCAGATGGAACCCAGATGGAGTCCAGGGTCTGGATTAGGAATGATCCACCCCCCACCCCCCCATATGGTACAAAATCCAGATCACACAGCTTCAGTTCAACACAACCCAAGTCCAATTTTTAGAATGGAATTTGACAAGAACCACCCTCTCAGTGGTGAACTGCATTAATCATAAAAGGGTGCTATTATTTTCCCACTCATTCAAATCAATGGAAAACACAAGAAAAGTTTCACCTTTGAAATATATTCACCAAAATGAGGGTAAAAAACCAAGCAACACTATTCTACAAAGCAGTAACACAAAACAGCTACAATCAAAATTGTTGAGAGAGGTTCTCACCCCCTCACCACTACCACTACTCTATCACTCTTGAGTTTCCCAACCGATCTAGGAATATGTTTTTAGATACTCAGTTTAGCATCCCTTATGCTGGACAAAAGCAATGATACTTTAACATCCATCGGGGACACTACTGGGATACTATTTCCCATGCATCAATCTTACTACAAAGGTATTAGGAAATGCATGCTATCATCATTTTCTTGCAAGAAAAGAAACCTGGTAATCTGAATATTAAAATGCAAAATGGCTTTCCCAAAACATAACTGTGCTACACACACAGATAGGCACCAACCAAGCTCAAAGGCCACGCTTGATCACAATAAAGGTTAAATAAAGATGGAATCAAATGACCATATTTCTCCTATGCAAACACAGAAAAAAGGTCAAAATGTTTGGTCTTCTCAGAGCTGCTTTTTAATTTATTTCAAGAGACATCCTGATCACAATTTACAGTTTTAAATCACAACCTCCAAATGGAGCCTGAGGTTTGTTTGCAGCAACACAGCAAATTCACTCATACACGGAATTTTAGCATGTGAGAACTGGAAAACGTATTTCAGCAGTCATTCTCTCTCTGCTACCCCCCCCCCCAATTCCTCTCTCTTAAGTCTCACTGTCTACATCATAAGGTTTCTTTCTTTGGTCATCTGCCAGTTCCATAAAATAACTTGGAGTAGAGCGCTCCCCTTTTCTTGGGCCCCTCCCTATAAGCAGCCTTAGGCGCCCTGTCTCAGATGCTTTCCAAGGCGTGCTAGACTGCACAGCAGACTTTCTGGCTCCACTTCCATTGTTTGCATGGCTGCATTGCTCCTTATCCACAGTCTGGATTAGCATAAGAATATTGTTTTCCCCTTCAGTAAGCAATCTCCCCCTCCTGCCATCCCCAACAGACAAAACACTGAAGGACTTTATTTAACGATAAAAGCAGCCATTTCACTTTTAGAAGTGTCCCCTCCAATGCAGCATACTTAGTAATTCAGAGGAATGAGGCACAGGAATCCCTGCGTTTACACACGGTACCACAAGAAAACCAGGTGCCACAACTTTCAGTCTTCTTGACATAATATGCAGGTGATATCACAGCCAATTATAAAACAACTGCCAAAATATTCAAGGGAAACAAGTATCTTGAATCAGTTTGGATCATGTTTGAGAGAGAAGGAGGGAGGAAGGGAGGGAGAGAAAGGAGGGAGGGAAGGGAAGGTGGAAACAAATTAACAACTTGCCTTTACAGTCCTTCCATAAGGGTGCCTTAAACAACAGAGTATGCCTCATTTGCTCTGCAATTTTTAATCTACAGAATTATTAACTTTCTAGGATTGTGACATGATTCAGATAAAGGGGGGGGGGGAAATCTTCCCATCCCAGCCAGGAGCACAGTGAATGCTTTTACAGAAGGGAGTCTACAGTGTCAATTATGAAATCAGAAAGCACTATTAAAATGGAAATGTTTAATAAGTATCAAAACACTACACAGTTCAATTTAGGAAAAGCAACACATCACTCAATTTATTTACACGCGTGAACCCAGGAAACAAAGAAAGATGGGAACGTAACATTAACATTTCAACTGTGGCTCTCTTGTGGTTGCTTAACTACTAATCAGAATCAGATGGCAGAATTACGTGCTCCTCTCCCTCTCTCACTCTTCTGTATGAATTCCCAAAGTGTGAATTCCAAACACAATATGTAATAGAAACTATGAGTTGCTTAGAATAAAGGTTTCAAATCATTATTCTAAATCCTGCTTAAGCAGGGACCAGGGATAGTCTGGAGAGGTTGACATAGGAACCAAGATATTGACTGAGTTCAGGCAACACTTTAGGCACCCATAAACAGGGAAAAAATAATTGACTATAAGGTTCTTTTTGCTTCGAAGGTCTGAACCAGGAGACAATAACTAACCATATCCAAGTAAGACGGAAAAGGAAGAGTGGACTTCCAAACCAAGCTACTTATGAAAGCTATTCAACAGAGTTTCTGATTCTGATGTAAGAGGACCCTATGGTTAACAGCAGCTTCTGGGATCATTAAATCACTAGTATCAAGATGGAATTAGGGATGTGCACGAATATTCATAACATTCATTATTCATACAAATTCGGACATTTGTACACAAATTGAATGTTATGAAATTCATACAATAACAGTCGTACAAATAGTTTGGACATTTGTTAAACTGGGGTGCATATCAGATATGTATCGGGTACTTATCTTATATGTATGCATTTGCATTGGATACATATCTGAAACATAGGCGTTCGTACCGGATATTCGTACGAATACATTGATATCGAACAGAATCCTACCACATTCATAGGGAATCTATTCAAATGAATACAAATTTTCTAACATTCAACTCATGATGAATGCCAAAAAACCATTCGTGCACATCCCTAGATGGAATAACAAATTCTGTGTACACCCTGGTTTACATCCAAAAATGACAAACCTTCATTACTAATAATTTATAACAGGTAAACTGGAGGAAGAAGAACTACTGAATTACACCAAGTGACTTCACTTGATACATGCAGACTTTATTTAGTTGGGATTGCAATGTCTTCCTCACTTTCTCTATTCTTGTGTCAGAAGAAAGAAACTGAAAATCATATTGCACCCAGGTTGTTTAATGTATTTAGCGTGCAATGAATTTTAAAACCAGATCTGCAACAATGAAAATGTAATGTACGAAACTGGTTTATTCCCATATCCCCCAAATCTGGATGAAATGGAAAATTCAGTCAGTTAAGGAAAAACAAAACAAAACAAACACAGGCACTTGAAATACCAGACAAGTGCTTGATAAGGATGGGAGAATAATACATGAGACTAAGCTTGTCCTAAATTCTCATCTACATAAGAACCATGGTGTAGATTAACTTCCAATCAGGGATGGGTAAAATGTTTCAAATTCATAATGTTTCAACTTTAAAATGCTCCATTTTCAATGTATAGCTAAAGTCCAGGTGAACCAACTTCAGACCTGTCCTTCTCACACCGTGGAATGATTCTGCAGTGAGTAGTAAAGATGCATACCTGATATGCGGCCAGAAATTCTAGGTAAATAGCTTGGGAGTGAAATGGCCAAACATCTCACCTACACTGACTCCTCCAAAGGATGCTTGCTTTTCTCTTATAAAAAAGAAGCTCTTTTCAGAAAAAGAGACAAGGGCCATGTGCATCTGGTCCAAAAAGTTACACAGCACTCCTCCCAGATGACCCTAGGTCAGTCAAAAGCTAAAATGTGGATGGCACCCTAGATCTTATTTTGAGCTTAAAACAAGCCAACAACATCTTAAGTTGCCTTATTTTTTGGTTCATTCAGAGGTGGGTCTTTTCCTTGCTATCTCATCACAGGGGTAAGTATGCATGAACGTACATATGTTTTCAATCATTCAATCAATGTTTCCTTTGTAAATTGTGTGGTAGGTGGCACTCACCATCTCCATGACCTAACTCACAATAATGTATCTAGGAGGTATCCATGGAAAATGATGTGCCATTTCTCAATCGCTAAAAACATTTTTTTCCTTGTGTTTTATTCCAAGATGGAAACCAAAAATTGAAAATCTACTATGTTCTCATCCCTGATTCTCACCTGCCCATTTTGTTATACAGCACTTCAAATTCAGCCTCACTGAACTTCAGCCTCATCTCAACTGTTAGGATTTAAAACAGCAAGGACACTACCCTGTTTCCCCTGAAAATAAGCCCTAACACATCTTTTGGAACAAAAGTTAATATAAGACCCTTTCTTATTTTGGGGAAAACAGGATATATGACATTATAGTATAGCAAAGGCTGACAGCTAAAAAGAAACAGAGAATTAGCTCAACTCTACACAGTGAATTAACACAATGCATTATTTTAAATCTTTGGGAGGAAATGTAACAATATTTCCATGCTCATATTGTCCTTTCTGATACTGTTTGGGGGAAAATTCCTTCACACTACAGAAATCCTTATCCTTAATAACTACTGGAGAATTCTGATTTCCTTCTTCCTTTCAAAGCCCCTTTTTCCTGGCGACTCCTTCAGATTGTAAACTTAAAGGAAAGGTCAGTCTTATCACACTGACATTCTGTAAGCCATTGTGGGAACCATTAAGAGAAATTCTGCTTTACTCTGTAGCCTAAGTGTCATAAGAAAATCATCAAGTTGCAAAAAATCTACTTCTGTGAGTTTAAATGACATGGAGTGAAGAAGTTGAAATAACACCTCTCAGTTAATAGAAAGTCACAGATCATCATACAATATTAGGCAAATTCTGGGTTCCTGTTATGGTACTGTTCTGAAGTGGATGTAGAGAAGAGCTGAGATTATCAGGCTACTATGACTTACAGGGTATCAGAAACATGCTAGGATGAAAAAATATAGCACATTCTTTTAAAACAGAATATATATTTTTGTAGCTCCTGTAACAATATTGTTTTCTGAAAGGTATCTTTCAGAACATGTAAGTAAAGTGTACAAAAATAGTGTTTACAGTTTAACAACACTGACACCATCAACAAAAGGGTATTACCAGAATTATAAGGCTTTTTAAGTGTTATAAAAGGCTATTTAGTGCTTCTGGATATTCAAAACCGAGCTCAGATTCCTGATCTCCATGGAAAATAACTTAGAATCTCAAATCTGCTTTCACAGAAAATAACTGAGAATATAAAATAAGAGAGTGCATTCCTTGTAGAATAAAGAAAGAAAATAGGCATAAAAACTTGCTTGGAATGCTTGTCTTTAATAATATGCTTAGATATATAATTTATCTGCTACTTTTCTTTTACTGATGTTTTATTTTGTTTCTCACCAATTGCTCACCTATGTAAAATATTAAGAAACACGCAACTTTTTTGTGCAGCATACAGTGCTACCCTACCGAATTTTGCATGTCATGAAAATGTGCTCATCCATTTTACTGGCTATTTGCCATGTAAGATCCACATTTTTTCTAAAATTCATTTATTTTTCTTTACTAAGTATTATTCAGCAAATTATTGGTGCTTCTTATATGGTGTGTTGTATCACAAAATCTCAATCTTAAATCCAGTATTCTTCTCCATTTCCCTGATACTTTCTCTTACCATTTCTTCTTCACTGCAACATTAAACAGAGCCCTAGTGAAAACATTATGAAGAACATAAATGTGTCTAAGCCTGCCTTTCAGACTTTGGAAAGATCAGGAACTTTTTTTGTTTTTAAAAACTCAAAGTTTAACTTTGCAAATAAGCAAGTTTCAGCATTAATTTGAGACTATGACATAATAGTGCTCCTCTTTTTGGGCCACTTTCTGCTAAAGCTCATTAATATGTGTCTGGCCTCCAATAAATCTCTGCATGAGATAAGAGACGATGCTGAATCAACATTTTCCCAGGAAGGACAGAGCAATGAGAACTATCTGATTTAAAATAAGACCTTCTAAATGCTATGTTATGTAAGGAATAATTATAGCTTTATCTTCCTCTATCCAGGGTCAAAGCATCATTACTTTAAATCTTTTCAGTCATTCTATTAGGAGGAATGGCCAAGATCATAAACTCAGGGCAACTACATAGCTAAGAAGATATGACAGTCTCTTTTTTTCAACACAGAAAACCAAAATTTGCAAGATGTTGTGAATGTCAATTACATTCAAGAGTTTAGGATTCAGGTCACCTATTCATATGGTAAGAGAAGAATGTCGTGTGTCAAGGGATCCTGAAGCAAGGAAGTTAAGGGATCCCAATTCTGGATGAGAATGTTTTGTCCCCAAAAGAACAGCTATGTGATGCTGGATTCATCATTCATTGTCATTTGATACCCACGTGGCAGCAGTAGCCAAGAGTACCTACTTCCATCTCTTTCTGGTCTGCCACCTTCAACCTTTCTTGAACAGGGATTTCTTGACCACAGAGATCCAAGCTCTGGTAACTTCCAGATCAAATTACTGTAATGCACTCTACATGACGCTACTCTTGAAAATGATCTGGAAGCTGGACCTAGTGCAGAACGTAGCAGCTTGAGTGCTGATGGGAGTCGCTGGCCAGATGTACATCACGCCAGTCCTGAAAGATCTGCACTGGTTGTCTTCACTCCCGAGCCCAATTGAAGGTGTTGATGCTAACATATAAAGCCCTAAATGCCTTGGATATCTGAAGTAAACCCCTAGTACTGAGATCTCAAGGCCTTTTAATGGTGACCCTCTCCCCTCGGACTTTGGAACAGCCTCATTCTGAAATGTCAGCAGGCACCCTTGCTGTATGTTTTTTGGTGCCTGGCCACCTAGTTTTGTTAGCATCCTCTGAGTGTCATTCTGTTGGGGGGGGGGGGAATGGGCTTATATTTTAAGTATGTTTTAGTATTTATTTATGTATTTATATTTCTATCCCGCCCTATACTCGAAGGTCTCTGGGCGGGTAACAACCTTAAAATTCACCATTTCATATAACAATATATAACAGAACAATAAAAACCATCACAACGTCTAAAATCCAATATATATCAACTAAAACAATGGTGTTTAAGTGGGGGAAACATAGCTGACATTTATCCAAAGGCCTCAGTAAAGAGGGGCGTCTTCACTTTCTTCCTGACCATGAACAGAGAAGAAGCCCGACACACCTCAAGGGGGAGACTATTCCACAGCCTGGGGGCCATTACCAAGAAGGCCCTCTCCCAGGTGCCCACCAGCCTTGCTGCTAAAGGTGGTGGGACAACCAGGAGGGCCTCTCCTGCAGATCTTAGGGCACGGGCAGGTTGGTATGGGAAAAGGTGTTCCTTTAGATATTTGAGGCCAAAGTCATTTAGGGCTTTATAAGTCATGGTTAACACTTGGAATTGGGCCTGGTAGTAAATAGGCAGCCAGTGCAATTCTTTTAGAACCAGCGTGATATGTGTCCGGCTAGGTGTTCCAGTCAGCACTCTAGCAGCTGCATTTTTACACTAGCTGCAACTTCCGGACCGTCTTCAAGGGCAGCCCCATGTAGAGTGTATGCTATATATTTTATTTTTTATCGCTGTGACCCATTTCGTCTTCAGGTGAAACCTTAAATAAATATTTAAAACTAAACCTAGACTCCTTACTTCTAAATGGATTCATTTCCAGTCTTTCATATCAGAGAGAATTTGTCCTCTTGGACACCTGTTCCAGGATGCTACAGAAATGAGGAAATGTACTTCATCAAATCAAGTGGAGGCAGCAAACCGTATTTTAACTTCCCTTAATGTCACCTTCTTGATGGAGATTATATAAAGAAATGTAGGGCAGGTAGTGCCATAGGCTAAAAATCCATATTATAATCTGGTATTAACAGGCAAACACCAGCATGCCTTCAAATCAGGATGCGAAGGCACAATTTGAACCAGGAAATTGTGACTATTAACGAAAGTGAGTAACAAAGAGCACAGCCCTGATGACGAAGCTATATTTTGTCCTTGCTGCGCAAACTGGACTTCTTATCTTGTCCATAGGACTCCTTCTCCTCTAATTTCTATTTTTCCTGTTAATAAACTTTAAAGTAATTTCTTTCAATAAGCTCTCAAGAGTCACAGGTTTGCACACAACTGAAGCTGAACACAGATGAGACATCTGAACCCTGTTTTACCAAATGAAAGAGAAGTTATTTTGGCCCTTTCTGCACGAGGCATTATTTCAGATTATATCTTAGAACAGGGGTCTGCTGTCTGCATGCTACTGAAGACTAGGGCAGGCCCTGCCATAATCTGCTGCAGCATGTGGATGGCAGCTCACTATTCCGGGTTATAATCTAAAATAAGGCCCAGGGCACAAAGAGACTTTGTATAAACAAACTAAGCCCTAATTTACTGCATAGTACAATGATCACAATTACTGATACCTGCTGCCCTTTTTTAAAGTCTGTAATCATGAAGGATTATGGCACGGAAGGAGACAGAATGCCAGTGGAACAGTGTGAACTCTAGCAGCAACATCCACTTAAGTTTGGAGCTGACAAAAGGGACCTGCCTCAATGTGTAGAATGCCAGGAAGAGTGACTGAAGTGTGGAAAGTACCAACAGAAATGCCGAAAGAGGTAAAAAGCCACATGATACAGAGGCTTTCAGATTGAATGAATGCCTCTTCCCCCCCAAAGCCCCCAATAAAAACCATTCATTCCTTGCTGCGTGCAGCAAGGCTAGGGTTTCAGTTTGCCTTTTGTTCTCTTCACAAATGGCAACTCTGCATGTATGGAAGGCTATGAGGGAGCAAGAGAGCACATCAGTGGCAGCTTTTATCTTCCCTCTGTGTTACTTTGATTCTGTCTGGAGGGAAAACACACGGGTTTCTTCCTTTCCCAAGTTATTCCAATGATTTACTGTCTTTTGCTTCCTTATCAATAAGGAGGGGTGGGCACAAGTGCATTTTTGACATTTTATGAACCGAATGTTTGAAAATCCGTATTTGTACAAATAGATCACATTTGAATGTCATCAAATTCTATTCAATACAAATCTATATGTATGTATTCATACAAATATTCCATACGTGTCAGATACAAAAATGCATATCCAATACATATCTGATATGAATGAATACATATCCAATACCTATCTGATATGTATCTGTAACATACCAGTGCCCTGAAAATGTCAAATCCGACCTGAGTCCACTTTTAATTTGCTGTCGATCTACGTTGAATGCAATCTATATCCATTGCGGATATGACTGGCGCTCCATTTTTCCACACCTCCAATCTAATGAATGTCTGAACCGTTCGTACAAATGTCTGGAAACATTCATGTTCCTACAAATATACTATACGAACATCATAACATTTGATTTGTGTACAAATGTCTGAATTCATCCGAATGTGTATGAATAACAAATGTTACAAATATTTGTGCACATCCCTATCAATGAGAACTTACCTTAGTTTCATCAACCTGAGAGACCACCCCCCAGATCTCCTCCATTTCCTCTTAGAGAACTGACCACCCCCCTTGCTACTTCCCATAGTCTTATTTTTCTTATAGGTTCTCAGCCTTTCTTACTATTCATTTTCTAACCACAAAGATCTTCAGGACCTTAACCTTTCCAGTTGATGAGGGATTTCCGCAAAGCTCTCCCATTGCACAAAGAAGCAATTCATGATTTTAAAAAATCCCCCACATCTATCAAAGGAAATTATAACTTTAAGGAAATGCAAACTGAGCAATCCTGATGGTGGATCCATCAGGGGTTAGGATATGGCAGACCTTTCAACAAGACATATCTTGGCAATGACATGTGCACCAATGCAGAGCTAGTGGCAGTGCATCACACAAACTATGGTAGAGTTGCATGCTGATTAGGGAATCTGGAATATAACAATGTGTCTGAAGACAGGAATTGAATGGACCCAACTGGACGGCTTCCCTAGCTACAGCAAGAGTAAGGCTTCATAACAAGTACTGTCTAGCTGAGGAAACAACCTTCTGAGGCAAGTGACTCTAGATTCTTTGCAGGTTTTATTCCACTTGAACCTCCACTTCTTTTTTTTAGAAAAGACAGGATATAAGTATTTCAAATGGTTCAAGTTAAAACAAGCATTTGTAATCTAACAGTCTACCTTAATGCCAGGCTTCATCTTGGTATTACTTACCTGGTCTTGGTGAGCAGGATGTAACTTTTTTGTACAGTTAATCTTCTGCAAACTGGTTTCATCTGTATTTCCACTTCATTAATTCCAAAATAAAATTGTAACAATGCATATTTCTTCAAATCTGTAAGTCAAGAAGAAAAATCTAGTTAACATCAAGGAGGTTTTTCAGTGATTAAAGATAAGTTGTGAATGCATATTTCACCCTACAAGCTAGAGAGCTTCTTGAGCAATGTCAGCCAGAATATAAAGAGTAAGTGGTTTGCTACATAACAAAACATTTTTAATTCAGAACCTGCTGTGATACATTATAAGACAATCTGCTGTGCAAACTCACTAAACTTGTGCAATCAATTAATTGTTTGAAGTGTTTTATCTTTTGTACATCCACTCATTGGATATAACTGAAACTGAAAACAGAGAGAAGGAAATTTGGAAAAGAATAAGGGCTTAAGAACACAGAGCTTGGTTACACCCAACCATTCTCCAAGATAACTAGGGCTGATATGGGAAGATGGCGGTGCTTCTCAGAATCTAGACTCCCACCTGTTCTCAAAAGATGTCAATTCCAAAGTAGAGGGGCCTCCTCTCCCAAAAGAATCACTGATGAAACAGAAATTTATCAATATAAACTTTGTGGATGCACTCTTAGGACAGGAGGAATCTTAGGCATCTGGTTACCAAGGCTCTAAAAACTGTTGTCACCTAGCTATTCAAAATATTATCTAAATTCCATACTGAAGGAAGGAAGGAAGGAAGGAAGGAAGGAAGGAAGGAAGGAAGGAAGGAAGGAAGACCTTTTACATAAGCAACAATGAAATAACTATTGTGACCCTTCACACCCTAGAACTACACTGAACTCAATAAGAAACAATTAAAATGAGATTATGATTTTTTTAAAAAAATGTGATCCAAGTAGGTTTTTAAGCTAAAAGAAAATCAAGCCTTGAGAAAGACGTCTGAGTAGGTCACCAGGTCTCCCTAGAATCTGATAACCCAATGGCCGACTTTGTGTTGGAAGAGGATAAAAATAATTTGCAAAGTATATTTTAACTTAAGGTATCAAAATGTTGCCTAAAGGTAGAACGACATTGCCAAAAAGAATGTTCAGAAGACCATTACACAATTAAAACTGACTCATTATTCTAGTAATTGAGAAATGCATTCACACACACACACATACCCCATCCCTTACTTGGTGACTTGTACCTCACACTTGAATAAAAACCAATAATATTGAACATGTACTTACAAAGACACAACTACCCAGAACAAAACTTGTGAATTGTTTGAATACAAATATTTCACAGTCAGAGTTTCTTAGCATTTCACCTAGAGGCAACAGCAGAATTGAGTTGACCTATTTTCTACAATAAGATCATAAGGAGCTGCACATGCCTACCACCTAAGTCACAGGAGGTTTCACCAATTAGGAGATTTTTAAATAAATGTTTAAAATATTCCACAGCGATGCAGAGTCAACGAACGAATAAACAAAAGTCTGGAGACAGGGAGCAGGATCACTGCCGAATAACAGCACCAAGTGTTAGGTGTTCAGGACCTACAAGGAGCAGAACTGAGACTGATTTGAACACAGGTGGCTGGAAATTGAAAAGTGGAGGCACTGGGAGGGCTATAGATTGGCTTACAGAGATGCTAAATAAAAGCAGAAACAGTTCTGAGTAGCTCAATTGTAATGGGGTGGAGAAATTTCAGAGCTTGGTTAACAGCAGAGCGCAGGTCTCCTCAGGAGAGAGCAGTTTCCTCAAGAGATAAATCTAAGCCTTTCTAGAACTGTGTCAAAAAACAAAGCCCAAGATACACCAGAAATGAAGAATCAGGAGAATAGTTTGATAGTAGAAATATCCAACATGGGAGCCAAAGAGAAGTCAGCAAAACAGTTCCAGAAGCCATTCAGAGTCTGAAAAATGCAAACAATGAGCACAGGGTAGAAGAACTAGAGATTACAGTGCCCTTCGGAATTTTTATCTAACCTTTTCCTGCCTTAGAAGGTCAGGAGACAAAGAATCCAGAGCGGGCCTCTGTAAACAACTGTTAAAAAAGATCCAACAGCAGTGAAGGCAACCCCTCACTTTCTACAGTACCTAGGGGTAAGTGACAAGCAGATGGGCATCATGGAACTCACGGAGAAAACTCAACTGCTCACTTAACCATGTGGACACCACCATTACTTCCAGGTCCATGAGCAGGGTGGCATAACGCTTGTGAATTCATATTTTACTCAACCTTGACACTGCCAGCCCTCGGACCAAGTAGTAATGATGCCATCTGCACAGCCAGGCAAATACAGCTTCATCCAGGCATCATCCGGAATAAAGCATAGATAATCCAGAACAAAATGTCTGCATGTGCTTTATTCTGGATTATCCACATAATGTAGAATTTGTAAGTGCTGTCTGGATGAAGCTTAAATCTCTGTTTTCAACACAGGCTAACTCAGCAGAATACATTCATCTATATCCATAAAGCTTAAAATACTTTTTTACATTAGAAGCCATTCTCTTTTTGGGTCCAATTTAATTAAAACTCAGAGGACAGCACTTAAAAAGCTGAAGATAGAAAGAGAAGCCGGAAAAGTGAGAATTTTGATAAAGCAGGTGCTTTTGAGACAGTTAACCAGTACATGGAGGAGGCAATCATCCAATTATATCTATAAACCCAGACTTATATAAGAACAGATCACTTAAATGGAAGATCACTCAACCTAATGCATCTATTAATTAGTTTAAACCCACAGGAATCAGAAAGTCTGAGGAAGCCAGAAGGAGATAATGGCAATGGACAATACGGATGCTTGAGATAAAAAAGGTGAACACTTATCCACACATATGCCAAGAACTGAACTTGATCCCCCGGACCTAATCATGCAAGCTGGTGATCACACTTGCATTTTTACACATGGGCATCTTTTAAGCCATCTCAATTGACCACAAAGCTGTATGATCACAGTGAACATTATAATTAAATATCCACTGCTGGAAATCCTGTGCTATTTTCTCTCCCACCCCTACCTCAGGAATCTAGCCATTAAAAAGCTGAGTTTACTTCAGACTCATATTTTTCCTCAGCTTTCCAGCCTAGTTTCTGTACAGATACTAACTTTAAAAACTGGCTCAGTAATTGCTTTGACTACTGAACAAGGTCAGGAACATTTCATACACAGCAGGCGTCAAAAATTTATGACAGAAATGAAAGTCCTATAAAATGAAATTTTACTATTATTTGGCATTACTGAGTCAAGTCCTGGTAACCACATGGATGCATCTATGCAGCTTTACTGATACAGAAGTTGTTTTCCCCCCAATACCTTCATCTTGAGAGATGCTGAGGACCAAACCTGTCTGCACTACTACTGAACTACAACTGATCTCAAATAAATGCACTGCTTCAAATATTCCTCCTGATCTTCCACATGCTTAAACAGCCTTCTACAAAAGTGTGCATGAGTCCACAGATACACATTCCTAGATGTTCATCCAGGTTTAACTGACCAGATGCATTTGGAACAAAATGGGCCAGTTAGTACATGCTGTGAATGATGTTTCTTGCACTTGCACATGCTGAGGGACGCTTTAACAATGGGTAATGCATATCAACGGTAATGTAGTCCTTGGTTCTTTCTTCATATCCACATACGTGTCACCTTTTTTTCTTCCCTTGTGTAACTCATTTCTATCAGTCATTCTTTCTTCCTTTAGTTTCCTAGTTTGCTTGACATTTTCTCCTACATTTTTTTCTGAGCTGCCACTCTGAGTCTTAAACGATCAGCAGCAACTTGTAGCTTACCCACCTGGGTGGACACAGGCTAGGTCAGTGATGGCGAACCTTTTGAGCTCAGTGTGTCAAAATTCGCAAGAAAACCTAGCTTAACTCAGGTGCTGTGTCACATCTAGAAATATCCATAATTTTGTGATATTTGTGGCTCTAGTAAAAAAGTTATATTTTTGATGTATGTATTTTATTAAATGCAAAAACAAATAATTCTTTACATTAGTGACTTTTGTTGCTGAATTTCGTTTGCTAATATTGTATTGAAAGTTGGTATTTCGTACACTTCAAGAACAAGCAAGCACTACACTCCCAGGTGCCAGGGTGACCATGTGTGTCACCCAAAAGGGCTTGGTGTGTCACCTGTGACACGCGTGTCATAGGTTGGCCATCACTGGGTTAGGTGAATGCTGATTTTGGAGGCACAATTGAATTTCCTCCCCCAAATCCTTCAATCACTACAAAACCACTAAAAAAGATAAGCATGTCTTCCTTTCCAGCATCCTGATACATATTCAGGTTTTCAAAATTAGTCACTGTACAACTACCATTAAATGACCAATTGTCTCCAAGTGTGCTTTGCGATTTAATGATAATTTCACATAATCTTCATTAAAAATCAAGATGCATCTTGGATCTATTTTTCTGCGATGCAAGCATGCATTGCATCTGTAACTTCTACTGTGCAACCTTCTAAAGCTATGTTTTAATGGAGGTTCTGGGAGATCACAAGTAAAATTATGAAAGTTCAAAAAGAGCTGCCTCAGTCGAGGTGAGATAAGAGGCATTAGAACAGAGAGAGAGATCAGCAAAGGAATGCCTCCTCCCATATAGATCTGCCCGTGCCCTAAAATCTGCTGGTGAGGCCTTCTTAGTGGTCCTGCCACCTTCAGCAGTTGGGGGGTTGAAATGTGGTGGGAGGGCATTCTTAGCTGTACCCCCCCAGGTTATGGAATAATCTGTCTTCTGAGTTGTATGCCCTCACTGTATGCCATCAGACACACCCCTCCACTAGTGATGTGCATTAATTATTTTTTTGTATCTGATTCGTATCAAATTGAATGCAAGAAAATTAGTATTCATTCGAGTAGATTCCCCTCAAAAGCGGTAGGATTTGTATTCGATACGAACGCTCAATCTCATACAAATTCATATGAATAGCATACGGATCCTATGTACGAATGCATACAAATAGTATGCGGATCCCATTCAATTGCATAAAAATAGCATATATGGATCCCATATACGAATCCCATACAAAGCTTCACACAAATGTATCAAAATACTCTATTCGAATTTGAATGTCAGTTTTCAAATGTGCCAATATTCAATTTGAATTTGAATGTCTAAATTTAGCCAAATTTCGAATGTTATGAATATATGTGCAATTCCTATTCTTCACCACTATTTCAGCCAATCTGTTTCATCTGCTTTTATAATTACTTCATCGTGATCTGCCCTGAGAGCTTTGGGAACTGGCATAACAGCCCTGTGGACCGCGTGGTGTCGGTATCTGCAATCTTGCTACATATAACTGGTGTACTGTGCTGCTGGCAGGTTCTTCCACATGGGCTTTAAAAAGTTGGTCACCCAAGTTTCAGACTTTCTGATACAAATATAGATCCAAAACAAACAGTCTGACTTCAAATCTAACTGCAAGAGACTAAAAAGAAGGTACGGTATGCAAAATTAAGTTGGACCTACATGTGTAATATTAAGAAATATGTTGCTAGAGCATATGTAGAGTAAAAAGCAACGGAAGGGGAAAAAAACATTTTTTCTGCTCATCTTAATAACACTGGAAAGTATTTGCATGTTTCTAAGATACTATTTCTAGTGGAAGGCCTGCATATATCCTTAGCAGTTTTTTGAACTTCTGCTATAATGAAATAGTAGTAAATGTCAAACCTATATAACTGCTTTCCTTTAGCCCCACATCAGAAGTCTTGCTAATGAAATGCAGTATTTGTAGCATCTCAACATGATCACCTTCTATTTCCCTACAGGTTTTCAAGTACAACCAAAACCAAAACCTGAAAAATCACTAGTAAATAATACGACAGCCATTACGTGATCAGCAAAGTAAAATGCACCATAGCTACACCATTAATAAAGAAATCCTTTTCCCCTTCCAGAGCCCCTTAGAAGAAAATCTTTGGGGGTTTTCCCTGGAGTGGGAGCACAGCTTAAGATGGCTGGCAACTGAGTATTCCAGCCAGCATGTCTCCAAGCTTCAAGTGCAGTGGTAGGCTGTGGAATGCAGAATGAGTAACTTGAGCCTTTCCCTTCCCTTTTCTTTCACAGCAACATTTAGAAAGTAATTTAACCTTTTAAAATGGCATTGCAGGCAGCACTGTTTCAGAATATTATTCCGCTGCAAGTGGGAAATGATTATTAGTTATTTCACGTTCAAAAGAAGAAAATGCATGTATTCTAAAGTCACATTAAAAAATAAACTCACGGAAATCTATTTGGTAAACAAACAACTCCCACTAAGCATGGCCGAATTTAAGAAACAAAGTGCTGTGCTTTTAGAATAACAATCCAATGCATTAAATACATTCAGAGACCCGATGAATTTGAAGAAAATTGCACTCATCTTTCAATGCTTGGTAGCATTAGGTGTTACCAAAATGACATGAATCTGAAACTCCCAAATAGCGAGCAACCCCAAGCACCAGATTTTGGGTGTCTTTCCACTGTCAGAAAGTACCCATTTTTGTACCCATTAAGGACCCATTTGGGTGTGAGCCAGATGATCCCATTTCCACCACAGCACCCATTTGGGACCTGATTGTTTTGACTGCCACTGGGGAAATCCGGATCAAATGGGTACTTTCTGGCCTTCAATCTGGATTTTCTGTAGACCCCATTAATGGGGTCTACAATGGGGTCTTCAGGCAGAAAATCCGGATTAAAGAGAGCCTGTTTCCACATTTGTGTGGCAATGGGGTCTAGAGGAGGCTAGACTTCGAAGCCACTTCGGAGACTGCACCCCCTGTCCCCCCAAACACCTGGGGTGACAAGCAGACCCTTCATGGGTAGATCCGGATTTCCAAATGGGTGCTCCGGTATTTCCATGGCAGGGAGGCTAGCAATTGGGTGTTAGACCACCCATGGAAACACATTGGGTACTTCCCTTAATCTGGATCTACTAGATCCAGATTAAGGAATGTACGCATTCCTTAGATCCGGCTCTTCTTAGATCCGGATTAAAGGAGCGCGATGGAAAAACACCCTTTAACTCCCTTCAGCACTTTTCAGCTCCCTAATCTCTAATCTAAAATACTTGTGAATAGAGATATGCAGAAATATTTTTTGACATTATATTCAAACTGAATCGAATATCCGAAAATCCAATTCAATCTGAATCTTTTAAATTTGAATTTAACAAGATTCGATTCAATTTTACCAAATTCAAATCTATTTCTTTGAATTTTTTATTTGAATCTGTATACATCTTCCCCACATCCGTACACATCCATATGCATCCCATAGTTATCCCATATGCAACCTGTTTTCGTTCTGTGCGGATCCATACAAATGCATACAGACGCAGGAAAGATATGGATCTTCAAGTACACATTGTGTACGAACTCGTACACACACGGATGTCAGGATAATTTGAACAAATAGATCCAAAATTCAATTTGATGTTATTTAGGCCATGAACCCAAATGATCTAGTGGTTTTTCCTACTTTCTTCAATATAAGCCTAGAATGATTCTCCCTTCATTAGTGATAGCAAAAAAGATCATTTCCAGAAAAGGAGGAGTCTACTTTTTTCTGTGGTCATTTCTACCTGTCAAACATATTAGTGGTAGCTCCAGGTTGTGGAACAGGTTCTACAATAAAGTTTACTAAGTGCCATCATTTTGGCCCTTCAAATATCAAATGTTTATTTTTATTTTATTGAAGATTTATATACCACTTTTAGGCCAGTTTCAGCATTAAAAACAAGCATACATACACACACCAATAAAACAATAGATCAAACAAATAAGTTTTGACAGCCCAGTGTTTGATGTCTGGAATATCTCTGGGTGCTTCCAGATACTCTTAATACCATGCATCTGCTGCACTGCCACCAATCACATGACTGGAAATGGGACAACTGATGGTCTGCATCAGCAGGAGTGAACCTGCAAGGTAAAAAGCTGCTAATTAATCAGCAACTTTTAACCTTGCAGTTTCCTTTGCATGCTGCAGATACTGTGAAGTATCAGTCACCCCGTCTGGTTGATGGGAAATGGCTCCATAGCAGCTGCACCCTCTCTGCACAGCTTCCATTCATCCTGCCTGTGCAATAGGAAGTGGCTGCACAGGGACTGTGAAATATTAATGGTATCTGGAGGCAACCTCTGGGGGGGGGGGGATCATTCCAGAATCTGGGAGCCATAACAGAGAAGGCTTTCCCTTGGGGTTCTGCTCTTCAGACTTCCTCTAGTGTTGGGATTGTAAGGAGATAATCATCGGAAGATCTTGATTGTCAGGTAGGACTCCATGGGAGGAAGAGTTCCTTCAGATATTTGGATGTGAAACTCTCCAGGGCTTTAAATTTCAACATTAGCGTACCAAGTTAGATATGGCAGTGAAGAGGCAACCAGAGTAGTTCTCTAAGAACTGATGCTATATGGCTGCTTATAAAAGCTGCTATCAGCCCAGCTGAAGCATTGTGTACCAACCTGTTCCAACTTCCAGGCTGTCTTCCAGGTAACCCCACTGGATACTAGGAGAAACTGACTTAGGGATGTGCATGAATATCCCCCCAGCATTTGTTATGCCTAGAGCAAAGAGAACCTTAGACCCCTCCCAGGAAAGTGGCTGGCTCCGGCCATTTTCTCCAGTGAAGCCACTTCCCAATCGCCACTGTGCCTCTGAACCTGCAACTGAAGGGAGGTGCCTGGTGAGCAGAGCCAACAAAGGGAGGGAGGCATCCTTTCTTTGCGTCACCAGAAGGAGGGAGGCAGCAGCCACTGCCACCTCCTTTCTCCAGGTGGCAAAGAGAGAAGCCCACTGCTGGAGGGACAGAGGCAATCATGGCCACCACATTCTTTTCCCAACCAACAGAGACACCCACTGGGAGCCATGGTGGCCACATTCTTTCCCCGGCATACAGAGACATCCACCAACTCCTTTCCCTGGCCAGTGGAGAGAAACACCTGTCTTTTTCCCAGCCAGTGGAGACAGATGCTGGCTGAAGATTATAATGAAGCTTCAGCCAAAGAGGTAAATTTTTCTTTCTCATGCAAAGGGTGGCCTAAAATGTAGGCCCATTTGCATATTAAACTTTTCAGCACACCCCTAGACTGAATCACTGTGATCAGGTATTCTCTTTTCAACAAAGGACTTCAGCTGCTTAACAAGGCTAAGCTAGGTATGAGCATTCCTGGTCAATCCTGCCACCTGAGACACAAGTGAAAGACAGAGGTTCAGAATAGTTTCCAGATTTTTACAAGGAAATATAACTCTGTCAAATGACCATTCTATCCACCCTGGTGTCTTAAGAAGATGTGGACTGCAATTCTCCTGCTCTTTTAATTTTAGGTTTAAGTTTTAAATAATATTTTTGAACATTTAAAATTTTATAAAACTGTATAAAGGATATAATGTGAGACAAATCCCTCTCCCCAGACTTATAGTCTAAAAAGACACACCAGGGAAATATCAATACAAAATTCACTAAGTGAAAATGCGTGCATATTCAAGATCAACAAAAAACCCAACCTTCAAAGCTAATAGACACCAAGATTCCAGGCATAATACAATTAGGATAAACCATACAATTAGGATGAACAATGCTGAATCCAGTTTTAAAAACCTAGTATCACAATTTTATGTCAAGAGTGTTATTCTAATAAGCTTTTGGCTTCTATCAAAGCACGAAGTTAACACGTAACTTCAATTGTCATTTTATCTTACTTTACCGCTAAGAGAAAGTAACAGCAAAGCATACTTTAAGCACTTTATAACGCCTCCTCTTTATTAGGCAAAATAATCTCTAAACACCCATTCTGGCATCTTTGCACAAACACACACACACACACAAAAAAAAAAAAATTAAGAGAAAACAGATGCATTGGCAGAGATGCATGGAAAGCACTCAGACTTCAGCCTTGCCAAGGATCTATTGTGCTATAAATATCACAGCACACAACATAAGGAAGCTTCTCTATTCTTGTCTTTTCCATAGCAGCAGTAAGCAAATATGGATTAAAGACATTATTAAAAAATGAGAATGCCTTTTGTTATTATTGCAGCACACGTCCATGCTGACAGGTTTAGCTGTTTAAACTATGAAGCAATATAGGAAGGCATCACAACCTGTGGCTAGTGAGGTTCTCTAATGAGTAATGTATCCATTGTGCTGTGATTTAGGCAGTGATGCTAGATTGCTTACTAGAACCACCTTCTTTTAATGTGCTTAATTCCAAGTTGACATGTGCAAAATTGTGCTCTCCAGTGTTTAACACTGGCACAAAGTAAGTCAGGTTGGGAGTGATTCTAGCTCAGGGTTCCAAGAGGCCCACAGGTTCAAACCTCAGGATCTCTCTAAACGTAGTAATGGCAAACCAGTTCTAATCTGTCACCCTTGACTTGGCCAAGAGCAAAGACCTCTGAAGATGGATATCGTAGCTATATCCGAAAGCTAAGGTTCTCAGAAGAAGAAACCTGGAACACACCATAACAGGCCTGAAACTGCTACAAATAAGACACTCCCATATGTGTCCATGAGAAGGCTGTCCACAGGGATGCCCAGATATTTAGGGAGGTGTTGGAGTTGAGGTACCAACAACAAAAGATCAGTTTAGTACAGTGATGGTGAACCTTTTGAGCTCCATGTGTCAAAATTTGCAAGAAAACCTAGCTTAACTCGGGTGCTGTGTTACATCTAGAAATATCCATAATTTTGTGATATTTGTAGCTCTAGTAAAAATGTTATATTTTTGATATATGTATTTTATTAAAAGCAAAAACAAATAATTCTTTACATTAGTGACTTTTGTTGCTGAATTTCGTTTCCTAAATCTTCAACTGAAAGTTGGTATTTAGTACACTTCAAGAACAAGCAAGCACTACACGCCCAGGTGCCAGGGCAACCAGGTGTGTCACCCAAAAGGGCTTGGTGTGTCACCTGTGGCATGTGTGTCATAGGTTGGCCATCACTGGTTTAGTATTTCAAGTAGAATGGGCTGTCACATTAACAACAACAAAATACAAATTAAATTAGTATGCAGAAAAAGTCAGTTTAATATCTACTGTATCAACAAACGGGGTGAAACCAGGCATTTTTTGTATGATACTTTTTCACTGTGACATTATATTTAGCCTCTGTGTATTGCCAGTAAAAAACAACGCAAAATTCTCCCCTATCTACTCTATTCATGAAAAGACCAAACAGATAAAGGAAACTTGTATGGACCGTATCCCTTTGCTTAGCTCCTTCCACAACATGCAGCCACACTTAATGACTGACTGGTCGTCATGGGGGGAAGGGAACCTCAGGCTACATAGATAGGAGGCACTAAGGTCAGCAGACAGAAACAGAAATAAAGTGACCTAAACAAAGAGAGAAATTTGGAAAATTTCTTAATTCCCCTCCCCGCCACCTTCATCTAAGAAATCTCCCACTTTGGGGGAAATTAGAAAACATTAAAGAAAAATGGAGTTATGCAATATTTTGATCAATAAAATATTCAGACATATTCCTATAAAGAAGATATTTAGTTTTTTTTTAATTTTCCCAAGTGATTTCTATATAATATCGAAATATTTTAATGCTGCGAAGTAAAGACACCACACAGGGAGAACAGTTTCCCACATTCTGCCAGTCTTCCAAAGCAGCAGGGAAGCCTCTTCTGACCATGTGAAAGTGCCTCCCTCCCTCCCTGATAGGTCCACATGGGGTGTTTTTTTCCACCACGCTCCTTTAATCCGGATCTAAGAAGATCCGGATCTAAGGAATGGGTACATTCCTTAATCCGGATCTAGTAGATCTGGATTAAGGAAAGTACCCAATGTTTCCATGGGTGGTCTAGCACCCAACAGCAATGGGTGCTAGCCTCCCTGCCGTGGAAACACCGGAGCACCCATTTGGAAATCCAGATATACCCATGAGGGGTCTGCTTGTCACCCCAGGTGTTTGGGGGAGACAGGGGGTGCAATCTCCGAAGTGGCTCCGAAGTCACTTTGAAGTCTGTGCAAAACAGCTCCATTGAAGCCTGTGCTAATCTTCAGACTGAAATTCAAAGTGACTTCAGAGTCACTTCGAAGTTTACTCTGAAGATCAGCACAGACTTCAAAGACGCTCTGGAGCTATTTTGCACAGACTTTGAAGTGACTTCGAAATGACTTCGAAGCTTAGGTTCCCCCCCCCCCCATGGGTGCACCTCCCCCTAGCCTCCTCTAGTTCCCATTGCCACACAAGCGTGGAAACAGGGTCCCTTTAATCCGGATTTTCTGCCTGAAGGCCCCATTGTAGACCCCATTAATGGGGTCTACAGAAAATCCAGATTAAAAGTCAGAAAGTACCCATTTGATCCAGATTTCCCCAGCGACAGTTAAACAATCGGATCCCAAATGGGTGCCGTGGTGGAAATGGGATCATCCAGCTCACACCCAAATGGGTCCTTAATGGGTGCAAAATTGGGTACTTTCTGACAGTGGAAAAACACCCATGTTCTCAGGTGTGGGTGAACTCTCACGAAATCGTGCAGAGTTCATCTGAAAACTTGGGGAAAGGCAGAGGGAAGGGAAATTCTACAGCTGATGTAGCTAAAAAAAGTTCTTTCTATTTGCACATCCCTAATTTACATTGGTAGACTGTCTCATACATCCATGGTTACTATATTACATACAATTTAATCCTCCCAGTTTAGTCTTGTGGTTAGGGTGCTGGTCTCATATCTCGTAGTCACTGGGTTTGATTCCGCACTCCTCCATGTAGCCAACTGTGTGACCTTGGGCTAGTCACAGCTCTCTTCCTGAGATTTCACAGCCCCCACCTAGCTCACAGGTTGTCTGTTGTGGGGAGAACAGAACACTTGTGAGCTGTTTTGAGTCCCCTTAAATGGGTCAACTCTTCTCCTCTTCCTTCTCTCCCCCCTCCAGTTGTTTTCTACCTCTAAAATTATCATAGGGGACACTAGTTTTTTTCCTGATGGATTCAGAATTTCTCAAAATTTTACATCTCTATAAGCATATTATTATAGAGTTTTTTACAAGGAGATAAAAAGAAGACATTTAATTTTTATTAAGAAGACTGAAAACAAGGTTGTGCCAAACTGCTATTCGACAAGATCGAACAGTGGCAAAGAGCCACCAAACTATGAAGTACTTAAGCTAACAAGCCCAGGTTCTCTATGACATCTAGGGATAATTAATGGGCATCATGGAAATTGTGCAGGGAACTGGCCTGATCACTCAACTGAGTGAATGCCGCCATTACTCCTGGGTCCATAGGTTGGGCAGGTTCGTGCCTGAGTACAAATGTCATACATACACAAACACGGCATTGCTTCGTCACGGACCAGGAAGTAGTGGTGGCATCTGCATGGCTGAGGAAGCAGGTTAGTTCCTCTCATGAGCTCTATGGTGCTCACCTACTCATTAATTGCTCTTAGGTAGGTAGAGCAGGTCAAGTACTCAGCAGTCTAGGCCTCTTTGGCACCCTGTGATCCCGGTGACCAAGCCTAATCGGTAATGTTCAGGACCGTTAGGCTGACAGCACTGAGAAAGGGAAAAATAAAGCAGGTTGAGAAAAGATGTCTGGGGATGTTATACTTTCCACTGTATACTTTCAAAATAGGGTTGGATAGAATCAGAAGCCAGTGTGCTACATATTAAACTTTCAATCACAGATGTTAAGCAGATGTTTAACTCCACATTTAGATTCCCTTTCTTCTGCATTTATTGGAGAGTCTCAGACTTCAAAGCTAATATCTGCAGTCTGAACTTTCTCTATTTAGTTTACACTTTATCTTCTTATTCACTATGTGTGAAAATTTCTCAGTAATATAAATCTTTTCATATTAAAAAAAAGTATGAACAGGAGCAATGGCTGTCAACTGCATGGCTAACCTACAAAGACAATGACCAAATTGGTTTAGTCTGACTAGGAAAGCATTTACTAACTCATCTACAGAAACAATATACCTTTAGAATATTTAAACTTACAGTATATTCTGGATTTTAACCATGGAAAATCTTCTCAAAAGTCAGGGGTTGTCTTATACGCCGGGTGTCTTCTTATATGGCGAGTATATACCAAACTCTATATTTTAACTGGAAAAGTTGGGGGTCATCTTATACACCCAGTCGTCTTATACACCAGAATATACAGGTAGTTTTAACTTAAGGTATCCATCCCAGCTACAATATCCAGTTTAAAGGTACTGTGGTTACCACAGTGGTTGAAGGCAAATGAAATCCTTTGATCTTGATACAGAAGAAAAAAAACTCACATAATCTCACGTATAATGGTATAGCTTTGTTCCCTCAAAGTTCCATGTTGTGCAAAAGCACACTATGCAAGGGCATCTACAGGAGAAATACAAGTTAAGGAAACCATGAGACCCAGTCAGCTAAATGTCAAACACACCACATAACTGTGTTTTAAACCAATGGTATCATGGAAGGAGGCCCAGACTACCAATAATTAATATAAATAATCTTACCGAAGGAAAATCTAGAATACCAGTGATTCAGTGGTGCTGTGGAAGAATGGTCTTGTCTACTAACACAAGTGGTGCCTAAGACACAATTCTCATTATTTAGAGATTTAAAACTTGTATTCATGTTTTACCAACCATGTAAAAGCAAAATCATGTTACATCAACCTGTGTTATATAAGGGAGGGTGGTACGTTCAGAACATTTAGAAGACAGTAGGAGAAATCTATCCTTGATGGCACAAATTTTTTTTTTATAAACTGATGCCCGTTTTTGACCCTGAAGCATACAATTTCTTCTTAAAATGTTGAGATGCTGTAAGTACTGGCACAGCAGTACTGTTTCAATGTGTTTATTCTTTTTACAACATTAAGACTTTGGAATATTTCATTTCCTTGAGACCAAATTATATTTTAGTTTATTTTAAACAAGTGGTGGAAAATGAAATGCCTCAAAATCAAGTTATTTGAAGACTTTGAAGCAAAAATACATAGGCTTCTTCAGCTGAAGGGAGATATCGGGTAAATCAAAATGAGTAAGAATGCAAAGAACTTAGGAAGCACTGGAATTATATGCAAGCTACGACAGGAACAAAATTCTCTACTAATATTTGGAACACTTTCTGCTCTGATATTCATGACATCCTTATTAATTTAACAATTAGGCACTTCTCTGAAGACATGTCTTTTGTTTGCCTGATCATACACTTACTGTTCTAATGTTGTTTAAAATATTTTTTAAAAAAGTTTTCTAAACTGTTTTAATTTTGTTTTAATTTTATTTGTTTAAAACATCTCTCCATAGATTCTCCATTACAAAATCTTCAAGCAAATAAAAGCACTATGAGATGTAAGTAGTAGTATATAAATGTTTTAAATAATCAAATAATGAGGATCTCCTTATGTAAACAGTCCCATGTGCGGAAGACACACACACACAAAGCGCACTGGGCACCCGTGTTCCCTCTTCCACTAAAGTTGTACAGTTATATGAATTTGTTCTCTCCAGCAGCAGAACCAATAAACTTTAGCTGACGATAAAAGTTGCAGTGATTGATAGTCCAGAAACAAGCATTTAGATATTTAGAAAGCATCTGCCACGTAGGGTGAGCAAATGCCCAACTTCAGCCAATATCTAACTTGACAGTTGGGAAGCCTTGAAGATGACAGACCTTCTTCTGGTGTTTATCCAAAATATGTTATTCTAATGCTGAAACTGAAGACAAGTATTATCTACTTGAAAATTAACTCGGATTAAGCTTCCTTGTATACAGCTGCTAGATTCTGAACTTTCTTGTTTCTAAAGTTCATTTGGTTCTGTTGTGTTATCTTAAAAGAAAAAAAACACCCCAAGATTAACATTTTCATCACATTTGGTATTAGTGATCTTTTCTTTCAACAAGCAACAATATTTGTGGCTCAACTACAAGAAGCATCACACTGAATAGTCTGTAGGAAACTATTTCTTGTAAACTGCTCTGGAAGGATTTGTACCCCAAAAGACAACAATATCAAAAGACTTATAGTTCTTTGAACAATACAGTATCTTTAGAAATGCAAGTCAGGATCAAACTACACATTTTTCAAGTGGTGGAAAACAGGACTGGTTCTAAAACATGTTGCACATCTGGAAGGACTTTTTTCTGCTGAATGTGGAAAAGCTGAAATAGTAGACGAGTGGTCTGCTGTATTTCATTATAATGTATCTCCCCTTTCCCTCCTGTGAGTTGCAATGACCAAAGCCTGTGGGATTCATTGGGATCCGCACCCACATGTCCCAAATGCAAGTTCAACGTTCTAAGAACAATACCAGAGTGTCCCCCTATAGCAAGCAGCATGATATAAGCGAAAAATGAGTTTTGTGAGAATTAAGTGAAGTGTCTGGATTGTTGACAAAACAGAGGAAAACACTCTTCTCCTCTGTTTTGAGCATTTACTTTGCTGCTGCTTGACTGGATTTTGTCACTCTCACCATTGATCCCTGAGATGATCTGTGGCTAAGGAATACATTCTGTTAAGGAGCCTGTTCAGTTATGAGGAGCCTGCCTATCAAGGGATTTCATGTTCTAGACTCCAGCCCTACACTTCTACGGAAATCATGGGGTTTGTTCTGAGGAAAAACCTAGTTCACATTTACATAAAAGTAAGCCCACTCGAGTCAGTAATGCTTACCTTCCAAGGAAGCACACCCAGTATTAAATCTAGATATTATCTCTTTAATCTCTTCCTATATTTTTCTCACAGAGATCAGTACGGTCATAAAACACAGATTAAGGATGGTAAGTCTGTATCCATTTGTGTTTTCATGTTTTGGAGCCTAGGACATGAAAGACCATGATTCAAATACCTAATAAAGCTCACTTTCTGAACCTGAGCCTATTCATTCTGACCTGTTAGCTTAATCTACTCCAAATGGTTGTGAGAGAGATAAAAATTGAGAGATGTAAAGTCATGTTTGCCTGAGCTCCTTTAGCATGGTGGTGGTGGTGGGAGGAGGATAAATACAAGAATATGTCTGCCCTTCCTGACTATTTAGTAAAACCATCCCCACAAAGACATTTTCGCCTCCTGGCTTCCTAAGACTTCCTTCAGTCTATCTCCTCTCCTCATTTTTCCTCACATCAGGCTGGCACAGGATGTTGGAAACTGAATGATAGGAGCTGAAATTCAGGAACACTTGCATGGCTACAAGATGACCCATATCCTCTCCACAGTTTCAAGGTTTTCCCCTGAGTATTGGCAGTCTGAATAAAGTAGTTCCATAAATTTTTGATAAAAATCAAATCAGTTTTATTTCAGAGAGATGAACTGCAGATCCTATCCGCATATTTATATTACATTTATATTACATGTAATTAACCACAGTGCCAAAACGAAAACTAAGTGGTAATCATCTCCTATAAAGCATTTAAAGATCAAATGTATTTAAAAAGGTTTAAAGATCAAACGTATTTCATGCAAAAAAAAAAAAGAAAAGAAAAAGTAGTAGGAATATTGCATCATTTACAGTACATCAACCTACAAATAAAAGTAAACAGGGTGAATTCAGCATCATATCCACTGCACATAAGTATAAACTAGCAAAATTTAAGAACCACCATTGTGGTTCTTTATCTACAGTATTGCTCAATGATTCAGCTGAAGGAAGACCAATATTAATAAATAAATGGTTGAGCATTTTGTTTAATGGTTATATATATTTAATGTGTTTTCAAACAGTCAAAACCTGAAGTATGCTCAATATGTCTATAGTGTCCCAAATAATTTTTAAGTACCTATATATTCCGGTGTACGACTGGCGTATAAGACGACCCCCAACTTTTCCAGTTAAAATATAGAGTTTGGGATATACTCGCCGTATAAGAAGACGACACCCATCATATGAGACAACCCCCGACTTTTGAGAAGATTTTCCTGGGTTAAAAAGTAGTCTTATATGGCAGAATATACAGTACTCAGGTATAGTCAATTCAAAAAATATTAATAAATTGTTTTTCAATACAGTATCAGAAAATGAAGAAAGGATTATATTTTAGGCGAATAAGAACTCAACCATACTTGGTAGAACTGCAACAATTAAAGCTGTTTCCACAACTTCCATATTTATTTCAAACTGTTCCTTATATATTTTTAAACAAAAGTATTTCAAAACAGCCAAAAGCATTTCAACATTTTTATTTTCCAAGAATTTGTTTTATAACAAAGGAAATTAAACACATAAGGCTGGACATTCTCATCGATATCTTCAACTGCAATAATTGTTGTAATATCATACCAGGATGAAGACCTTCAGCCTGTTTGCCTTTGGATTTTTTTCTGGAATATATCATGGAATAGGGCCTACTGTCCACTTGCTAATGTAGGCTTCATCAGGGCTACACCCAGGCTTGTTTATACTGCACAGTAGAATATGCCGTTGTGACCAGGATGTCACACATGATGATCGATGGGTTGTCATGACGTCACATTATGTGATCATTCCTGCGCACTTACCCTAATGCTGATCTAAGGACATTCACTGCACAGTATAAAGAAAATTCAAATTTTCCTGCCTGTCTGGCAGAAAGGCGAGAGCAGCATGAGAGCAGCTCATGTGTGACCTTGCTGCGTCACTTGCAATTGTGAGGAGATCATACAATTCCTCCTCTATGAATTCCTGAGTGTGAGAGCCCAGAATCTATTCCACCTCATCAAGCTTCAAGCCTCTGAAGCCTGTGGGCTGTGAGTTGAGACCACAATCCTCTGCACCTTCTCCTCTGGAGTGGGCATATGAATGGCATCAAAAGAGACTCCTTCCAGAGCTTCTTCCAGCAACCACTAAAGTCTTCTTTACTATGGTCAAGCAACGTCAAAAGCCTCCCATGCATTCCTCAGTGACATCTGTGGACCGTTTCCCAAGAAATCTAAATCAGGGTCAAATATGCTGTGGGAGTAAAAGGCTTAGATTATGACCTGGATTATGATCTGAATTAAGGGGGTGGTGTCAGAAGAATTTTGACCTCAATCTTGGGGTGATAAAAAACAAACAAACAGGTCAGCACCTTGGCTAAGAACATCTTGAAGGTCAGGTTTTTCTACCTGAGATCCCTTTTCACCTCTGGAACAATGCAGCTGTTGGACCAGTCTGTAGACTCTTACTAGTCCAGGCATTTCAGTTTGCTCTCTACTGCACAAGGAGGTGCCTTCTTTTTGCTTTTTAAAGAATATGGATTGAGGCAGTGGTAGAGTAGCACCTGACTGACCATGCATCTATCCAAAGCACCACTGCATAGGAGCAAGATTAGACAACCTTATTTACAGTAGATTGGTGTGTACTGAGACCATTACTTTCTTCTGTGTTTGTTCCACCATCCAGTCCTGTCTATATTCATTGTCCATTTTTAAATCCTATATTCAGAGTTTACTTGCTAGTTTGTGGTTTCATTGGGCAACCATGTTCTTATGGATTCCTCAATGTTCTTCTTGATGATGCCATAGCAGCTATTTCTCCAAGTCTTGGGAGACATTTTCTTTAATCAGAATTAAATTATGCAAGAAGAAGTGGGGGGAGGGGAGAGAATCATCTTAAGTTAATGCACACAGCAAACTTGCACAAGTTAATGCACACAATAAACCTGCACACATATACACTAGACTCAGTTCTCACAAGCACCATATCTAGTCAACATACTCTGAAACTCACATTAAGGACACCACATGCAAGCACACAGCACTATTTATTAAACTACACTCAGAACCCCCTCTCCTTAACACAGAAAAGATCTTCTTCCTCACTCACGGACTTGTAAAAAAAAAAAGACTCTTGAATCTCAAAGACTTCCAAGATGCCTGGAAGTTGATCTCTATCCCCTCCTTTAATTTTCAGAAGTGTGTTTGCATATATAAAGAAATTGCATGCGTGTGAAAATGAGGGAGAAAGCAAAACACTGGCAATGAATAATTAGACACAATGGTCATTTTAAAAAAACAACAACGAAATTTCAACTTGCAGCATGTAAAGTTGATTTCAAGAGGCCATTTGCTTATATGAAGAAAGCCCAGGTATGCCCTTGGTCCACTGTTTAATAAGGGCTACATGTTTGTCATTCCAATACAGAAATGGAAGTCTTTTTACTACTGGCAAAGCAGAGAGTATCTATTTTTACTACCCAACCTTCGGTTTCCAGAATACAGCTGTGGAGCTCAGAGAAATGTGTACACTGAAAAGTATTAACTACTGTCCAGATACTAAACATATATATTTAATTATGCTTATTTTAAAAAATCACTTTGTTTAAGTGATCCATTCTTTCCATAACACCCCCAGCACTTAATTGGCTGAGTGGTTACTTTCTTATAGAGGCAATATGGTGCCCAATAAATATGAAAGATGATTTCTTGCTGCTGCTCAGTAAGATGTAAGTGATGATAAGGAAGCCAGGAAAATGTGATGGCAAAGCTATTTAAATAACCTACACAAATTCCCATGATAGCATTACAGGAAATTTATCCCCCCCCCCCATTGTAACCTAGGGTCTTTCTGCACTGGGCCTTATTCCAAATTACATCTTGGAATAGGCCTGGTAACCACATGATAGTGCAGACTTTAGGAGGCCCTGAGTGGGGCCTGGCATAGTTTGTAACAGCCTGTAGATGATGGGTCCCTATTCCAGGATATAAACCAGGATAAAGCCCAGTGCAGAAAGGGCCCTAGATAAATTCCAAGTATGGCACATATTTTCTGTGGCTTCATAAGTTGGCCCACAACTTTTTTTTTTTTACTAGCTTCATCATCTTTCTCAAGCTACTGCCAGACTTGGCAATTTGCAGGACAGATACTGGTACTTAACTTGTGTACTAGTAGCGAAGGGACTGCTGTTTTTAAACACAAGCATTTAAGAGATGTGTTTCCTGTCACACACAGTGGTACTAGCTTCTACTGCATCACTCTAGAAAGCAAGGCAAGAGATGGGGATCTCGTGCCACTGTATCCAACTCAGATCTATCATTTATTATTACTATTTTAAAAAGAAAGCTTTGGTCCAATATTTTTCCAAGAATTTGGGCCTTCCTAAACTTGGATCTATAGATTTGGATCAGGGTCTGCCATTGAAATGGATCCCTCATGGCTCTAATATGCTGGTAGATCTCTTTATTGAGGGCTACTGGTATTCTGTGTTCAGATCAGACTGGGAGATCATTTTGGGCCTCTCAATTAAGATTACACCCCATTCCATCTTCCGCAGGTGGAATATTCCATGGAAGCGGGACCTCCCTTGTGAGCACCAGGATTTGGGCAAAAGAGGCCCAAAGCCTTTTTACAGTTACCCATTCAGGATAGCTGGGTGCATTATGGGATGCTCTCTTCACACATCACCATCATCCCAGAGCGGTCTAGAGTGTGTATGGTCCTCCCAGTCCTCCTTAGCTGTGGAGCAGTAAAAACTGCAACTTTAACAGGAGAGTCTAGTGCGCTTCCAGTAAACTCCCAGATGCAGCACTCATACTACTTCCATGTGCAAATGCTGTGTGGGAGTGCGCTGGATGTTGTCGTGGCCATTGCTAAGGGGATGGAAATGGCACTGTAAGGACCAGTAGGGAAGACTGTATCCCACTGAAGTCAAGTATTGTCTAATCCAAAACAGAGATGAATGCGTCAAGGCTACACAGTGAACTAGAGGAAATTAGCTCCTACAGACTTATATGTATGCTATGGATCTGGAAAAACACAGACTGACTTACCAATGGAAATGGAAATGATGAGTAAAATTTTTTTTTTACAAAGCCAACTCGTAGACTCCTATTTTTTCTATCTCTGCTGCTTACCAACAGTCTGTTTCATTTATGTCCTCACTCTATTCTGAACATGAAATCTGAAACAAAACCCAATAAATGCTTAAAATGAAAGACACAACAGAGTCCCAGATTTGCTTCTATCTGTAGCAGTGATTTTAACTACTCTGTACTTCCTAACAATCTTGCGGAACAGCTTTGGTTTGAAAACTATAGCCTATTTATATCATATACTCCCATGTATTGTTTATCTTGCAGTCCTCAAGCAACTGAACAACAAATCCAAGAAATCTTTAGTTTTACTCTCTTTTCTGTCAGGCACTCTGACAGTGATTTTTAGTCCAAACACAATGTACCCATCAGCAATATGAACAATAATACTGATCTACTGTGAAGCTTACAGTAAGGATTCCAAGCAGATAATGTAAATGCATTTTTTGAAAGTATAATCCAAAGTCAACATACCAAGAAATATAAGCAACTAGCCTCTGAATGCAATTTTCAAGGAATATATCAGATATGCACAAAACTATATTCAATATAGTGTACCAAATTCACTCAATACACAAAAAGGAAATTATCTACCTGATCCCTATTGTCTACGAAAAATAATAAATGGGCCTTTCTGCACTTACCTGCAGTAATCCAGATCAACTGGTCCAAACCAAGCAACCTGTTCCAAAGCCGGACAGACTGTGTTTAGACTGAAATGAGGTTGTCTGCACTGTGGTGGCTGTTTCATTCTAGACCCCACATTAACCCTGAACCTCAGAGCCCTCTGGCATCAGAATCCATGGTGGACCCATTTGTGGTGCAAGAAAGCATGCCAACAAAATGGGCCCTGGCATGCCAAGCCATGGAGGCATCCACACACTTTCTGGTCCAGTATGTCATTGGTAAATATGCCACTGAACATATTTAATCAGATCCACCAGTAGTCCAGATTAGGAGACCATTTGTGGCTTCTGATCTGGACTACGCTACATCTGGTGCAATCCGAGTATACAAGCAGAAAGTAGGGTTTCCCTTAAACCTAAATACTGTGCAAAAGGAAGGCCTCTGGACCCCTTGTTGAACCAGACTAGAGGTAAGTTCAAAAAGGCCCCATGACTCAACCAATCTAACTAGACTTCTGACTCGCTCACGTCTGTGCTCCACCCACATGAATCCAAGTATCTATTTAAAAATTTAATGTCTGGTGTTACAAAACAAACCTTGATGGAAGGATTTGACACCAGGATCACAACAAAAATGTATTCAGATAAATGTAATAATATCCCTCTTCTCATAAAATTTGCTGTTGAAAACAGGATGTTGGAATCAATGTTCTGTGGAACTCCTCTGTTGCTCTGGAAATCTTCCAGAATCAAACTTCTTCTAACAGTAAAGTCAGGATCAGCCCAAAGATGAATACTTCTTGTAAGGAGGGGGGAAAAATTCACACTTTTTTTATAAAACCTTCATGGATTAACATCACGACCCAAATTAACAAAGGAGACCAATTTTAAAGAGAAAGAAAAAGATTCAAGGATTGATTTAAAATATGTTTCCCATAAGTTCTGTGTCATGCACCATCCCCACCTCAAATCGTTCAAATGTCATCAGCAAGCTGTAAGTGAAATCCAGAAAAATCACTGGTATAAGAGTTTTAGAAGCATCTTTGCAACATCCTCCATATGAAAATCCCAAGGAGCGCAGTTGTCGATACGGTTTATTTTCAAAGCAAAACTGAAATATTTTCAAAGCAAAACTGGACATAAAGTGACGATTCCTTTTGGCATTTAAACTGTTTTATTCTTACAACTAATCTTTGCGATTCTTTGTCATGTGGCATGGACTGCTTATGATTAAAAAAAAGTCAGGACACAAGAGAGAGAGGAGATTAGAGAAGGGAGTAGCTTTGCTCAGGTCTGCAGTCTCCCTCTGTCTCCTTGAAATTGGAAAGCAGGGGACTTATTTATCCATTTTCCTATCAATAGCTACAAACTGTGAGCCAGTTTGGTCTAGTGGTTAAGGAGCCGGACTCTTATCTGGGAATACCGGGTTCGATTACGTACTCCTCCATGAAGCCAACTGGGTGACCTTGGGCTGGTCACAGCTCTCTTCTGAGCTCTCACAGCCCCATCCACCTCACAGGGTGTCTGTTGTGGGGAGAAGAATAGAAAGCTTTGTCAGCTGCTTTGAGTTCCCCTAAATGGGTGAGAAAAGCGGGGTAGTAAAGCCAACTCTTCCTCTTCTTCTATATGCTTAAAATATACACATTAAATTAGAAGGCAGCTTTTGAGAAAAAATTAATTTAATTAATTTAATTTTTTTAAAAAAATTATCAAGCATTTTTTTCTTTCAAATCTCTTGAAATGGTTAAAATGAAATCAGATAAGCATGACCTTCTCACAAACTGACCTGAGTGAAAAATTTGCTTTTCTGTATAAAACTGCAGCAAATTTTTATTTTCTATGCAGTACAAAGTGTCTTTAATTCCAAGTGTATACTTTACATGTACACACTCTTATTTATTATCATTACACAAACAAAAAATATCAGAAATCTATTAACGCCGCTGCTGTTCTTACATCTTAAAATTTTCTCATTGTTGTTTTCATTGGTAGTGTATGTGGGCTGTGCGAAGCTTATTAAAACCACTACTTTATTTCATTGTAAAAAAATGAGGCTAGTTGTAGAAACCAATTCATACAATTATGTATTTAAGATGTACATGAATATCAGAAAAGAGGCACACAGTTTAAATCAGCTGTTTTCACACACATTTAAAACCCTTTCCTGACGTGTTTTGCAGAATGGATTTCATAGTTTTATTCAGCTACTCAAATTTGACTAAAATGACACAATATGGAAGAGATTACAAATTGCAGTCTAGACTTTAGGTGATGAGCTGCTAGCTTTACTGTATGGCACATTAAGTGACTGCATTGATCCTGCACTTCTGGGAATTCTGGAATTTCTATTTGAATTTCAGTTACCTGAGACTCCATCAGGAACATAACCCAAAAGTAGAACAGAATCATTCTTTACAGCCAACATCTTACTGTTGAAAGAGAAAACAACTGCACAGTACCAACAGCTTATTTTTAAGCTCCTTAAAAAAAACACACCAAAAACTAGTTGCTCTTCCAGCAATGGAGATGCTATGTCTATCTCTTCTTGGTAGGTGGGATCTTGGCGTAAGACTCAAATAACTGTGTATACAAACAACCTGTATGTTTAAAAAAAATCATATGCGTTCGAATAGATCCCCTTTGAATGTGGTAGGATTCTATTCGATACAAATGTATTCATATGAATTTGTACAGATATCCAATATGAATGCATACAAATCCTGAATACAGATCCTATACAAACACATACATATCAGATACGTATCCCATATCAACACAAAAGCATTAGATACGTATCCTATACAAATGCATACAAATCGATACGTATCTGATACGTAGCCCCAGTTTAATAAACGTACAAACTATTCATACAAGTGTTAATGTACAAATACCATAACATTTGATTTGTGTCCAAATGTCCGAATTCAGACAAATTAGTACTAAGAACAAATATTATGAATATTTATGTGCATCCCTAATTAACCATCAGTTTTCTCGCCTTGTTTGTCCAAATAAACAGCATAGGCTATAGAAGGACTGGCATGGTTTGTTTGTTTTCATCCGGGAAGATTCGGCTTGAAGGCATCTGGCCAGATCATTGCCACTTAGATAAGCGCTTGCATTGCCTTGGCATATAAGTCAGTGAAGAAACTACTGCAAGGTGATATCACGATGCACTCAAGACCTCTGACTGCTAAAGCAGCATTAGCAAGGAATGCAACTCTAGAGAAGATAAGTTGTGCTGCCTTCTTGACATTTTCAAGGAATTGTAAGCTAGACCTCTTTTGGTCCTCAGATGCAGTCTTTGGCTAATGCGTCCTGTAGCGCATGCTAGGATGCTGGAATGCCCTCCATCTACGGTATATTCTGGCATATAAGACTACTTTTTAACCCAGGAAAATCTTCTCAAAAGTCGGGGGTTGTCTTATACGCCGGGGGTCGTCTTCTTATACAGCGAGTGTATCCCAAACTCTATATTTTAACTGGAAAAGTTGGGGTCATCTTATACGCCCGGTCATCTTATACGACGGAATATACGGTACTAGTGGGAGCTTTGCTATGTCCCAAAGCTTGTTTGAGTCTTCTTGTAACGTCCCATCCACCAAGAAGGTGAAGTTGGTACTTATCATGAATGATGTTTCTTGGCAGATGGACCACCAGAGGACTCGTAGTAGTCCCAGAAAAAAGTCTGGGAGTTAAAATGACTAAAAATGTTCTGTGTTTGCCAAAAAATGAGGATGAGGAGATGACTCTCACTGGAAAACTGATGGTTAACAGATGCTGCAAGTTTTTAAAAAATCACTAAACTCCCTCCCATAAGAAATCCACAGGAGGTTTCATCCCGGCAGGCATTTGGGTCCCTGGTGCATCCATCAAGAAACACCACCCATGGCAAGTATCAACATTTAAAGTGGCAGCTCTCTTGCAGCTTACCAAAGGGAGAGGTACGCCCCCCCCCACACACACACACATATCATTTAGACTGGTTCTGACCTTGGGGGTTATAAGTAAAATATTTACTATGGTCTTCGGCCAAGAGATAAACAAAAAATTCAAGGAAATAACAAGTTAAAAAACCCAGAACTTTTAATAGGAACAATGTTATCTGTATGTACTTCACTGGGATCCTTTTGTCTTGAAAAGACTGGGGCACAAAGGTATAGACATTGTGGGTAACCTAGTAATTGTGAGTAATACAGTGGTACCTTGACATATGAGTTTAATTCGTTCCGTAACCTTGCTCTTATGTCAAATCGCTCGTATCTCAAAGCAATTTTCCCATTAATCCATTCCAGCTCCCAAAACACCACCTCAGTTGTTTTTGTTATGTACTGTACTGTATTTACATACTTGTATCTCAAATCTTGCTCTCATCTCAAAGCAAAATAACACTCGCTCGGCGGCGTGTATCTCAAAACACTTGTATGTCAGGGCACTTGTATGTCAAGGTACCACTGTATTCTAAACATTTGAAATTCGATCGAATTACATTGAATGTGGACATTCGGATTCAAATAGAACGCCTTCACATTTGAATTTAAACATTCAAATGAATAATGTTCCAAAACATTTGTCCGAATTATTCAAATTGTTCAAATGTAGATATGAATATCACACGTATCTGTACACATATGTGCTTATAATATGGAACAAAAACAGGATGCAGGATAAAACAGGATGCGTACAAAATGCATACAGATGCATATAACATATACAAATGTTGTCAACATTCTTATCTTTAAATACAAATGTTGTCGACATTCATATCTTCAAATTCAAATCTAACATTCAAATGAATAGATTCAAATGTATTGGATTTGAATCCATTTTTGTTGCATTTGGATTCCAAACATTCAAATCGAATTGAATATTTTGACATTCGATTTGACTCAAATTCGAATTCAAAAAACAAAACAAAACAAAAACATTTGTGCACGTCCCTGGAGTAACCAGGGCATCAGTTTTCCCTCTTAGACCTGCCAATGTGATTCAAAAAGACCTAGACACAACATCGGGCTCTGAGTTAGCTGCAGATGACACCAGAGAGATGCTCCTTGGTCCATATAACCACCTTCAGGGTTCCATTCTGGATTTTCTGTCACTTTTTACCACCTTACTCTGTGCCTCTCCCAAGGCATTGGGGCTATTTCACCTACAGCTGGGAAGACCCAATAAACTTTCATAACAAAGTAAATATTTTAATCAAGAGATTTCTGGGTTCTGGCCTTGTGTTTTAACCAGTGTATCACTACAGCGTCTGTGTTAATCTGTGTACTAACTAGAGATAAAATAATAATAAAATCTGTACTCTAAAAAGAAAAATGTTGCTGCTCTGTATGAAGCCACAGAAACTTTGTCCTCCAGCAGAATACCGACAAAAAATTCATCAGATGTGCCATCATGCTCCCTTACGATATTTTTTCTGCACAAACACAAATATTTATTAACTGATTTGTATAGATAAACAGAGATATCACTAGCTGCAACCGAAAAAAACTAAAGTTAGTTAACTCTGTAAATCTCTTAAGGCAACACACTATCATGGCCCTGCAAAAACAACAATCTGATACTGTAATTCCCAACAGTGGGAGAAAAATCAACAAACCACCCTGGGCTTGCAGCTAACAATCTCCAAGTTGCTTGCAACAAATAAGAATTACTTCAGAGCATATAGATAAGAAAGCTTTGCAAACGGCAACTTCTGCTTATTTCTTTCAAGTGAACCAATGAATTTTTTTTTGTCTATGTGAGCAAGTCATTTTCAGAGCAATTCTAATCCAGTGGTGGTAGTGAGCTAATTTGGTGTGAACCCAGTAACTTTCTCATGCTGTGCAGTGACCACCATTCTGAGGTCAGAAAGTTTAATTTCATTAGTGGTCTCCAGGGTCTTGTATACAAAAATTAGCATCCCATGCATATCAGATAGGTATCCTAAACCAACACATACGTATCTGATATGTATCCCCAATTTAAATGTCCCTAAACAACCATATTTGTTCGAACGTTAATGTACAAATGACGTAACATTCAATTAATGTACGAATGGCCTAATTCATAGGAATAACAAATATTACAAATATTTGCGCACATTCCAACTAAGCTCCCATTCTAAGAATGCCTCCCTCAAAGCACTTCTAAGGAGGAGTATTTACCATTTTCACTACAACTCCACTTCTCAGCTACTTCTCTCTGCACCTTCCTTATGCCACCGTTCTTATTCTACAGCAATTCCTCTTTCTCTACTGCCACATAGGATTCTACTGTCCCTTCAGCTCCGCTGAAAGCTCAGCCAACAGTAGAGAAGGTTTGGAAGCACTGCTACTTCATTTACTTGAAAGGCTAAGACATCTCATAAACAGAAACACGGAGTCCAGATTTCTTTACTCATGCCTACAATTCTTTCATCTCCAAAAACAACAATAACCCAACAACAACCCAAACCCCTATTCTGTAACCAAGAATTCAATCCTGATTTTGCTCTGCTAATCCTTAGATTTCCTTTCCCCATTGTTGCTAATTTTGAAACTGACATTTATGCATCCTAGTTTCACAGTTTCTGAATGTCATTGCTATTAGGCATGAAAAATATAAAAGGAAAGGAAACAAGTATTTCCAAAGGGACACTATTCCTGGAGCATGCTGTAGACTTCACAATGAACTGGATTTTCTCCCCATTTTGTCTGTTAGTAATGCAACAGCTACACAGGTGCTGCTCATATGTTCACAATCAACTGGATTTTCCCCTATTTTGTCTGTTAGTAACGCAACAGCTACATAGTTGCTGCTCATATGTTACAAGTGATGCACATGTTTTCTCATGGACTGTTTCTATCTCAGGGATACTGTGTTTTCCCAAATGCTAAATGCTATGTTTTTCAGCTGATAAAATGCAACTCTTAGCTACTTTGTGCTTTTCCTGAGGAAGTTGTTTCAAAGGTGAGCTCTGTTTGCAAAACAGCTTCAACTTTCCCCTCCACAAAAAGCTTTTCCCCCTATTTCAGCAGTCTAAGATACAAGTCCTACAATACCCTATGCCAACTCTTTCTTCTTCTAAGTCAAATATGCACATTGAAATAGAGAAAACAAAGCCATTTGTGCACCCAGTAAAAAAACAAAACCTCATTACTCAGTTTGAATCAGAAGAGCATGTTAAAAGAAATTAGGATAGAATAAAATAAACTTTATTGATTAGTCGCTTGACCATATGAAGTATCAAGTGTACAAAAATAAAACCATACAAGAATAAAATCAGTATAAACAAGAGTAAGATCAGGTCTGTACATCTCACTTCCAGTTATATAAATCTCAACATGGTTTCTAGAAACATAAGAACTGGGCAAGAGGATGGAATGCTATTGGCACTGGAAAGGCCAGGATGAAAAAGACGTATCTTCAACAGGAACCAAAACTGTGTCATTCTAAATGCCTCCTAAGCATAGCCACAGCCACAGAGAAAGCCAGGCTGCAGGAAACGACAAGATGACATCCATTAAATTGTAAAACCCAGAGCCAGACCAGCTTAGATTATTTTAGCCATATTATAAATCTGCAATCACAGAGGAGGATCTGTTAACTTACCTGACCCCACACTGTTTAGGGCTTTACATGCCAGGATAAAACTATCCATATTTTGTTTTTAACTGACAACAATATAGAAATTGTTTGCAATTGGGGGGGGGAGAGAATACAGGATTTCTTTAAAGGTTTCACACCCTAGCTTACAACTCTGATGCTTTCTGATAGTTTGCTATTAAAAAAAAGTACATGGGTGCAGCCTTGCTTGGGTTTTTGGGATCCATCAAGGCTAACTGGAGTATTCTCCTTATTACACAATGGTAACAGGTCCTGCCTTTTCTGCAGTGCTGCAAAAATACCACCCCAAGCCCTTTAGATAGCATTTCTCCTCTTGTCTCTATTTCAGTCCAGGACACTCTTGTTCAATCCTCTGCATTACACAAATCTGTCTCCCCAACATATACCATGTGTTACATCACCTACAAGTGCTCTGGCGATTCTATTTTCTATTCTTCCTGCAACTCACAACACTCCTCATTTCTAGGATCCCTACACTTCTCATCTATTCACTTCTCTTTGTACCCTCCTTATGCTACTATCCCTGAAATCTCATTCTCCAGCAGTTTCTCTTTCTCTACTGCCATATCTCTCCTGACGTTCAAAAGAGTAGCTACTCGTCACTATCTTCATCATATTCCTTCCACATGCAAAGTTCCTCTGCAATCCTTTGTAACTCTCTCTTTTGGCATCCATTTTTAATCAATCATTGATTATGGTCAAAGATACAAAGTCACTGTACAAACAAAATGATAATGGAACAAAAAGGTTTTAAGATTAAAATACCTGTGATCACAGTATACCTTACCAACAGAGACTCTGCCTCTGTTCTTCCTATCACACTTCTTCTTCAAATACTTTTCTCTGTGGAATTCATTCTGTTATAAAAGTATTTTACTCTCCTAGCAACTCTAATCCAGGTGACACATAGACTGAGACATGCTTTGGAAAAACCTAGAAAAACTAGTTCCAACCTCCCTATGCATTCAGCCTGGCAGAAGAGTTAGAAGGGAACAGGGAACATGAGCATTAGCTCCAGTGCTCTTTGGCAAAACAAATCTGCATTTTAGGTAGGCCTCTAAGCAAATTCAAGATGTGTCCCTCAGATCCTCAGGCTAAATATGCAAATTCTCAAAAAGTGATAGCCAGGGACAGGATAGAAATCCTATAACATTGTTTGCTCCCTTTCTCCCTTTTTATTTTTTACATAAGAACATAAGAAGAACCCTGCTGGATCAGACCACAGCCCATCTAGTCTAGCATCCTGTCTCACACAGTGGGCCACCAACTGCCCACGGGCATCTCAAGCAGAGACGAGGGGAAACCTTCTCTTGCTCTCGAGTCCCAGCAGATGGCCTTAAAAGCACCCTGCTTTTCTAGATTAGGAATTGTGGATTTTCCTAAACCTCCTGCAGAGCTTGCTGCTACCTTGGGTGTCCTTACAAACAAGCATGAAAATACCAGGAAAAACCCACAGAGATACCACAGGACTAACTCAAAGTGTCAAAAGCTAAATAGCAAAGGGGACGCAACTGGCCTATGAGCCTTAAACCTCCTTTAGGTCCACATGTTATCACAGCAGAAACAACCAAGTCTTCTGTCAAGACTGTCATGAAGATTCTCATCATGCTTTTTATAGTCTGTGGGGTGGCGGGGTGGCGGAGAGACCAGGAAGCAACTTGGCAATCTCACATCGGGGTTATATACAAACCAATCCAATTTGCTTTGAATTGGCAAAGAATAGATTGAATCCAAGTCAATCAATGGCCACTTCAGCTAAGCTGTTTTGGGTCACCTAATGTTAGCCCTCCAAGATTCTTTCCCTAACCTTCTCAGTCACTTCGCAGATGGGAAGGAAAAAGGCAATTACTTAATCAACACAGAAGCTGACCAATTTTTTTTACTCACTTCTCTGGAGCCCAGAGAAGCAGGGTGTGAAGCTTACTTAGGTCCAGTTCAGAAACAGTTTAGCCAAAACAAGCCAGGACGCCTGGTTCACAAAGTTAGCTAACTTGGAGCCATTGTGTTCCTTCTAAGCTGCACAACTGTGCACATAGATACCACCAAATGAGGTCTGCTGAGGCCCACCAGTTTATCCTTGTGCATGTTTCTTCTCTGTGCTGGCTCTCTCATCTGCTTGCTACTCACTTGAAAAATCACCCAAGAGCTTCTAAGAAAAGCGAATGGGTGCCCAGGCTAGCAGATGGCCAGGAACACAAACTGTCAGCAGACAGTAGACCATGTCAGGCAGCGCCTGTTTGGGGGCTAAACCAAACTTTACACTTCAACTTAGTCAGAAGTCTGAGATCATTTGGCTTGTTTGCCCTTCTATTCCACACTCTCCCTGAGTTTCAGCAGATGCAGACTGGAGACCGCATTTATACCTATGAAAAGTGAAAGAACAAATTCAAAACACTGGGTTGTGCTGGCAGCACAAGATTTTGGGCCCCTCCACATTTATCTCTCATCCAGGAAGGGCTCCAGGGGACCTGGTTTCTGTAAGCTGTCACAAGGTCCCTCCCCTCTTGGAGTGTTCCATCTGCATGGTACAGAGCATAGAGTGGGAAAGTGCACCCCAAATGTGTTCTATCAAGGTCTACCAAATGCTAGTGGGTCAGTAGGGGACCATTTTGGGCAGAAGTGGTGTACTGCTGAAAAGGATCCTCCTGGTAACACCAAAGGCTGGAAACTTTCACACCAAGTTTTTATGGCTGGACCCACCTTCGAAGTCAGTGGCTGGGATGGAACGGGGCACCAAAAATGCAGACACCCCTGTCCTGCTCCTGTCCCAGGCGGTGAGTGCAGAAATGGCTCAAGTTTCCATTTTGGTGCCGGCCTAACACCAGTAAGCTCTCTATCCTGATGTCCTATGGTATATTCCCATGTATTAGGAATATATAAAGCACATCAAATAGTCTCCCCATCTCACAGACACACAGAGAGGTCTGTCACTTTCATACGAGAACTGAACTTGCTAGCAGCCACTGCAACTGGTTTAGTAGGAGACAAGAGGTGTGTCAAACACACATTCAGTGAACATTAATAGGGGTTATAGGCCAAGGACTCTTAAGAGCTTTCCTTAACAGCCCTGTCTCCATTCACCTTCCCTGCTTTAAGAATAGAACCGCACATCAGTGAACTTGCTTGCTTTCTCCGCTCCTAGCTGTCATCATTATAGGTCCCTTCATGGGCAGGGCCTGCAACACATGATGGTGCATATGATATCATTCTACATGTGCAACCAGAGCTGATGCTCTCTGCACAGGCATGGTGACATCACATGCACACATTTTAGCGCACACATCAGGCCCCATCCATAAAAGGGCCTATATTGGCAGTGATGTGGAGTGAAGAAAGACGTTCTGCTCATAAGTAAAGTTGGGGAGGTGCGCATAGCCAGGGCTGTTAGGGAAAGCACTGCATAGTCCTTGGCCTCTAACGCCATTCCATGAAGATGAGTAGAGCATACCGCTACAGAAGCCAGCCTCCACAGGCACATAAACTATTTATCAAGTTGCCTATTTCACTTCCCATACAATTGCATCTTGCAAATTCTTTTGCCTTTGTCAGTTTGACTCCTTTATGTGTAACATACGCTGGAAATAGCCTCTGCATTAGCAAAGGCATCTTTCCAAAGTCAGCACACAAAAAGCACTGAATCCAATCTATGCAGCAAACAATGAGAGCAGAGTCCTTCTTCCAGAGTGTGAACTGCTAAGCAAGGGTCAAATGAAAAGTAAAGGGTCACACAAGTAAAGACTTACTGTGAATGCTACACATTGTCTTAAGCAGGGCTACATAAAAAAAACACACATACAAAAACAAATAGTCTCTGCTGAACCTTTAAGATTCTGCCTCTGAATTTGTACAGTTACTCTGCCAAGTGTTTTCAAGAACCTGCCTGAGAAGAGGGCAATTTAGATATACAGCCGCTCTGTACACACTCAAATAACACTCCTTCTACAGTATGTTGGATAAGGAAATGCAGGTGCTGGAATTCTGAGGCCCCGGGGGCTTTAAGTAGCCCATGAGTTCCATGCGCATAACACAAAGATTAGCATAGGATATAACACTGTCTAACCCATAAGAAATTTTAGTTAATTGGAACCTGCAAGCTGCTACCTCATATTGCTATTTCTAGTCTCCCAGTGTGATTTTAGAAAAGGTCAGAGGAGGTCTACTTTCCAGAAGTATTTTAAAAAAGAAAACACAGTAGCCCACAGTGACTTTATGAACTCTAGCAGAAGACACCATGAAGTACAGCAAGGGGAAGTGGTGCAGGAGGACCTCAGGTAACCAGAAGTTAAAATAACCATGCCAACCAATAAAAGAAACCATCCACACATGCTAAATAACTTGGCTTTTCTTGCAATCAAGGTTAATGATGATAACTCAATGGAGCTATCAGATCCATCTTGCTCAGCACTGAAGAGATGCATACAAAATCCTCGGAAGCGAAATTTAACATATGAAGTCTTCCAAATGGCAATTGCTCAACTGAAGATAACTGCTCTTTGCTCTAGGTGGACTAGCGCAGCTAACTGAAAAATATGGTACATTTTTACAGATGAATTTCTTCTTCATGAATTATTTTCAAAGTTAAGAACTAGATAATACCTTCTACAGGCACACAAGTATACCACTATACATTTGTTTTTCATCTTACACTTGAAATAGCTAAGTCTGCAACTGTGTATATGCCCCATATGTTCACTTGGAAAGTATCAGCAAATACTTGTGAGTTCAGTTGAGATTATTCTTTTGCAAATATATTTAACTAGAAACACTTGCTAGGAAGTAAACACTGAACTTATTTGTAAGCATATTGTAAAAATTGTTTTGTAAATAGAAGATGTGACAGTTCTTATTCTTGAGCTATACTGTTTTAAATTTTCCCAAAGAAATCATAAGCATTTTGAAAGCAATTTTTTAAAACCATAATACAGTTGGAAACTCTTTATTTTCTAGGGTATGCATAAATAAGGTTCAATTCTGTACATTTTGGATGCAAGACATCCCAGGATGAATTCCTCGCTTAGGAAAAGATGTTCTAGACCCGTGATGGTGAACCTTTTGAGCTCGGTGTGTCAAAATTCGCAATAAAACCTAGCTTAACTTGGCTGCTGTGTCACATCTAGAAATATCCATAATTTTGTGATATTTGTAGCTCTAGTAAAAAAGTTATATTTTTGATATATGTGTTTTATTAAAAGCAAAAACAAATAATTATCTACATTAGTGACTTTTGTTGCTGAATTTCGTTGGCTAATATTCAATTGAAAGTTGGCATTTCGTACACTTCAAGAACAAGCAAGCACTACATGCCCAGGTACCAGGGTGACCAGGTGTGTCACGCAAAAGGGCTTGGCGTGTCACCTGTAACACGCACGTCATAGGTTGGCCATCACTGTTCTAGACACTGCTAGTCAGCTTTGACAGACCTGAATTAAAGCAAGCCAACAGAGAGATTTGTTTTATGGCTGCTTCTTTCAATGTAAAATCTTCTATCAAAGGGATTTTAAAATCTCAGCAAGCACCTTGCTCTATTAATTTTGTATCATGTATGTACTGACCATATCCATCATCTGCTGAAAACCTACATTCTTGCTTCTATATGATTTTGAGGATTCCATTCAAAAGTATGGCAGTTTAGTCTTTGTGTGTGTGTGATTGTAAAGATACGACATGTATTCCCCCCCCCCCACACACACACTGACAATGCTTTAATCTACAAAGAAACTGACAGTGGCAACGCTTTATTCAGCTTACAAAGGAATATTATTAGAGATGATGCTTTAAAGTGGCATAAAAGACACTGGCATAAATATTTAAGGAAGATACATTTAAAAATAGGATTCAGAGTGATTCTAGGAAAAATTAATTTGAAAAAAGTGGGTCTTATATGGCAAAAAATACAGTGAGCACAGAACTTGAATATTCTTCATTTTCAAAGGGGCTTTCAGGTCACTTATGTTCCAAAATAAGTATTAAATTAAGTACAGTGATCAAGAGTCTCAGTGATTAAGAGTCTCCTGAGGCAAGGCAGCTTCATTTATCTGCAACAATATGTCCACTAATGTATATAAATGCAAAATGAAGAAGGGTGCCTCCAGATGGGAACAGAAGCAGCGAACTCCCTTTGCTGCTTCTGTTGCCCACAGTATTCTACCCACCCACTCCCAAGCATTAAGAAGATCCTATTTATCAGCATTTTTAATGCAAACACCTTTGAATGCTCTGCCACCACTGCTGATAACGGAGCTTCATGTCCAGTGGGGTTGCCAAAGCTTCCAATTCACCAGTCTGCTGGACCAGAAGTCCCTGCACAGGGATGCTGAAGCTGCTGCACAAGGAAGTCTGGAGGAACCCGAAGAGTTGATTTTACAATCCACTTTTCTCACCCATTTAAGGGGACTCAAAGCAGCTGACAAACCTTCTGTTCTCCCTGCAACAGACACCCTGTGAGGTAGGTGGGGCTGTGAGAGCTTAGAAAGAGAGCTATGACTAGGGATATCCACAAATATTTATAACATCTGAAATTCAGCCAAATTCAGACATTTGAATTTGAATCGAATGTTGGCACATGCAAAGACTGACATTCAAATTCAAATAAAATGTTTTGATACATTCGTATGAAGCTTCGTATGGGATTTATATGCTATTCATATGCATTCGTATATAGGATCCATACGCTATTTGTAGGGCATCTGTATGGGATCTGTACGCTATTTATATGGGATTGCACTTTTGAATCAAATACCAATTCTACCACATTCGAAAGAGACCTTTTCAAACGAATATGAATTTTCTTGCATTTGATTTGATATGAATCAAATACAAAAAAAAATTATTGCACTAGCCTAAGGACACCCAGCTGTCTGTGTAGGTATGCAGAACTGAACCAGGAAACTGTTAGAGAAGCGTCCAACACACTAACCAGTTTTGCATTGATAAACTGAGATAAACACAACTAGAGCAACCCAAACTTGAAAATAGCACAGGAAAAAAGAAATGAATGAACTATACTTCTCCAGATAGCCTCTGGCAGGCATCTGGGCTTCCCAACCAAGATGGAAATTGCCATAGCCTACACATCAAGACCAGAACAATGGGCCTATTTGCACTTGGCTGTATTATATTCTCCACATGTTAATGCAGCCTCTGGCTGGTCTCACCTGGGGCCTTATATCCTGAACTACCATGTGGACAGCAGGCCCCTATTCTGGGATATATTCCAGAATAAAGCCAAGTGCAAACAGGCCCAGTATCTAAGCAGCCAGAGTCTGATGTGACACCAGGGAAGGCTGAAATGGGCACTGCAGAGGAGCTGCTTCTGCTGGCCCAGGCAACGTCCCCCATCCACAGCAAGGCAGAAATAGAAAAAAATAAGGAAGTATGGCCATTTCTGACTATCAGTCAAGAGAAATTTGACCCTCCTTTATTCTGTTCACCTCAAGCCTGCAAATGAGTAGTATAGAAAGGATTAACTCTTGTTCAAGTTTCCAGTCCTAAAATATTCCACGCTGTCTATCTTAAAACATAATCCTTCTGTTGTTGAATTCCTCCATCACCAAACACTGACTATCAGTATTTATTGGGCTGCTGATATAGAAGAAGCCTGCTTTTCAATGAAATACGTTAGAAGCTGACAACGTGCTTTCACATGCAGGACTCATTAAGGATGGCAGGAATGGGGGGGAAATCCATTTCCAAAGACAAGTAGATGAAGATTTTGAGGTATCAAAATACAAAGATTTCCCAACACTCAAAACAAAGGAAAAGACACACTAATTTTGTTTCCACGGTTTAAATAATTGCACCGATCCCAAAAGGGAGAAAACACAATAAATGACAATCATTTTCAAATTACGCTTGGTTCTGGACAGTTACCAACAGATAAACTAACTAAATAAAAGAACCTTCAAATAAGCTACCCTGGTGTAGCATCAGGACTGTGATCCTTTTGGAGACAAAAACTATTAAAAGCAAATAAGCATTTTAAATACAGTAAACTGATTATTGATCCACAACAGGGGTGAAAGTTATAAAAATTGATTTTTGACTTTGAAGTATTATATCCCATAAAATATTGGACCCAACTTGTATAATAATTTTTCTCCATTAAGTTCAAATTAATTTCTAAATTCAACTTAATGCGGAAAGCAGAATGAGGCCTTTTGATTTGGTGCCCGCAATGATTTCTAAACTACGATGTAACCATTTCTGCATGTCAAGTCATGCACTGTTCTTAGAACAGAAAATGCACCTGTAGCGCTTCATAAACATTACCAACAAATTCAAAGAACATTGTTACCAAATATACAGCAAGTGAAGACCAGATAGAGCTAAAAAAAGTTACCCAAACCCTAGAGGACTTTCCCCACCCCCCAAGAATTGGGTTAACTTCCTAGTTTACTGTGTCAAACAGTAAGATACTAGGAAGAGGTACATGCCTTGAAAGAGTAGAGCTTCATCACCATTTCTAAGACACAATCAAGACTCTCGTCCTAGCCTGGGCACTCAGAAACTAGTGACACAAAATGTATGGTGCCATTGATTAGAATATACAACGGAATATAATCTTCAAAACATATCTCCTACTAGCTACTTTTTCATAAAAAAACAACTTTCCTTTTATGGAAATCCACTGTTTACAGGTCCATCTCATACAACTAAGAATACAGCAATATACAGAATTTATCAACATTCATTTCTTTAGTTTATCATATAATGCGTACCAATCACAAATTAATTGTACACCATTAAAGCTAATTTACTACGGATTCCTGATTGAGTAAAACAGGCAACCACACATAGTATAATATTCCAGCACCACAACTTGCACTGTCCAAACACATTCTGGCTCTTTTTCCTACTCTAGAAGGTCACTGACAAATTCTTGGGAATGGGATCAAACACTCTTATTTCCAAGCCAAAAGTGCCTCCGGTCAGCATCCAGCGATATTAGATTACCCAGTCATTTTAATATTGGGTACCCTGCAGAAAAATAACACAGGCTACACATCACAGCAGCACGTAGCTAGATTATGAATTCTAATTATAACAACTCTCTGACCATTGAGTAGTTAATGTTCACTTCTGTAGGTATAGTAGGAAAAATCGTTTTTAACATTCTGTTAATTAAGACGTAGCCTTGCATAATAATATCACCACCTACTCTTCCTTGCTTTATAATCAGTACTTGTTTTTTCTGGGGGAGGCAATAAAGACCCCCAAACCAAGACAGAAAAGGAAGGAGAGAGAAAGGGTAACTTATCACTGTCAAGACTCCTACTAGAGACCAACCCTAGCTCCCCACCTCCCCCTTGAAGGCACCACAAGATTTCAAAACGAGCAAGGAAAAAAGAGAGAGAAAAGTAGAATGAAAAGCCACCTATTGTTCCCTTGTTGTTTCCAGGGTAAATTCAGGAAAAGACAGCGCGTCATTTGACTACCCAAATTTGGGAGGTCAACGTGGGAGCAGCGGTGGTGGGATGAACGACCTGGAACGGGCCGCCACTGCCACCGCTTCCTTCTGCTCCCCAGTAGCCCTCTAAGGGCTGTGGTCACACTTAAGGCTTAATCCAGCTTCGGACCACTTTTGGAGCGAGGGAATACACCAGCAAAGCGAGAAGCTGTTGTCTTTCAGTGTTAAATAACTCAGGAAAATTCACCTTTTCGGAAAGAAAATTCCTGCTCGCTTTGCTGACGCGTTCTCTCACTCTGAAAGTGGTCGGAAGCCGGATTAAACTTGTGGTGTGACCATAGCCAGTGAGAGAATACACCAGCAAAGGGAGAAGCTGTTGTCTTTCAGTGTTAAATAACTCAGGAAAATTCACCGTTGGGATAGAAAATGCGGAAAGAAAATTCCTGCTCGCTTTGCTGACCCGGTTCCCTCGCTCTGAAAGTGGACTGAAGCCGGCTTGGACCTTAGGTGCGACCACTACCTAGGCACGGGCAGCCTCGCTCCTGCCGCCCTACTCGCCCAAGCCGACGCCAGGCGGTGCCAGCCCCCACTGTAGACATGTTTACGAGGGAGGGCATGGACACCCCGCCGGCCGAAGACAAGGCGGCGCGGGGCTCCGGGGCCCGATCCCCGGGCAGTAGGCCTCGTCGGATGGGAGTCAGGAAGGCTTCCATTCGGGAGAAGGGACGGGACGGGACGCGGAGGCGGCAGGGGAGCCTTCCAAGGGAGCCCATCCTGAAAGGCCGCCATTTGCTCGCCGTCTCCTGCGCCGTCTCCGCCTCCCTCCCCTTCCCACGCGCGGCCCACTCACCCGTGCCGAGGGGGCTTCATTCTCCCGGCGGCGGCGGCGGCGGCGCGGCGTGGAGGCGGCCGGGCGTCGGAGAGCTCCGTTTCCCCCGAAGCGACCCTCCCCGACTCGGCCTGGTCGTGTGAGTGGGGAGCGGTGGGTCAAGCCAGACCAGGAGGACCCACCAAGGAAGGAGAGGGAGAGGGAGCGCAGCAGGCCCCGCCGCACCTCTCGCCGCCTCCGCCTCCTCTGCGCGCACTCGACGCCGGGCCGAGAGAGAGTCCCGCGCGCCCTCCCTCGCGATGCGCGCGTGGAGAGCAGGGCGCGCGCCTCCAAGGCGAGGGGAGGCAGAGAGAGGGAGAAGGGCGCGCGCACCGGGGCGTCCCTCGGGAGCGCGCCTCCGGACTATTCCAATCACTGCTCTTGGTCGTCGTCGTCGCTCGTCGCAGTCGCCGCAGAACCAGAGGAGGGCAGGAGCGCAGGAGCGCGTATCCAACTGGAAGGGCGGGCGGCGGGCGGACGGTCGGTCGGTCGGTGGTTCCAGGCAAAAGTCCCAGGCGACGCTGCCAGCCAGCAGCCTCCCCTCCAACCGCCCCCGCCTTCGCCGCCGCCTCCGCACTCGCCCGACTTGCAGCACAAAGTGCTGCGCTCTCCCGTCTGCCTCTCTCCTCCCTCCCGTTCCTCACGTTGCTCCTGGACGGAAAGAGCCGAGCGCGTTCGGCCGGGAACGTTCGCCGCGCACGAGCCCTCCCGCCTCGCCTTCCACGGCTAACCTGGACGTGCGCGACGTTGCTGCTGCTGCTGCGCCTCAGAGCCTCGAGTCGGCAGCACCTTGTTTGCGCGGCTCGTGCCTTGCTCCGTCGAGGCCGAATGCTGAGGCGGCGGAGATTGCCGAAGGGCCCTGAGGCGCCTCAGGCGCGGGGACGGACGGACGGACGGACGGGCTGGCTGGCTGGCTGGGAATGCCTCCTCCGCCATGTCCTCCTTCTCGCTTCCAAGTCGTCTCTGGGCCTTCCCTGCCTGGGGTGGCTTTGGAAAGGGGCGTCGCGAGCGCAGCCTTTCCTTGCCAAATTGTGGGCCGCAAAGCGCTTCTCGTAACCATTTCACAATATGCCCCCTTTCCCCGCTTTCCCCCCTCTCCTTTGTTCAGGGCTCCGGAGAGGCAGAGTGAGCATTGCTTTGCCTCACGCCCTGGGGCCCGCTCTGTCTCCAGAGACATTTTGTGGGGTTGTTACTGGTTCCTTGAGGAGAAGACGAGAAGGATCGAAAAAAAATTTTTTTGGAAAGCTCAGGTTGGTTTCCAAAAAACAGAATATGTAAAAGGGGGGGGGGGGAAATTCACACATACACACACCTCACATATGTTGTATTGGATAAGGGTGTTTTTCCACGCGCTCCTAAGAAGATCTGGATCTAAGGGATGGGGACTTCCCTTAATCTGGATCTACCGTGTGTTTCCATGGGTGGTCAAGCACCCACTTCAAGGATGCCAATGGGTGCTAGCCTGCCTGCTGTGGAAACACCGGAGCACCCGTTTGCAAATCTGGATCTACCCACAAGGGGTCTGCCTGTCACCCCAGGTGTTTCGCGGGATGGGGTGCAATCTCCAAAGTTGCCTTTGGAAATTAGCAAAGGCTCTGCAGAAAAAACCCCTTCAGAGCCTTTGCTAATCTCCAAAGGCAACCAGAATGACTTCAGAATGACTTCGGTGGGACTTCAGAGTTTTGAATTTGGGGCACCCCCCCCCATGGGTGCCCCTCCCCCAAGCCACCTCTGGACCCCATTGCCCAATAGCAGTGGAAACAGGCTCCCCATAATCCGGATTTGATGTCTGAAGACCCCATTGTACACAAAATCTGGATTGTAGGTCCTGAAGGACCCATATGATCTGGATTTCTCTAGCTGTGGTGGAAACAGATGTGTCCCTAATGGGGTCCGTAGTGGAAATGGGGTCATCTGGCTCTCAGCCAAATGGGTCCTTAATGGGTGTTAAAATGGGTACTTACTGCCAGTGGAAAAACACCCTAAAACTCCAAGCACCCAGATATTCAATATGATCTACCCTAGATATACAGGTGGTGAGACAGTGTGTCAGAATGTTTTTTTGTTTGTTTATGCTTTGCTTTAATTTATTGATGGCATTTCTATACTGTATTATGGGACAGCTACTAGAGACATGCATCCAATGTTCTTTTGGCATTTGATTTGAATATTCAGATATCCAAATTCGTACAAATAGAGGGGAAAAAACCTAATGTATTGAAATTCAGACAGATTCAAATACATTCATATCTATTCATATGAATATTCAATACGTATTTGATGATACGAGTCTGTATGTATCCTGTTTTCATCCCATATGTATCCATACTGATACGAATGTCTGAATTATTTGTACGAATAATTTGAAATATTCGTATTCATTCGAATACTGAAAAACAGAGGTCTGGACATTCAATTCGAATTCAAATGTACAAATTTGGTCAAATTCAATCGAGTAATGAATAGCTCAAATATTTGGGCACATTCCTAACAATGACTGCTTGCATCCGTGACACTCCTTAAGTCACACATGTTCCTGGGTGATGCTAAAGAGCAGTCACTTCAAGGATACCATCTAAAACGTCAAAGGTGTGACAACCAGACAATCTTAAAGGATCTCCTGGTTCTATCACATTGTTTAAACTATGTGAGTTTGTAATATGCTAAATAAAAATATCTTGTATTTCTTCTAAAGTCATATAAGAACCTAAGAGGAGCCCCACTGGATCGGGCCACAGCCCATTCAGTCCAGCATCCTGTCTCACACAGTGGCCCATCAATTGCCCCTGGGCATCTCAAGCAGAGACAAGGACAAACCTTCTGCTCTCAAAGCATCCTGCTTGTCCCCACAGCATGAAAGATGTACCTAGGCATCCATTCTAGTAGCCATTGATATAGCAGATAACACATTCTGCTATATTTGGATATTTCAGAATAGAACATAGGTATTTCGGGATATCCAAATGTTGCAGAATAAGTAACCAATGTCCGGATGGAGCCTATGTTCCATGGGAAAACTATACACAGGTTAAGCTTTTCTTCAAATTCAGCTCCTCCATGTGCTGCAGATGTTATGTGGTAGAAATGCACTAAACTAAGTAGCCATTCTTATTTTTGCTACTGAGCATGCTCCTCTCGCACATTACACTTACCTTAACAAGGATGCTTTTAACTTACTTCAGAGAAAAGGTTGACTCATAGAATGCTCTCTGGTCAGGCAAATAGTGTGTTGAAATCTCAGATAATCCTATTTATGCTTCTAGAAAACTTTCTGCTTTGTTTGCAGTCCCAGTGAATCTTAAGATGTGCAAACATTTTGACTGCTTGGTTCTTAGCATGAGAAGGGATGGAAGAATTTAAACAATTGTTTAGATTATCCCAGAGATGAAATTAACTAAGATGAGAGAGATTAAACTGATTGGATTTTCCATATCTTCAAAGAAAGAAAGAAGTGGTGATAATCAGAGAAAGCCGGTGGCGCTAAACCAGCAGATAGTCCAAAGATGAGGGAGTTTGTGGTGTGTGCATTTCTTAATTTGAATGAGTGTTGAAAATCATGACGAGTGACCTTTGCCTCTCTCTGCACCAAGCCTTATTCTGGTCATGGGTCTTGGTCATCCACATGCTGAGGCACACTACAACTAGGCCCACACAGAGCCTGCCATACTCTGCACTAGCATGCGGATGGCATATCCCTGTCCTGGGATATAATCTGGAATAAGGCCCAGTCCAGAAAGGGCCTTTGTTTATTGAAATAGTAACTTGTGAAGGAGTTGTTTCAAAAGATGCTGTTTCTATAAAAGCACTTAATGCTAATTTTTTTTAAAAAAAAAAAGATTCCAAATAGCTTTGGCTTAATAACGTCCAGTGGTGCCAAATTTCTTCATCCTCCATATGCATCTTTTTTTTAAGGCCATTTCATGTGGATGTGGTGCAGTCAGGATTAGAAAAGGGGCAAGGAAGTTTTGGCAAAGAAGTTGTGTGAATGAAATGCAGTCTATGAAGAATAAGGAGCTCTTCTGTCCATGTCCTTGTTCTTCTCCTCATAGCTGAGAAGAACATTGTCTTGGGATATAGTAGCAGTTTCTCCTGGCACAGTGCCCTCTTGGACAAGCTGTTTTTAAAGGTTGCCTGAATGGGAATAGTGCTAAAGGCACTTAAAACTGGCAGCTGGCCTTCAAACTGTATTCTGTGGGAAACACTGGGGTATTTTGTCAGTGGTCTAATTCATCACAGTCCAGTTCTAATACTCTAAGCTAGCATCGTTAAAGAGATTTGGGTTTTTACCCTGGGAAATAACTAATTTGAATCACAGCTCATATGTTTCTTTCCAAATAGTAGACACTATGTCTACTTGATGTCCAGTTCCACTTTGCTTGTTTTTGGTTTTTTTTTGCATTACAATTTGCTACATGCAGGAATAATTTGGAGAAGTTTGGTGTACTACATAAAGAACAGAACAATCTTTTTTGTCATGCTATTGTAGAAATAAAATAGTTCCCTCATGTCGCAATTTTTGCCAAATCCCTCTTTCCCCTTCTTAGAATTTTCCCCCTAAATACGGTGTTCCTATATAGACAATTGCATTGTGAAACAGTCTGAGATGCTTCTTCCTTGTGTAACTTGCAAAATCATGTTACGTAATTGATTACTGCCAGTGCAGCAATAGGGGGTTAGGGAACCATGGAAGTCCAGTATGCCACAGGGGTGCCTCAGAAAAGAGACTCGGTGTAGCAATGTAAGTATATATTTGTATAATATATATTAAGTCAGTGGCTCTGCGGATGGGAAAACTGTTCTGCTAAAACTTGCCAAGGATGTCACAAAGTGGAGAGATTCAGTTTGGTCTTGTGGTTAAGGAGCTGGACTCTTATCTGGGAACACCAGGTTTGATTCCTCCATGAAGCCAGCTGGGTGACCTTGGGCTAGTCACAGCTCTCTTCTGAACACTTCACAGGTTGTTCTGTTGTGGGAAGAAGAATAGAAAGCTTTCTCGGCCACTTTGGTCGCATAGGGACTAAAATCCAAACTGGATTTGGATTTGGCATCCAAGATCCCCATTAAATCAGCCAGTAGTCCAAATCCAGGAAGGGCCATTCCCATGCCAGTTCTTTCCCCCTGGATTTTCTGCAGAAACCCCTGTAGAAATCCGGGGGGGGGGACCCTGGTAAAAAGAGGACTTTCCAATCCAGTCTGGATTTTAGTGCCGGAGAAGGCGAGCAAAGGAGGAGAGCTGGCAGCTGGGGTGACCAAGTGAGTGAGCAAGTGAGTGGGGGGTGCAGGGAGGGCAGGCTGCCCCTCAGATGCAGCGGTGGCAGGCAGCAGGCAGGTGTGCAATGGAGTGGGGGGAGAAGCGAGGAGAAAAAAGGAAGGAAGACAGCCAAGGATGGGGCTTTGCTGGCCATGTTGGTTACAGGATCGGAAGAGGAGGAGGAGGAGGAGGACAGCAGCACTGGCGTCTCCTGTCCTCAGAAACCGCCCTACTGGCCATTTGCAGGTGTGCTTCTGTGCACTTGAGGGTTTGGTTTGGAATAGCCCAATGTGCGCTTGGTGCCTCCAGCTCAAACCCACAGCAGAACCTGAATTACTCCAGACCAGAGTAATCTGGTGTCATGACCCAGGGGGAAGGTAGGTAGAGTTAAGGAGTTTAGGTTGTATTAGGATAGTGGTAGAGACAAGCTGAAAGGGGGTGGTGGCCTTCAGAATCCAAGGAAGGAGAGGCTAGCTGGCCCAGGGGCCAGCCAATCGATGGACATTAACAGCGGAATGGGCCCTTTAAAAGCTCATGCCATTAGATCAGTGGTTCTCAACCTGGGGGTCGGGACCCCTTTGGGGGTCGAACTACCCTTTCAGAGGGGCCGCGACAAGTCTCTCACTGCCCTTCCCTCACATCTCCCAGCTGCTCCGCTCCCATGCTTGGGGGTCTCCACAACATGAGGAACTCCATTAAGGGGTCATGGCATTAGGAAAGTTGAGAACCGCTGCATTAGAGCATAACTGTTCTTGATCTTATGTCTCACTGGGGAGGGGATAAGATAAGGATCGGGCCTGAAGTTTGCCTATGAAGAAAGATAGGGGATTCTGCATAGTTCTGTTAACTGAAATGCTCAAAGTTCTGAAACTGTTAAGTTACCCAAGTTGTAACAATAAAACAAAGTCCATATTTTGTTCCAGTTGAGGTGTGTGTGCGTATGTGTGTGTTGCGGAGGGGGGTGGATTGTAGATTTAGGGATGAAACGGTGGAGTCAATTTTAAAAGGCAGAGCCCAGTAATAAAAGACTGGGGCACCTGGCTAGGTATGAGGGTACCCCCAGCCATGACATCACATCCGGATTCACAGTAGGTAGGAATGCACCCTTTGAGTCCCCTTAAATAGGTGAGAAAAGTGGGGTAGAAAAACCAACTCTCCTCCTCCTCCTCCTCTTCTTTATGTTAGGATGCTTGTGAACTAGAGGAGCATGGCCAATGCATTGCTCCTCCCCAAATTCAAGTGGGAAGACACCCTGCTGCTTCACTGCAGTGGACAAGCAAAGCCAGTCAACAGTCTTCTCTTCCTGCACTGTATTTTTTGGGGGATGGGGGAGACACAGCATGGAAAGGGATAGAGGGTAATTGAGAATATTAGCACCATCTTGCCCCCCTGTCCAGTAGGTGTGGCTACACCTCCATATTTGAATACACAAGGGGGGGGATGTGGCTGCTTCACTGGCAATAATTCCGTATTCACAGAAGAGCCTTGGCATGTGTCAGTGGCTGTCCTAGTGGTGCTTCTGCTGTTAGAACGCTAGACTTCCATTTTTGCCCTGAACCAAGTTTTTTTTTTTTTTTGTCTCAGGAAACCCATTAGCCGCACCTTCTCTGTCCTGCCTTGCAGATAATCACCAAAATGTGTCATTGCAAGCTTCCGGAATCACATTAAATGAGAGAAATTGCATTTTATATACTGTGCCTGTGGTCACACCTAGGGCAAGTGCCCATTCAAGGAATAAAGCGCTATGTGCAAGACTATTTACACTGGGATTTACATCCATATGTAAAGCAGGTTGAAAGGAAGTGAAGGAGCATCTGGTAATTGGATTCAACCCCGATTTTGTGTCCCCGCTCTTAAAACACTTTAAACGCTTCCAAAAATGGATTGGGGAAAGCGATTCTTTCCCCTCCTCAGCCTTTCCCCACCCCTCTCTCCCCACTGCCCAGGGTGCATGGCAGCAGTGGCATCTCAAGGCCCATTCACCTGCTCCACCTGCACAGCTACCATCCCCAGCAGGGGTTCCCTCCGAAAAAAGCACCCTGGCCGGCTGGCTCTGCTGCCGCTGCCGCCACCTGCACACACACACTTAAACATACAAACATCTCCCAGTTCCAGCAGCAGCTTCACCCCTTTCCCTTTTTAAATATCAAGGAAGAAGGGAAACATTCAGAATTGTGCAGGATTGCCTCTTTCCTTGATCTTTAGGTTTGTGTGGGTGGGAAAGGAAACATTGTTATCAAGTGTGAAGTGGCTGAATTGTTACAATGAAACAGTCTGTTGTATAGGGGAATACTCTAGTGTTCCCACAGCACTAAGGAAGAAATGTTTTAAAAGGAAAAGCGAAAAAAAACACTGGAAAATTCCGGTGTTTATTTATTCCGTTAGTAAGCCAAATAATCTTCAAAATACTCCTGAAACTGATTGGGAATGGGGATGAAGAGGACCCAAACAATTTAAAAACCATTTTAATTGATTGGGGGGTGGGAACGACAAGGATCTAACCATTCTGAAACCATCTTAAAGTGGTAGTGGGAACTTGCCTCTAAAGTTTAATTCAGCTTTAGTCCACCTTCAGAGCAAGAGAACATATCAGCAAAGTGACCAGTAATTTTCGTTCCACATTATCTATCCCAAAGTTGGATTTTTTAACACTGAAGCAAAACAGCCCGTCACTTTGCTGATGTATTCTCTCACTCTGAAACTGGATTGAAGGTGGATTAAACCTGAAGTGTGACCACAGCCTGTGCCTAAGAGCAGGATTGTGTTGCACAAAAGTGTTATACAGGAGATGCCTAAACAGAAAAGTCGAAGTCAGCAAGCAGCATTGCTGGATGAACACAGTAGTTATTCTGTTTCCATTTTGTTCTCATGGTGAGGGAGAATGAGAGAGATTTCTCCAAGGTCACCTTCTATGAGAAAGATGCTATTTGAATACTGTTGGCTCTGTTCCATGTCTGGTACTTCCTGTCTCAAAGAGTAACAACTTTAGGATTTCTTCATCCTTTATGCTCTATTTTAATATGAAAAAGAGATTAAGAACAATAGAATCACAAGCCCACACCAGCCATGTCAGTGGTGTGAAAAGCCTCTTCCTGAAAAGTTTAGCAGATTATATAAAATGAGACTAGCACAAGAATTACTACCACAAGGATTACAAATAGTGCTGTGAAGGCTTTTCTCTTTGTTTTGATTTTTTCCCGATCCAAGTGTTGTATTCCTGAGTTAATACTCTTTTTTTTACTTAACAAAGAAGCATGCTGCATTTGGCTCTTTTTTTTTCTGTAGATGTGTAACAATTAAGCTCATTGTTATCATGCCTGCACTGGGTTTTCCAACAATATTTTTTCATCTGTTTTCCTTGGGGGGGAGTGGGCTTATGGTAAGTTTGCCCAGATACATGTGGCATCCTCACCATAGCAATGCCATAATAATGCCATATTTCCCCCTTCATTTCTGGATGGGGCCAGATACACCGTGTTTATCAACACTGTCACCCATTACTTTACAGGCAGTTGCTCTACTGAAATTTATCGAATGCCTAAATTAATGTACCAGAGTTTTGCAGCTAATATCTGGGTGCGTCATTTTCACACTTTGTTTGAAGTAACAGTAACTTCTTTCAGTTACTACTGAGATCTGTTGCTTTAAGTATATTTAGGGTGCATTCCACAACAGAATATAATTAGCTTTGAGACCGTGTTGAGTGTTCCCCATTCCCAAGGTTTTAAAAGAATCCACAGTTTCTGAGGGTTAAAGGTCCAAAAATGCAGATTATTTGTTTTCAGATTAAAAGAGGTCTTGCTGCTGGATTTTGAAATATTCTGTTTTATTTAGCAAAATGGGAATGCAAGCAGTTTTTGTGGGGAGGGGATCATGCTTTAGGGGCATTCTCCTGAGTTTCCCTGATCCAATGGAAAGCTGGGATTTCCTCGGTCATAGTCCCCTCTTCCCCAGGCTCTTCATTATGGGCTAAATCTAGTGCTGGGTGAAAAGGAGCTGAAGAATGAACAGGGCCCACAGTGGCTCCGGCCCTGTTCATTCTTCAGCTCCTTTTCACCCAGCACTAGATCAGACAATGTAGTAGGGAGTGAAAGTATCTGTTTTCAATAAGAGGGACTCACTGGCAGTGATCAGACTTTAGCAGCGTGGTTGCAAAGTGTGTCAGCTCTTTGTCTAAAAGCCTGCCTGCCTGCCTGCCTGCCTGCCTTCAATGATCCACTCGGCCATCCACCCTTTTTGCCTCATTCCCTGTCATTTCATTCTGCTCTGCTATAACAATCTAGTGAAAAGCACCATTATAAGAAAAAAGGGAAAGTGATCTTTAATGTTCTACTGCCTTGTTAACACAAGAAAGAAATTGTGATTTGGTAGATACAAGATGGGGGGGGGGGAGAAGCGGTAAACAAAAAGTGCTGCCAAAGGGCTCTATGATCTGATGCAGGGGTAGGTCTATATAGAGGGTGGGGTTTGAATTGCCCTCCCCAGTGATGTCGGGATATGACAGTGTCCAGTGGCTGACTGCATGGGGAGGCGGTTTTGGTGAGGGGAGGAGAGAGGGGAAGGGGTTTCTCCCCTGCCGAGCACTGAAGAATGGAGAATGAGTCCACATTATAAAGTAACAGTGGGAATGCAAATAATAATAATAATCAGACCTCACTGCTGATTTTTTTTAAACAATTTAAAACCTGATTAAATTGCTGAGTGAGAACTTGGCCCAGTCTTGTAATGCAGTTCTCATCTACCCTACTCAAGCTCCAGGAAGAGTTAGGGCAAACTAATCCAAAAAAAGAATACAGCACTACCCCATTAATATCTCTGTGGTTTTATGACAATTTAAACATCACTATATTCATGTAGTCTCTGGTAGTTGAACTTGACTCAGAAGTGCCCTTGCCTTCTTCTTCTTTAACTTTTGCCATCCCATAATCTAAAGCATAAAAATATATATATTTTTAACACTTCACTTTTAGGCATGCTGCTTTATGCCTGGTGTTTAAGGGTTAACAAGTGTTCTAAGTATTTGTCATTTAAAAAATCACAGCAGAACAGCTAAATACATTTGTTGCATGATGAGATCTTTAAACAGTTGTTCCTGTTGCATATGCAGTCACAGGAAGCTCAGTTGTGCTTTTCTTACAATTAATTGCTTCCGCTGTATATAAAATTGAAAGTATTGGGTACTCTGGTGCGGAAAAAGGATATCCTCACACACTGCTCCTATTTCCTTACCAAAGGCTATTGCTGAGCCTTTTGACATTAATTCATTTATAATAAATTGTCCTGTGATGATACAAGAGATGCTAAAACGTAAGAATAATTATTATCATGGAATGTTTGTATCTATATAGCTTTATAAAGAAGCTCCAGGCAGAAAACTGAGCAGCAGCTTCATGATAAATTGAAATAGAAAGACAGCTGGTGGGGAAATGATTCTTCATGATGTCTTTTCTTTGCAAGAATGCCTGCAATAGGAGCATAATTTTTTTTATTTGCCCCAACAGTAATTTCATTTTGGAGAGCTGTGTGTAAATTGCTTGAACTAGGCATGTCTACAGTATCTATAAACCCCTCATGTAATATTTATGTATCACACAATTCAATATTCAATCCCTAAATTAGTTCATTCATATTAGACTAATCTGGCTGTCTTTAATTTGCTATCCCAAGTCTGAAATAGTATTATATTTTTTATATTTTTGTGATTTTGTTTTAATAATGAGAGGATAATGAGAGTTTTGTATAGTATGATTTTGTCCTTCCAGAATTAGTAAAATGCCAATTTCTTCACTAACTTGCATAGGTTGACTGGGCTTCTTGAACTATGGCTCTATTGGAAGCTATATTAGCTGGTATTGGGAAACACTGGCTCTGTACACTAGCAAAGTCTCCAGAAGGCATTATTTCCTTGGGAACTTTCTGATTGTGTGGGCCTTTTCCCTGGAGTGTTCCCAGGTGCAAAAACCATGTCCAGAACAGCTTCAGTGGATGACAACCATAAAATGGTCGCCCACAGTTTTCTGGACTTTCTTCTCCAGCTACCATGATGTGGATAGGCAGTGGTGGCTGGTATGCAGAGCTTAGTAAGTAAGTAAAGCATTTTATTGATTAGTCCATATGACCATATCAAAAACAGAAATATAATACAATACATAAAAACTTAAAATCTGTTAAAATCTGCACAGATCTTCATTGCCTTCAGGGTAAAAAGTGCAACCTTTGTAACGGACTGCCTGTCCGAGCCCCTGAGCAGAATGTGGAGTTCCCCAGTATCATCCATAAGGTTATAGTTATCAAAAAGAGGGTCTATATAGTAGTTCCTTATTTTCTCGTATAGCCGACAATTCAGAAATAGATGAATTAGGTCCTCAACAGTGTTTTCACCGCATACACAGCTTCTCCTGTCGTAGGATAACCCCTGATAGTGGCCAAGTTTGGACGTAATGTCCAGTTGATCAAATCTTGCTCTGCTAAATGTCCTACGAAGATGGAATGGCATTGGGAATTTGTGATAATCCTCTATGTTGACCTGGCATTTGTGCGTGGCTAAATAAGGCATAGCTGTGGCCTGAGCTATGGCAGCGATGTCCATTTGTGCTGCAATGTCCAATGCCCATTGGTAAAAAACTGAGGTGGCTTTAGGGCCTAGGGCACTCAGCACTTCAAGAGAGAGGCCAACAGGGGCAGAAGAATTTCCTAAGCTTGCAAGCCAGGTGGCCTTTTCCCTCGATTGAGCCTGCTCTACCAAGCAAAGGTGAGGTAGTCTGTCTGGGTTTTTTTCTTGTTATCTTAACCCAGTAATTGACTTGTCTTTTAAGGATTTGACAATTTAAGAGTGGCGTTCTGAGTTCTGCACAAACACCTGCAGATAGAGTTGATTTGTTGACACCCAAGCAGGCTCTGAGCTTAGTAACATTTTTGCAGGTTCTGGAAATGGCCCATTTCTGGGGCTGTTTCTGGGTGCATCCCGGATCCCCCCTCCCAACCCACAACATTGGAGCTCAAGAAACATTTGTTCCAGTGCTTCCAAGGTAGACCAGGGGTGTTTTTCCGCTGTCACAAGAAGTACCCATTAATGGGTACAAAAATGCCATCACGTACCCATTAATGGGTACTTAATGGGTACTTTTAGTGACAGTGGAAAAACACCCCAGGATACCTGGCCATTCTGTAGATGGATACTAGCCCACTCTGAAACTCCATTACTGGTCCACTTGGCAAGGAGCAAGGCCCATGGCATGTGTTTTATGTTACTATGTAGATTTGCCATTCAGTTACTTGTTAGTAGGGGTGTGCATGGGTGCAATTTTGGGGATTCAATTCAATTCAAATTGAATATCTAAAAATTCAATTTGATTCAAATCTTTAATCGTATAAAGAAGGAATTGTTCATGTTTATGTTGTTGATTATTAGAATAATTCAATAAAGATATTGAAAAAGAAAAAAAATCAATTATCTTTGAATATATTCATGCAAAATTTCAATCCGTATTTGCAAATATGGATGTCGACAACATTTGTTTGTGCCAGTACACATCCGTATGCATCCCATTTTTGTCCCGTCCAGATCCATACAAATGTGTACAGATGCAGGAAAGATGTGCATGGGTAGTATGCATCATGTATGTATCCATACACATACGGATGTCCAAATAATTCATATGCATGATTGAAAAATTTATAGGCATTCTATTCGAATTCAAATGTCCATATTCAAACAAATTTGATCGAATTTTGAATGTTTTGAATATTTGTGCACATCCCTACTTGGTAGCCTGAACTTCAATTCCAAATGTGGAGAGAAATGAGTTTGGTGTTGTGTCTAGCCTGTTTCAGAGGATCTGAACTATGGTGTATCCGGCTTACGCCACAAAATACGAGGGCTCCAGGAAATGGAGAGCAACAGAGGATTGCTGCAGCTTCTGAATGCCGACTGTTACGAAAGTTTTCCAGTTATCTGACCGGCCGAGATAACCAGGGATCAAGCCATGTGAGGCCTGACCCTGAGTAGCTAGAAAATGGGGAAGGGAGAGAGAAGAGGCATGAGGCAGTGATGAGCTGGAGAAGAGAGGGATTTATTTCTCTGCAGAGCTTTAAATAGTCTGCCACAAGAGAGGTGGGGAAGGAAGTGATCTCAGGACATCATCCAGGGAGGCGATAGGTGGAGCCGCGTCAGGTGAGCAGGTCAGAAGTCCTTCTGATGTCACATCCTGTGGCGGGAGGCGGGGAGGATCCTCAAACAGGAATAGGAGACTTGTTCTCTGAGTGTGCCATGTGGCCGGGGAGCCATTATGCCCCAAGGTTAAGAGTCCAGCCCCCTGCTGGTGCTGAGTGTGCACTACAAGCTCATGGAAGCAGGAAGATTATTTTTTACTCTGAGGCTTGAAAACTGGAAACCTGTGCAAGCTTCTGCGATCACCACACTGAACTCTTTTGAGGTTCATGTAGAAGCAACTTCATACAGCTTTGATTTTCCTTGACAGCACACTAGTTTTCTTTACATTTCCCTTTTCAACATCCCACTTTTCACTTCATGAAAAGAGGAATGGACAAGCAAACCTCATTCTTTTTTATTGGAGGTGGGGTTGTTCACAAGACTTCTACTACTAACAATCATGAGGGGAACTTTTAAAAAGAAGGCAGAAGTGTGCACACATGTAATATACACTCTTTAAAAAAATTTCCTAAGAGAAAGCTTTGCTGGAGCTTGTGTCTTGCTTACTTTGGGTGGGAGCAAATAAGAGTGGAGCTGAAGAAAGCTGGGGTGTTGTGCTTGACATCTCCACATCTTGACATCTTACAACCCTTGTCCTGCTTTTGCAATCCTCCCCCAAAAACAGATTTCAGATTTCCTTGGGATTGATATATAGGATTATTTTTCAGGGGTTTATAGGTAGTGTACTACAACAAACCTGAGAAGAAACATTAAAATTGTCCTTTAAAATGTCTTCACTATGCATGGCAGTGTGTTTCATGTAAAGTGGCCATCCTACAGCTTTGTTCAACACACATTGTTGTGCAAAGCCAAACCTAGATGAGAGTAAATGTGGTGTCAGTCTTTTGAAAGGTGTGTCTTTATCTTCTCTTCAGCTGGAAACAGTTTGCTTATATGCAAATGATTCTACAGTAAGTGCCCTGGCAAGGGAGAAGGGAAGGACCCTCCATGGTTGGGAAATGAGTCAACATGGTAAGGAGAAATATAGTTGAGATTGGAACTCGGGCTCAAAATCCTTACTTAGTAATCAAACTTAGTAACCAAAACGTGAGCCAGTTTGGTCTAGTGGTTTAAGGAGCCGGATTTTTATCTGGGAATACTGGGTTTGATTCCGCACTCCCCCCCGAAACCAGGTGGGTGACCTTGGCCTAGTCACAGCTCTCTTCTGAGCTCTCACAGTCCCACCTACCTCACAGGGTGTTTTCTTGTGTGGAGAAGAATAGAAATCTTTGTTAGCCGCTTTGAGTCCCCTCAAATGGATGAGAAAGGTGGGGTAGAAAAGCCAACTCTTCTTCTTCATCATCATCATGTTCAAACAGCTGGGGTGTGCCTAGGGGACTTGGTCAGGCCTGGGTTTCATCAAGACCTAAATGTAGGATTTCTCCCTCCCTGCTCTGTTTAGATTCATGATAACTGGTCCAGGTAAGGTGGTTTCATACCTAGAAAATCTTTAACTCCTCAAAAGGTTCAGAAAGAATTTGCACAGTATTTTATTGCGTGGGGGATGTATAATATTTATTTGTATTGGCACCTGTAACCCATGCAAGACATCATCACACGCTTTGCATATGAAATAAAAACCTAAGAGATCAAATCCAAACCAATACATAAAAGTAAGGTCACTTGTGGTGTCAAAACAGTGTTTCCAAATTTAAAAAAATGCACAGTGTAATTACTGCAGATAGCAATTTGCAAATATTAATACATTCCATTCTCATATATTACTAGCATTGATTACCAGATCTTCCTATATGAAACCATACGTGGCCCAGCAAGCAGATACTAATTTGAATTTTATACTGCTTCATTCACATGACTGAATATAGCAAGAGCTTCAGATAAAATGTTTAAACCAAGCTACTGACCATTGAAGGACCAAACGTGTGTTGCGTGAGTGTATTGAATTTTGTTCAGTAAATTTTAATCTTTTTAAGATGTAATGGTAATCGGTTTTTCTGGAATTATTTCCTGAATTAGAGTGATAGATAAAAACATAAAAACATTTTCAGCAAACAGCTCTGAAAGCCATCTCTGGACTGCGTGCAATCCTGAGTGATTAAAATAAAGGGAAATTTATCAATAGAATTCAATATGTTATGGATTGTACCCACAACATTTTTATCATATATTTATAAGTTTTGGTTTTAGAAAAATATAAGTTACAATATGTGCTACATGCCATTGATGCATTTTTTTTTCATTTGGTCATTCACAGGTACAGTATTTGACTTTTCAAAGAAAAAAAAACTGCAAAATCACCACCACTCTTTTTTGTGAAACAAAAGATTTCTCTAGTATTAACATAAATAATTGTTACAAAGACAAAACTGAACCTGCCAAGTGTGTCCCCCTTCTTGCTAAAGCTTTTCTAACACGGTATTTTGGGTACCTGTTTTTAGGTGTGTGCGTTTAACACTTCCACGTACTTTCTATTTTTTTTTAAAAAAATTTACATATGCGTATCATTCTTCTTCTCTGAAATGTGTTCTTGGCAGGACACGTGTGAGACACTATTCTGATGAATACCCTAAAATGCATACTTGGCTATCAAGGGTCATTGAAGGCAATGTCGGAGCTCAATTGTGAAAGTAAACTGACAATACAAGTGCATAGGTCATACAACCAGTGAGATGGGGAGAAGGAAATTTTTCAAAGGTTTTGTCTCCTTTTCTGTGGTTTTCTGAACACACAAAGAAGTAACCACTGCCTTTTTTGTGTCATTCATCAGAGTAAAATCCTCATATGGAACCATTTTAGAAGCTAGGTACAAGAAAAGCTGGCTCTTGAGTATCAACTAGTATCTGTGGAATCCTTTCCAAGTTAAAAGTATTTAAGATTACATTCTAAAACTACCACAGAAACATGCATAAGCCTCTGATAAAAATGCATACAATAAAATGTTTACATAAAGGATCTTGTTTCTGAGGACTATACCAGGAGGCTCTTAAAAGATATTCCAATGTGATCCTCACCCTCATGGTTATTAGTTATCCAGGTTTTAATGACAGAGCATGGCATCCATGTACAGGAGCAATGTTACTACTGGAATATAATGGGCCTTAAGAGACAACAGTAAACAATAGAGTTCTCCTAGTGCAACTCATGACCAATGTCTTGTAGGGCATTTCTTTAAATAATAATGGAGCTTACTGTCATTTCATGGGTGGGAAATACCAGACAGAGGAGTCTGATAAGTAATAAGTCACTTTTGTGTGTTGCCTACTTCTTTCTAGCTTCTAGAAAGCTTGTCACTAAATAGCACTCTAGTTCAAAGGACATCAAGAGAAAGCCACAGTATCTTAGACTGAAATGTTTTACTAAAAGGCCAAAGTTATTCCTTTTAAGAATAATTACAAGGCTTTGCTGTCATTAATATTAAAGTGTTGTACTTTCATATATATAGTCCAGCATATCTCATTTTTCTCTTGCATGCACACATATATATTCAGATGTGCAGAACTATCCAAAGTATAGATTGAGTATAAAGAACAAAATGTAGCATATTAAAACTATGACTATTATGGTTTGATCTCCAGTTTGACAAAATGGGGTGGTCTAATTTCAGCACTTCTTGATTTCAGTTAAAAAATAAATTATAAGGTTAACATTCGTCCACATAAATGAGAAGGCCTCAAATGTATTTTTCATAAGGCATCTCAGAGAGTGCAATAGAGCAAAAGGGTTGCTACTGAATTATAATAATTAAAATTACACATTTACAGATATATATTGTAGCAGAGTATGAAAAGGAGCTAAGAAAATTTTTTAAACATTCAGAAGTTCTATTGTCAAATCTAATTATGGGGGAATATAATACTAGAACCTGTTTAGAAAGAACAATTTCAGCATTATGGCCATTGTGTTAACTTAAATGAATTTCACTATTAATAATAGCCACATGTAGGGCTGTTTTGTGCCTCATTTGCGACTTAGATACCATCATTTTAAACATGTTGTGTATTGTTTTAGATTTGCTGGATTTTTAAAGGACTTTTAACGTATATTCTGTTTTTAATCTGTTGTTTTAATGGTTGTTACCTGCCTTTGGGTATGGGGTAGGTTAGAAATGTAATTAATTAATTAATTAATTAATCAGATGCTCATTTAAATAATGAGTTTTTATCAAATGCATACTATTAAAATTTCAGAATCTACATGGGATAAATGTATGCTGTTGTTTGGAATAAAAAAGTGGCAATAAATACTTATTCCATGATTAAGGTTTGCTCAGAAAGTGAAAAATGCATTACTATACTAATTCTGCTAGCACCAGAATAATCTTGCTTCAGTTGTATTTTATTTAAAGAAGTATGCCCATCTGTCAGGACTACCCTTGGAATAATAGCAGAAACAGGAGAGCATGCTAACTTTAGGGGCTGATAACTCTTTTGGATATTTCACATGATTCATAAGATGATAGGGTGAAAAAGAGCAAAATGATTCACCTACTAGGAGAAATTTAAAATGAGTCTTTTCCAGCTTATTCTGTCTCCTTCAGTAGCTGCAGACTGAGGATAACTGATTCCCTTGTTAAGCTCTGAATGACGTAATTCACCCAAACCCTTTGAAACTATATGCTGTCTATTACTTCTCTTTTTCCAACAGAAATTAACATTACCCAACTTGCAATTCTTTGTAAACTCTTCTGCCAGTCACCCCAACAAACGCGTCCCTTCATATACATACTAAGGATTGTGACAGGACAACTTCTCCATGATTCTGTCCCACACATTTGCTCCATGTAGGTGGATGCCACAGCAACCTGGACAAAGCTGATTATATGGGTAATTCCCATACAATTACCACCTAAATGCCTCCCTCCTGGCAAGAAGAACAGATGTTCTTGCAATATTCATACATCTGTCATAGCCACATGGATTAGCATCAGGGAAAACAGCTGCCATGCAAGTTCACAACACAACAGGGATTCACTTATTCCAAATTCCATTCTATAAAAGACCAATTCACACCCATGGCAGCAAAGGGGTTGCTGCCTCACAGGGCAATCTCATATTGCCCTGAATGTGTTCAAAAGAAGCACATAGGAACAAACAACAGGGTTCATTTTCTCTGAAATCTATAGTAATAGGAAGGCACGATATTCATGCAAGAAAGAACCACAGCCTTACCCTTGCCTATGTGATTCCTACTTAAACATGCTTCCACCATGATGTGGAACTGTATAACTTCTAAGGAAGCAGTTCCAACTCACTATAGAGAATTGTGAAGAAGCCCTCAGCCGTGTTTGGATTCAAGTTTAGATTAGGTAAGCTAGTGGCAGTGTCATTAGCTGACTTTATGTAGTATAAATATGTCCTTCCAAAGTTTATACAGTGTCTGTTTTCACCTATTGTTACAGTTCATGACTTTATTAAGTTACGTGGTGTTGGCATTTCAAGGTGTAATATCAACAATGTGACTTAACTTTTTAAAAAGCAGTTTTAAAAAGCAGTTGTCTACCCTAGTGAACACACCAGAAGACATTCAGCATTTGTCACTTTATGTACATTTTGGAGATTATAGGACCGAGTTGTTGTTTTTGTTCCTTTTGCTCAAGGTGTTGAAGAACTATTTCACCGTCAAGTTTTAAATATTCATTTTTGTGAGCTTTAAACATATGACATAATTGAATTCAACTTCAGAAGTGTTTTATGATTCTTTATCTCCATTGCCTTTCCCTGCCATGAGAACACTATCATTTATGATAAATATATTTAAAATTTTAAGCTCTTGCTTTAAACGTTGATGGCATGTGCATGCTTCTTGCAGAGTGGCTTATCCTTCTTTGAATAAAATGGCTGGCCTTCCAAATTCACATGGCACACCTAGAAATGAAAATACAGGTAGTTAATGAAGGTTACGGTCTGAGATACCAAATACAACAAGTAAAACAGAATGGCTCAGTTGTACCGCTAGAGCAGGTCTATCCAGCTTGTGGTGCCACCCCAAGAGAGGTGACAACACTAGTCCAGGAAAATATAAAGAGATGCCCCAATCAATGCCCACACAGAAATGGAGTCACAGAGGTGCCCGATGCTGTTGCAAACAAGGCTTTTGACTCCCTTGACCTCTCCAGTAGGTTGGTAGACAAGCTGGAAAAGCAGAGGAAAGTGAAGGGGTAAAACCCCACTATCAAAAGTTAAATTGAGCAACAAGGAGAGACCCAATCATCCAACACAAGAGGGAAGAGCAGGAGAAGAAGGTGGAGAGTGAAAGTGCCCCTTTCAGTAGACTGAAGATGTGGACAAATGACCAGCATGCATTTGTTTGCTTCTGTGCAAACTACCAGGTTGCAGACTTAGGCCCTGTTCACACTTCCAGTGAAGCAAAGATTGGGCATAGAGGGAGCTATTTCCACTTGAAATGCTAGTGTACTCCCCAGTGTGAATAGTCTTGCCTAAACGATCTGGATTGGCACTGCAACAGCCACAGCAACTTCTCATGTGCACCCAACTATTGTCATTGCAGTTATGATGTGACACATGATTATGCAGCCACAGTTGTGATGCCCTGCCCCCTTGCAGCATTTGCATTTGGAAAAGAGTGAGAACACTGCATCTGAGAGAGATCAGAAGTTCACCACGACCTGCTCTTGGTGAAGATGTGGACAGCTATGCAAGACTGGAAGAAAGCTTCCTGACACTCCAGGACAGTGGTGGCAGCACATAACATGGATATACCCCAGAGCATCTAGAACTGCTCTGCTAAGTTCAAACAAGGTGTAGGACCTCATGAAGAGTAAATGTATTTTTTACATGTCTCCATGCACCCATATCTGTGTACTACCCCACTCCATACCCTCATGGGGTCAGAATGCTTTTTTTGTAGACTATTTATGTTTAGTTGTTTACTGCTAGTAGGATATTCTTATTTTGCTGCATGTGAACTTCATGGTTGTTTTATTGTATGTGAGACTTATATTGTATGCCACATATTTACTAATCTCAATAAAATTGGTAAAAAAAGAGAGAATTCTATATGCACATGAAGTTATAACGGTTGACAAGATTACAAATGTTCATTTTTCCAGATATGAAACCTACAGCACAAATGAAGCAAGTATCATGCCAAGTATGTCCAAGAGCCTCAATGAACTTATCTCCTGCTTCAACAGGGAAATCACATCCATGGCATTTGGTGCTAAACAATGCAATGTAGTCTAGAGGAAGGGGAGACAAAACAAAAACAAAATTAGAAAATAATTAACATTAGCTTCCATTTAAATGACAGGTCTTCCCTGTAAAAATAGCTGGATTTATTACCTGTTTGCAATTTGTTTTCTAACTCATGAATTTCCTTGTAATGACTCTCGAATTCTCTCTCTCTTAATACATCTTGGGCGCATCCCCACGACGTTGTTATCTCGAATTCAAAACGTTTTGATTTCGGGCCGTGCACACGTCACTTCGGCTTAATTCGGTATTTCCGTGATAAACCACGTTATCCCGATTTGAAATAAATCCTGATCTCAACAGGTCTCAGTCCGGAACATGCCCTTGACACGTGTTTAATTTTTTACTGTGTGGACAGTATCGTTCTGGGATGAGATTCTGTGTTAAGGCTGTCCCGCCCCCCCAATCGCACTGTAACCAATGGCTGAACGTATTAGAAGCACGTCATGTTTAGGGTTTCCTTCATTGAAAAAATCCACCCTCAAACACCCACTATAAACCTCCAGTCCTTAAAGCTGAAACACTGTATCAATCTAAGCACTTCACACCTTAAAAACAATGTTGCAATTTGCGCAATTTCAGACCTTTGAAGGTTCGGAACAGTGGCTTTCAGCCCCCTTAAGGGAGGCTTGTCAGCCACTTAGTCCCCTGAAGGGTGAGAACAGAATGTCAACCGCTTTGAGCCCCCTCTAGGCTACTTTGCCTCTGCCTGTGGTCACACCTAAGGTTTAATCCAGTTTCAGTTCACTTTCAGAGTGAGAGAATACACCAGCAAACTGACAAGCTGGTTTTCTTTCAGGGTTAATAACTCAGAAAATCCACCTTTAGACTAGATAATGTGGAAAGAAAACTACTGGTCACTTTGCTGATGTGTTCTCTCACTCTGAAGGTGGAGTGAAGCTAGATTAAACCTTAGGTGTGACCACAAGCCAAGGTTTTAATCCAGCTTCGGTCCCTGTGAGGTGGGGGGGCGGAGTTCCCTCCCGGCCACGGGGGGGGGGGGGAAGAGCAAGCGAGGAGCCCCCTTCGCCCTCTTGTCCACCCCTTGGCTCTCCTCCTCTGCGGGGCAAAGTGGCGGAAAAGCGGGGGGAAAGCGGCGGCGGAGCCCCAGGGAGAAGCCGCTAGCGCCGCAGCGCCTGGATGAATGGATGGATGGATGGATGGATGGATGGATGCCACCGCTGCCACCTCCGCCGCCGGCTGCTCTTCCCTTGGCGCGAGGCTGGAAGGAAGGAAGGAAGGAAGGAAGGATGCACTTGCTGAAGTTCCATGCTTTGCACAACTGTTAAAAAAAGATAGGAACCTTGACTTGGATTTCTATACCTCTTTATAATAATGCTACCCCAGAAGGAGAAGGAGAAGGAATTGGCATTTCTCACCCATTTAAGGTGACTTTTAAGCTTTTAACCCATTTAAGCTTCCATTCTTCACCCCACAACAGATGCCCTGTAAGAGCTGTGACTAGCCCAAGGCCACTGAGCTGGCTTCACGGAGGAGGAGGAAGAAGAGTTGGCTTTTTTACCCCACTTTTCTCACCTATTTAAGGAGGCTCAAAGCTGCTGACAAACCTTCTGTTCTCCTCCCCACACCCTGTGAGAGCTCAGAAGAGAGCCATGACTAGCCCACAGTCACCCAGCTGGGTTCATGGAGGAGGGTGGAATCAAACCTGATATTCCCAGATAAGAGCCTGGCTCGCTAACCACAACACTTCTGCTTGACTAAATGGCCAAGCACCAGAGCATGAGAGTGTTTTAAAGATCTCATGTGGGCAGCATTTTCATACAGTTAAAAAAAGAAGTGTCTTTTTTTGCCTTCTGCCCCAGATTGGGCATCCTTTGTTTGGGGGTGGCAGTGCCATGCAAGCCCAGGATGAGTGGGTGGTGATGCAATGGGAGGCCAGGGGCAGCCTGCTTCAGGATGGGAAGTGGAATCTAATCTGGAATTCCCAGATAAGATTCCAGTTGCCAGGATATTAGGGCAAAGCGGACCATGGATAGGTGACCACTAGGAAATCCAATAGGGCAGGATCAATCATGTCCCAAAATCCTGCACCGCACTACCAGGCCTGGCCATGGGTCAATAAAGTTCTGTGCATGGGGAAAGTTCTGATCTCTGTTACTTTCAGAATGAGAGAATATGTGGTCACACCTAAGGTTTAATCCACTTTCATTCCACTTTCAGAGTGAGAGAATATATCAGCAAAGTGGCAAGCTGTTTTCTTTTAGGGTAAAATTCACCTCTGGGAGAGATAATGTGGAAAGAAAATTACTGGTCACTTTGCTCATGTTTTCTGGCTCTGAGGATGGACTAAAGAAACAGCTTTTTCCTCCCCACGTTCAGGCAAAGTTATGGCTTTAATATGTTTAATATGAACACATTAAAACCAATGTGTTGTGACCCGCACTGAGAGCCTTGTGTATAGAGTGGGATAAAAATATGACACCACAGCCACCCTATGCCTCTTTAATGTTTAAAGCCCCGCTCCTTTGATACAGAGCTGTATTGAAATTGTGGAAATTTGCAACATTGATAATCCGGAGTGTACCAGATACACCGGCTTCGGGAGGGCGGGAGACATGAGATGCTCATGCAATGTCTCCCACCCCCCAGATACCCCCCCTTCCTCTCTCTCTTTGGGAAAGGGGGGGGGCTTCTTAGGAACCCCTCCCTCTCTCCTCTCTCTTTTTGGGAAAAGGGGGCTTCTCTCACTTTAGAATCCCGTCTGTGCAAGGACGACACCCCCCCTTTGCTAGTCCCCCCCAAGACTCTTTTCCTTGGTGCCTTAGCAATGCCTCCCTTCCCCTCCCCACCCCCACCCAGCTGCTGCTGCCCCCTCTCCCCCCATCCTCATCTTCCTCATGCCGCAGCGCCTGGATGGATGGATGGGTGGATGGGTGGGTGGATGGATGGATGGGTGGGTGGATGGATGGATGGCTGCTGCTGCTGCTGCTGCTGCTGCTGGGAAGGGGGAGGGGCAGGGAATTCCCGGCGGAGCATGACGCAAAGAGAAGGGAGGGTGGGATCCTGGCAGGGAAAACCAATCACAGGAGAGAGTGTGGGCAATGGGCAGGAGGACAATGCTGCCATGTGGACTCCGAGTATTGATCCCGCGTTAAGGCTGCCATCGGAACCGGATCAACTTGCAAGTCGTCTGGACAGCTTTGTTCCGTTTCTTTTATTTCGAATTCTTTAAACTGAAATAACACATGCCATGAAGACGCGCCTCTTGTGTGCAATATCTCTAAAGCAGAACAGTTACACTGGGGAGAATGGGGTGTTCTGGTTCAGTTCCCAGTTTAGCCACACAGGTTACTGAAATGGCACAAATGAACTCTCATCCAGAGCTAGCACTCCTCAGCCTGACTATGAACAGGAGAAGAATTACATTGGCTACTTTGGGCTGTTTAGAAGAACAGCAGAATAAACACTGTAAACTATATGGAAACCTTTTGGTGATTGGTTTCCCCTCCCCATTTTATATGGTTGTTTATATATATTACTGTATCCTGCCTTAAATGTTTTAACAGTTTTGTATAGTGATCTTATCAAATGAAAAAATAATTAAAGCAAACTCCAAAGAAGCATTAGGGTAAAAATGTCAACACATCAGAAAAGTAAATAATATACACATAATGTTTATAAAGTTTTACCACAAAGCTTCTTGACTATGTAGGCCTCTTTCTAACTTCTCCCAGCAGACCACAGTTAGAACATATAGAAGAATAGTTATCAGTACTTCCTCATCTAGAAACCTCAGGATGCAACATGCAATGTGATGTAACGTTTGATTGATGGGGACATGGCCAATTGCATTAGGTGTTGGAGGTGCTATGGACCAACTGCATCACAGTGTGGGCAGTTCATAAGATGTTTGCATCAACTGATGTGGAATAGGGCTTAGGCATCTGTGTTGCGTTGCTCTTTAGCACACATTCACTATTCTAAAACCCAGTTAATGCAGATGTTTGTGCCTGTGCCTGATCTGGATCTAGCCAATCCAGATTCACTAATATGGTATAACTGAGGTAAGTGCTGAAAGGACCTAAGTTTTAACCCAGCTCCAGTCCACCTTCAGAGTGAGAGAACACATCAGCAAAGAAATGAGCCATTTTCTTTCTACATTATCCAATATGAAGGTGAATTTTAAGAGTTAGGTAGTACCGTGGCTGGGTTAAAATTTAGGTGTAATTGGGCCCCATTCTATGAATTCATGATGTTGCCAACAGGCACAATTCATCTGTAGATTATAACCCATTACCTGAAGATCAACATTTTGCGGAAACCAGTGTTTTGATTAGGAATAATAGTACCCAGAAATGAAAGAACCTCTTCTCCCATAAGAGTTACAAAACATTTATTTACAGGGGATTGTATGGACTTGGGCTCTCTTCTGGACATCTGTTTCAACTGAAAACATAAAAGGCACTCAAGCAGTTAGTAAAGCTGTGGCACCTTCTATTCAGGCATCCATGTTCAAAGTTAAATGTGAGCTTTGGGTAAAAAGGGGATCTAAAAATAGTGCCAAGATATCAAATTATGCCACTTGAACTTCCAGAACAGCTTGATGTCATTATCCTTTTTCTCTTAATTGTCACAAACAATTCTGAACAAAAATGGCTGTACCAGGTAGATTCATAGCACCAGTGCAAACAAAGTTATTTAACAAGTCATCAGCTACAATGATGAAAATGTATCCAGCCATTGGATAAGTAAACATGTTGGTAAAGAAAATTCTCAATTCAGAAATGTGTAGCCCACTCTGAAATAGAGATCTCAGGGTTCTCTGGAAAGGTGGTTGTAAACCAGTTTATATCAATAATGAAGACAAGCTGCTTCTTCTTTTTAAAACAGAATTTCTAAAGAACAGAAGTAGGAAATGTAAACAGTGTGTAGGCTATTGTCTGGCAACAAAGAAGAAATGATGAATAAAAATGGGATCCATTCAACAAATTGTGACAGTAGCACTGCCACAAAAAGTAGTGTTCATTGAGAGAATTAGAATCATGCCAGAGATGTTCATTCTCTTTTCTGTGTCCTCAGGGGTGTTTGGAAGAACAACAGATTGACCACCTCCATAAAGCATGGAGAAATTCTCCCTTTTAAAAGAATCCCAGATTTTCTCCATGAATTGAGCTATCCAACAAGAGCAGGCTCTTTGGATCCAGGGCTGGATTGAAGTTCTGGGAGCGCTCTGCTCTTGTCTGTTTGCATTTGTATTTTCCTGTGCATAGTAAACTCCCAGAAATTGAATCCAGTCTTGGGTCAAACAAGCCCATTCAGATTCCACAAGCTGCCATTGTCACACCCTGAGACAGCGGTGCGCCTATCTCCTGGTCTCACTGCGATGCTGACTAGTTGCTGGTATTTTAGCTCATTTGGAGACTTCCAAAGGGCCAGTCAACAGAAAATGGTCAAGAGCTTTAGTTTGCACATTACCTTTCTCACAGTAGGGCTCTCCATCTTCCATATGGAAGAGACTATTCCCGAATGGCTTCCTGCAGGCAGCACAGACAAAGCAAGTGGTGTGCCAAGTCTGCCTGAGGGCATGCATCACTTCCTGAGAGAGAAACAGAGCAGATTTATCATCCATCACTGCAACACATTCATTGGAAGAGAAGAAGACAGCTAAGAATAGATTCTATGGGGTTGCTCAGCTACAGGAGAGGGTTTGTGAGCCACGGGAGTAGGTGTACCCAACTGTCCTTCATCAAGCAGTTTTTTCCCTCTTATCAGACCACCTTACTAAACCCTTTTCTCAAAACAAAACACAGATCTGAAGTGTTGTTGGATACTGTATGAAGAAGGTGTGTGTGTGTTTGTATATATGTGCACACGTTTGCATGGAAAACAGCAACAAGAGAAGTAAGGTGCATCTAGTTCAATCACTGAATTCATTTGTTTAAAATACATCTGAATGGTTGTGCAACTCTGTGGCTTGATTCCCGCAAATGTAAATTGTTGGGTATTAATAGGCTTTTTTGCCAGATGATGGTAAAATACAGTGATGGAGTTAGATGCGCCTCAGAATTGTGATTTCCACAGCCTGATCGGAAGGTCTTCTGTGTTCCCACACCTTTAGTTGCTGATATGACACTATGAAGATATAGGAGTGGGTGAACAATATTCATCACAGGTTCAAAACTTTGCGTTCAAATTGAATATTGGCTATATTTGAAGGCTGACCTATGCATGCAAGGTGAAACCTTTTGTGCCTTTGTTTGAAGCCTTGGAGCACGTTCAGATCAGATTCAGATTGCATTCAGATAGATTCGGAGCAGACTCGAAGGCATGACTGGTGGCAACAGGGTTTCAAAGAAAATTTGAAGCCTAGCACATTTGAAGTGAATCCATTTGCACAAATGTGAAGTGAACGGGGGGGGGGGAATGTGCACATTTCTACTAGGATAGCCTTTCCCACAGATCTTAACTGATAAGGTCTGTATGGCAAGAAGTACTTCTTTGGATACTTGGGGGTCCAAGATGTTGGGGGTTTTCTAAGTCAATGTTAGGACCTTGAATTGGACTCCATAATGAATTGTCAGCCAGTGATATTCTTTTAAGATGAGTGTAATGTGCTTCTATCCAAGAGTATCGGGTGGCAACCCTGCACTAGTTGCAGCTTCTGAACTGTCTTCAAGTGCAGCCCCATGTACAGTGCATTACAGTACTGTGCACTACAGTAGTACAGTCTGGAAGTTACCAGAGCATGGATCACTTTGGCCAAGCTACTTCTGATCAGAAAGGGCTATAGATGGTGAACAAGCCTGCATTGGACGCAGGGCATTCCCATCCACCACTGCCACCTGGACCTCCAGTGACAGTGACAAGTCCAAGAATGTCCCAAAAACATGGAACTATTTCTACGAAGTCAGACTGTAGTAGATGAAAATAGTCAGCTTCCTTCAAGCATGTCTGTCTTTTAGCTGCCACCACTGTCTCCAGCACAGTGTGGTTGTTTTGAAGGTCTTTTGAACTCACAAGAAAATATTTCTTCAAAACACTAAGTTACTACTTCTACCTGACTTAGAAGATTAATTAGAAGTGCATTTATCTGTGGTTCCAATCACAAGAAGAGCCCTCTGCCAGTTTCCCAACTAAAATATTTCCTGAGGTGTTCTTTGGTGCTATTGACCTTAAATTAGCAACTCATGGGTGGGGGAGGCCAAAAGGCAATTGGAGGGAATTTGCCCCTGAGTTCCAATATGATCATGTTAAGCATGCCTTAACATTCTTAAAATAATAAACAGACCATGTACTCAAGTCGTGAAAGAAAATCATGCAGACTGATCATAAAGAATGGCATAAGATTGTTGCTAAAATTATTGATACCTTTAAGCATAGAGTGGGATAAATAAATAAATAAATAAATAAATAAATAAATAAATAAATAAATAAATAAATAAGTAAATAAGTAAATAAGTAAATAAGTAAATAAATAAATAAATATTGGAACATCTGATGGGTGCATATTATTGAAAAAGTGTTTGAAAATGATCAGGTCAACATACTATGGGGCTTTTGAATACAAACTGTCATTAAGGAGGGGGTGTGAATTATTGACATTGCGATATCTGGTGAAAGCAGAGTCAAAGACAAAGAACTTGAGAAGATCACAAAATATCAACTTTTGAAGATCAAAACTGAAAGATTATGGAACAAGCTAGCAGTTGTGGCCCCAGAGGTTACTGACACACTGGATGCCATACCAAAAACCTTGGTCAGCAATTAGAACATATGCATTTATTGCCAAACTCTCCATTGGTCAACTGCCAAAGGCCATACTGTTTGGATCCACAAACAGCCAATGCATTATATCATCCTAAGATATTGGGAAGAAAAGAAGGCCAACACTTCCTAAAGAACTGGCAACTGGCAAGTGTTAGCTGATGGTAATGCTAACACTACTACTACTACTACTACTACTGATAATTTGCATTGTATACTCCACTTTCTTCTAAAAAGCTCATGGTGATAAACACTTTTTTTTCTTCCCTGTCATTTTATTCTCGGAACTCTGATGTAACATGGACATACGTCTTGAGGTTTTCGTGATCAAAAGAGTTTAAAAGGAGAGGAAATGAAATTGGAGTCATTACCAAGCCAGCTGTAGGTCTGGTTATAACTAATTATATAATAGGCAATTGTTTGAAAGTTCAGATGATGCTATGGGAAATACTGGCTCTTTCCAGATTTTTTATTCATATTTACACAGATATTGTGTAACTTAATATGACCCTCTTGCCCTTTTTGTGTCTAAAGTCAACAACGCAACCTCACTTATGTCAGTAGCATGTTTCATTAATGAATCATCCACAAATTTAATTAACTTAAAAGGGTGTTTGCAAAACAACCTAGTAAATGAGCATAGATCGAATTATTGAGCTCATAGAGGCACAAGATTCAGGTTGAAAATGGGCACAGGTTGCTTACTGGTTTACAGAGAAATCAATAAAAGTGAATAGTCATGTGCTACAAACAGCCCAATAGGGGACTGAACTAAAGGGTATCCAGGCTGACTAATTCATTCACTTTCTTTACTTCAATGTGACTGCAGTACAAAGACCTGTAAACATTCATTTTATTTAATCACACAAACTCACTCATGTTCATTTTATTCACAGTCACCGATCCCCAGCAACTGCCTCATATAAGAACATAAGAAGAACCCTGCTGGATCAGACCCATGCCCATCTAGTCTAGCAGTCTGTTCTCACAGTGACCAGCCAGAAACTCAAGGAAGCCCACCAACAGGACATGAATCCACAGCTTGCTTGGCTTTCAGACTTCCAGCAGCTGGCTTTCTGACTCTCTATAGGTTACAGCCCATTCCTCAATCAATTTGATCCTAATAGCAGATCAAATTGATCGAGGAATGGGCTGTAACCTAGCAGATCGAATTCTGTCAAAACTTGAGTACATTCCCTTTGTGCCATCCTGCTGTGTTTTGGTTATGAACTTACTCCCATGATCTTGGTGTGGCATCTAGCACAGGTTGGAGCAAAGAACTGCTCATAGCAGCGCTCACAGTACACACTATTCTGCTCCTCAACAAAGCCTACATCAGCCAGGGATGTCTTGCAGTAAGCACAGTTGAATTCCTCCGGATGCCAAGAACGACCCATGGCCACCAGGAAAGGACCCCTGTAAAATAAAACTGGCATTTATTTGCACTGAATATTGCAAGAACTATATAAAATCTACAAGCACAAAGTGCAGATCTAGATCACAAAGGTGCACAGTGCTTGTCCCTTGTGGAATGTTTTGCTGATTATGATTTGCTTTGCTTCATAAGCAAAAAGTGAAATACAACACTGGAAGAACCACAACACTGGAAGAACCACAACACTGGAAGAACCACCAGCAGTTAAGAGGAATGTCTTTGATATTGTGTCCCTTAATGTGAGTTTGCATGCAGGAACTAAAACATCACAGGATATAAGTAACATTGGTTTTATAACACTTTCAGCTTTTCTCAATAAATCCAGCAAAATTAGTTTGATAACTCTGTTGAAGCATAGACACATAAACAGTCACAACATATTAACCGATTAATTATTACTTATACCTTAGTGGATGAATGTATCCATATGTGCAGGTAGATGATGGGGAAAATACAAACACTGAGGCAAACTGAACTTAGCAAATCTGGAAAGATTATATTATCTTCAATAATGGATGTTTCCAATGGACAAAGTTTTTATTTGGCATATATAGTTGCATCTTGAATAATGTGGTGGTTCTTTTTCCAGAAATTACTGCATTATGCAAATTGATTCCTCTAAATGCTACTTTGTTGAAAATTATTTGTACAATGTGATACTCCACAAATGAGTTTTGTATTGTATGAGGGAGTTTTGAGTTGTATGTTTAGCAACTGTGACCAAACTAAGCCATCTTATGCCAGGACTCCTTTACTGGAGGAGATCATTGCACTTGACCGCTAAATATAAAAAAAGTGTACTTTCTGTATTGCATGAACTACTGACTCCATTAAACAATGTCTTCACTTTACCACTTGTGGACAAACATCAATAAAAGAAGAGGGTTCATGAAAGCTTATGTCATAGTGTGTTAACCCAATATGCCTATTAGAAATTCTTCAAGTACAATTGATAGGATTCCTTGCAAAGAAATAATGACTTTTGAATAGCACAAATCTACAACATGGATAGACTCAAAATCTATTGAACTGTGGAATGTAAAAAAATTATAGCTTATTTTTACCTTAAGGAAGAAGGAGATAAATATTGTTTTAGACATCTCATTTAAACTACAGAAAAACTTTCATTTTTCTTTTTCAGTTAAATTTATTCACTATAGTTAAAGACCCAAATAATATTTCCAAGAGAATCAAGAAACCTATAGTTAAATCTATAACAAATTTAGTATTAAAATAAGACTTCCACAAGACCATATAGGAATAACCTTTGCCCTAAACAAATAATTTAATAGCTGCTGATACAAATTAGCCAAGCTTCACAAAATGGAAGTTAATAATGGCCTGTATGTGCACTCAGCATCTTCTAGAATTGTCTTTTATGGGCTGTCTATGTTATGATCTTATTGAATGTTAGCATCAAGTACTTGAATGAATTAATTTGCTCAATAGTTTTCACTTTATTTTCCAAGAGCATATTTTAGAAAGCTAACATTTTTGTTTTAGTTTTCTTAATAGTTCAGATATTTTCTCTTATTGTCACCTTATGTGAGGCTAATCCAAGATTGAAATTGTGCTCCATGAGCATGCTAGCCCTCCCCAGACACTTATCTGAAGCATCCAGCCAGCGGGTATTCACACCTCTGCCAGTTGGGAAGGTTATCAGAGCTGTTACAGAAGTGCGCTGGCAGCTCTGCTGATTTCCTGATGCAGCTGCAACTGCACAGAGCATTAGCATCATCACAGCGATGGCACTGACATGCACACAGTTGTAGAGGGTGCTGCACTCAAGATGGCGGCACCCAGAAGAGGATTGGCCTGGGAATTGATCAGAGGTAAGTGATCCATGGTGGGGGAGTAGGCTAACGTTGACTAGTGATCACAACTGCAAATGCTAAACAATGTTAGTTGATTTTACACTTTCCCCATCCATGGGACAGGAAGGGAAGTGCGAAAATGGCACATAATCTACTTTGACAAAGTCCTGTGTATTCATATAGGTTAATTTTGTACATTCTTCTGAGATTCTGTACTTATTCACTATTCTCAGGGCTGTGACTACCAGTAATTGCTTTAGATAAGATCCAGCATGATTTAACATAGAACCCCTGGTTGCTCTAGATTCAAATGCCTCTAATGGAACATCATTCTTTATGCTCCAATAATATGAAGAGTATACTGCAATATTGTACTGGTCAATCCCGGCAGCCAGATCATGCATAATACTTTGAAAGTTTATTGAACTTTGGAACTTATCATGCATAATAAATAAATGAGTTGGAGAATATTTGCTTCTAAATTAATTATATAATTCTCAATTACCTTTTGTTACAATTTCTTTCCTTCATGATGGAATAAATATATATATCAATCTATTAATAAGGCAGATTAAAGAGGATAGTGCTAGTGGAGTGGTGGTGATGGATTGGCAGCGGTATGATAATTTTATCAGCTGGATGTTCAAATGATGAACTGTTACTGAGATGGACAATCCCACTTTAGGACTTCCGCTCTCCTTCAGGGTTTGAGCTTGGAGCTTATTGGCTATATAATTAGGGAGAATTAATTCCATTATGATCCGTATTTCTTGGAGTAACATAATACTGGAAGAATTCAAAAATGTAATTATCTCCTCATTCCTTGCTTTGGATTCCCAGGGGAGTGTTTTGATTTGAGAGATATTATGTGATATCTGTAGTCAATTCCCCTGAAATAAATTCAAGACAACAAAAAATAGGACCATCTGGGGTTGTTGTGATCCCACTAGGAGCAGCTTAAGCTGTAGTTTTGTTTAGGTCAGTTGCTGTTGTTGAACCATTTCTATGAATTTCTGCTGTCATTTTAATGGGTTTGCATTTTTGAGGTCTTTGCAGATCATAAATTCTCCTAGAATTCCTCTTTCCATTGTTTCACTCAAATTGTACACTGGGGATATAGTCATAATATTTTGTACACAAATAATTTCCCCTTCCTGGTAAAATGGAATATTTGTCTGAGCTTTTGGGAACACTCAATAACTGTTGTAAGTCTCAGAGGATTTGCTGAACTATAGTAATGTCAAGTACTGTTTATTAGATATCCATATATCTATATATTTACTAGATGTTGATCTGCTTTGGTATTGGTTCCACTATTGTTAAATCTTCTAACCAAATAGGTCTTAACTAGGGATGTGCATGAATATTCAAAGACATTTGAAATTCAATCGAATTAGTCTAAATTTCGATATTCAAATTTGAATGGCATGTCCATACGTTTGAATTTAAACATTTGAATAAATTTTGAATTTTCAGATCTATTCATTTGAATTACTTGGACATTTGTATGTATATAGATTTGTACATGATGCGTACTTGCATGTACATGTCTTTCCTGCATCCATACGCATTTGTATGGATCCATACAGGATGTATACAGGATAACTATGGGATGCATACGGACGTGTATGGATGTGTACAGATGCGTAAAGGATGCCTAATGATTTGTACCGGTACATACAAATGTTGTTGACATTCATGAGCGAGTTCTGGGAGAATATATGATCTGCAAAGACCCATTAGGAACCTGATTGATATAAATCAGGAAGGCCCTGTCCCGATGCGAGTGGTGTCCCTGCCTGGGGAAGGTTGATTGCATTTGCCCGCTTCAGCTGGCAGCCATGATCATTGCCCCAATGTTCCCACCACCACTGCCTCCAAACCCTGCCTCCTCCTCCTCCTCTACACCAACAGTGGTGGCTGCATTGACAAATGCGGCTGAAATTGCATCCTCCGCCACCTGTGCCATGCCCATCAATGCCACTGCAGGGTGACGGAGATGACGTAGGCACTGGGGTGTGTGGCAGAGACAGCGGAGGTGGCGATTGCAGCTGCATCGGTCAATGCAGCCACCACTTTCACCACCACCTCTGCCACCAACACCCCCCAGGAGGCTGCTTCAATGCTGGGGAGGCGGTGGCAGGACGTGGCGGGAGCATAGGGGTAATGATCGTGCCCTCCAGCCAAAGCTGGCAGCTGCGATCTGCTGCCCCCCTGCCCATGCAGCCACGGAACCACAAGACTCCTTCCTGGGGCCTGATCTGGCCCTCAGGAGGCATCCTTGCAGTGTCTGCACAGCATCCTGCTTAACACCCATTCCAGTCAGGTGCTAGCGGGTCCACGCAGACACATGTGGCCCTCCAGAGATCCAGATTTTCAAGATCCAGATCCTAGGGAGGATCCCATATCAAAGATCCGGATCTTTGAGCCTCCATGCAAAAATGGCACAAGATTACTTGGATTTCTTGCCATCAGTCCTGCTAGTGTTAAAGAATTAATGTGAACATTCTTGGTATAGGTGTGACAATTGATCATTCTGAATCTGGGGTCTCTTCAACTCTTAAGGGAGACTTGAGTTTATATATACAGGATTTGTAGAAGGCTTCTTGGACTTTTGTTTAAAATCAAGCATAGCATCTGTTATTGCTTTTTTAATGAGGAACATCTATGACTAAAATTATAATAGCTCAAGGATGCAAAAGCTGCATCCAAAAAAACATAATAACATTACACAAATAAATTAAAAACGGTTGTATTTCTTTTATTTCCTACAGGAGAAAGGGTGCCTGTGTCTCCTCACTTTCCTCTTTCCGTGGTCTGTCCCATGACTATTACCTTGCTAAAATGCATGATCCATTGATTGGGCAACTATTTATGGATGAGGTTCTCACTTTCATGTCGTTGTTGTTGCAGAACCTGTGAATGTCCTTCTTAACTTTGGTATCATTCTGTTATAAACAGAACTAGCAGTATCAAGGGCTGTCTTAGATACCTTGTGTTGCATTGAATCATACACAGGATCAGAACTGACCAAAGTCTGACTTAATTCCAAGGAAGTCATCTCTTCCATTCTCCACCAATGCTCATTTTCACTTGTTTGTTCTGGAGGAGACAGGTTAGTTAAAAAAAAAACAAGAAGATTTTTTTGTTCCTTCTGTGGTTTTTTTTTTTGTGTGTGTGTGTGTGTGATACATTGGAGAAGATGAGATATATCAATGCATTGGTACCAACATATTAGGAATTTAAAGAAAATTGGGGAGAAATTTATAAAAGTACCAACAGGCAATCAACAGCCAAGGAAAATCAGATGGAGGAGGGAAAGATTATTATCTCTGTCCTGCTTTCATTATAGATCCTGCATAGGGTATTAGAGGAGGGACGCCCTCTTTATATTAATGCGTCATAGGGGGGTGGATGAATGCAATTTTTGACATTTGATTTGATTCGATTTGAATATTGAAATATCCAAATTTATATGAATAGAGAAAATCGAAGGTCTGAATATTCGAACCGCTTCAAATACATTTGTATCTACTTGTACGAATATTTGATAGGTATCCAATGATATGAATCTCGTACACATCTATATACATCTCACTTTTATCCTGTATGCATCGCGTTTTCATCCTGTACATATTCGTATGAATAATTCGGACACATCACATACAGATATGTGTGTGATGCGTATGTATTCGTACACGTATGGATTCCATATTATTCGTGCAAATAATTTGAAATATTCGTATTCATTTGAATACTAAATACTGAATGTCTGGACATTCGATTCGAGTTCAAATGTCTGAATTCATCTGAATTTGATCAATTAAGAAATATCTTGAATATTCGTGGACATCCCTAATGCAGCATAGTGATGGAGATGTTGGGACTCTCTATCCTTCCCAAAAGGCCTTTTTTATTTTTCAAGCTAGTCGCTTTTGTGGCTTGTTTATTTCACACACTGCTAGTGATAGACACCAACTAGATTTGCAGACCTAAATCACTGTTCCACATAAACAGCATTTACTTATTTATAATTTCTTCTTATATCTTGACTGCCTTCAAAATGAGCTTAGGGTGATGTAGAACCATAAATTAGCACCTTCTAGTTGCTTAATATAAATGGGGGAGAGTGGTCATGAAAGATATGTCTGTCCTTTTAGGAAGATGAACAAATCAAGCTTCTCATGGATGACGCCCTACTTTAGGATTGAGGAAGTTCAGAATGAAACCCACTAGTTGAGTTATTAGGCCTTTTTACACTCACCTGGAAATCAGGTATACCACATTTATCAGGTAAGCAGTGTGGTGGTGGCTGTCCACACTTCAAGTGCTGGAAACACCCTATACCAGGCCACCATCACTTGAAGTGTGGATTGCCAGAGTGAGCCTGGATATTGCTTTGGCAATCTGACTGCTGTGCAGAAGAGGATGAGGACACAGTGACCAGGAGTGAGCTAGTTACTCCTGGTAAGCATGTGGTCTGCAGTCCACCACTGGCTGACTTTGAGGGAGCTTTCAGCAACTTCTGGAGAGACACCCTTGATGCACTTGACCAGTGAGTGGACAGCTGCTCACTAAGGGGCAAGTGGGAGCAGGCCATTGTGTACTATGAAACTTTCCCATCGTACCTCCCACAGAGGAGTCCCATGGTCATACCTGATTACACTATTACAGTGGCCACAAAGTGGAGTTCGGCTGCTAGCTGGGAAGCGCTCAGCCCTTTGAATTGTTCCCCGGGCAACAGCAGGAGCTTGAGAGGAGGCTGAGATTGGAGGAGGCTGATAAGCAGGAGCTGAGGCAGGTGGTGGTGGAACCGGAGCACCTCTTGGCAGAATATGTTTAGTGACGGAAGTTGTCGTTTTTCCAGGAGCAAATTTCTGGGAGAATGAGTCATCTGTTACCCATGGAGGACGGCTTGAAGGTTCAGCTTGGCTTGGAGTGTACATATGGACAGGGGCTGGGGCTGGAGCCGGAGCCGGGGCCGGAGCCGGAGCCGGAGCTGGAGCCGGAGCTGTTGTAAGGAGGAAGGCAACTTTAATTGAGAAATCCTGGCTTTTGCTTTTTGTTTTATTTATTTATTGTTTATATTGCTATCTTGCCCAATACCCAAAGGTCTTAGGGTGGGTAACAACATTTAAAATCAAATATATTAAAACAATAAAAGCATGTATTAAAACAACAGTTTCTGCAAGTGGGAAGGGAGATTGTGTCCCCATTTAACTGAAGGCCATAGCAAAGAGGTGCGTCTTCATTGCCTTCCTGAACATATACAGTGAGGAAGCCTGACAACACTTCAAGGGGGAGACTGTTCCATACCCTGGGGGCCATCACTGAGAAGGCCCTCTTCTGGGTCCCTACCTGTTTCACTGCTAAGGGTGGTGGGACAACCAGGAGTGCCTCCCCTCCAGATCTTAAGGCACAGGCAGGTTGATATTTTGCAAACCATAGTATTGATCAGACTGTCACTGAGTTAAAATTTCTTCAACTGACTCATGAATATTGGAGAATAATTCCTTGTGTGGAACCAAATCAGCTTTAAAGAGCACTGCCTAGAGCAGTGGTTCTCAACCTGGGGGTCGGGACCCCTTTGGGGGTCGAATTACCCTTTCAGAGGGGTCGCGACGAGTCTCCGGTTGCCCTTCCCTCCCACCTCCCAGCTGCTCTGCCCCTGTGGCTGGGGGTCTCCGCAACATGAGGAACTCCATTAAGGGGTCCCGGCATTAGGAAGGTTGAGAACCGCTGGCCTAGAGGGTTATTCTTGTTGCTTTAAAGAGCCTTCTGCTTTGAAATAGCCTGCAGTATTGCTGTAAGGGATTTAATTTAGGAAAAAGAATGCAAACACCTTTCTAGAAATGTGGTGTGTGGAATGCAATTACTTATCTTGGTTATTATCTATGGAAATTTTACTTTCCTTTTATGCCATGGCAAAATATGTAAAGGTCCTTCTGCCAGGGTGTGCAATGGTAGAAACCTATGCATACCAAAACAGAAATCCATCATACTGAATTCAACGGCGCTTCATCCCAGCCTTGTATCTGACAGCAGCCCTAACCATCTTAAACAAATATCTTTTGATTTCCCAATCTGTCATTGCAAAGGGGGGCTCAGTGGCTTCAGGTCAGTTAGATTTCTCTTGCCATGCTGAACTGAGAATAAGATTTGTGTTCTGTTGCAATGAAACAGTCATTCCCCCCCCCCCAAGAAACAAAACATGCTGGGACAAATTCCTCAGTCAAGGGTGCAGCTCCTGTGCATTGTGCTATAAAGTTCTTTTGAAAAGTAACAGCTGCAAGGACTCTTCTGGAATGAAAAATATTTTGTCTTCATTATGATGCTGTTTCCTGACTCCTCCAGAATGCCCTTCTACTTCTATTAAAAGACTTTTTTGGGTGTGTGTGTGTGTGTTTCTTCCTGCAACTGCCTTCCTTCCAGTTCAACCCCCACTGCTTTGTTACTGGTTCCCTTCCAAGACAGCGTACTTTCCAGGGTTAGTTTGATGAGATCTGGTGGCTGCAATTAAATTCTCGGGTATTTCTTGATAGAACAGCTGTGGTATTGTTTAATGGCTTACTGACCTCTTCGTTTTTTAGAAATGGACCCATGCTGTAGCTGCACGCATTTTCTTAAAATTCAGCTGCTTTTTGAAAATGCCACCATTGTGCACGGATCTAGCATTGCGCTGCCCTACGATTCTTATAATGCCGTCCATTCACAAACAGCTGTTAGGCCCAGGATAAAATAGCTGCCAGCAATTAACCCTTTGCCAGCACAGGGAACTCCTTTCTTATTCCTCTCTCAAAAATGATTTCCTTTCCCTTGCATTCCTTGCGGGCAGGCATGTGTTCTCCTGCAAGATTCATTTAACTGGGGTCAGAGGAATTGTGCTGAGAGCACAGTTTTCCTCATGGGGGTTGCAGCTTAGATCCAAGCTTATACGATGGGTGGGTGCTTGACATGTTAAGTACCATTTCAGACAGCCCATAGTGAGGGCAGAAATGATGTCTTTTGCAGCCAGATGGTTGTTCTTAGGAAACATAGGCTGTGTTCACATGTAACAGAAAAAAACAAAAAAAAACACCTTCAGAGAAAGTAGCATGTGGCATGTGAACAATTCCACTTATGAACCATCTCTTAGCTGCTTGTCAGTCAGCCATCTCTGAGGTTTGGTGCTTCTGTTTTTTTTGTACTGCAAGTGAATACAGGCACTGTTCCTAGAACCTGGTATTCAAGGGCATGCTGTCTCTGAACTTCAGGGTTCTTTTTGGCACCGTGATGAGATGAATTGAGCACTTTCTAAGACAGAGGTGGGGAGTCTAAGGCCCTGATCACATAAGTAGTTTAGGTCATCCTCAGGTCATGTTACTCACATTATTTTTGTTTTCCAAACCGGCCTACCCCATTAGACTGTCTTAACTGGACTCCTGATTTTTACAGGACTGATGAGGACTCAGTCCGTCCTGGCATCTCAGGAAATCTTCACTTCCTCAAGTGTGAGTGGACGGATGGGCTACAGGAAGCTGAACTGTGCTGTGGTGGGTGGGATCCAATCGGCACATGTGGAGTTCATGAGGCACCTCCTCTCCTCAGTTTATGTGTATCTAGTGTCTAGTGTTTTAATGCAAATTATTATTATTATTATTATTATTATTATTATTATTATTATTATTATTATTATTATTATTATTATTATTATTATTATTATTATTATTATTATTATTATTATTATTTATTAATTAATTAATCACACAGAGAAGAAAAGCACATAAAAAAGAAAGGGGCAGGATGGTTGGGGAGCAGGCTTAAAAAAGAACCGTAAGCACACACCCTCACCTCCCTTGAGGTGAATGGTATGTAATCAGAAAGGAGATAGATTTGATGCAGGAAAGGGGGTGGAGAGCCAAGAGGAGGCTCAGGTTGATCTCAGAGAAAGGTGTGACCGATGCGGCCCGAGGCAGGGATGGTCTGAGGTCGACTTCAGGTCGAATTAATGAATAGGCCATCCTGTCTTAGACTTGTGTGACCAGGGCCTAAGATGGAGGTGGGAAGTCTAAATTCCTTTCCTGAATTTCATCTAGCCTTCAGCTTGCCCTCCCAATTTCCCTAAGTACAGTCTACTCAGGGATCTTCTCAGTTTGAATGGCCTCCTTTTTTTCACCTACCGCTTTTGATTACAGTGTACTTTTGTGAAATGTATTTATCCTCTTTATTGTAAAATGCTTCAAGGTTTCACGGTGGAAAGTGCTATACAAGTATACTAAATAAATAACTTGGACCTGCCCCTTTTCCAGTAGCAAGAAGATGAAAGGAGACCAGATTGCAATCTCCATGCTAAGGATACCCCAAAGAGGAAATGGGCTGTAAGACAAAATTATTCTCTCCCCGCTCATCTAATGAATGGAGAAGAGCAGAAAGTGTCTGAAACAAAGCTCTTCTCTTCCATTTTCCTTTAAAACTTGAGTAATCCTTTTATTTCCTGTTCAGAGCTTTCACACACGATCACTTCTTTTCAAATAGCAGTTCCCCACCTTTAGGGTACTTTTATTTTGCATGAAGAAATGATTTTTTTAAAAAAAAATTTATCAGGATCAAGTTCCCCTTCTCCAGCTCATCTCCTCAAGCCCCAGGGTACTGCTATTTCAGTCACAGTTTTTATTTAGTCAGTTAAAATTAGAGGGCAATATTTCATCTCTAATTGTCAAGTTCAAAAGCTTCCCACCTCTCGTAGTCTGTAATTAAATGAGGTGATCTCTTGAGTTAGTGTAATTCATGTTTTCCTTCCCCAATGCTTACTCTTATTTAATAACAAAGATATACCTACATCTGATAGGACCTAGATGTTTTCATGGATCTTTTGGGTGCCTGTGGTTCTGGGGAGTAGAATTAGATGAGAAATAGCTGCCTTTCTACCCATATCTGACACATGCTAATTTCAAGGGTATAAAAAAAGGTTGTATCCATACAGCAATGGGTCTCCAAGGTTCTCTTCACAAAGCCCAATTCTCGATTATGTGGAAAGTGACAAGCTTGCATGTAAGTCAAATGATAGGCGGAATCTATTCAGACTTTTGGATTCTGTCCAGATCAGGATCTAAAACTTGGGATTATCCTGAAGCTATATTGGGATTGCTACCCATATACATGGCAATCCCAACATTGCCCTGACAAAAAGGGGTGGAATCTCACCCATCATGGAGATAGCAATATGGGATTACTTATCTATCCTGCAGTCTTCAGCTTGGAAATGTCTATTGCGTATGCATGGATTCCAAATTGTGCCATTGAAATACCTGGACGTATGCAGTGTGCCATTGTGAGAGCAAGTGTCTGGACAGGCAAGTGCCCATGCTCACCCTGCAGTTTGGCAGAGATGGCAAAAGGCAACTGTATGATCTGAACAAGATCCCACACTTTTCTCTTGCCCTCTGGAGGATTTCCACGAAGTTTCTCTCTCCTCCTTAACAGAGAAGGTCCACAGAAAGGTACTTAATACAGTTGTCTAACTCTTAATGTCTGCACTAAGTTCCACAGAACAAGGCTAAAGGCAAAGGCAATGCAGACAGCTTGCAAAATATAAAGTGTATTTCCAGGGCTAAGTTCTCCCAATGAGTGGATGGGGAGAAATTTAGGCTGTGTTTTCACAGGCTGTGTTTTCACAGGCCATTCAACATGCCTTCCATTCAACATGGAGGTCTTTGGGAGTTCAATGCTGCACCAAGGTGTAAAAGGTTCAGTGCACAAGAGGTTGCTTCTTGTGGGCTGAATCAGATCCCCACATTGGAAAAAATACATCATATTAACGTGTGGGATGTTGTGACTGCAACATAGCCTCATAAAAGCTGCCCAAGGCCACAAGGGAAGCCTGCTCCAGTGAAGTACCTCTTCAAGGCATCCTGCACCAACAAATGGAGACATCCCTTTAGATTGCACACTTATATTCTCCCTGAGTGTCACTGGATGGCTTTTATTCAATACTGCAAATAGTAAAGTTGTCCAGTTGGTGTCAGGCCTCCTCTTGTCAGTCCCCCTTCCTCCGATGATGAAGGAGCAGTTGCAATGCCCAGCCAAGCTGAGGCAGGCTACCCAGCCAGGCACGATGAGGAATCACTGACACAAGTGGGAATGCTGAGTCTATAGTTCAAACTGACAGCAGCTCAAAGTCAGAGCAAGAAGCTGGGCAACGCCCTTTCCCACAGGTGTTGAGACAAGAGTGCTCACAGCTGTGCAAATCAGAAAGATTATGCCGCCTGCAATTAAAGAGGTGTGACCCTGGTTCCTCTGTTTAAAGCCTCATATTTGGGCCAGACAAAGACCGTAAATCTGTAGCTCTTGGAATCTGTGACCTTGCTTTGTGATTAACAACTAACCCTTCTGCCTCTCTGATATTTTTTTACCCTGGAATTCTTTGACAACGCGTTAACTCTTAAGCCCCTAATAAACTGTACTTTGATACTGTCTCTTGCTGGTACTAAGCCTGTGCACATGTGTGTGTGTTTGCTTCTGGACTGTGCTGTCCAGAGGCAGGACAGTTGGGGACAATACCATAGGGACAGGTGGATGCTCATGTATATAACCCAGAGGGATATGGACAGGTAGATGCACATGTAGTAACTGGGCATCATTGTAATCTTCACCCAGGATCTCTCTCTCTATAGAAATACCGGAGAATGGAAAGTTCCTAATCCAACAGCAGCTGGCATGAAGGCCATGCTAGGCAAGTGTGCTAGGCTGGCTGTTGGAAACTGGGTGGGTGGCATTTGCATGATTTTCCCTTAATGCAGAAAGAGACCCACCATCTTTTTTGCAAGGGATTACTGCATTCCTCTGCATTACCTGGTATAATTCTTTCACTGACCCAAGGTGAAAACTAAAAGTGGGGCTAGATTAAATTTATGGCAGGAATGTACTGGGTTTAGAGACACAGCATGGAATGTGTCCAAGAACACATTTTCTGGGTATAAGGAAGTGACTCTAGAATGGCTCTGCCTCTTCTAAAAGGTCTTGTATTACTTCTGTAGCAGACCGAGTTGAGCTGTCTGACATTTTGCTCCCTCCATAGCAAAGTACAGCAGAAATGGATCTGACAAGGAAATGAAGAAAAAAAAATGCCAGTATTCATTCCTCAATGGGGTGCAGCAATGCTAAAAGCTGGTGCCTCCATGCTCATTATCTAAACTGACTCAGTGACCTGAACAGTGAGATGCAGAAAAAGCCTTCTCCTCTACTACGTCCCAGCTGTGAAATGTTTTCCTTTAGGGGCCAGACTGACATTGACAGATTTGACTTTTCAGTGTATGTTAAGACCTAGCTGTTATGCTGAAGTCCTTGGAAAGCTTATTTATTTAAATTACCTTACATGGTGTGTGACTATAATTGCACATGTCTTTATTGATGTAGACTATTTGAGGGTTTTTAATAACAGGACATAAGAAAGACAGATAAAGAAGGTTCTCGTTCTTTCCAGTATGAGAGTGACCAATCAGAATGGCAGCTTGGAACAATTTCCTATCAGTTTAAGTACTGTCAAACCTTGACCGCCTCTGGCTCATTCTATTAGAATATTGGCCTTTCCCAGAAGGGAAAGACTGATAAACAACTTCCTTTTGGGGTCTTGCCTAGGGCCCAGGTCACACGTGAGTTTTCATTTGACCTGAGTTGTCCTGCAGGACGTGTTGGTCACATTAATATAAGCTAATCTGAATTCCAAGGCAGACTGCACTCGTTAGATTGTCGTAAAATGTAGTCCTCTTTAAACAGGACTGACACGGACTCAGGACGGCTTAGCGTTCCAGTTTGTCTTTTGCTTCCTCTTGTGTGAGTGGGAGGACGAACTAGAGGAGGCAGAACTGTGCTATGGTGGGCGGTGCCCAGTATTTCCTTTCAGCCAATCAGCACATGCGGAGTTCGTGATTCCCCTCTCTAGCCTTTTTACACAAATTTATTTATTATTATTATTATTTAAAAAATTAATTGCAAGGAGAAGAAAAGCACATAAAAAAACGGAAGGGTGAGTGGAGGTCCAGCTCTGGTACAATTTCAATTCAGTCTTATTAATAGGCCGACCTGTTTCGGACTCATCTGACCAGGGCCTGGGCAACAAGGTCTTTCTTTCCCCAGTGTGCTTTTGTGTTCCTTTCACAGTGTCCTGTGGTTCATTCTTGACAAAAATGTCAGGTTGCATAAGAGGGGGCCATTTCATACTCCTGATCTGGAGCAGTACTGGGAGCCTCCCTTCTGCACACTAGTGTGGTTTAAAGGAAGCCCTAAGCCCTTAGTTTCCTACTTTCAGGGAGGATTTTGGTTTGGGTATTTTGTTTCTTATATCACTGCCTGGGAGATTAGAATAGTAGTTTAGACAAACCACTCTTAACAATGCTGAGAAAACAAAGAACTAGGACATCCTGCCACCTAGTGACTTGACATGAAAACTGCAATCATGTTTATTTAGGATCCAGCTACATATAAAATCTCTGAGGTGCTTTTAGCTAAACCAAATTAAAACAAGGCTATTTCAGAAATGGTCACAAAGAAAGCCACTTTTGGGGCACCTCAAGCACTTTTTTTTCCACCCATGCCTTTCCAGCATATCTTTTGTTTACTGCACATCAAGTGTTATGGAGTAGCCCTGACAAATTTCCACCACTTCGCAACTGCACAAGACAACTGACCACACCTTTTCACCAGTTAGCTGCTTTCTTTCCTGTTCTTTTGTGCTATTTCATGGTTGTTCAGGAGCACTCATTTGTGAGGCTACTTTTTTTTTTCTCTCTCCATTGTGCTCATGTGGGGTTGTATTCCCTAATGAAATGCCCTGCTTCTTCTTTTTTTTCTTGGCCAGTTAACAAGGTCTGTCACAGTTTGTGTGTTTAATGAAAATTATCTGTACAACTTCTCCACCAACCCATGAAAACTTGCTTGTTGCTAACCTTTTCCTGTTTCCGCTGCCCGATTCAAGGAAGGTGGAGGGGAAATGGTAAAACTATTTTAAATTTAAGCCATTCAGAGGTTTCTTAGGGTTGTTCCACATTTGCCACTGAAAAGCTAAATAGATCCACTTTTCGGCAATCTGTCCTCCTGAAGATCTGTCACTATTTGTGACGGATCAGAGGGACCTCCGCCCGTCCACACATGTGCTGGAGGACAGATTGGAGTGGGTGCTGTGTGGACGCACCAGCACCCATTCCAATCTGTCTTCCGGTTCGCGCACCAGCAACGCCGCCCCCAGAGCCGTGGGATTGGAGCATGGAGCTGCCAGTCACTGAGTGTTTCCGGTGGCAACCGGCATGCGGGGGAACAGCTTTGGAAGCAGGCAGTCCTGCTTCCACCCTTCCCAAAATGGCGGCCACCAGGAATCCATCACTTCCCCTGGCTGTGTGCGGAAGTGACAGATGTAAGACCTGATTTTTCAGATCTTACATTTAATCTGGATTTTGGCTGCAAAACCAGTTTAAAAAAACTGGTCTTGTGCACCGAAATGCAGAAGCGCTCTCCACAAAGGGCGCTAGAAAGCATCTCGGTAAGTGACTTTAGTGTGTCTTTCGAGTGGGTTAAACCGGTTTCTGCATTCAAAGCGGAAACACCCTTAGAAACTAAGCTTGGAAGCAGCGTTACTGTAATATGTTCATTCTTCATGCTGTTCCTATTGCAACATCTTCTCTGGTGGGCTGTCATCCTAACCAACCAGAAGCAGACATTTTCGAACAGTTATGGCCGTCTTAATGTAATGCCTGCTTGGATTGACTATGAGGCTGTGCACAGCAAAGGCACCTTAACCAAGGCTGTTTCCTATTACTGCTAGTGGAAATGTCCTTTCCTTAAAAACTGAGTCAGGTGATCTGAAAGACTGAGACCAGGCATAAAAGCCTAAAGCTGGATTCTCACAGTAAAAAGAAATGCATATGACACCTTTAACAAAGAACTAAAAAGAATGCACAAAGGAGGCCAGTGACCTCGAAGAAAGGAAGGCATAATGAAAAAAATGAAGAATACGGATGAGGGATGGTTGTTTTTTTGAGTCACTAAAAATCCTGTGATAATAAATGGTGGTGACCTACAGAATGGAACTGGCCTCAGACAGTTCTATAGGTACTGGACAGACATTCCATGATAATCTGGGGATCATCTATCTTTGGAAGCAACTTTGAAGAAGAAAAGTTGACTTTTATACTCTGCTTTTCTCACCCTCTTAAGGGAACTCAAAGCAGCTTTCTATTTTTCTTCCCACAACAGAACACCCTGTGAGGTGGGTGGGGCTGTGAGAGCTCAGAAAGAGAGCTGTGACTAGCCCCAGGTCACCTAGCTGGCTTCACGGAGGAGCGCAGAGGGTCATAGGGAGTAATTTAATTTCATCATTATCCTGAAGATTGATTCTTTTTAAAGGGATTTAACAGGTAACACAGGGAAATGGTGGCTCTTTTAAGAAGCCAGCAAAATAGGCTGCCATTAAACAGGTCTTTCACTTGGCACAGTGCCAAAGTAAACTTCCAGAAACTCAACTATGTTGGCTTCTTTTGTTACTTTCCTGTGTTCAGGGAATTCCCACATGCCCTTTCTGGCGTTGTGTGGACACAGTGAGTGGCCAGATGCTAGATTTGTTGACAAGATGCTGGCAACTTAAGATACTGTAGGAAATCCCACTGTATATTAAATTGAGGCTTTGGTGTGTGTGTGTGTGTGTGTGTGTGTGTGTGTGTGCACCAGTACTGTCCTAACATGGCATCAGACCAGACCATCAGCCTTCCTGGAATGTGGACAGGATGCCAGTATTCAAATCATGTCTGGAAACAGCCCTTAGAGTAGAGACGTGCATGTATATTTTTTTGACATTTCATTAGAACTGAATCAAATACCCAAAAATCCTACTTACCTTTTAAATTCAAATTTAACAAGATTCGATTCAAGTTTAACAAATTCAAATCTATTTGTTCAAATTTTTTATTCAAATCTGCACATACAAATGTCAACAACATTTGTATGTGCATGTATGCATCATCCCCATCCATACGCATCCGTATGCATCGTGTCGCAATCCTATATGCAGTTTTCATACAGTACGGAACTGTACAAATGAGTACAGATGCGGGAAAGATGAAGATCTTCAAGCACACATTGCGTTCGAACCCATACACATACGAATGCTTGGATAATTCGAATGAATAGATCTGAAATTCAAAATTTGATTTGAATGATTACATTTGAATTTCGGGACATTCTATTTGAGTCTGAATGTCAAAATTTGGCACGTTCGATTGGACTTTGAATGCCTATGAATATTCACGTACATCCCTACCTTAGAGTACCATACTGAGTCCATGTAAGACACTGAGTCTTCATAAATCTAATTTTTTTCCTACTTATTAACCCATAGATTGTTCTTCCATGTAGACTTCATACTCTTTGTTTAACCAGTTAATCAAACAAATGTTTGTTCCTGTTCATGGCATTTTTTTTTTTTTTTTTGGAACAAGTCTGGGATCAAACATGATCAACCGTTGAAAAAATACTTTTAAAGGGCAAATGCTCAGCAAATATAAACTATTTAATCAAACTGTTCATGTTCACAAGACTGGTTTGGTTCAAGCAATCTCCTGGATATTTGAACAACTGCATGTTTGCTTTGATGTGAACATCCACAAACATGAACTGTTTGGTTGAACTTTCAAACATGAACTAAACTTTGAACATCTCTGGACACTGCTGCTGCCATTTTCCTTAGCAAAATGTTTGAACCTTTTCATTACTCCTCTTTGCTGCCCACTAGGGGTTATTTGGATTTGGATTTTTCTGTAGTTCAGATAAAGCATCTTTAGCAGACAGACTGCAGGGGAGCAGTCAGAACGGCAAACAGAATGCATTTTCGCATAACTTCTGTATTACTTTTGGTAGCAAATTGTTTCAAGCACTTCGAATCTCCTTACCTGGTTGATAGACTGAGGGCCTTATGCTGGCAGTGGTTACAACTCTGGGTTTTGAAGCAGGAGCTGGGGCCTCACTGTAGCCTGTATAAGGAGCTGGCCCATGTGAAGCTGGTGCTGATGGGTAAGACTGGGCTGGACCTCTAAAATCAAAGCAAAAGCATGAGCAAATCAGGCAAACAGCAGAGCAATTTAGTCCAGATTCCACAGAGTGTCCAACATACTACCTGAAAACTCCACTGATGAAAATTCAGGGAAGTTGACATGCAGTTCTGGCATTCTGGTATTTGCGTTTTAAAGATGGGATTAAAAAACAAATTTCAGTCAAGGAGAAACAAAACACTGAAGTTATTTGTGACATCTCCAAGAGCATAAATACATTCTTAGGAACAGCCAACCTCAGGTCCAAGAGGCCTTCTCATATGAAAAGATTTTTTAAAACTGTTTTTGCCTGTTCTCTAACTCAAAATGAAGGGGGGCGGGGAATCAGAGCCCAAATGCACTGATTTATAACGGTTGTAGTAAGATTTCTGAAAATTCAATTGAAGACATTTAAGTGAAAGTAAAAAATCTTTGAGCAAGGAAAAAGGTTTTAGAGCACCAATGCCCTTTCTGATGACAGTGGAAACGCCAGCTATTTCCCTGAGTGCTAGCTGAGGATCTTCTAGGAATCTGCTTCTGTTGTTTCTGTCAATGAAACTGAGCTGGCAGTGGGTATTATTTCACCTGCCTGCATTACACTCTAGGGTGCAAGTGATTTGAGTGCAACATGGGTGAGTGGAAGCAAGGCTTTTAGCTGCCACCTAGATCCACCTCTGCTGGAAGGTCAAAAATGAAATATATATATATATGTCTAGGAATTGGCTGTTTCCTTTCCAGGGTGCCAAGAGAGGATGTTCTTACAGCAGAGGTTTCTAGGTTTGCCTCTGTTTTTGGAACTGAAACAGATTGTACCTACTGGATCAGAAGCAACATCACTAGAGACATCACCACTGTTCCAGCGGGCCTTTCAGAATGACACACTGAGTACTCAGTGTGGGACCAGATGGATCCATATTTTAAGCTAGGTTCAGATAGATCATTAGCTAGGGATAATGAGGCATGGAGTTCCCCACATTTAGAATCAGTCGGTCTGAAAAAGTCAGGCCAGCTGACTCTGAACATGGGAAGTTATGGGTCAGAATAGCACCATCTGTACGATGGTGTTTTCTGGACTAGGCCAAGCCATGGCCTCGAAGCTTATGTGAGTTTTGTGGTCACACTCCTGTGACTTCGAGAGCTAGGAAAAAACCCAATTAGATGAGTCTACCAGAGATACCAAACAAGGCCTCTCTGTTTGACATCAGACTTCATCTGAAGCAGATGGAGGCACACCTGTAGGGGGCAGGGACTTATAGATCCACATAGATGCTTAGTATATGAGCTCTTAATCTGAATTAAGGGACAATGCAGAAATGGGCTATGAGTTACTAGAAGGCTTAAGACTACGCAGTCTGACTGTATAACAAATGTGTCAAATCTAAAGAGGTGCTGTGCTATTGATGGGCCTTACTGCATGCTTCTTATTTTGATGACTTTCTTTGAAATAACTAAAAATAACAAAGCAAAACAAAATGCATTGTTACAATTTTATGCTAGCCTTTGTAACTCTCAGTTTACCATTGTAAGGGAGGTATGTGCAACTGTTATTCACTGAGATCAGAGCAAACCTAGGGTGATGAAATATGACATTGCAATATCTGAAAACATCCACATCTTTGACTGTTTGGTGGTAATGAGACAGGATATCTTATGGAACATTTGGCCCCAAGTAATCCACCCAAAGATGCTCTGATCAACATCTCCACACTTTCCTGTGTCCCTCCCAAGGAAAATTTTGAGTTTGCAATATGTATCTCAAAACATGAATCAATTGTGGCAGTGGCCCTATACATAAAGATAAGCATTTGTTAATTCCAGTAGTTATTTATTTTGTTTAAGTGTTATTGATACTAAAGAGTTTATAGTGTCCTATTTTTCTGTGGAGTTTGTAATAAAGAAGATCTCAACAAGGATTATTATTATTATTATTATTATTATTATTATTATTATTATTATTATTATTATTATTATTATTATTATTATTATTATTATTATTATTATTATTATTATTAATAATAATAATAATAATAATAATAATAATAATAATAATAATAATAATAATAATAATAATAATTTCACCAATACATCAATCAGTCCTAGGCACTTGAGAAGGGCCTGACTAGTGATAAGAACTACCAAACCCAGCATAAATATATTGTTTGCTGTGTGTTACTGTTGTTTTATGTCAATAATAATAATAATAATGATAATGATGATAATGATAATAATATGTTGAACAAACTCTCCGCTATCAAGATTTACATCTTGAAAGAATAACATTGAGCAACGCAGAAAAAGTAGGAACGCAAATTAGGAATGCCAGAAAATAAAGAAGCTCCTGAAAGAGAGAAACAGCACATTGCTTCATTAAGAAGAGATTTTAGCAAAGTTAGGTCAGCTGCAAAAGAGAGTAGTCTGCATTTTCTGTAGAAGGTTACATGGTTAATAGACTTGGAAAAAGAAGAGTCTACAATTGTATCACAATTTCAAAGAGTAGCTCAAGAACCTTGAAAACAACACCGATTGCATCTAGGACAAATTATGGCAAATTGTGGGAGCAGATAAGCTTCAGACTATTAGTCGTCAGAAAAAAAAACTGTTGATAATGAAAATTATTTGGATTATTTTTACTGGCAATAGAAACTAGCACGTTAGCATCTGGAAAAAAAAGTCTTTTTAATACCTCTTTTTGGACTGGTAGGTGATAGAAGTAGAAGAATGCTGGTTGATGCTAAAAAAGACAAAAGCTGGTGGATTTTTTTTATTTTTTTATTTGAAAAAGAAAATATAATGAAATGCGGAACAACCTGCAATAGGAACATTAACTTAAATTGATTACACCTAAGGAAGCAATATGGTAAGAACATTAAATGCATGCCCCCTTCCAAAGGTACTTATTTTATTTATTTATTGTTCATATTTCTATCCCGCCCTATGCCTGAAGGTCTCGGGGCAGGATATTAAAACAATAAAAGCATATATTAAAACAACAGTGTCTGCAAATGGGAATGGAAGATGTATTCTCATTAATCGACTTCCTGAACACAGTGAGGGAGCCTGATGGACTTCAAAGGGGAGACTATTCCATAGTCTGGGGCCATCATTGAGTTAAATAGATGCTGTTAAAACTTACCTGCTACACTAAAGTCAGGAAGTGTAGTGAAGCATTGTGTTTAAAACCAATTATTATTACAGAACTGTTGTAGTTCCATAATCTATATTGGAATATTTGATTTAAATCTTACAAAGGTCGACATTTGAACTTTCAAAATCCAAATTTGCACATTCAAACTCGATTATGGATTTTCAAATAATTTGAATGTGTAGATTCATATCTGTCATATACGAATCTGTGTGAAAATTATATCGATCTTGTGCTTAAAATAGGGGATTAAAACAGGATGCATATGGAATAATACAGGATGCGTACAGATTTTTACAGAATGCTCACAGATACGTATAACAGATATGAAGGTTGTCAACATTTGTATCTTTAAATACGAATCTAACATTCGAACGTACGGATTCGAATATTACAGATTCAAATCGTATTTTATGACATTCGGATCTTAACTATCCGAATTGAATAGGATTTTTTGACATTCTAATCTACTTAGATTTGGATGTCAAAAATACATTTGTGCACTTTCCTAAACTGTTGTAACACTTAAGTTTCAGGAAGACTATCGACATTGAATAGTAGATAGATGAATATACATTGCTTTGTCACCATGGCAGAATACTTAATATTGTAAAGAAAACATTACACTCAGCTACATATGTTTTACAGCAGAGACAGACAAGCTGATGTTGGACTGTATCATCCCTGACAAGTGATCATGTTGGCTAAGGATGGTGGAGCTTGGAGGTCTTACAGACTTGGTTGATTGGTTCAGCACCTGTTCTGCATGATACAGAAGAAACTTACCCACGGGACCACCTTCAAAAAACATCTTTGCTGCCATATCTCAGCCTAACTGCTAAGCGGAGACCCATCCTAATTCACACAGACTTAGGAACTCAACAAGAGATTATTAAAGCTAAATTATTACTGATAGTTATGGGGAAATTCTTATGATACAATCTCATGCTGGTAGTTCTGAAGGGCAGAGAAGGGCCATGGGGTGTTTTTCCACTGTCACTAGAAGTACCCATTAAGTACCCATTAATGAGTACTTAATGGGTACTTTTAGTGACAGTGGAAAAACACCCATTGAATCATTCTCAGAGCAGACAGACTGACAAGGTGCGTCTTTCACCCAGCAGGCCTACTTTTTCTTCTCTACTGTGGCCAGATGCTGTTAAGATTAGCTTGATATAAAAAAGGAAGAAAAGAACAGCATGGCCTCATCCTTAGAAAAATAAAATCACCTTATAATGTTCCTGCAAGTGCTTGCATTTGCCATTTTGTTAGACTGGGAATGCATGAGATCTAAATGCACAATAATTTGCCAAGAAAAAAAGGGGAGATGGTGGTTGTTATCACAGAAATTACAGGACAGGGCACATGTCAAATAACAAAGCATATCTTCCCAAGCAAACCCTGGGAAACATATCGGAGCATCTTTTATTGTTATTTTTTTAAAGGCCAGGGTTCCCCACAGCAACGTGAAACTGGTCAGATCTCAGAATATTTGGATATTGTTTGATCTAGTCCAGTCCAGGGTTGTGCATGAGTATTCATAACATTTGATATTTGTATGAATTTGGACATTTGTATACAAATCACATATTATGTCATTCGTATTCGTACAAATGTTTCGGAACATTCATATGAATGCTTTGGAACATTAATGAACCTGGGGAGGTGGGAAAGCGGCTATGCTAGTTACATCTGCAACGGATCCAGTGTACATTGAGAGCGAATTCAAAGTGGATTCAGGGCAGATACGATGCTTTCAGAGCAGATATGTTATCGGATACGAATTGGATACATATTGGAAATGTACGCATATACTGTACATTTGTAGCAAATAGAATCCTATACATTCTAAGGGGATTATTCAAATGAATACAAATTTTCTTTCATTCGATTTGATATGAATCAAATGCAAAAAAATCCCATTCATGTACATCCGTAGCCCAGACTTTACCAATATAGTATCCACAAATGTTTTAGGCTGCATTTATGAGTGATATTTGGCCCACCTCCAGCTAGTACAGCAGGGTCTAATACAGCAGGGCAGATCTTGCCATTTACCTTTTCCTGATATTCTCCAATGGATCCTTACTTTTCTTGCTTTTCTCCCTAGCTTCTTCCTCCCCCCCCCCTTGCCCACATGTTGTTACACATAGCAAAACACATGGATGAAGCAAGTAAGCGCCATTACCTTTGGCAGGAAGATGAGATGGATTCATACACCACTGAACTGGCTGTGGCTGATGGTGAGGTCATCGGATGGGCAGCATTGTGGGAAGCAGTAGCGGGTTGGCTGGCCGAAGCAGGCAGCATAGCAGAAGGGGCACAACTGGTAGACACTGGCGCATGCTCAACGGGGGTACTGATTAAAGTTAAATTGAATAAAACAAAGCGGATCTTTAAAAGCTGTGCTTTTTAACAATGTTAAATCCATTTTGTATGTGCACAGAAGATACAAAACAAAGAGTTAGGCAAAACAAAACAAAACACTCAAGCAATGTTGAAGCACAATTTAGAGTTCAATGGCACAGAAATGTCAGGGTTAGCCTTTAGCCACCATCAGAGCTGAATTAAAATTGCCTGGCGTTCATGGAGACTGGGTGAGACAGGAAAGTTCTGTCTACAATTGAGTATGCATATGGGAACGCCATGAATATGTTAGTTGAGCTAGATGGTACAAATGACAAATCAGCTGCTTGCTGATGTTGGGGAAAGTGCATAAGAACATAAGAAGAGCACTGCTGGATTAGGCCACAGCCCAGCATCATGTTTCACAAAGTGGCCTACCAAGCACAATACAAAGGCAAAACCTTCACCGGCTCTTTAGTCGCTGTAAATTGGCTTTAGAGGCATCTGGCCTGTTTCTGCAACTTGGAGGCAGTACCTAGGCATCCCTTGTAGCAGCCTTTGATAAACTCATCTTCCACGAATTTGTCTAACCTACACTGGAAAGTAGGTTTGTGCCAAATTTCTTTTTAACACACTTGGAGTCTAAGGACTGTTGGGTCCTTTGTGCAACAAGTCTGGTCTCTCAATGGTGCCTCAGGTCAGGTAATGTGCACATGAGTCTTGTTATTATGGTCACCATTCTCAGAGATTGCAGTGTATGTTGACTTCCTTGAAAATCAAACTTTTTTCAAAGCACAAAGTTTGTGTATGATATTAGCCCCCTGCCTAATAACATATGTGATGCTGTTTCTTTGATATGGAGGCATTCAACCTGCAGGATAAATTTGGTTATATGACAGAAGCAATCAATTGGATTTTCAATTAGAGTTTGTACATGGTCTAGTGGAAGTCCTACAGTGTGGTTTTTCTGATTATGTGACTCATGGGCCCTTTCTGCACTGGGGCTTATTCTGGATTATATCCCAAAATAACGACCTGCACCAACTTGCAGATAGCAGGTTCCTCTTCTGGAATATAATCTGGTACAAAGTCCAGTGCAGAAAGGACCATGGTAAGACTCCATTCATATAGAACAGCAGTTCTCAACCTTCCTAATGCCGCGACCCCTTAATGGAGTTCCTCATGTTGTGGAGACCCCCAACCATGGGAGTAGAAGTGGGAGGGAAGGGAGGTGGGAAACTTGTCACGACCCCTCTGAAAGGGTAGTTCAACCCCCAAAGGGGTCCCGACCCCCAGGTTGAGAACCACTGATATAGAACCATGGGCTACCTAGAATGTTAGTATCATTAAGAGGCATTAACATAGCCAGAGATGCAAAAAAGATTGGGGTGGGGGAGCTTAGGGGCCTTAAGATCTGCTTTTGCTGTGGAAAAAACCTGATTTTTTTCTGAATCCTGATGGGAAAATGGTCTTCTCAGATTGCAAAATGGCTTTTAACCCTTCTTAGTGGCTTTTGGCTTTTTATTATTCAAGGCTCTTTGCCTCTCATGCTTACTGAAACTATAACTTCATCACTAGTCAGTCTGAAATAAAATAATTACTGTAGAGTTTAGTCCCCTTTCTGCACTTACTTGTTAATCTCGACCAAGGAGCTTAGTACACATTGCCTGGAACAAATGTTAATCCAAATCACATCTGTAATAAGGGCTCAGTAATGCAGATTAGTTCTAGTCTTGATAAATGTGGTCTGCATCTGAGCTAACACTGTCTAATCTGGGTCAAGAAAGGGTGTTTATCCACTGTCACTAAAAGTACCCATTAAGTACCCATTAATGGGTACGTAATACCATTTTTGTACCCATTAATGGGTACTTAATGGGTACTTCTAGTGACACCCAAAGTGGACATGGTTTCACACTTACAATGTGACTGCAAAGTTTCCTTTGAAACACTTACACAGCAGAGGGCATGTGAATGTCAATGGTGTCTTTGCAGTGGCTCAAAGACACCTCATGTCTGTGGCAAAGGTATCTTCAAATTGCTTTTGAAGGGACTTTGCCTCCGCTACCCAAATGCAGTGTTTGATTGTCAGGAATGTGAGCCAATTCACTAATGTGGAACAGGGCTTGGGCATCTGCATTGCATTGCTCTTTAGCGTGCATTTGCTGCTCTAAACCCCACTCAATGCAGATGCTTCTGCCTGCAGTTGATCCAGGTTTAGCCAATTGAATTCATTAATCCAGATTAAGTGAGGTAAGTGCATAGCCTATTCTTCACATTCCCAGCATAGGTTTACACACGTATCCATTACACATGCATGCAAAATGTACAGCTGACAGTTCATTACAATATGAAATATAAAGAAATATTAAATACAATATAAATACAAAATCTATAACATTGTGCTAGCATGCTCTTCTCCCATAAAGGGCTGTGTTAAAAAATATAAGCCTCAGGGTAGAAGTTCTTTGGCTTCTGCTCTCAATTAGAGGGGTATTTTGCAAGAGATGGAGACCAAAAGATGCTTGAAGCAAGGTGACAATTATTTCAACATAGAAGACCCTCCAGATGTTACAGAGACTTCCTTGAATATATTTTAGAATTAATGTCACATCGCCTATAGGACTTCAGCTGGGTTCACCTGTGCCCCACGTAAGCTGAAAGCATGATCCAGAGTATATGTTGGATGCTCCTACATCTGGACAGAATGCATGCATCGACGAGTCGTGCCAGGAGAAGAGTTTCACACAGTTCCAGGCCTGCCATTATCAGACTTTTTATTAAGACTTTTTATTAATATTCCCTGGTTTGAACAATTATCAAAAGTTGCTGCCTCTCCATAAAGATTTTATATACTATTACCCATCAAACTGGTTATCCTCCCCACCCCCTAAATTCAACAGATTATTGGTATCTTTTAAAAAAAGAAGATCTGTATTCCTTTCTCCAGTGGAAGTGATTCCAGATTATATCCTGGAACAGGGACCTGCCATCCGCACGCTACTGTAGACTGCAATAGGCCCCAGGTAGGGATGTACATGAATATTCATAATATTTGATATTCGTACAAGTTCATACAAATGTGTACATTTGTATACAAATCACGTGGTACGACATTCGTACATTGAAATTAATATTCGTACAAATGTTTCAGAACATTCAGAACATATGAATGCTTCGGAACATGTGTAGACTGGGGAGGTGGGAAAGCCACATCTACAATAGATCCAGAGTGCATTCAATGTGGATTCAAAATGGATTCAGGGTGGATTTGATTCTTTCAGAGCTGATATGGGATTTGTATTGGATACATATGGATACGTACCAGATACATATTGGATATGTATCAGATACATATGTGTTCATATTGGATATTCATATGAATTCATATGAATACATTCGTATCAAATAGAATCCTATCACATTTGAAGGGGATCTATTCAAACGAATACAAATTTTCTTACATTTGATTTGATACAAATCAAATGCAACACCCCCCCCCCCCACACACACAATTTGTGATTCACTGTAGCCCCAAGCAGAACCTGCTGTTATCTGCACCAACATGTGGATGGGAAGTCCCTATTCCAGGATATAACCCAGAATAAATTACAATGTAGAAAGGACCTATAAGAATGACTCTGTTATGTATTATTGTTTTACATGGAAAACAAATAATACATGGCCAATTTGCACTTGACCCAGTAGTTCATGCATGGTAAATTACCAGAAACAGCTCCTTCTGTGTGGGAGCTTACTAAGGGTGAACTACAAGGTTTAGGTGCCCTGCACATGTACCAAGCATCCACTAGTGCCAGAGCCAGTAAGGCTCTGGATGTACCATCTGCATCTCTTTCTGGTAGGAAGAGGTGCCAGAAGGTCACCTGCCTGGTGACACACATGTGATAATGTGCTGTATTGCCAGGTAGCCCCCACACGTGTGCTGGCGCAAAAAAACAAAAATCAAACATGGCGGTGCCTGGACACCTATCCACACTTCAGGTAAGTTGTGGACAGGCTGGGAGAGAATTTGTATGTTCTAAGCATCTACAAGTGCCGATGCTCAGAGCGTACTAGCACTAAGCCTTTAAGCTGACTGAGGCTTAGAGCAAAAAGGATTACAGTCAACATTTGTATCCTCATATATATACTAAGCAAATGTATGTAAATAATTCACAGTTATTTCCACTGGTAAACACAACTTAATGCTAACCAAGCATGGGGAATCTGTAATTCTCCAAATGTTGCTGAACTTCAGCTTCTGTTATCCTTGTCCACTGCCCTGCTGCTTGTGGGTTGATGGGTACGGCAGCCCAACATCTGAAGGATATCAGATTCTGATGTTCAGAGGTCAGAATGACAGTTAAAATGATAGTGCCATCAAATTATGGCGACACAGCAGAGATATATAATATTTGTTAATTTTAATCAATGTGATATATTTCAAAGAACTTCATTTTTAAAGTAAAATAAGTAGCTGGCAAAAACAACAATAGTGCCATAAAATACCAGACAGAATAAGAGGAGAAAAGGGGGATCAGATGGAAGAAAAGTGTTTCCAAATAGCTTCAAAGATCCCCTTTTGATTTGAAGGGGTGATTTGCATGGACTATATTTAAAAGATGCTCTACATCCAAAGGATGACCAGTTACTATTTAGACTGCAGACTGAGCTGGTACACAGGATAGCAGAACACACTCTTCCCTACTTTTAAGTTTGTGACAATTATCAAACATTTTAAAGGAAATATATATTTGATTATGCATTTCATTTTTGGAAATAATTTGAACATGATCAGTGTAAACTGACTTAGTATGTATACTGGCTAGTGGCTAGATCTATATCAAGTATCTAGCACCTGTAGAAACACATTCTAGAATCTCTCTCTGTGTGTATCTCAGAACATTATGAAATTTATTTAACATCTTTCCTATTTCACAAAAGACCATACAGTATTGACTTACCAGATACAGTTGCTGCCTGTCACCACCTACATATTTCTTTAATCTATTGTTATTATTATTATTCCATTGATTTTCATAAGTGCACCAAGTGTGTATCTCCACAAGCTGGAGGGTGAATTTAAGGCAGACCACAGTGCACCAGTTGGAGTGGGGTGGTTGTGACTGTCTCCTTTTCTTGGTATTATTTTTATAATATACAGATCTGTACAAGATGACAGTTCTGCACACTCCCTGGTCCCTTGGAACCTGTGATGGTGTAGGTTTGCACCATTGAGCAGATTCAATAAGCATCCCCCCAAAAGAGGCCCCTGAGGAATGCTGGGGGACGCACACTACATACTGCCTCACAGTGTGCTGAGAAGAATTGTATCCCCCCATCCATCACAATCTTTGGTGCCCTTTGGAACTCATGACAATGCGGTTTCATAAGATGCAAAACTTTATAAAAATGCAAAGATAGATGTGACACAGAGCAAGAAGAAAGGCACGGGCAAAGAGAAGCTTTGGACCCTCACAAACAGGGATGGCGGCTAGAGATGGTGGCAGCAGAGGGAGATGACTTTACCCTCTCCTGAGAAGAAACATTTACTGAAAGAAATGCATCCAATCATAGAGGGCACAGGCTGAGAATACTGGGAGCAGTGGTGAAGGAGGAAAGTATCTTATCACCAGACCGAGACCAGGGACTAAGAAAGATGAACTGAGGGAGCATTATGATACTTGTGTGTGATCAAGCCAAAAATGGGCTGAGTCCTCATAGTGCCCTAAGATGGACTAATCTGTTGTGATGTGGCTCAGCTAGGGACGTGCAAGAATATTTGAAACATTCAAAATTTGATCAAATTCGTATGTCTATACATTCCTTTTTTAACATTTGAACAAATTCTAATGTTTTTAATCATTTGGACGAATTATTCGGACATTTGTATGTGTACAGATATGTACGCATTACATACGTATCCATACGCATCTTATTTGTATCTGTATGCATTTGTACGGATATGTACGGGACAAAACGGGATGCATAAGGGATAAAAAAGGACACATATGGACATACGAATGTGGTTGAGATTTGTATCATCAAATACGAGTGGAATACTTGTACGAATAGATATGAAAGTGTTCAAATCAGTTTGAATTTGAATACAATCGTTTTTTCTCTATTTGTACAAAGACATTTGAATATTTGAATCGAATGTCAAAAAATTGCATTCATGAAAACGCCTAGGCTGAGCTCAATATTAAGTGATAAAACTCATGTATTCTCATGCATATTTGAATTAGCCATATGCTTTTTCAGACTGAAACATTTATAACGCATTCAAGGTGCATACTGAAAGATGCCAAAATTATCCTAGGACATTATCAACGTATCTAAATATGAATATAACCTTCCCATTCTGTTAGTCTTGACTGAGTTCTATACGTTTGGCAGGTGTCATGAAGCAATCTGCATTTCTAAAAATACAACATACCATGTCTATAGATGAAATTGCTCTTCCATACACACTCCCACTCGCACACACATACCTGTTGGCAGTTCTAATTCTTTCTCAAAAGATATTAAATGGTTCAGCAGTTGTTAGGTTGGTGGAAATCGTATTAACCCCTTCCGTACACATATCAAAACACACTGAAGCCTTTAAGGAATGAGTAGCAAACACACAGCTTAGATGGAGAATATGTCTGAACAGTTGGTCTTCCATTTTGCAACGGATGAAAGATGCAGTTATTCTCTTTTAGAAAATATGCAAAGTTACATTGGCATGTGGTCCTCAAGCAAACTTTTGAACCTAGCAAATGTTGGCACACCACAGTGAAAGGTTATGTAACAATCAGTAGAAGCTAATATGGAAATTTTTCTGGATCTTTACACTTCTGTGACTGTTTATGCAGAGTCCTGGTGAGTACATATGCGTGTCAGATTGAACCCCTAACATGTCTGTATATTGGATGAACACCCAGTGCAGGCAAATCGTGAAGGCTGAATCTAGATGTTGATTACTTATCCCACTATATTTTGATGTTCCGAAACAAAGCATGGCTATTTTGGAATATCCATGCTTTACTCCAGAATATCTAAACATAGAGGAATAAGCAACCAATGTCTGGATGCAGGCTCAGTTACCTAAACTGCTAGTTCTCAAAAAGAGTTTCACTTGTAACAAGGACTCCACTGAATTTGCCAGTGTTGTGCACTTTACTAAAGTGATTTGGGAACATCAGGAATCGTGTGTGTGTAACAGCATATGTGGAATTCTAGCCGTAACTTAGCCTTGTATTTTATCTACTGGGGAAAAAAAGGAATTGCAGGCGTGTAAGGAAGAAAAAACAAAATCCTCATACTTTGGGAAGGTAAATCCTTTCCTTTTATTCAACATAGAAATGAAGAGGGCTGCTCCATTCCCTAAGTACCAGCCCACAGAAGGCTAATAAAACATTTTGGGTCTTATTTGCAGGGGTTGCTTAATGGTGTGTGTGTGTGTTTAAAATTAGATTAAAATGGAGGGATTATCCATATTTGTACAATATAAGCAAATCTGGTACTAGCCGGTAGAGTTTACTGATAGGTTTGTTAATTTTTTGCAATGATTGGGACATTGTTGTAAAGTGAGGTCAAATTCTTATGAAGTGAGGTAAAACAGTGCTTCAATTTGTATTTGCTCATGACAGCGTTCATTAAAAAATCAGGTGTGGAGTAGTTATATATGGCACCAAGTCTGCATCCAGTTGTCTATTATTAATCCCACTGTATTTGGATATTCTGGAATAAAGCATGAATATTGCAGATTTTCTGTGCTTTGTTTTGGAATAACCAACTAAAGCAGAACAAGTAACCAGAGTTTGGATGCAGCCTTAGTCACGGACCAGAAACTGAAAGTAACTGACATGTCACATATGGATTGACTTAAACCCCTCAAGGAGAAAGGTCGTTTGACTGTGTATTGAAAACAGTATGGCTACATGGAGTCAAGTGGGTATGTAGATATGTATTTAAAGAAAAGCAATTACTGGGGTGCTCCATGAGAAGTTAGAAGATGTTATTGCAAACCCATAGCAAAGATCCAAACGAGAGTCAGTCTGGGGGTTACACAATGCAATGTACCTTTGGTAACCGGAGGCAGCAAAAGGGATTGCCTGGCCAGGGCTCGTAGAACTGACCTCCCTCTGACTTGTACCTGTTCCAAACCTCACGGAACCTTTGGAGGCCACTGTTTTAGCTTTGTCAGTGTTGGCATCCGTGCTGAAAGACTTAGGGCGATGCCAAACACTTGACGTCACATACTGCGGCTCATGAGCAGTACCTGCAGGGCTGGGTAACAGAGAGTGTACATGCATGAGAGATACATTTGACTCCAGCACCCACAGCAAAAAAGAAAAAGAAAAGAAAAAAGGATAAACTTTGACTCAAGAAGCATCGGTGGGAATCTGGCCACCAAAGAAGCTGGCACTTTAAGGATAAGGAAACTTTAAAGTTCTGCAGTGTTCCTGACCTTGGATTTCATTATATCCTTTTGCCATGATGTGGCATTCTTAAAAAGAAGCAGGAACAAGGTGATGTGGATACAATGAGTGTCTCATTGCACATTAAGGTTACAAAGGCACACCCCCAGCTTGGCATATTAGCTGCATGTGAGTAAAACTGGATCAAAGGCGTGGATCCATCTCCATGTAGGCCTTCGTAACTTCAGAAACCTCTTGAGAGTTATAAAAGAAAGCGCTTATGGAAATGGAAGACAGAAAATGCCACAAACACAATGTAAAGAAACCTGGATGCCACTATTAAGCATTTTTCTGAACTGCACTTGCTGAAAAGTGATGCACAGTAAATCCTTGATATTTTTCATTTGTACATCAACTGGAGGGAATTTTTGTTACCAGGATTACATTGGTTGGTTCCAAAGCACTGGGAAACAACTGCAAGTTACAGTATGTTTCACTAATATTTTTACATGTATATGCACCATGTAACAATATTAGTTTATTTAATATTAAAAGATTTCTATACCACTTCTTTCTATCAAAACCTCAAAGCTGTTTAGAATAAAACATTTAAAAATGAGGTTAAAATAGTTAAAGGCAGCAGTATATAAAACACAATTAAAAACTGAGACAGTCATTCACACCGGGCATGCCTGGGTGAATAAATAATTTTTCAACAGGTGCCTAAAATAATAATAATAGACACCTCACAAACATCTGAAGGAAGAGCATTCCATCACAAATAAGGGCTTGCTAATAAGAAGTCACCACTTCTTATTAATTGGGGCAAGCTGTTGAGAAAATACTTGTGTAAATAGGAGAACATACTGGGATTTGGATTCAGTGCAGGGAAAGTTGAAACAACCTCTCAGCGTGTAGAAGATACCTTATGCTTCAATGCAACTTTGGATGCAACCCCTAGATAACTGAGGAACCCAGAAATCTTGTCAGAGCTCTGTTTACCTTTTAGCTACAAGGAAATGCTCAAATTCTGAAAAGCAAAATATGAGTACAAAAATATCTGAGACACAAATGAAGAACGTGCATACAGAATCTGTTTCAATGTCATAAGAGCAGACATATATCTCACTCTTCAGTAAGAATAAATAACATTCACAATTTATAATTGAGATACACTCTGATCGACACCAGCGCGATCAATTACTATCCAAAATACGACTTCCTGAGCCACTGTTACTTTTTCTATATAATTGTCAGGTAAAATGTAAGGTGCAGTACAAGCAACTATAAATCTAATCTGTCCAAATATCTTTTATGCCCAGTATCCACAGACTGAGAATAAGTTTAGGAGTGTTTAAAAACCCATTGATGAATGGGATCTGAATAAACAAAACTTTTTGAGTGGATGTAGCCATTATACATGAAAGCTCAAGGATGTCTAAAGCAAAGAGGAAGTTAATGCACATTACCTGTTTTCGAATTTTTCAGCAACATTTCTCTTGCCACTGTAGAAGGAGGGGAATACAGTATGAATGAAATTAGTGAATGTTTTGGTTGGTGCAAAAGATAGTATACACAGCCATCTCCATCAGTAACCAAGGCAGAATGTCTCTTCATAGAAAAAGTATGATAAAAATTAAGAAAAAGTAAGAGAAAAGGGTTCTGATCCAAAAAGCCTCTTCTTGACATACTGGTTTTCAGTGCGGACAGTTGGCATGAGAAAGGAATGGAGGGATATCTAGTTATATAATCCCCAACCTGGAACCTGTTGATTCCAGAACGTTACTAGAAAACCTGTTAGAAAATGATAATATAGGATATCACTTCCCTGCAGTTGCTGTTTCCTAGTCAGACAATGCCATGGTGAGTGTCACGCACACATCCAGTATTTGGCCGTCAGCAAATACCTAGAAGTGCACATTGCACATGCATGTCCATCAGTTTTAGCCTCCATGCATGTGTGACGGATGGAGTGACAATGGTGACTCTGTCCAAAAGGTGAGTTAATGCTACTGCTATTGCTGGAAAAACTGTGGCTAGCACTGGACATTTCAGCAATATTTTTTTAGTGCATTTTAGGGGGAATAGAGGTGGGCTATGGTCGGGTTGCACAGTTAAGTGTGGTGGCACACCACACTGGCGCTGTAATGGCACTATATTCCACCTGTCTTGATGGGGACTGTGAAGGTCATCAGGCTTTGACAAAGACTTGTTGTTCAACTGCTTTAAGTATGAAACAATCTCCAGTCACCAACACAGTTTACATAAACATTGGAAGTCTGAGGGCGCAGTTTTCAGAAACCTCAGACAAGCAACATGCATACCAGTGTAAATGCCACATAGTGTTAATGGAAGATCTATAGAAAATCTTGCAAGTGTCACTGGGGCCAGTATCTGAAACCGAATGGGCCAAAATTTTATAGATAAAGAAGGTCTACTCCTCTTTCCTTCCCGAGTGAAATGACAATGGCAGGGTCTACATAGTGCTTTGAGGAACCTTGAATGCACTAGGAGAGGTTCAGTGCACATGTAGTGCAGAGAAACAGTGCAGCATCTGCACAGACAACACACTATTTTCCTGCTATGCCACCATGAACTTCATTTCCTGTGTCTGGATCCTCCTCTTCCTCCTGCGATCCGATTCAAAGCTGGGAATTTCCCCACTTTGAATCTGACAGCAGGGGCAGCCCTTCATCAAGCTTTGAGATCAAACCTGGGGATACTGTGGCTTTGACCATGACAGGTGGGAGGGTTGCCTGCTCCTGCACCAACATCAGTGGCATCACAATGGTGAAGACCAAGAGAGGTAACCTAGTCAAGAGAAGCACCAGCGTTGAATCAGTGGGGAGGCCCCTTCCTCAGTCAAGCACCATTTCTGCACCATTTCGGAATCTATTCCTTGGGGAATCTGTTCCTTGTAGTTCCCAATCTAAATGAAGACCCCATATGGCTGCATGAGGTGTATAGCACCCAATGGCAATGGGTGCTAAATAGTGTTGCCATGCAGACATGGTAGCACCCATCCTAAGGCATGGCACAACTGCCCTGCACAACTGTCAATCAGGAGTCATGTCCATTGACAGTGGGCATGGGAGATGGCTGAATAGTTGCCTACGTAGCTACTAGATTGCCAGCCACTGGTTGTGTAGCTCATCTGCATAGTCATTCTATGAAGAGAAAACATACTGGCTAAAACCTAGACCCATTTCAATCTGGCTTCAGACCCGGTCATGGCATGGAAACTGCCTTGGTCGCCCTGGTTGATGACCTTCTCCGGGAGAGAGACAGGGGGAATGCTACCCTGTTGGTTCTCCTGGACCTCTCAGTGGCTTTCGATACCATCGACCATGGTATCCTTTTGGAGAGACTATGGAGCTTAGGAGTGGGAGGCAATGCTTGTCGTTGGTTCCACTCCTATCTCCAGAATAGATCCCAGATAGTGGCCGTGGGAGATACTGTTTCGACACCCTGGGAACTTACCTGTGGGGTTCCTCAGGGATCGATCTTATCTCCCATGCTATTTAACATCTATATGAAGCCGTTGGGAGAGGTCATCAGGAGATTTGGAGTAAGGTGTCATCAATACGCAGATGATACCCAGCTCTATCTCTCTGTACCATCTGAATCAGGAGAGGCGGTTGAAGTGCTTGACAGGTGACTGGAGGCAGTAATGGACTGGATGAGGGCCAATAAATTGAAGCTGAATCCAGACAAGACAGAGGTGCTGTGTGTCACAGGGTCTCGGGTCCGGGTAGTTGGGAGACACCCTGTTCTTGATGGGGTTGCAATACCCTGGAAGGGACAGGTGCGTAACTTGGGGGTACTCCTGGACTCCGCGCTGATGCTTGAAGCTTAGGTGGAGGCTGTGGCCAGGAGTGCCTACTCCCAACTGCGGCTGGTATGTCAACTGAAGCCATTTCTGGAGAGAGACGACTTGGCCACAGTTATCCATGCTCTGGTAACCTCTAGACTGGACTACTGTAATGCTCTCTACATGGGGCTGCCCTTGAAGACAGTTCGGAAGTTGCAGCTAGTGCAGAACGCAGCTGCCAGAGTGTTGACCGGAACAGCTAGCAGGAGGCACATCACGCCGGTTTTAAAATCGCTGCACTGGCTACCAATTCACTACCGAGCCCAATTCAAGGTGTTAACTTTGACTTATAAGGCCCTAAATGACTTGGGCCCCAAATATCTAAAGGAGCACCTTCTCCCATATCGACCTGCCCGTGCCTTAAGATCAAGTGGTGAAGCCCTCCTGGTCATCCCACCACCCTCATTAGTGAGACTGGTGGGCACCCGGGTAAGGGCCTTTTCAGCGATAGCTCCCAAATTATGGAATAGCCTCCCTCTTGAGGTGCATCATGCCCCCTCCTTACAGATATTTAGGAAGGCGGTAAAGACCCACCTCTTTACCCTGGCCTTTGGCTAAGATGAGATGATTATATTCTCTTCCTTCCCTAATCACAGGCACTACAAACAAGATGAGAACTCATGGGAACAATAGGGAATGTACTGTTCTAAATTTACTGAACTTTTAAGTGTTTTTAATCTATATTTTATGTCTATATTGGTTTTAATTTACTTTTCATTTTTAATGTGTATCTTGTGATTAATTGGCTGTTACCCGACCAGAGACCTTAGGGTATGGGGCAGGATAGAAATGTAAACAAACAAACAAACAAACAAACAAACAAACAAACAAATAAATAAATAAATAAATAAATAAATAAATAAATAAAAACATGAATTAAGCTCCTCTTCTCAGCTCTTATTGTCTTCAATAAGACTTTTTTTTTAGTAATTTTATATATAATACATAATTTTATATTGTGTTTTTACTGCTGTAACTCACCCTGAGCCCTTTGGGTATAGGGTGGGAGAAAGAAAGGAAGGAAGGAAGGAAGAAAGGAAGGAAGGAATAATTTTGATGAGTTAAATTTTGTTGGCTGGGAGACAACCACAAAAAGAATAGACTGGTAGGTCATGCTAAATTATATTTTCCTATCTCTGGCTGTAAAAAATTGAGGATAAAAATATTGCTGCTGTTGACATAGGAACCGAAAATTAGTTTCTATCTAGTATTCAGTTGTGTTGTTTTGCAGACGTACATCTTTCTTTCTTATAAGATGTTAGACTCAATTGCTCTTTTTTAAAGTTTATTTTTTAAGTGGATGCTTACCCCTGTGAAAACCCTCTGCACAAATCTCTATTCTATATGAAACAGCTGATGTCTATAAGAGGCTCCATTTCTATTTTCAGAGGCAATAAGGGATCAATCAAGCATACAGTTTAGTTTCCTGTTCATGTAATGTTCATATTTGTATGTCACTTTACAAAACTGAAGGGCTCGGATTTATATGGTAAAATACAAATGAAAAATATACCATGACTTTAATTAATGTGACAGTAATCCCTCATTATAGAAGCAAAGATTGGGTTATACACAATTTCTACCTGTGTTCAAAGATATATACACACACACACATACAATTTCAACATTAGCTATATCGATTGAAATCCATAAGAGTTTTCATTTTATGAACAGTTTTCACTGAATGATGCTTGTATAAAGAGGGATAACTGTAGCTGTTTTAATCCATGCCTTATCTGGCCAATGATGAGCTGCATTAACTATTATAGTAAGGCTGTGGTCTTACTATAATTTTAAACCTCCTTCAGTCCATCTTCAAGTCTGTCTACTCACACCTTTTCATTTATACCCATTTTATTTGACTTTCCTGAATGGAAAGTCCAAACGGAGGATAGAAATTCCACAAATAACAAGTATGGGCAGCCAGAAGATGGATTCAAAAAAGTTTAAAGTGAAGGTGTGACCATGGCCTAAGAGGATGTGTTCACATACAATTTTTTAAAAAAAGGCATCTCAGAGACTGTATAGAGATGGGTTGTAGGTGACATTCTTCCAATGACTATCTGCCCCTTCCCTTTCTTATGACTATGCTCTAGGCTAGAAAAGGTGGATTAAAGATGGAAATGAGAAGAGAAGCACCTTATAAAGTATTTCTGAAATGCTTTAAAAAAACCCTATGTGTGAATGCAGCCAGAATTTCTCCTGCTCTGTGACAATTGTTAGAAAGCACTCTACCTGTGAAACTTTAGATCTTTTCAAAATTCTTCCACTATTGAAAAGCAATTACTCTGTTCATGTGTGATGTACTGTTAGTTTTGAAACCCATGAATAGAATCCCCCAGTTATTATGTGTGCCATATTACTTGTCTCCAAAAACATTGGCCCCAATGACACCTAAATTTAATCCCGTTTCAGTCCACTTTCACCAAAGTGACAAACCTGTTTTCATTCAGTCTTATTGAATTCAGAAAATCTGCCTTTGGGTTTTACAACATGGAAAGAAAAATAACTGGTTGTTTTGCTGATGTAGTTTCTCACTCTAAAAGTGGACTGAAGCTGGAATAAAGCTTAGCTATAGATGGGCTTTTTATGTAGGAACATCAAGGCTCATAAACCAGTTCTGAATGTTAAACTGGAAACAGAAATTCTTGACTAAAAATTGTCCATCTCCTGTTGCAGAGCTATAAAAAAGGCATAAAAGCTCAAACATCAAGGCACTGTCCACACACTTTCAAGCTCATGTATAAAAGAGTAGTTAAGCTGGAATGGAACTCAATGGTATGTGAGTGCATATGTTAGAGTAGTCTGCGAATAACAATAATAGTAATAATAATAATTACTTAAAATAATTTAAAATAATATACTAAGTACTAAACAACATGCAAAAATACTGTCCAAGTATTTACACCCATTCGTTGAGCCTGGAAAATATAAAACACACTTTATTTCCAGCATAGCGAAATTTATAGCAATATAAAGCAATTGATCCAGATCAAAGGCAAGACCAAAGATTAGGCTTCTAGCAGCATTAGGCCTCTATAGTTAACAGAAGGGAAGGGAAAAGCTTTTAGTTTCTGGTGGTTTTGTTTCATATTCATATTTCTTTTATCCCAGGGTAATTTTGATTTTACCCAGTGGCACGAACCAGATGAAATTAGTTTGAACTGTTATGAGCTCCAGCTATCAATATGAATTCTAATCTTCCATAGCATGACTCTAATTTTCAGTCTTATTGATTTTGCTTGGATCTATAGCTCTTCATGGTCAGGTTAGTAGGGGAGAAATTGCTGCTAGTTCTTTCTTCTCCCTGTGGCCTCCCTGTTGGGGGTCCTCTAGAATGGTGTGAGAAGTAACCAGAAGGGAAAAGGAAATCAGCACCTACACTTGAATTCAGTCTTTTCCACAAATGAAAAGAGCCTTTTTCTTCAAATTAGCAACACTTATCCAACCTTTTCTGTTGGACCTTTCAAAGAAGAGGTCAGTCAAACTAAGGAAGTTTCCATAAGCACAATCTACCAGCATCCCACTAGAGCTGGCAGGCAAATCTAATGGTATGTTGGACCTCTGCTGACATATCTTGTCCTTATCCCAAAGAGTTGGTTAGAAGAAAATATGGATATCCCACATTTTCTTAAAAGGACTAGCAATTTCCCCTTGTTTTGGCACAGGACATACTTGGTGTGACCTGAACTGACTTGGCACTAGAACGATAATCTGGGACAACAAAGTTCTTTGCAAAGGGACCCCACAAAATAAAGAATGCTGTTGTTGTTAATAATAATATGTTATATATAAAAAAGAAGAAAAATGACATTACATAAGGACCTTCTTGAAAGTAGCTGTAGCCCAGTAGTTGAGCAAACTGCTTGGAAAGCAGAAGGTTGGCTGTTTGAACCCCAATCTCTCCCTGAAAGTAGGTAATGACAAACACTTCTATATCTCTGCCAAGAAAACTGCATGGAGGTGTCCTTGGAGGTGCCCATGCAGTTAATCAGGAACCAGCCACACCTTGATGATGACAATCAACAACAAAGACCCTTCTTCCATTTTCAAATAGAAATATAGTAGGAGGGAAAGCTATGCCTTTTATTATTGATTACTTAAGTGAGATAAAAGCCTGGATTTTCCTCCCGTTCCCTGACTCACTAAGGCCGTGTCTTCACGGCAACCTTATTCGCTTTCCCTAAACCGAGATAACAAAACCGGATGCAAATGCGAATTTGCCTGTTCCCATTACTTTCAGCTTAATCGCGTTCAATCCGGATTCTGAGGACGTACGTGACTCAAGGGGGGACTCCAGTGGCTACCTTTTAAAAGCCGCTTTTCAGGGCTGCCCTGTCCTCTTCCTCCTGGCATGAACGCGCCACCCATAACAGACCCCTTCACGGAGCCTAGCTGGGTGGCTGCCTTGCCTGGATGGAGGAAAAACGGTACCAGGCAGGCAGCGATTCTTTTCCCTCCTCTCCCGACTGCTCAGGGCGCGCAGCAGCGGCAGCAAGTCAAGCCCCTTTCATCACAGCTAAACATTCATACATCTCTCCAAATGGCAGTTGCTTTTGTTTCTTTTCCCTTTTTAGAAGGTCAGCACTTTCAATAGCAAGATGGTTATCAGGTGTGAATTGCTTGTTTGCTACAGTGGATTGCTTAGATTGCTATTCAGGCTGCTGCTGCTTTTACAGCTTGCTTTGGAAGCAAGCTATTGGGGAAGGGAAACTCTCATCCCTAAACACGGAAGGGTTCTCACAGTAAAAAATGTAAAACGTTTCAAGCGCACGAACCGGAGTGAGACCTGTTGAAATCAGGATTGAGATTCATCACGCTTTGGGGTGGTTTAACACAGGGAAATCATGTTAAGCCAAACTGCTGTCTGGACTCCGAGGATTCAAAACATTTTGAATCTGAGATAAGGTTGCCGTGAAGACACGGCCTTAGTGTTGCCCGGACTTCAGTGGATATACTGGCTTCCCCTCCTCCCATGCTGTTGTTTTCCTACACCATCTGGAGATTCCCTAAGCGGGTTCACACAATTAGAACCTAGGAGGAAGCCCTGCTGGATCAGGCCACAGCCCATCTAGTCCAGCATCCTGTCTCACACAGTAGCTCACCAGCTGCTTCTGGGCATCTCAAGCAGAAGACAAAAGTAAAAAACCTTCAGGATTCTTGAATCCCTGCAAATGGCCTTAGTGATCCTGCCTGACTCCCCAGCCTGGAGGATATATCTAGGCTTCCATTCTAGTAGCCACTGATACACCTGTCATCTGTGAATGATTCACCAAGTGTTCATACATGCACTTGGCAAACTGGTCCACTGTCTACATATTAACTTCTTCACCTCAGTGTGATGAATGAACACAGATGATCATTTGCCAACCGGCAAATGATCATGTTCGGACACAACTGTGTATCATCCTGACAAGTGATAAGGACTATTTGATCACATTCCTACCCTTAAAATCCAGAGAAGCAAGTGATCGGTAATTATTTTTTCCCCACATGATGTGACAAAACAGACCTAACTGAGGGACAATATCCATCCAATGGCAATTTACTATTTGTTGTAAGCAACTTCCGTCTTGAAACAGGAAAAATAAAAGAATGAGTATCTTTCATTCTAGCTTCAATTGAATATCTGTATCATGGGAGCCACAGAGTGATGACTACAAGAGAGATGCTCAAGTAGAGGTGGGAGAAAATAAATGATATTATGACAGAAGAAAAACACATTTCCTGGTGTCAACAAAGAAGGAAAGGTTGTGCGAGAAGGGAAAACAGAAATAGACCTTAACTTTTCATTCCAAATAGCGCTTTAAGTTAAATATCTGACATTCAGACACAGAACATCTTAAAATAGTTCTTGATGTGCTAGAAACAGACTATATTAAATTATATGTCTGTCTAGCTAAGAAGACAGAAGGGAAAGAAGTTACTGTATTGAGACAGTACCATTGAAGCCTCTGGAGGGGACTCCAAGGAATGGATACATGCAAGAGAATCATCTGACGATGGAAACTTCAAGTAATGATTTGTTTGTTCAATTAGCTACTAAAGCAATCAGCACCGGCAGAACTTCCATATCATCTCAAACACAGTTTTTCAATAGACCCAGTTCACAGATTTACTGAGTGGCAGATCACTAAGCAGTGATTTGTATGTGAGAAGATCTGAGTGTGATCTACTGTTACCCCTTTTCTGATTTATTACAGACTGTTTTTGTCTTTGTCTGATCATGAAGACGAAACCTTGGAATCTGGAATATGTTTCTTGATAATGACTGGAATTTCCTCATAATCAATTATTTCTGTCCCCTTTATTTTGGCATCTGTTCTTAAGTTACATGAGGAGGGGAGGGGATGACTTCATTGCTGGTGAGATCACAGACATATCCATCCTCAGACATTAAGAGGGCAGCACGTAGGTGAGGAGCAGAATACCTTCGGCGGTACAGTTTTCTTCAGAAAGCATTCATTAGCATTACACTATAGGTGCAATCATTCTGTACATTATGTAATATTGCAGAGTTATTATTTTAGTCTATACTTCCAGCTATCTATAATCTCAGTGGCCATTTCATGAACTGTATGTTTAAGTGCTTCATTTGCAGCCTGACATGATAGAACAATGGACCTTATCTAACTGCATTATTTTGCATGATATGAAGAATGGCTCTTGGAGACAAGCAAAGGTTAACTTTGGCCGTCTTCATGTGTGCTAAAAATACCAGCAATAGTGAGACTGGCAAACAGCCCTGATTGTATGTTGGGGGCATTGACAGTTTATCACCCCCTCAAATGAAAAGCCAGTGTCCTGCACTTTTTCTAGTGCGTTGGCATGTTGCTGCATGATGGCACATCTGAAGGGGTCCTTCAATACTGTGTCAAAATCAACTTCCTAGAAAACAGAAAAAAAATTAGAAGTGATGGTGGCTGCAATGAGTGACTGGAAGTTGGTTCTGGCAAAGCGCTGAAGGAGAGCCCCGGTACGTCTGGCATCCTACATTTGAGAGAAATGCCAGCATCTGTAATGATCTGGTACTTTGCCACATTGTCTGATAAGTCTTACTAGGGTGAAGATGATTTCTCCCACCCTTTGGCTGGGGTGTGGGCAAACCAAGCAACTACCCTTCCCTTCTCATGGTCTTTGGAGTTGACAACTCAACAGCTGATTCTGAGCTCTTACCTCCAGATACAGAGAGTCCTCTGTCATACTGGAAAAGGACCCAAAAGCAGGCCTTTGCTGGCACAATACCTGTGCAAATCATGCTCATAAGTTGCTCTTGCTGTCACTGTGTATCCACCACGTGGACACCCTCTGCTCTGAGGAAGAACACCTCAGAGGGCTCTTCAAGAGTCACCAGTACCCTTCTCAAGTTCTTCACCATAGCAGGCACCTCCGGTGTTTGTCTGTTGCACTCCTGGGGTTTCCTTAGGGTGGCTGCCTGAAGGTGTGGATGCAGCTTTTAGATGCAACAATTAGGAAACAGTATTATCTCTACCCATGCCAAAGTTAACCAGTAATTTAATTGCCAGTACATTGACTTGCATGGTGAACAAAGGGGACATCATCTATTAGAAAATATTTTGGACAGGTCACATAAAAAATCCTACCCTACACCAAGCTGTCTTGAAAACAAAGGAGATAGATAGGTAGATGATAGATAGGTAGGTAGGTAGGTAGGTAGATGATAGGTAGGTAGGTAGATAATAGATAGATAGATAGATAGATAGATAGGTAGGTAGGTAGGTAGGTAGGTAGGTAGGTAGGTAGGTAGGTAGGTAGGTAGATAGATAGATAGATAGATAGATAGATAGATAGATAGATAGATAGATAGATAGATAGATGATAGATAATTTTTCCTCATTTTAACAATCAGTAGTTGCAAGTAAATTTAGTTAAACTACATCACTGCCATGAATTCAGTTCTGAAGTATTGCTTAATTTAATCAAATCTGCTTATCCTTTCTTTGAGGGTTGCTGGTGGTGTTATTTTAATTAATCTTCTCCAAAGTCACTCACATTTTGCTACACAGAAAATGGAAGCCAATATCTCATATAAACATATATTGATATGCATGTTCAGAGTTTATTTTTCTTTTTTTCATCATGATCTAGGTCCGTAGATCCTTCTTACAATCTGGTATCTGGCATTATATCTTCAAGCAGAGTATAATTTCTCAAGGTGTGATTACTTTGCAGTTGAGTGCCTCCCAAAAGCAAAAGCAAAATTACAAGGATGGATATGTATACTTGATGGAAAGTTTGACAGGTGGGAGGTGATAGAAAGCATCTTCACAATGATGAAGAGCAAAGTGGTCCCTCCCTCCTAATATTCCCACCCACCTCATGTGGACAGACGATGCTGGAACATGTTACAACAGATGTTCTCTCACTTCCTGTGATTTGAATGAGCTGTGACTTTTGCACATCAGTGAAGGAGGCTTGATGAAAAACGATGCCCCCAAGAAAACAGTACTTTTCCAATATGTTTGTTAGGAGGAGAACTTCTCTCTACTTACTACTTTTAGGATACATGCCATTTTTTTAACCACTCTGTGAAAGGAGTGCTCTTAGGAGTGCATTTTTCTTCCAGGTTAGAAGAGCATGCAAGGCCCGCATTTACTTGCACCTATTCCTCACAGTCTCCTCCCTGGGGTATGTGTGACATTCATAGAAACTTGTGATATTCTGCGTAAGTTCTAATAAAGCCTTAGATACCTATTTTAAAACCAGTGGCATCTGTCCACTCTGTGCATACATGTAGCAACCTCTGCTGGAGAGCCTTAGATCTCTCAGTGGTGGAGCAGACTAAATGTGAGCACACAGGCTCCCTGCAGCTGCTGTTTGACACAATTCCTTGAGGATTTTTACAAAGTGGAGGATGAGACTTTGTACTTGCCACCCTTGCCAAGCAAAAGACAGGCAGATAGATAGCTGTTTCTACATAAATTTACAGTGAATTGAGGCATTCTACCAGAAGTATCCTAAGGAGAAAAACACAGTGCAATCAACTTGTCAACATAGGATATTATTATTAGGGATGTGTAAGAATATTTGAAATATTTGTTATCCAATCAAAAAATTCGGACATTCCTATGTGTACAGATACATACGCATTACTTACGTATCTGTATGCATCTTATTCATATCTGTCCACATCTGTACTGATATGTACAGGATAAAAACAGGATGCATATGGATACATACAAACGTCGTCAACACTTGTATCATCAAATAAGTATTGAATAATCATACAAATAGATACAAATGTATTCAAATTGGTTCAAATTTTAATACATTCATTTTTCCTCTATGCGTATGAATTTGGACATTTGAATATTCAAATTGAATCAACTGTCAAAAACTGTATTTGCGAACACTCCTAATTATTACCATATTTTATTATTGTTATTTGCTTCTGTGTTTATATTTTTATATGTGTGTATATTGCCATATTCAGATGTCGCTTACTTATTTTTCTGTTTTCGGACATCCCAGAATAAAGCACTCCTGAGAGTGCTTTATTCTGGAATAGCAATACTTTATTCCAGAATATCCAAACATAGTGGAATAAACAAGCAATGTCATATGTGTGTGTGTTCATAGTTCATCCCCAATTATGATATAATCAACAAAAGGCAATAAGGCAAGAGAATTGATTTAATGAAATCAGGAACGTAAGGTAAAAAGGCACAAAAGTTAATCTGTTTTTACATTCTTTATTTCAGATAAACCACACTGCTATATACAGAGAATACTGGATTTCAAAGCATTACAGAAGAAATGAAGTTTTGTCTAGAGCTTATGCCATGCTTAAAAAAAAGACTACACAAATACTCTCATATATTCTTATTTCTTCTAAGTAATCTTTACAAGATGCTATCAGTGCCTTCCATTTTACAAGTTCCTGAGCTACCACTTTCCAAACTTTACACCTGCAGCAATGTCCAAGGCATCACCATACGTCTTGAATCTTTAAATTGCCAAATACAGTGAAATACCAAATACAGTGATAAATAAACTTGTATCATCATATGTCCTCTCTCAAGTAGCATCCCTTGATCTATGCCAACCAAGAGGTCTAACAGATTTGGTGAACCCAAGCCTTGGCATAGTTTCCTCTCCAACTTTCAAATACCACTTTTACTTAATCTGCTAAACACTAGGGAAAAAAATTAATGTATGGCTTCTTCTCATAATAATTTCAGCTTCTCATAATATATATCATAATTAAAAGCAAGAAATATAATACTTAAGCTAGTCAGCACTTTAACCTGTGTCTTATCTAGTGAAGGCCAGCCACATCACACCCATTTTACAATCCAGAAGGCTTACAAGATGATGGTGATGGGAAACCCATCTAGTGACAAATAGCAAGGACAAGCACTTGGAGGGCAGTGGGAGGGGAAGCAGGCCAGTTTAATGCCTTAGGCACTAACCCATGAGAGCAGTTTGTTCTTAAAAGTACATATATCTAGTACAGATTTGTTTACTATTGACTGGATTTTAACTTTTGACATTAAGGATTTGCGCCGATAGGCCGTGATGCCAGTTGCGCAATTTCGCAAAGCGTGGGCTGTTACGTTCCGTTTCAAACCTTTCCCTGTGGCATGAAGAAAGAGACAGAAAGGGAGGGGAAGAAAGAGAGGGAAATGAAAGAAAGGAGAGGGGGGGAGAGGGAGAAAGAGAGGCAGAAGAAAGGGATTAAGGATTATGGGAACCACTCCCCAACTTTTATAACTAGGGCAATGGCAATTTATTTGGATTCATTTTGCCTCAAAAGTCAAGGTAAAAAAAAGAAGGGTAAAGAGGAAGGAAAAGGGACAGAACAAGGTTTTAGAAGAAAAATTGGGGCACTTTCCTCTTTATAAATGTTTGGCTTTATAAATTTAACACAAATTCCTGTCCCTTGGTTTTAGTTTGGTTTGGCTTGACAGGGCTGCTTTTGCTAGAAACTCTTAAGAATAGTTTCATTATTTTGCTGCCTGAATATTTTCATTGGGTCAGGAGGCAAAGGTTGTACAATGCACAAGAACCAAAACAAATATTTTTAATATTTGAGCATCTAAGCAAGCCTATAGCCATTTCTATCACAAGCGCTACCTAGGTAATTACTAAAAAACAACAACATCCTCTCTTCCTGCTCTTAAAAATGAATAACCACAATAGCAGAGCAAAGTTTGGAAAACTCAGAAGCCAAGAGTGCCTCCAGCAGTGCCTCCAAATTGACACTAGAAGTGGGTAACTAATATCACAACCTAAACTAAAAGAATTTCCACAGACTTCAATAGAATTACATTAGATTAGCTAATACTCTGAATCCTGTAAACAGGTGCTTTTATTTGCTTCTAGCAGAATAATCCAACAGAGGTATAATTTTGCAAGCGCAGTTAACTTGGTTCTTATTCCGGAACTATGGACTCTGAATCTATATCCCCCCACTCCCCCGCCAGCACTTTGCAAGATGCTTGTTCTCACTAGTACAGAGTTGAAGTACTAAAAAGAAGTGTATAAGAAGAGAAAACAGATAAAGATTTGAATGAATTTAGGACTATCACAGTATTTCAATTTCTTTTGCTGTAGTTTAGGTCACGTCTTTACATACTTGACAACCACACCAGAACATCACTTTATGCCACCATGTTTCCATTTGAGGCAGCAATAAGATGTGATGGCCATCTTAGAACAGCGAGAGCAGGAAGGGCAGCTCAAATCTGATTGTCTGCCTCATCCCATGTGATGGTGTGTGCCGACTCAGCTCTTGCAGCTTCGGAGGAGAAAGCTACAGAGCTGCTTTTTAGTCGGGACTGCTAGTCATCACTTTGCAGCAGGTAAGCTGTGCTTTTTCCTTTAACGGTGGATTTATTCCACAAGTCTGGAGGCACCTTGCTATTCTCCATTGAGTTATACAGCTAATAGAAGATATAGCATGAGATGAAAGTTGAAAACCTTGCTTTTACCCACAAGGACTACTGATTAGGGCAGAATTTTCACACATTATTTTCCCTTTGATGGAAGAGCAAGGCAGAGCAGAATGGTTGTACTTATGGCACAATGTACACAGCCACTGGGTAAAAACACTGCACTGGCCACCCTTGCTGAGAAGAACCCATTCAAGGAAGACCTCAGAATAAATGTTCCTACCTTATGTCACTGCAAAGACAATGCATGCCCCATCTTTACATTGCCATCAAGACAATGAATGCAACTTAATGGCATTAATCACAGTCTGAGAATAAAACCCATTTTTCTGGGGTCCCAATTCCATTGCACTATGAATGGACCAATACAAGTTATAGAATACTAGGTTGAAGTGATCTTAGAAGTTATCGTATCTGCAATGTTGTTAAGCATTTCTCTGCAACAAGGAGAGAAACCAGGTAAAAATATTTAACAATCACAGTTAAGAGGCTTCTTCTAATTATATTTGATATTACACCTGTATTATTTGTTGTATGAATGGAGAATGACACGTGGATGAGAGAAGTTTAACTATTATCATGTTTGTTCATTAATTAAGGTCTCATTCCTCCTGTCACTATTGTAAAGAAGCTGCTGTTGGGTCACCAATGTGGTGATAACTAAAATGCCAGCAGTGTGTGATGCAAAGCCCCACATAGAAGACTGAAGATGTAGATACATTTGCAGCTTATTTTATTTTTGCTTTTTCTTTACTGTGCATTCCTATCTTAACTATTGGTTGTTGTTAGATTAAGGAAAGAAAGTTATGCTGAGTCTATTGTAAGCTTTTATAGTTAGACTCAGCCAGCTAGGCACATACACATTAACAGCTAAGAAACTGCATCCACGGGGGTGCTGGGCGGGGGGGGGGGGCGTTGGCAAACTCAGGAGTGGAATATCCATATACCTGGAAGCTCCTGAGGTAGTATGTTTACACACAACTGCCTCCAAAGAGTTCCTTGGTGCCCCTCATCATCCCAAGAGACAACTTACCTGCCAAGCCATTTAGACAACACTTTGAGTAGTATGCGCCAAGTATTTCACCTCCCCTCCCCCAAGTGGATGGCACAGAGAGGGAGGATGTGATGTAGAAGTGTAATTTTCATCTGGGCCACTATACAAGGCCAAAAAAGGCTGGTATCTGGGGCCATTTCTTCTTCTGGTTGTTCAGTCATTAACTTGTGTGTCTGACTCTTGTGACCACATAAACCATAGCACACCAGTCTCTTTTGTTTTCTATTGCCTCCTGATACAAGTTCATTGCTTCCTCGACACTATCTAGCCATCTCATCCTCTGCCATCCCCTTCTCCTTTTGCCTTCAATCTTTCCCAGCATCAGGGCATTTTTCAATGAGTCCTGTCTTTAGCATCAACTGATTTGATTCCCTTGCTGTCTAAGGGACTGTCAAAGGTTTCCTTCAGCACCAGTTCAAAATGGTAGATTCTCTGGCACTCAGATTTCTCTATGATCCAATTCTCACTATGGACATTTCTCAGCAGGGTGATATCTCTAAATTTTAAAATGCTGCCCAGGTTTGACACAGCTTTCCTCTCAAGAGCAAGTATCTTTTAATTTCATGCCTGCGGTCACCATTTGTAGTGATCTTTTTAGCCCAAGAAAATACAATCTGACACTGCTTCCATTTCTCCACCCTCAATTTGCTAGGAAATGATGGAATTAGATGTCATAATTTTAGTTTTTTAAATGTTGAGCTCCAAGGCAGCTCCTATATTTTCTTCTTTTTACCCACAAAAATAGGCACCTTAATTATTCTTCACTTTTTATCATCAGAGTGGTATCATCTGCATATTGAGGTTCTTCAGATTTCTCCTGGCAATAATCTAGCCTGGCATTTCACCTTAAGTACTCTGCAAATAAGTTAAATAAATAGACAGTTTACAGTCTTGCACTGCCTTCCCAGTTTTGAATGAATCAGTTGTTTCATGTTCAGTTCTGTTATTTTTCAACCTGCACACAGATTCCTCATGTGGCAAGTAAAGTGGTTGGGTAGTCCTAAGTCTTTAAGAATTTGCCACAATTTATTGTGATCCGCACAGTCAAAGGCTTTAGCATAGTCAATGAAACAGTAGTAGATTTTTTTTCCACCTGTAACTTCCTTGCTTTCTCCATAATCCAGCAAATGTTGGCAATTTGATCTCCTTGGAAGATGCTTGATTCTTTCACCTCTTTGGAAATCAGTTCACACTTCTGGTAATTCTCAGTCCACATTTGGCTGAAGCCTTACTTACAGAATCTTGAACGTAACATTGCTAGTGTGCAAAATGAGCACAATTGCTTTGTCGTTTTGGCATTCTGTGGCATTTCCCTTTGTTGGGATTGGAATGTAAACTGACCTTTGCTGATATAGTGGTCACTGTTGAATTTTCCAGAATTTGCTGGTATATTTAGTGCAGCACTTTAACAGCATCATCTTTTAGAATTATAAACAGCTGGAATTTTGTCAGCTCTGCCAGCCTTGCTGTTAGCAATGATTCCCAAAGCCCACTTGACCTCACTTTCCAGCTCTATGTCTGGCTCTATGTCAGTGACCACACCATCATAGTTATCACTGATAAGATCTTTCTTGTATAGTTCTTCTGTGTATTCTTGTCCCCTCTCCTTAATTTCTTCTACATTTGGGATGTCTCCACCATTTTTGTCTTTTATCATGTCCATTTTTGTATTAAAAACTCACTTGATATTTCCAGTTTTCTTGAAGAGGTGTCTTGCTTCCTCATTCTGTTGTTTCCTTCTATTTCTTTGGATTGTTCATTAAAGAAGGCTTTTTTATCTCACCTTTCCTTGCTTTTCTCTGGAAACCTGCATTCAGTTGGGTTTCCCTTTCTCCCTTGCCTTTCCTTTTCCTTCTTTTCTCAGCTACTTGTAAAGCCTCATCAGCCTTTTTTTTTTCTATTGCTGCCTCCTGTAAAAATTTACAAACTTCTGTCTATAGTTCTTCAGGCACTGGGCTGCAATCAGCTCCAGATCTTGTTGACTGTACAGTGATTCTCCATCTTTAGATACAAAGTGTATAATCAATCTGAACTCAGTATTGATCATCTGGTGATGTTGCATGGATAAAGTCCCTTTTTGGGCTGTTGGAAAAGGGTGTTTGCTGTGATCAGCAAGTTATCTTGACAAAGCTTTATTAGACTCTTCCCAGCTTCATTTTGTACTCAAAGGCCAAACTTGCCTGTTATTCCAATTATCTTTTGATTTTGATTACCCTCTTTAGCATTCCAACTCCCTATGATGAATGTGACTTTTTCTAGTGTTAGTTCTAGAAGTTGTTGTAGGTCTTCATAAGACTGGTCATCTTAAGCCTCTTTGGCAACAGTGGTTGGGACATAGATTTGGATTACTGTGATCTTGGATGGTTTGCCTTGGATTCAAAGAGAGATCATTTTTGAGACTATACCCCAGTACTGCTCTTCTTACCCTATCATTGACTGTGTGGGTTACTCCATACCTTTTAAGGGATCCTTGTCAATAGTAGTAGATATAATAGTCTTCTGAGTCAAATTCACCCATTCACGTCCATTTTAGTTTACTGACTCCCAAGATGTTGATGCTTAATCTTGCCATCTCCTTTCTGACCACATCCAGCTTGAAGATCTAGGTTCCTTCCTTTCAGCATCAAACACATCCACAGCTGAGTGCCCTTTTGGTTTTGGCTCAGCCACTTCACACTTTGGGGAGCTACTTGTAATTGTCCTCCACTCTTCCCTAGTCTCATTTTCAGCCTTTTGATACTTTCCATGAGGTTTCCCTGCCAAGGATACTAGAGTTGCTTGCCATTTTCTTCACCAGTCGTTCATCTTTTGTCACAACCCATCACTATTGGTGGCCTTGCATGGCATAACACATAGCTATGCAAGCCCATCCACCATGACAAGGCAGTAATCCATACATGGGGTTGGCTGTAGTGGCATTTCTGGTCTGGTGCAAAAGTGGCCTCAGGAAAAATCTCACTCTTGCGAGAGGTATTCTCCTCAGCAGCTGGGTTTCTGAGATCAAGATCACAGTGAGGTGTGCCATATTTGTTCACCACCCTTCTCACCCTAGTAGTGACTCACACATAACACTCATGAGTTGCCCTGTGTCAGGATTACATCCTACTCTTGTGCTGCCTTCTCTGTGTGCTGTATAGTTCCAACCAGAATTAAAACGTTTGTAACTATAGTCATAACACGGTATCTCTCTCTGTCTCCATCTAAACCTTTCAAGTGGCATGACTTCAGAAAGACAAAGCACAGGAAAATTCATGACAGTCCCATAAAAGAGGACAATATTATAATAAATGACCACTTTTAAGTGATTCTGTTTCTTAGCAAACACATGTTAAGATTAGCTGAGAAGATAGTCTTCAGATAAAAGAATGGGGAAATTTCTCCCCCCCCCCTTTTACATGTTTCTAGCAAAAGAATAATGTACTGTACATGGAAACAGATGGTTCAGTAGGGCCTCATCCAGCCATTATGATATTTTGCAAAGAACTAAAGTGAAATACCAGGCATCAGTGAGCAATATTTGTGAATTAATTAGCAAGCAGATTCTTTCCTCCTTCAACAAGAGTTTTGTTACAATTTTCAGTAATCTGTGAACTGGCTAGTTCTCACGACTCACCACAAGGAGGCAATGCTCTCCAACTGTTGAACAGAAGTTCTTATAACCTTAAAATATAAGGATTCTTTTTGCAGGATTCATACCTTAAAACTGAGAGAAAATATCTTTTAACCTCTACTATCATACATAGAGAATACTGGAAGACTTGGACATTCCTTTCACCATAGGAAAGAAAAGGAAACATCAAAACTGAGGTCTGGGTGGCTACATGGTCACCTTGGTAAGAAACGTTTTGCTATACCTTCTTCTAGGGAGATCGTATGGGTCAAACCTGTGACCCTTGATTTTCTAGGCAGTTGTTTACTGCTGAGAAGCAACCTCTACCCTTTTGCTACAGAACAGAATACTCTAGATTTGAATATTTGCTCAAATATTTGCCCACAGAATTGTAGGGTGAATCTGCCCCCTGGCTTTGGTTGGAAAACCAGAGGAAAACCAGAACACAATTTACAGCAGAAGAGCCCCCTGATCCAAAAATCTCCTGCTGAACTACTATGAGGCCTCTGTTCCCTCCTCCATTTTAGTGCAAGGTGGGTTCACTTCCTCATTTCACATGTAGAAGCAAATGAGACTGTCGCTTGAATTTTATTTGAGTGATGTTAGCATAAAGCAACCTACAATGCATCTGAAGCTGTAGGCAATGGGGAGAGATAGGCTATGTTGGCAACAGAGAGAAGAATTGCTAGCAGCACAACGGGAGCAGCCATGGGTTACTCCTGCTCCTGTTCCCTGAGATGGCTGCCTCACAATGCTAAATAGCAGAGACAGACCTGGTACAGGCCTACTTTTAGGCCAATTCACACTTAATTTTGTTGTACTACTCCAGCTGGACCCATTGTTACTAGAGTGGTATACCAGCTGGAATGGTCCAATAGTCCCACAACAAGGCCATCCTCATTTGGATGGCTGTTCTGGGACAGCCCACATGCTGGACAGCTTCCACAAGCTCCAAGAGCTGAAATGGGTCCCCCTGTAAAACCACAACACACCTTTATGGTACAGTATATGAGGCACTAGATTGTTAGTAGAAGTTTTAGAAAAGTATCCTAGGCTAGGGCTGTGATCAGGCGCAGCTAAGAGAAGCACCTCAGTGGCATTGCTGAGGTGGTTGAGAGATGAGGGATGTGCAAGAATATTAGAAATATTAGTTATTTGATTGAATTCAACCAAATTTGGACATTCAAATTTGAATCGAATGTCCAGACATTCATTTTTTATATTCAAACAGATACGAATATTTTGAATCATTCATCTGAATAATTCAGACATTTGTATGTGTATGGATATGTACACATTACAATGGGATGAAAACAGGATGTGTATGGGATAAAAACAGATGCATATGGATGCGTAGGGATGCAGACGGATACATATGAATGTTGTCGCCATTTGTATAATCAAATTTGTATCAAATATGTGTACGAATAGATACAAATGTATTCAGATTGGTTCAAATTTTAATACATTTGTTTTTCTCTGTTCGTATGAATTCAAACATTTGAATATTTGATTCAAATCAAATCAAATGTCAAAAATTGCATTCTTGCACACCCCTATTAGAGACTGCTTCGAGGTGGTATTGTTCACACGTCATTCTTCCCCTCCTCCCTCTTCTAAACATTCTTTGCTTGAAAAGGTGGATTCGAGAAGGCTTGGGAACATGAGGACCATATACTGTCTCTATGAGGTTCCTCAGGCTAAGTGGCCATTTGGGGCTGCCTGGTCTGGTTCTGTGCTTCATCCAGTGCAGACAGTGAATACAAGTAGGAGGCTTCGGGTGTTTCTCCACTGTCACTAGAAGTACCCATTAAGTACCCATTAATGGGTACAAAAATGCCATTACGTACCCATTAATGGGTACTTAATGGGTACTTTTAGTGACAGTGGAAAAACACCCTTCTCTCCCTTATAGTGCATCTATGGAAGAAGAAGAAGAGTTGGCTTTTCTACCCTGCTTTTCTCAGCCATTTAAGAGGACACAAAGTGGCTGACAAAGCTTTCTATTCTTCTCCCCACAACAGAACAACCTGTGAAGTAGGTAGGGCTGTGAAAGCTCAGAAGAGAGCTGTGACTAGCCCAAGGTCACCCAGCTGGTACTTAAGGGCCCTTTCTTTTCTGACCCAGTCATGATCTAGCAGTCGTCCATTCAGAAACAAAGTGAAACGTATTATTTAAATCATACTTGGCAGATGTTGAGATTGCTATCAGTAGAGGCATCTATACATTTATTTATTTTTGTTTGTTTTCAATTTCAGGTGCTTTAAGTGAAACTCTCTTTTGTTGACCAATGCAAACTCTTGGAGAAGTATATATCTCCTTTAGATACACGACCAGGAATAACAGCTTATAATCAATAGGTTACACTGCATTCCTCATGAAAGTTCCCCCAATGCTCTAAGCTTCTATTCCAAACAAGAGTTCTAAACGAAGCCTTTATACAATGAGAAATATGAAGGGTAACCATTAGGAGCTTCTCATGATTGTTGTAGGAGCCAACACAGAATCCCATTAATCAGGATAACTTCCTGTTTGCTGTCCATCCACAAGCTTTCTCAGATGTGAACAGCCAAGACCAAGGATGTTTCTCTTGAAACCCTCTTACTATATCCTCTCGCCATTAGAAGGCACTTTTGAAAGTGAGTAGGCAAACAAGCAGTTGAGCAAAGAGGGAGAGAGATGGAAGAAACAGTTCTAGGAGCAGCTGGAATAGCAGCTAGAACAACAGGTCAGATTTGGTGATGGAATCTGAATGAATCAAGCATAAAATATACTCAGCCAGAATCTGAGCCTAAACAAAAGCTCTAAGGAGTATGGATTTTTAAAGTCTACCCAATGCATAAACAGAAAGAGCAGATGTAACAACAACAACAACAACAAATCATAGGTGTGACTGTCACAATCTGTACACAGAGACTGGCACATTATGAAATATGTGACAGAATATGTAAAGGTTCTTATAGATGTATGGACGAGGTCAGATAGAAACTTCCAGTTTTATAAATATGTATAACTTGCTATGGAAGACAACCATGTACACCTGCAAATGCACTTCTAAAATTTACTGATAGAAGGGCAGAGGTCTTGGAAACTCGAATATTCATGAAGAGTAATGAGGATCAAATGTCATAAGAACATAAAAGAGTCCTACTAGACCAGGCCATAACCCATCTACTTCAGCATCCTGTCTCTCAGACAAAGGCAAAACCTTCATCGGGTCTTGGTTCCCTGTGTATAACCATTAGAAGCATCCTGCCTGTTTCTCCAAGCTAGAGGTAGTATCTAGGCATCCATTCTAGGAGCTGTCGATATCCTCCATGAATTTGTCTAACCCTTTCTTAAAGCTATCCGGGATGGTTGCTTCATCATGTCTTCTGGTAATAAATTCTATGGACTGATGACCCTCTGGGTGAAAAAATACTTCCTCTTTTTGGTCCTAACTCTTCTGCCTATCAATATGTGAATAAAAGCTAATGTATAATAGCACTATGAGAAGTCAGGCAAGACAAAATCATAGGACAGATCGCAGACCTTCAAGATTTTGCTTAGAATGTGTACTTAGGAAAATAAATCTATTAAAACAAGCATAGATTAAGCTGTTTCTAAACAAGATACAAGAATGAGGGGAAACCTGTAGCCTATTTATATCAGACAATTGCAAGAACTTTAAAGTGGATAAATATTTGAGGTTCTCAATGACAGAATATTTTGAAATGGACAAACACTTCACTCTAGTAGCAAAAGCAGTCCTGTGTGCTCATACGACAATATTCTGAGAAGAAACAATCCAAATGAGCATGGTTGAGTAGGGTTTTCCCACCCATTGTTTCATTTCCAGTAAAATAAATATAGATGGTTTGTTCATTTCATAGGGAACAACTTTGCCATTATCATGTGTACATCTCCATTGAAACAAGTGCCAATCACAGGCTTATCCAAATAAATTGCTCATTAACATTTTACACCATCTGATTATAACTCCATCCTCTTATAAAACTGAGGGCATTCACATGCATGCTGGGCCTGCCGAGTGTCTCCCAGAAAGTACCCCACCGAAAACAAGTGGGATTTTCCTGTGCAGAGATGTCACAAGGACTGGGTACCACCTCTAAAATCGTGCCACCATTGGACATGTTTTCATCCTAGAGCCTCGCTTGTTAAGCCAACAGCACTTTCATTTTAGTGGTTTCAGTAAATGTATTAGGCTTTTAAATAACGAATTTCTAAGAGGTTCAAATTAATGCCAGATGAGAGCACTAAGTGTTATCAGTAAGAAAAAGGCCATAGTGCTTGCTGCTAGTTGCCTACCTTGCTCTCCTGAGGGCATCTTCATCTGGATCTTGCACTGCAGGTGAAAAATTGACGCCATTAGAGGGAAGTAAACACAGGAAGACTGGGTGGAGCTCATAAAGACAAGGATGGAAGAGGTAGCTGAAGTTTTCTTGGGGTCAAATTACACCTTATGCAGGAGATCTGGAATTGGATTTTGTGCTTTCTTTTTACTTTTCCATGGAAACTGCCTGAATCAAATCAACGACACAGTTTTTTTTTCTATGTTACTGTGGTTGGTCACCACTGAGTCATGGCTGACTCCTGGTTCATAGACACCTTCATGGATAACTCTGTGCAGTTTTCTTAAGAGATGCAGATGTGGCATATCTTTGCCTACTTAGGGAGAGACTAGGGATTGAACCAGCAGACCTCTGTTCTCCTGGCAGTTTACTCTACCACTGAGCTACAGCCACGATCTTCTGTGTTCCAATTTCCAATAGAAATGGTCTTTTTTGAGACTATTGCACCTGTATGCAGTATTGCAAACTTTGGGTGAAGGTTTGCGTGAGGGAATCAGTGTTTAAAAGAAAGGTTGACATATGTCCTCTTATTTGACCCTAATCCAAATAATTATCTCTCGAAAACCTGCCTAGAGAATTAAAGGGAGATCTCCCACATAATGCATAATGTGATCCTTTGAAACACATGATATAACAATATATTAAATTAATGGAAATTAAAAAAAAAACAAATTTCCAAATGTAAAAATTGTGCAGGAGCAGTATCTAGTATCACATTTTCTCTGTACAAACAAAGTGTTAGTTTTACATAACTAATTTAGCAGGGGTGAAGTAGGTCATACAAATATATAGATAACATATTTTAAGCATATGTTATTTTTCCAAAATCTGGTTAAAATACTCATTTGATGAATCTGGACAACAGTGATTTCTTTCCATCCTTCCTTCAACTAGAGGCCCATGTGTCCTTTTCCATTCATGTGCCACTACAATTCTTGATTTATTTATTATAGCAATACATTTGCCAGTGCTTATTTTACATCTCTTAATAATCTATGCTTCTAAAACTTAAGTATAATTATTTTGCAGTCTTCAGGATTTATATTTTATATTATTCCCAAACTATTGACTTTGTATTTCATGTTGATTTTATGGTTTTATATCACCCTACGCACAGGTTATAAATATGACTTGTAGCTGGATAATTAAGATATCAAACAAATAGACAAACTGTGGAATTATAAAACAGGAAACAGGAAAAACTCTCAGAACTTTACTCTGTTATTTATTACTTCATTTATTTAAAGTATAGAATTGGTAGTTCATGTGGGGTGAGCTCCCAGATGGAGCATCTGCACTTGAAGGGGACATTTCTTAACCAGAAATGTCTCCTGTGTGGGAGCTTACCCCAGGTAGACTATGTCTGGTGCACCTACCTTCCCCTAGCCCCAGAGCTGGTAAGAGTCCAGACGCAGCACTCATATCTCTTCCAGTACTGGAGGAGCACATGATGCATCACACACATGCGGTGACACACCATGAAGTCCAGTTGCCCTGGTGACAGCACATTTGCATTGAAGGTAAGGTTTGGGGAGGGCTAAATATGCACTGGGCATATGAAAGTGTAGATGTTTAGTGATTACTTGGGCCATTTCAACCTTTGCTTCCCACAGTCAGGAAGCAAAGTACAAAAAGGCCCCATGTATTAGGCCTTCTCCCAGAATGATTAGTGTACTTTTTGGGAGGGTGGGGGGAGATTAGAATTATCCTTTGCCTCTTTTTGAACTTGCTACATATTTGATTTTGAGCTGAGACCATGGGCCTTTCTGCACTTGGCCTTATTCTGGAATGCATCCCGAAAAAGGGACCTGCTATCTGCATGCTAGTACAGGCTATGGAAGGTCCCAGGTGAGGCCTGCCATAGTCTGCATTAGCTTGTGACCAGCAGGCTGCTATCCCGAGATATATTCCAAAGTAAGGCCAAGTGCAGAAAGGCCCCATATCTCCAATTAGCTTGGGAGAGGTACCTTGCAGCAAGCATGCTTTGACATTGTCAGATGTAAATGTTGTCCAAGGTGCCTTTTTGTGAGTGATTTCCTGCCCTTGTCACATTCACCTCTGATTTCTCTTTTAGAGAACACCTTCCTGTTCTGAAATGGAGACACGGAGGTATCTTTGAAAGCCGTGATCATAGTGCTACCTCCCAGGTGCACCAATAAAGGCAATTTCCCCAGTGAAGAGGAGACCTGGAGTGTTTCTGCATTTAGCTTCCTGTCTGTAGTTGGGAACAGTCCATGACAGACTAATGTGTACTAGCGTTCACACTTGGGAATGTAGGTACACATCATACTAAGCCCCATGCATCCAGAAATTTACCTGGGTCCAGGTGCATGTCTGATCACTGGTAGGGTGCCACCATCTTGAATCTGGAGCCCAGAGCAACTGGACATGCACCATTGCCACAGTGGCTGCAATGCATTGCTTACATGCACTCATGTTTGGGGTCATCTTAGGTGCCAGCATCCTTGCATGGCACCTCATATGGCCCCTTGCACCAGAATTGGTGTGAATGGTCGCTGTGCTGGGTGTTTCTGATAAGTAATGGCATGGGACTGGCAAGGGTTGAGTTGCATGTGGTGCACAATTCTGCGCACCACTGCTAATTGATGATAGGTCAACATCTGGTATAGCAGGAAGCGTTTATAGGTTGTAAACACTTCCTGCAAGTACAGATGCACCTGCCCAGATGTTGACCTATTGCGAACTATGGGGCCAAGTGTGAATTGGCCTCAGAACCCTTTCTGAACTTGGGCTTTTTCTGGAATATATCTCAGGATAGGGTTCTGTTGTCCACATACTGATGGAATGCTGTGGCAGGTCTCACCTTGGGGCTACCATAGTCTGCACAAGCATGCCGACAGCAGGACCATATTCCAGAATATACTCCAGAATAAGGCCAAGTGCAAAAATGCTCCTGACTTAATGATAACCATAAAAGCCCTGCTGTATCTGTTTCCAAAGATCCATAGAGGACCACTTCTTTCTTCATTACATTGGTATCAAATGCTACTTCCATGTACAGTTGCAAAATTTAATACTCATGGGTTTCACACATTCACATCTAGGAAAATGTACTAGACTTAGTTTATCATGGCTTTCATAGTCACAAATTGAACCTGTACAACTATGTCTGCTTTTGGGGGGAGAATTAGAGAGCTCTCTTGACCAGTATAGTTTGGGCACTGGATGCTGGAAGGAAGAACAGACTTAAATTGGACAGATGTCCATTAGATTTTGGAAAATTTCTTATTCCCAACAATCTCCTAGTGGGAATTCCTTGATGCCTGAAGGAGTTAAAAGGTTAGCAATTGATACCATGATTACTATCTCACAGACATGAGCATGCAACCTAGGTTTCACCCTTACATTTTGATAACGAGGACAAAGATAGTCAGTTTCTGAAGAGGTCCTTGCTATCCTTCAGTAGTACATTAGCTGGACTGCTTTTACATGTCATTAAATGGGGGCTACCCGGGAAAACGCATCAGAAGATCCAGCTGGTGCACAACAGTTTTCATTGTTCTTAACCATTATCTGTGTCATTAAAATTAGAGGTAAGTAAGGCTTGTGATTCCATTCTTGCTAAAGAATTTCTTTCTTAGTGGTGATTAAGCATACACTAGAGAAGGAATGCTGGTGTTGGAATATAAAGGGGGAAGGAAAAAGGGGGGGGTGAATCCATGAAAGATGTGAACTGGGGCTTCCCAGCCTGACTTACTGTACTCAGTTCCTGTCATCTGAGCCAAGATGCGGAAGGACCTGGACTGCAAGTGGGAAGAACGGCGGCTCCAATCATCAAGCTCTTCTTCAGACTTGTTCTGAGTTTTAAGTACAGCCTGATACACTGGAGAGGCACTGTCTACATGAGGATCTTTAACAGGGAGGCTACTGCAATGCAGAAAGAGGTGTATTGTAACATGGCTAATGCCTGTCTTGCCCTCTCTCCAACACACGCCCCTTTTGCCTTCAGAACCCCAATTTCTGCTTAACGAGCACACATTGATAATAACATTCTCTGGGTAAATATGAACTTTGCATAGGTAGAAAGATACATAAATAATTCTCTTTTCAAAATGATAATAATGGGATAAATTTGGACACAGCAGGAATGCCTTGGCTTCACTTAAATGAACAGGATACATTTTTCATTCTTAGCATTAACTGCAAAGAGACTGTGTTTAGGCTGCACCTAAACTGGCAAAAAGGATGCTCCTCAAACACTCCTGGGAATTGATGGGCACATGGGCTCACACGCAGCCAACCAATAGGCTGCTCTGGAGGCACACAACCCACCCTTGGAGCCACCCTAGCCATAGGGTGGGAAAAACTACTCCAAGGACAACTTGTGGTCCAGTTTGCCTCCTCTGCAATGTTGAGTGATGGTGGATGGAGAAAGTGATTCTCCAGAGCAATTTCTTGCTTCCTATTGGACTGAAAATGGCCAGCCTCTGGGGCCATATCAAGTCCGATGCTAAATCGGTATGGACAGCCTCACAGCTGTAGGATTTTCATTCTACAGCTGTGAAAATTTTGGAGGCTGAGAGGTACTGGTTGTGTGACCAGTTCTCCCTCCCAACCTCTGTGGCAGATCCTGTCCCTCAGACAGCCTTTATCTTGGTATTCAGGATAAAGCCTGAATCATCCAATAAACATAGTATATTATTGTTCTCTAGTGATAAATGATCTATAGACAGGTACATTCCATACAACAGTTCAGAATTAGTTAAAATACCTGGATCATCAGAAGTTTAATGTCCACCGACTCCTGTTTGCAAAGATTTTACAAGTACCACAAGATATTACTTATGATTTCAGTATGATATTTAAAAAAACCCACAAATTATGAGGCTGCTGAAAAAACCTTGGTGAAACAGCATCTTTCTGTGGGTCTTATATATGCATCTGCCACTATCCTTTGTTTGATTTGGGTTTGTTTGATTGCATATGTAGATTGCCTTTTTGACTTCTGCACCCAGGAGTATATTTTACATTGATGAGGACATGGTCAAATGTCATTGCACTTCAATATGAATAACTACAGTACTAACAGCTGGTAAAATATATGCGGAAGACTATTAAATTTTGCTGTGGTTGATTGCAAGAATCTCAATTGCAAAATTAGGGGAGTTGAATCTTAAACCTGACAGCTATTGCATGAGAGCCAAATACAGAATGCAGAAAATTTGGTAAACCTCCTGCCCCAATAACTTGTTCTCACATTTCTAGTGAAAAAGACAGAAAAGTAAAGCAGAAAAGGTTGCTGAATAGCTGATAGGTTTGTTAAAGAATTCAAAAATATAACCACTATTGAAAATCTATTTTCCATTTTTATGGATTTTGGTACATTATTATGTTTTGACAAACCATGTTTACATTGGCATTTAGGAATTTCAGTGGGCCTATTTGCACTTGGCCTTTTTCTGGAGTATATCTCAGGATAGGGGTCTGTGGTCCACATGCTAATGCAGGCTCTGGCAGACCTCACTTTTGGCCTGCTGAAGCCTGCACTAGCATATCGACAGAAAGTCCCTATTCCAGGATATATTCCAGAATAAAGCCAAGTGCGAATAGGCCCAGTGACTTGCCCTACAATCTTGTCACTAGCATGCATGAAATTGTTGTTTTCTGTTTAATGTCACTGGCTTCATTCAGACAGTGGATATTTATATCACAATTATGTCTGTGCTATAGTGAGATTGCCACACATATCTGTGGCAACCCAAACACAGCCCCACTATATTTCCAATACATCCCTCCATAACCTATTTTGGGAAAATTCAACTCTGATCATGGGTTTTCCCAAAATAGCACTACTACTTAGACTGCGGACAGAGCTGCCATCTTCACCGTGACCACTGTGCATGTGTGGGGGCCGAAAAAGATAGTCACACATGTGCAGCGGTGGGTGTAACACACTTCCAGGTATTTTGTGCCATTGAAATACTCAGATGTGCACATCACCATATGGCACACACTTTGCATTGTTCGTTGAACAGGCAATTATTTTGGAGGGAATTTTCTCCAGAATATCACCTGTTAGCATGAATTTCCGCTGGCGTGGGGAGCTACCACTGAAGTCTCAACATTTATACTGCTATATTTGCCAGTGCTGCTTCCTGCTTCCATGAGTTCATGTTTTGAAAAACTTCATTTTTGCATTCTATTTGAGCACCCCTAGACAGCTCAATTAAATCTTACAAATTTGACTAATGCTTTTCAATAATACTAGTATTAGTACTAATGCTTCTGATGTTTATTATTAAATTTAATTATTGTGTGTTTTAAATTTAATTGAATAGTAATTTTTTAAAAATCTATTTTTCTTATCATTTGTAACATTTTGTTGGCCATTTCCAGCCAGGGATGGAGAGTTTTTGGGTGAGTGGGTGGGGATAATTAAATTACATGAAAAGCAAACACACATCACAAAAAAGAATGTCACCATCAAAAGAAACATCTTGGAATAATAACTCATTTGATCCTGCTCTCCTGATTTGAATCTATCCGAGGGCTGAATGCTAAAGCCCTAATGGATGGTAGCCAAGTTCATCTGGTGGTCAAAGTACCTTGTTTCAACAGTGTACAAAAATGATGCCCCTGGAAGCTCACAAGCAGACCATGAATGGGATGGTCCTTTCCCACTGTATCTGGCAGTTTTGTAGTATATTGGCTCTGAACATGATTTTTATTATAGTATCTATTTCAAAGAGATGTCAATCAGCAACTGCCATCTTTTACAGGTAGATATTGTATTTGTGTGAAGAAGGACTTCAATTCCCCCCCCTTTTATCCCATTGACCAAAGGAGAGTATTACCCCCAAGTTCTACAAGATTAACCATACCAGTTATTATTATTTGAACTTGTATTAAAGTTGAGAAATAATAGTTGTACTTCACAAGAGAAACTGTACAATGCATTTTGCTTCAAATGTAGAAAAACTATTTCTGAAGAATCAGTGCAATTTTCCACTCAGCTGAGTTTTATTCTTGCTCAAATGGGCAAGATGGTAGCCTTAACGTGCACAGGTGCGTCCAGATGTGGGGATCACTTATGCCACAGAAACACAAGGGCTGGCAAAGCTAGAATGCCTTCATCCATGCTTGAAACATGTATGGGCAGTTGGTTGGCCTGCTCTTTGATACCACTATGATACCTGCATTATGGGAAATTGTAGGGCTGGCCGAAGTTTGATCTACCTTTTCAACAATTGCACTGAGGTAATTTCATGTATTTCATCATGTTTTGTGTTTGTTGTACCTAATCCTGCAGCTAAAATCTCTTCAAACTGGAGCAGAAATAGAACAAACATGTTTAAGAAAATATGTTACTGAAATATATATGATGAATAAAAAGGGAAAATTATTCTGTCATCAGGTCTTGATTCTTGGTATAGTATGGCTACAGATCTAAAAAGAGGTCAGTAAATGAGGTAGTCAAGAAAAAAATATGAAAAGTGCAGATGCTTTCCCCACCATTTTCCAGAGTAAGAATGAAAGGCTGTTTGGAAACTGTTTCGCTATGCTAGAATGGAAAATAAATGTGAAAAGGGCATTAAAATTTCTGTGTTGGGTATTAAATCCATGAGCATTAACACTTGGCTTGCTAAATCTGTGAAGTCAATGATATGAGCTGGAAAATGCAAAGTATGCATTAAAATAAACTATACTTGAGGATAATTGACATTTCAACATGGCTTTGCCCAAGCAAGCCTGCAAGCCAGTTAGGGAACTCAGGCGGGAAAGCTGGAATGCATTACAGATAAAGCTCAGTGTAAACACTACTGGGAAACCGTTGGTTTGCAAGTGAAAAATTAGCAATCTTGGAAAGAAAAGGAAGAGGGAGAATATAGATTTTTTTAAAAGGCAGGTAACTGGCAGCATAGAATTGCACATAGCTGGCAGAACAGAGATCTCCTTTGGAATTCATAACATTTCTAGAAGCATCACACTCTTCAGACCCATGGAGCCATTCTTTTGTCTGATGACCGCTCTCCCCTAGTCATCAGTATCTCAGGCAGAAAATAAAATAAAAGAAGAATCATTCTGCAGAATATTTTGAGATCAATCAACAGATTAGCCACAGATTTTAGGCAACATGAAATGCGTAGACCACAACCTCCAAGAGGCTTCAGGTGTATCTCACTAGACTTAGAGTTATTCCAGGATGCCATATACAAGCCGTGCAGTTACCCCTCTCCTATAAACCTTTTCCCCAAAGTGGTGGAGGCTGTGTGTATCAGGCAGTGGCAAGTATGTCCATGGTGCCTTTCTGGCATATTCAGTACAATGCACAACTGTGACATTCACGTGGCTTTGTTGCCATAAGCACCCCTTATACCAACTGAGCAGAAGAGTAGGAGAAAAAGCTGAGCACTTTTTCTCCTGCTCTTCAGTGCCCTACCACTGCTGGCTACTGCCACCACCATTTGAGCAGAACTACTTATCTCCTTGGTGGCCTCCTTAAACAGATAATGGCCCATGGATCAATTCCTTGTGTTCAATGTGACCTGCCACCTGCCTGTCAAGACTGCAGTCAGGATATTCCTGGCTTCAGTCTTGATGGGCAGAAGCAGCGGCTGGCGGCAGATAGCACACCTCTGCTTTAAGAGAAGCACCCGTCTTTGCAGTGCTTATCTTAATTTGCAGGGGGAAGCATGCAGGGCTTGTAGTGCTCTTCTTTCCCTCGCCCTTTCAGATCTGCCAGTGGTGATCATGTGAGCTCTTTTGGATTAACCACATGAGGATCCGACCCCAGTCCATTGAACTCATTTATTGGCTGGGTTGGGGGGAAACAAGTAAAATTCTACATGTTCAGTAGCCAAACATTTTACTTGTTTTAAACATCGTGTTTTAAACTTGTTTTAAACACGATGAACAAGTTTATGGTGCATCTCTTAATTTAGTATTCATGCATACTAAATATTTCTAAACATTATAAAATGTGAAAGAAGTGGACAGTGTTAAAAAGAAAGGAAAAGCTTAAACCTTGCACTTCTTTCATTCTATAGAGTTTGAAATATAAATCTACTTACGCCAATGGAGATTCACTGTGAGTCATAGGATCAAAACCCAACAAAGGATATTGTATGTTTGGGGTCCATCATTATGGAGAGTTGGGATGCACACAACAGAGCAACATTAGTATGGGAAATTAACGAAAACCCAAAAGGAATGTATAAAGAGGGGGGGAGGAAAAAGAAAAGAAACTATTATCAATCAAAAGGAGCATCAGGGAAAAAAGTTAACACATTAGCAGTTGGAATAAGCTTTGTGGCTCATGGCAGGTTGTTAAAGACATAGCACTGTTGTTGTTTTGTAGACTCAAGCAGCTTCTCACTTCAAAATTTGTGAGCAACCAACTGCAAGAAAAATTATGCACACAATAAGTGCAGAAACCAAACGCCATTTCATTTAAGATACTGGAATTTTACAATTCATTGATATGTCTTAATACATATATGTGGCTACCAACCTCTTTGCAAAGGTACCAATGATTACACATACTGACAAGGAAAGAAAACATATCCAGAGACACTGCTTTACATAACACTGCTATGTGTGTAATACTACTCTTTCAGCATTTGGAAAACATTAAGAGCATCATTTGCTTCTTATTTTGTGGCTCATTCACAGGACTCAAATTATGTGAACAGCTTCTGTAATTCAGAATCTGAATCAGAGAACTGGGAGAATTATAGTATTATAGATTCTGTTGGAGTGTTTTTCCGAACAAGTCAATAGTCACATGTTATGAGATGTAGGGAAATATAGGTCCAGCTGGGGCTTGCTGTAGTCTGCACTAGCACAAGGACAGCAGGCCCCTATTATGAGATGCATTTCAGAATCAGGCCCAGTTTAGAAAGCACAAAAAGAGTTGGCTTTTATAACTCACATTTCTCACCATTAAGGGGACTCAAGGCAGCTGAAAAAGCTTCCTGTTTTTCTCCCTCCAACAGAAATCCTGTGAGGTGGGGCTGTGGAAGCTCAGAAACAGAGCTGTGACTAGCCCAAACATCAGCCAGTTGGCTTCATGGAGAAGTGTGGAATCAAACCACACCAGATAAGAATCCGACACTCTAGCCACAAAACCAAATTGTCTATAGATTCCAATCATATTCAACCCACTGAAACCCCGTTTGGAGGTAGATGTGTGTTAGGAACATGGAAAAATGAAAAGTAATGAACTGTGTCTAAGGAGCCCTTAGAATAGAACCCCTCTGAGAATCCTTCTAGAAGCACATAAATTAACCAGATGATAGGTAGGTAGGTAGGTAGGTAGGTAGGTAGGTAGGTAGGTAGATGTGCTTCCCAGTGGTGGTGATGCAGCAGAAGATGCAGCATATTGATAAGTGCAAGTACTTCCTGCTTCATTCCGTATGGATGGATCAGACCATCCTTAAATAGCAACAGAAGGCAGAACTCTGAATATTTTTTTTTACACAGATAGTAGGATCTATTGTAATTTAACTATACCAAGTGACTGTTCTACTATTCCAGTAGAATAAAATCCTACAATAGAATAGATTTTGGCACTCACCTAGCAATTAAACAAAGCAAGAACAACAGAACAAAACCTAACAAATACCTAACAAATACCCAACTTTGTTCTAGAAAATGTTCAGGCTCTGCCTGATCTTTGAAATGAAAGCATCCTCCTCCCACCTACCAAGAAGACTACAAGTGAGTTTTATAAGAAAAGATTGTTGAATGGAAACATCATGTCATTATCTCAGCTGAAATTAAACAAGAGCAAAAACAGCATCCATAATCCATAATCCATAGAAAAAAGGCAGACATCTGCTTCCTCTCCCAATTCCATATTATGCCACAGATACTTGGAAAATCTGGAAGAATTTTAGAGATATGCATTTTATCTTCTTGTCAGCTGAGAGTGAAAGAGAGAGCAGAACTTTATATAAACTTGTAAGAATTAGATTTGCTTAACCCCAAGAAAATACCTTCCTCTCAGTTTGCGCAATTTATCCTGCTTCATTTGGGGGTGATTTGAAGCATGGGGTGTCATGTGGAAATAACCAGTTCCAATTCCAGTGCCCTTGCTTTTCCTTCTTAAATTTTAATTATTATTATTATTATTTGCCATTACTATTCTAATCTGGAACTCTAAACTTGGTGACCTTTAGTGGCAGACTCAATTCTATTCAAAACTATAAACATAGACCGGGGGACTTACAATGCACTCTTTAAAATTTTAGAGTTCCCCAGAGAGAAAGAAAGAGTTGAAAGAAAGACTTGTCTTTTCTACCCCACTCTTCTCACCCATTTAAGGGGACTCAAAGTGGCTGACAAAGCTTTCTGGTGGGGCCGTGAGAGCTCAGAAGAGACCTGTGACGAAGAGACCTGTGACTTGCCCAAGGTTACCCAACTGGCTTCATAGAGGAGTGCAGATTCAAAACCCAGTATTCCCAGATAAGAGTCTGGCTCCCTAACCACTAGACCAAACTGGCTCAGGAGAGCTACCTGTGATGGCTGAACACAAGACAGGTCTATCAAAGGAAACAATTTATTTCCCTCCGTTTTCCCAGAGGTAGCTGTGATATCCTTTCATTCCGTGAAATGGCACAATACAAAGGGATAGAGGTAGAGGCCTCATAGCAAGGAACCAATGTACTCAAAGGAAATCATCTTACCCAGCAAGTTCACCGCCCTGGGCTTGGGCCTGGCCTGCAATGGCATCCATGATAGCATCTTGAGAATACATGCTGATTGGGGTATTATACTGGGCATGAATAATGGTGGCCTTGCCACCGGGCCCTTTCACTTCAATGGGTTTGTGTGTAGACAGAGCAGAATCCTTCAGGACATTGGGATTGAAGCGTTCCACATATTCCGTGCTAGGATGGGGAGAGTGAAGTTTCATAATGTGAGAAAGGAAAGAAGAAAAGGACAAAGAGCCAATCGCTAAAAGGAAGGAAAATGTAAAAAGTGCAGAACACATACAAACATACTACAGTAAGATATTAAACAATTGCCAAACAGTACAGGAATTAAAAATGTGCTCTCCCCCCCAAAAAGCTAGGCTTGCAACTGTTTTGAAGGATGTTTATGGAAGCAGAAAGAGAGAAGTATGAATGGCTGAGGCAGTCAATAAGAACCTCACCAAACCGCGGAGCTTCTGAAAATCAGCTACTAACATTTTTCTAGGGATGTGCATGAATATTCATCAGGTTTGCAATTTGTACAAATTTGTACAGATTTGGACATTCAGAGGTTGACATCTGAATGCAAAGCAAATGCTTTTGTCCATCCATTCAAAGCTTTGTTATGTCCGCAGTGGTGGAGAGGCAGCAAAGCAGCTGCCCCGTCACATCTGCAGGAGATTCGGAGCAGGTTCAAAGTGGATTCAGAGCAGATTCGGAACAGAGCCAGAGGGAATTTGGAGGTGCAACTGGTGGCTGGGATTCAAATTGCATTCAAAGAGCATTCAAAGAGCATTCAGGCAGATTTGAATCCTACCATAGGCAAAGAGACTATTCTCAAGAATGCAAATTTCCTTCCGATTGGCTTCAGCGTGAAGCAAACACACACACACAAATTCATGCACATCCCTACATTTTTCTTGTTTCTTGTGGAAAATGAAATTTAGGCTGGGGACGGTGGACAGCTGTCAATGGTAAACTGCCCTCAAGCTGCCTGCACCAGGCAATTTTTCCATTCTACTTTTGATGATGCTTAATAGCAAATGTAAAATGGAAGGAACAGGGAAGAAAAGGGTAGATAAGATGCTCTCCTCTCCTCTCTCCCTCTTTTATTCAGCTGAAATGGAGCCAAATAAGGAGCAGCCAGACCAAGCTATATTCTCAACCTCTAAGAAGGTGCTCTTGGATCATGCTCACCAGTAGAGTCACCCATGATTCTGGTTGAAGTATACAAAATCATGCATGGTGTGAAAAAGTGTGGGTAGAGAAAAATTATTTTCTCTGTTGCACAGCACTAGAACCAGAGATCACTCATTTACTACGAGAAGAGGTGGTGGCAGCAACCAGCATGGACATAGCTTTAAGAAAGGGTTAAACAAATTAATGGAGGTCAAGTGTATCATGGGCCACTAGAATGGATGCTAACTGCAGCTTCTAAAGGCCACTGCAAGACTTTGAGAAGAAGGTTCTGCCTTCATCTTCTGCTTGAGATGCCCAGAATCAATTAGTTGCCCATTGTGTAAGACAGGGTGCTGGACTAGATGGGCTGTGGCCTGATCCAGCAGGGCTTCCCTTTTGTTCTTAAGTTCTTCTAAGTTATTTGTTTATTTAAAAAAGAGATTTCATTTTCCTTTCTGCTGGTAAAATGAGTTTTGTTTTTTAAACGAGATGTCATAGAGGTGATTTAGCCTTGGGATGCTGCAGTGGCTGGAAATCTATTGACAGCAGCAAAACTTGCAACCAGAATCACTGTGGAGGAGAAGAACTGTGTCTAGTAGTCCATCTCAGTGTGGGTCCGTTACATGTTTCCTGCCATAATTTTGGCAGTAAAGTCATGTTTTTATTCCAAAACCCATGTGTCCACATGGGAGTAAGGAGGTAAGAGTGATGTGAGAATAGTGTTTCCTGGCTTACTGTTGAATCACTCTTCCAGCAGCCTGGGGAGTCTGGGAGCCTGAACAAGGTGGAAGCATTTGTCTTCCCTCTCCCTAGCTGCTCAGAAGACTACCTGGTGCATTAATGTTGATGAAACCACTGTTTTCTTAGTCAATTCTGGAACCTAATATTTGGAGGAGCATACATTATCTATTCCTACAGCAACTTAGCAGAGATTAAGGTTATGGGAACATGTCCCACATATTGCTAATGAGCAGGTTCTTAGGTCACACCTGGATGGAACCTTGGACTGTTCCTGACGCTGAAAACTTTCGCACCTTACTATGCATGAATGCTGTGATTGGAGGAAACTGATGCAGTTTGAAGCTGCACTGTTCTCTGTTTTTTTGTCTTCAAAGCTGCTGATCCTGCTTAAATCTGTTTCTAAGCCTGTTGAAATCAGGCTCGAAAACAAAGTCCTATAATGGTTACCTATCCTATTCGTGTGACCAGCAAGCATTCAAGCCTGACTGATCCTGGACTATTCCAACCATACAGATATGGCCTTAGCCAGCTGTCTGCTTGATCTAATATGGGTTATATCACAATCTCAGAAGTGATTGAAATATTTTCAAAAGGGACAGGCCTCTGTCTTTGCAACATTTTTGAAATAGAACAGAACTCGACAGGTAAGGATTTCCCCATCGTTGCAATAGTGTAATACATGAAATTCATGTGATGTTGGGGTTGTTTGCCTTCCTCGCTATCGTTAAAAGAGTAGAAGCCTTTTGGGTGTTACATGTAGTCATCAAAGAAAAGCACTTATACAAGAAAAATACTGTAGTTCAAACAAACAAACAAACAAACAAACAAACAAACAAACAAAAAAGGAACACATGCATTGATTGTTGGATGAAACAAAAACTCTTATTGGCACAGAGACATTAACATGCACCCTAAGTACATTTAGAATACAACATTTGACTCCAAGCTGCTTCATATGTCACACAGATTACTTAATGAATAAGAAGCCTCTACCCTTTGGATTTTGGCAACCACTTCCATCCCTCTACCCCTTGTCATGCCATGCTTCTAGCAAAGAAGAAGAAGAACCCACTGATCCACATGCAGATGCCTTCACTAGCTGTTGCACTTTTTGGCCGTGGAAGACACAAGATGAGCCCAGCAGGTACTAATCGGAAAAAGTTAAACACTTTTTCCAAGCAAATTTAATGAATTTGCAGTGATATAATTTAGAAAGTAATAATAATACTGCTGTCACTTAGCAGTATTATTACAGTAGAGCTACTGCTGGAATATGCTGCTGGCGCTTTATGCTTGCTGTAACAAAGGACTCTTTTAAAAGGCATTCCACTTGCAAATGCAAACCACAGGGACATACAGGCTCATGCTATTCCAAGGAGGGAGAAATAGCCAAGCATGTAACACTGACACACTATTTAATACTAACTTGGCAACAGTGTTGGCTATGACCTAAGGGAGAACAAAGAAAGAAAGAGATCAGATCAATAGATTTTAAAAAACAAAACAGCATGAAGCTAGCAAGTATTAACTTGGGCTCATAAGACTTTTGTAAACTCCTCTGCAAATTAGGGCAGAAAGCAGCTGCAATGTATCAACAACAACAACTCAGTACAATTAAGGAAAGAAATGCCGATGGAAACTATCTGCAGTATGAAAGTGAATGATTTTCATTGATCTTGCATTGCTGTGTGCATTATTTCTCAAAGATAGGAAAGGAAGGAAGCAGGACAATTTGCAAACTGCATGATGCTTGCGTGATGATGGAGGAGTCAGAGCTCGTTTTTTTCACCCTCTGGGACAGAATTCTGTTCTTGATTCTGTTTTCTATCCTACAAGTGGTGCCAACTATGTTTACGTCATCAGGTTTGATCAAGAAGACTCAAAGTGATAAGAAGCTATGAACATGACACATAAAGATTTCTTACATTTTAATATTGCACCATGACTGAACCTTTGTGGCTAGGAAAATGGCCATCCTCCAACACTGATGTTGAAACAAGAGGTGTGGCCAGCAACTCCTGACCTCTGAACCCATAGAACAATGTTTTTGGCTAGCACAGTTTAGGACAGAAAATGGCCCTGGAAGTCAGCCATTTTGTGTGTGGCATAATGGCCCTTTCAGTACTGGCCTTTATTCCAAATTATATCTCAGAAAATGGACCTGCCATCTGCACGTTAAGTGTAGGCTACTGCAAACCCCAGGTAGGTCCTGCCATAGGCTGCACCAACATGCATCTGAAATATAATCCAGAAAAAGGCTCAGTGCAGGAAAGGCCAAAATTGAACTGACTGGAAACTTGCTTTGGTAAGTCACCTCTGTCACCTTGCTAGGTAAGAACATAAGAGGTGCCCTGCTGGATCAGGCCACAGCCCATCTAGTCCAGCATCCTGTTGTATACAGTGGCCCACGAATTGCACATGAGCATCTCAAGCAGAGACAAGGGCAAACCTTCTCCTGCTCTCAAATCTTAGCAAATAGCCTTCAAGGCATCCTGCTTGTCTCCCCAGCCTGAAAGATGTACTTAGTCATCCATTCTAGTAGCCATTGATACATCTGTCATCCATAGATTTGTCCAACCTCTCCCTTAAAGCCATCTAGGCTGGTAGCTGTTGCCACCTCTTCTGGCAGCAAATTCCATAGACCAATAACCCTCTGGGTGAAGAAATACTTTCCCTTGTCTGATCCGACTCTCCTACCTATCAGCTTCATAGAATGCCTCCTGGTTCTAGTGTTGTCAGAGCCAGAGGCTGAGATAGAATATGGCAACATCTATTATAGGGGGTCAATCTCCAGGGTTTATTGGCCAGACTTCTCCAAGGCTGGCTGAAGGCCTGCTGGGGGTGGTGACGTGCACAGAGCTCTTACTGAGTGCACCTTTTTTCTATCTATACACAATCAATGTAATGAAAATCCAAAAAAACCCTCTATGAAATCAGGGGCTGTTCCAAATCTCAGGGTACTCTACTGAATTCCAAAGGCTAACATGAATGGGTTTGCCCCAGACACTGAATTCAACTTGTATGAAGAATTTTTAAATGTTTGCTTTCCTTTGTACAAATGAAAAGTTCTCATTATGTTTGCCTAAATTACTGTGTTCTAGACGAAGACTTGATTTTGGAAGATAACAATAAACAAGCTCCCTCTTGTTCATGGCGGGGCTGGGAAGGAAGAGGTAGATAGGTCTCTCTGAGGAGCAAAAAAGGCCATGGCTTGCAGGCAGATAGGGACAGGTTGAATTCACCCTCATCACCTTTCACTGGAAAATACATGGTTTTGAGATGGTGCGCAGATGTCTCAAATTACCCAGACAGCATCTGGCACACCGCTACAGGCTAGGATTTACTTAAATAAAACATTTCACTTTTTATCATCCTGATGGATATATCCTGAGCAAGGAAAGTAAATCACGGCAATACTACCTTTCCTCCCCCTTCTACTGAGCTACTAAGGTTTTTGATATGAATAAAAATATAAAAATGACAAAATAGCATATATTATTAAAACCAAAATAGGCTAAGAAGAAGAAATATCACAGTCTAATAGAGCAGGAGGTATAGAAATTATTCAGTAAAAGCATGCACACACACAGTTTTTCTAGCTAGGTCTTCTCTAGAAATCTGTTGTAGAACAAGAGGCAATATTACTGAAAATATTACCTCTTTCATGTTCATCCACTTCCTGACATATGATGAAAGCATAGTGAACAGATCTAAGTCTACATGGGGGTAGACAGTGCTTAACGTCACGGAGCCTTTCTGCACAGCATGGGTTATCCCATGATGCATTGGCCTGAATCAAGCAACTTGGCACATAATGAGCTGTGCTGCTGGTGGCCCATGCCAAGTTAATCCTGCCAAACTCTGGAGGCTGGGAACCTCAGTGGTATTGACCAGGCACCCAAAAGTGGTACACTTCCAACACCACTTCTGGGGTTCAGCAAAATACCACCCAGTGTCACAGTGGTGGTATACTGAACCACCAGCTTGTATGCTGTATGAACATTGAATGACTTATCTGGTGTATCAGCTGGACCATTGCGTGAATAGCTCCATGGACCACTTACAAGCAGTCCAAACTTGGAGCAGGACACAGTGCCAATTATGTATGGTGGTCCACTCCAATGCTTTGTTTGATGTAGTGTGGATTCTGATAGATTGGTCCACAGTGTGGACCAAGCCCTCCAGGAATTTTGCTGGGTTGGGCTACTGATCCAGTTCAGAGAGGTCTATAGAGGCCATAGGCCAGTGGTTCTCAACCTGGGGGTCGGGACCCCTTTGGGGGTCGAACTACCCTTTCAGAGGGGTCACAATGAGTCTCCCACCTCCCTTCCCTCCCACCTCCCAGCTGCTCTGTCCCCGTCGTTGGGGGTCTCCACAGCATGAGGGACTCCATTAAGGGGTCACACCATTAGGAAGGTTGAGAACCACTGCCATAGGCCTTTTCGGATTACAGCTGGAACAGCTGTAATGCACTTCAGCTAAGACAGTTTGGGACGGTTTCCCCATTCACACATAGGCAGACAGGAACACGTTTACACGCATTCCTGCCTGCCTATGTGCGAATGGGGAAACTGTCCCAAACTGCCTTAGCTGGGAAAGGCCAGACAGGGGTGGGGACGTCTCCTCCAGGCCTGCCCGTCATTGGGTGGGAGCACCCAGAGGTGGGCAGCCCTGTCAGGTGGCTTCCCCCGAATCTTGCCAGCTGTACAGGACCTGATTGGGTCCTGTACAGCTGGCAGGAACCCACCCGGGCACCCATCTACCCACCCTGGGGCCAGGGGCTGGCTGCCTCTGGGCCAGGGGATTTGGGACCCCTTAGTAGACCAGACCCCGTGGGTCCGGTTTACTGGTGTCCTGCCTCCCCTGGCCCACCACGGCAGATTGCAAGCCTCTGTGGGGTCTAGCCACCTCAATTGAGGTGGCTAAGCCCTGCAGAGGCACCCTGGCACCCCCACCTCCACCCCGGGGTCCAGGGATGCACCTATGCACACAGCATGGCTTCAGATTGGGCAGGCTGTGTGATGGGAACCCCGGCCGGGCAAGGTGAGTGATTAGCGTGCCCCCCGCCACCTGTTCAGCCAATTTTCAGACAATAGTAGTGGGGTGGGGGCGTGCCCACGGCTGTCAGGGAGAAAAGCGTGTGTGAATGCTTCCCTCCCTGGACGACCAGGGACACTTGGAACAGTTTTAACTGCTCTACATCTCAAATGCACGGAGAGCACTCGGGGATGGCCTGGGACGGCTCTGCCGTCCCGGCAGTGCATATGCTGCATCCCCGCGTGTTCTCTGTGCATTAGAAAAGACCTAGTGTGAAAAGCCCTCTGGTCTCCACATCTGTGCAGTGATAGTTCTGTGCAGGGAGATGCTGTAGGAAAAGGTGAGCTCAACTCCATTTTGGAATAAGCAGATGCCATGTTCCTCCAGTTCCTCTGTGCAGGGTGAGAAGAAATTGCCCTTCAGTTGGAGGCAACTCTGTAAGCAAATGCACTGGAAAATGGGCCCATGCAGTCACTTTGAATTCACCCCCTGGCACTGAAAACGGAGGTAGAACAGCAGGAGGCACCTTCTTTGAACCTTGGAGGTGCCCTATTTCAGTCTACGGTTGCGTCCGTCTAGCTGAAAAAGGCTGTATGGAAAGGGCATGAAGAGTGACCGCACATCTGCACCCACTGGGCCTGAAGCTTGATCCAGGGAGTGGCAAGTGTCTTTGGATGTGGTCTTTGGAAGCAGGAAAAAACTCAGTCTGAGGGTCCTTGTGACCATATTTGCTCCTGTCACCAACTTTTCCTTAAAATTTAGGGGAATCAGGCTGGTGTGAATGGCTGTGTTCACACCTACATTTTAATGTGGTTTCAGTCCACTTTCAAAGTAAGATAACGCACCGGCAAAGTGAGAATCCATTTGTTTTAACTTGTATAAGCAGAGGGTAGTAAACTCTGGTGGCTTGAGAGAGACCTCCTCTAATGTTACATTCACCACAGTTAACCAACGATGCTTTCCTACCACAACCAGTAGTACAACCTGCTCCTTTGGTTTCTCTCACTCAAGATATTCTCCCACTAACAATGCAAACTCTGCTTTAATCCAAATATGCCTGCCTGTTAGCAGAAACACACACAGATATATTAAGAACAAGTTGCAGTCAGTAAGCAGATCAGTGCTTCTATATCCGTTTTAGGAATGTGTTGGACAGCTGGGCATCTGCTTACAGAGAAACATGGTGTAATAGTATCATTTTCTGAAGTGGATGATGTTGGCTGTTCTAATCCTCTAAGCTATGCCAGTGCATGTAAAACAACATTTTAAAGTAGGGCATAAGCCTTTAGTAGCAGACTCTTTGAATAAAAGTGGAGCAGTTACTTCCATGTTTTCTGATTTGTCCTGCTAAAGGCGTCAAATGCAAGATTCAAGCTTTTCATGTACAGTAAGAGAAGCTTTCAGAGGGGGCAACTGAAGATCCATGCCTATGAGATCTAACACATACTACCTAAATAGATATGAGTTTTCAGAAATACTGCTGTACGATGCCTCACAGCTGTTCCAAAACTGGGTCATCTACACATCTCGATGCCCCTGGAGTGGTGCATTTACTCACTTTGTTTGATTCTCAGGATAATATACATGATCAGAGGGGATGGGAATCCCAATTTTTAGGATGCATTGGACTTGCTGGGTAATTTGCAGGACAGTGTGAAAGTGCCCCTCCCAGAGACCTCACAGTTATGGAACCTTCATTCACAATCATGCCTCCCCATTTCTCAGGGAGGAGGCATGATGCATTTTGTCTCTTTCTGTCCCTCTTATGGTGTGCTGTGCAGAAGTTTCCCCATTACTGGGCTGCATCCTGCCCATGTGGGAACGCAGCCAAAGATGCCAAGTCCAGACTTGGGCAGGAGCCGAGATGGCAGGTTTTTCTCAGATGAGAACCTGTTGGTTCTGCTGCATAGGCTGTCACTGGTTCAAGCCCTACCCATACATTTTCTTACCCATACCCATATATATGGGGCGGGATATAAATATTTTAAATAGATGAATAATAAATAAATAAATCTGATAATGGTGCTATCTTCATGATTATCATCATGACCATCATCACTAAAAAACAAAATTGCAATTTGCATTCCACTCTTCAAAGCCAAAGACCCTCTTAAAGTGTTCTAAAGTGCATTCATTCAATTCCTTTTGAATGTTGTCAGTTCTTGTCAGTTCATGCACTTATGTCCTATTAAGATTTGCCATGTAATGAAAAGTGCCTGGAACATTCCCTCCTCTTCTTGTTGCTTTTCTTATATTCAAGCGACACTGCAGCATAAACACGCTCTTGTTCTATGGGAGGGTTAAATTTCCAGTAGGGACGTGCACAAATATTTGTAACATTCAAAATTCGGCTGAATTCGGTCAAATTCGGACATTCCAATTTGAATCAGATGTTGGCACATTTGAAGATTGACATTAGAATTAAAATATAATGTTTTGATACATTCATATGAAGCTTGCTTACGGATTCCTATGGGATTTGTATGGGATACATATGGCATTTGTATGGGATTCATATCTGACACCTGTATTGAATTCATATGAGATATTCAAATCGAATTTGAATCCTACCATATTTGAAGGGATTTATTCGAACAAATATGAACTTCCTTGCATTTGATTCAATACAAACAGAATACAAACAAACAATTTGTGCACATCCCTAGTTCCTAGAAAAGCTCACAGTTCACACATCCACAAAAATCACTACACATATTGAAACAGGGAAACTGCTCTCCAAAATGCCATGGGAACAGTGAAGAAAATTAAGTTGAAAAGCAGGGAGCTTGGTGTCAACTGAGATATAGAGCCCAAATGTGCACCTCGTTTATGGGAAATAGTAATTTGGTTTGAGGATGAGAGCCAAGTGGTTCATACAGTATTGAACATCAGTATCAAGGACAGAAAGTAATGCAAGTAGCATGATCTTATAGTCATGTTCTGTGTAAAGTCCAAAAGGATAAACTCGATGGAATTATCAGGACAGGGCAAGATTGTGTCAGTGGGTGCAAAGCCATATTTCTGCAGCAGGAGTAGCTGTCGCAGAATTGCAATGAAACAGACTCCAATTTGCAGACTCTTTCCCAGGAGAGGAACAGGGCATCTCCATGGACCCATTTTCTGGGCCCACAAATGAAGTCATATTTGGCCTGTCCAATGTGGAAGCCTGTTATTTGCTTCTCAGTGCTACTTGCTCTCTTGGCCTATTGGAAGAAACAGCAGGACCCTCTGGGGGAGAGTGCCCATCTGTGTGTCCCTCCCTGGAAGGAACAGGGTTTCTGATGGCTATACGGAGCCCTTCCTTGGTCACCACCATTGGGCACCCAGATAAAGTTACATTTGGTGAACATGCCTAATGACACCAGGGCCATCTCCCTGCTTTTTCACTGCCCATTGTTGATGTAAAATGATCAAAACTCCCAAACTGATCTCAGAATTATATTTGAGGCCTAAGATTGTGTGTTAATTAACGAATGCTTGAGACCTTGTACATTTGGCCCCTATTGCTCGTAAAGTCATATCAGAACTGGATACTTTGACGATGGAATACACCGGTACTTGTAGGCACTCACACCAAAAAGGAGAAGAACTAGAGCTTTGATTCCTGTAGACAACAGAATGGTCAAAAAAGGATTTTCCATCTTTTTTCTTTCATTTTTGCTAAGGAGAACAACAAATGAAAAGCCATCTGAAAAGTACATTTTCAGAGCCAGAAGGAACAAGCATTGCAAAATTTGCCCTGTGCTACTCATGCCTGTCTATAATTTGAATAGAATTCAATTATGACTTTTCCTTCCTAAAGGCAATCTTCCTATATATTGAATTAAATAAGGACCTATGCAAATCAACTTCTATAGAAGACGGGAATTCTTAACAAGAACAGATTTACTGTCAACAAGCATCAACTGTTTGAACATATGTACAAAGGTACTTCGTGTTCCTATATTGTAAATTCATTAGAAATGCAGCACAATATGGTTGGATTTCTTCTCATTATTTTCCATTCCATGCATAGTAATACCCAATTTAATACACTAGAAGTCAGTGAGAAAACTTTCACAAACAATCACACTAGGCCAGATGAAGTCTGGAAACCAAAATAATTTTTGCTTATTTTCCGTTAGCTAAAACAAACCCATGTAGCAAATATGTGTATCTGTGTGCACATGCTGCATTTCAGAGGAAATGAAACAGACCAGTCTGAGATAGTGGAGCTGCAATGATAGCAAATCCTTTAAATTTAGAAAGTAATGCCAGTTTCAACCGAAATGCCTGAAACACAGCAAGAAGAAAACAAAATTGGAATCTGATGAGCATTTGGTTCATAGCAGAGCAGTTGTACAGAAGTTACTGCAATTCTATCGCTAATTGTTGGCTAAGATTAAGAATGCCAGTAAATGGAAACCTAGAGAGAAAGAGGATTATCTGAGGTATTTATAGCTATTAAAGTATTAAAGAACTAATTGCTGTCCAGCTGGAAATAATCAATTATTTTTAATTTTTTCCCCTCTAAAAGGCTAATCCTCCCAAAAATGTTTCTACTGAGCTTTTTTAACCTCTCCCCAAATGGCTTACTTCTTTTATAATTACCAACTGGATGAAAAAAGAGAATCTTGGATAAATATTTTGTTAAGTTTGGCAGTATTACACAGAGTTTTAGAATAATGGAATCTCCCACCAGCAGTCTAGAATATTGTATTAAATAGATCATTTCAATCTTGAAAACTGTATAATGGAAACTGGTTTATGACTGTTAATACAAATGGGATGGAATCGGATATTGAAAATTAGAGCTGAATGAAAGACAGGAAAGTCAAAATTAGTATCAAAACGGCAAAAGCTGGTCAAGAGAGCCTTAAGAAATGCTTTACTTCTTTGCTATCTTCTTTGATTGAGATATAGTCATCTACACTTCTGGTGGTGCTCAGTACCCAAGCTTGCAGCAGACAGAGCACTGATTTACCACTTGCCTTTAATGTGCCCAATGTGCCAAATTACTGCTCAGATCTTCTACCACCACCACCACCACCCAGCACCCACACTTGCTGCTTGCCACTACAGCATGATTCAGGCTATGTCCATTGTTCCTAGAAGTTTAGTAACCCAAGTTTAGAATTCCAAGATCAATAACCTAGAGCAAACTCAAGCTATGATGGACAAACACCAGGACACAAAGGCTGTGGCCACACAGCTTCAGTCTACCTTCAACGCAAGAGGACACCTCAGCAAAGTGACCAGTAATTTTATTTCCATGTTATCTGTCCCAAAGGTGAATTTTCTGAGTTATTTAACACTGAAAGAAAACAGTTGGTCACTCTGCTGATGTATTCTCTCACTCTGAAAGCAGACTGAAGCTAGATTAAACCTTAAGTGTGACCACAACCCTAAAGGCTTAGGAGGACCCATACTATCTGCTGCTAGCCCACTGAGTTGATTCACCAGCAGTGTTGTTTCAAGAAATCTCAGCTCAGGGCAGTTGTGATGGTTCACTTGGCATCTCCCCCATGTTCATACAGAGAGGAGAGAAGAAAGTGTCTTATTGGCTGATCTCTGTTTTTGTGAAGGATCAAAAATGGCTGACTTCTGGGCCATTTCTGGTCCTTTACAAAAGTGGCCTGTGTAGAAACCTCACTGCTGTGAGGATTTCTCTGCTGCAGAAAGGTTTCCAAAAGCTAGGATCCACCGTGAGAGACATGGGGTTTATACACCATGCATCCTAGCAGTGCCTCATAGTTGCCTCTCCCCTGGTGGTAGTCTTAGGTTAAAATGAAGTCCCCTTTTGGGCCTCTTCTGTCTGAATGCAGACTAGGGAAGCCCCAGCCACCACCATTTTGTGCCACCCGGCACCAGACAGAATGCAATTCAGATGAGTAGATTCATGATCTGGATTACAGGTGGTGAAACATGTCATCAGTGAACCAGGAAGGCAATCCTGAACATGGAAGAGTGCAAAAAGCATGTCCCAATTTTCAGGACTACTAGGGGAACCCATTTCAGCAATACACCAAAGCAGTATACCAAAATGGGTCCCCCAGGAGCTCTGAGGCTATGAAATTTTGTTCCTAGCCGTCAGAGCTCTTGGAGGCCAGTCTGAAGCTCATGTAAGCTTCAGGACTGGTGTAAGGACTGGGCTGGAACAGCAACACCAAGTAGATGGTGCTGTTCCAAACCAAGCCTTGCTGTGATCCAGAGCTCCTGGGTTGGACCACAGCAAGGTAAGTGTACAGTAGGGTCTCAAATAGTCATGCTACTTTTCTTTTTCAATGGCACTGAAGTTTAGTACCTACAGAAGCCTGGTTAGGTGAAGGAGTCTGATTTACAAATCTCTACAGCAGAATCCTAATTTCACCTATTTGGACATTTTTTGAAGTTTCTTAAAGTCATCAAATCAAAGATGGACAACATAATTGACCATACTATCTGTGGTGGACATAGATTGCTAGAATTCATTTGTATTATACTGGTCCCTTAAACTAATAATAATTTTAGTGATTCTACAAACACCTCAAAAAATGTTGCTTCTGTCTTCTGTGACTTATCAGTATGCTTAGGATAGGAAAGCTGACCATAGTAGAGGAAATAACAGAAGTAATAACCATATGAGTACAATTTCAAACTCCATTTCTTTAAAATGTCATAATTCTGCATCCTTTTTCCTCAGTCACTCCACCCAAAAAACATTTTGATAGCTCTGCATTATGAATGCTAACAACAAGTGAGTAGGATACAAATGATTATGGGGGAGAAGGGCATCAGAAGGAATCATATGGAGGTTTTCCCCTCGGTAGGGATACCTGGCAAATTTATTGACTCTGAATTCCAAAGCAGTATCTATTGATCCACAACTTCTGGAATCCTGATGTCAGAGTTCATCATGAGGCCTCCAAGTCACCTTTCATTAATTATCATTTCATTGTTCTTCTTTCCAGAAATCCCAGGCAGTTCCCAGGCCTATGCTAGGTGTCCATCTGTATCAAAGTTCAGCCTGAAATTGAATCTGCTCAGATCCTGGAACTACAGGGCTATGTCCAGACACGTTAATCCTGCATGAATGTGCAGTCATAATTGGGGCATCACACACGATGATCGGTGGAATGATGTTCTGACACATTATCCCATCGCTACTGTGCATTTATCTTAATCCTGGATTAAGGACACTCACTGCATAGTATTAAGAAAATTCAAATCTTCACTCCAGTCCAAGCAGGATGGTGAGAAGAGACAAATAAGAGTAGGAGGGCAGCTCAGTTCTGATTGGCTGCCTCATCCCACACAACCATGCACACCAACCTAGCTCTCGCAGCTTCTGAGGAGGAAGCTATGGAGCTGCTTTTTAGTCAGGGCAGCAGGTCATCACTGCACAGCAGGTAAGCTGTGTTTTTAGCTTTAACTTTAGATTTCTTCCGCAGGTCTGGACGCAGCCCAGAAGATGTACACCAGGTCCAGCACCAACCATTTTGTGCCAAAGGTTCATTTTCTCCAGATTTTTGAAGCCTGTATGGACATGCTTCTCAATGGATCTTGGCCCTTCACTACTTCAAGATTTTGCATTTACATGGCAAGAACTCTATCTGTAAAAAAATTATTTCCTGAGCAACTGAATTCTTACATTTACTTCATTTTTACATTTGTATCTCATCTTTTTTCCTGAAAGACTCAAGGTAGTGAATGTTCTTCTTCTTCCCTTAATTTTGTCCTCTCAACAGCCTAGTGAAGTAGGTTAATCTGAGAGGCAGGAGCTGATCCAAGGTCACCAGGTGACCTTTCATGGTTAAATGTTGGATTTGCAGATCTTCACCTGACACTTAAAAATTATGTTGATGATGTTACTATTTTATGCTGTAGTACAATACGAAAATTCCAGGAAGAAATCACATTATAGTACATTTTATTGAGGACCAACACAATTGCAGTTAAAAAAAAAACCCAATTGTTATTCCATGAGCTGTAGCTACTCTAGTTTTCAGGATACTATTTAGAACTGATGGGGAGATGCAGATATGTTTCTTATTGCCAGATGCTTAGGAGAAAGAAAAGAGACTGTCTAACCATCATGACCTGTTTGTGAGCTTCTCAGAGGCATCCTAGTTGGCCACTGTAGGGTTACACTGGTGTTTCTCCAAGAATGTTCCATGTGCTGTGCAGCTGAATCATGTTCCCTCCTCACAAAAAAGTGAAAATAGACAGACCACATGTTCAGTGTTATAATGTCATCTTGATAAGTTCTCTTAGCAATGTCATTTAGATAGGTTCTCTGTTTCATAGGATGGCAAACAAAAAGTAGCATTACTCCAGAACTTCTTATCATCCAGGGGTTCTGCAATCTCATAATCTTTGAGAATAAAGACTGATATTCTAGATTTAATGAGGATCTCAAAACAAGGGTACAGTTTAGCAAGTACAGAAGTTACCCATTCTCCAAACAACTTGATTGCATTACCAGAAAGCAAGCTTATTGATTTACATACCCTCTCAGAAGTCCACCTTCTGAAGCCCTTCGAGTGAGACTTAATTTGTGCATTTCAGCCATTTCCTTTAGAGTATCTGCTGAATATAGACCAATGGGGTTGTTATACTGCCTTGCTGGGCTCAGCTGGCGTTTTGGACTATTGCCATCTGAAAATACTGAGCTGCTTTTGGAACCTAGGTCACTTTTTGCTGGTGAGAGTTCAGATGCCACAGACTGAGAGAACATAGAAGATCTAATACTGGTAGTCTTTAAGGAGGAAGAGCTATGTGATAAACTTGTCTCTTGTTGGCTGAGGTAGCCTGTACATGCTCCATTGCTTGCTAAAATGTTACTCATGGACCCAGCCGATGTGTTAATTAGAGGACTGAAGCTTGCTTTGGTGCCATTGATTTCCAGCATAGAGTCCTGTAGAAGCAAACATGCAGGCAAAAGAAAGAAAGAAAGAAAGAAAGAAAGAAAGAAAGAAAGAAAGAAAGAAAGAAAGAAAGAAAGAAAGGAAAAACCATCATAGGACACATGCAAAAGAAAGGTTCTAAAGCTCCATCACTCTACACGTATCAGTAAGTTTGCCAACTTTTTGCTTTTATATTAGGCCAGTCCTCTGGAATCTGAATTTCAGAAGGCTGATTTGGGTCAGGTAAGAAGAAAAGCCAGAAGGTGAAGAGTTCAGAGCAGAGTGTTTCAAATTTGGGGATTTACAAATTTTTCAAATGCCAGTAGCAATCACTTGACGTAAATGCATAGTTTTAACATTCAGAAAAATCAAATTCTTTCCAGTTGGCAATCCTACATAACAGACATTTGCAACAAAACTGATAAGCAACCTTTACAGCCTTGCATTAGTTAAGCAAAAATATTAACTCCACCACCCCCAGCAATCAAGCAAAACTAACTTCACAGGTTCTCAAACCACAATATCTGGAAAACTCATATGCATATCAATAAAACTGCTGACTGTATCAGAAACCAATATTAGTTACAATATGAATAAGGTAGTAAACAAGCTGCATTGCTCTTATAGTAAGAATAGGAGGTTCTTAATGAAATATGGACGTCTGAATGACAGCTTAACACACCTGCAACATCTGCATACAGTATATGTACATCTATGCTGCAACCTAGAAATGTGAGGACTAATATTTTTGCATTGTACGATTTATGATTAGTTTTCAAATAAGGTCCATTTCCAATGATGGCTGAAGTTCATGCTAATAAATACTGTGCAATGGGGCTAGCAAAGTATTCTGCAAATAAGGTTTTATTAAGAATCACATTCTCTGCACTGAAGTCAGTGGAACTTAAGTTGGTTTGCAGTTCACAGCAAACCAGCTAGTTTATGAAAGTTCACATCAAATGGAACATTCAGTTGTTCAAAGATCCCAAGGTTCAGTCAAACCAAGCCAGCTCCCCACTTGCAAATACAAACTATTAATTCACTGTGCTTTTGCACTTGGAAAGGACTTTCTTCAACGTGAAAAGGTAAGTCCTGTTTTCAAATGAGTTCAAAAGCAAAATGTTAACAACCATTTCTTCAGTTAATAATAAGAAGAGTTGGCTTTTCTACCCCACTTTTCTCACCCATTTAAGGGGACTCAAAGCGGCTGACAAAGCTTTTCTATTCTTCTCCCCACAACAGAACACCCTGTGAAGTAGGTGGGGCTGTGAGAGCTCAGAAGAGAGCTGTGACTTGCCCAAGGTCACCCAGCTGGCTTCATGGGGGAGGGCGGAATCAAATCCGGTATTCCCGGATAAGAGTCCAGCTCCCTAACATACCCTGGCGTCAGTGCTGGGATACAAAAATGGCAACACTTGGACACTACTCACACTGGATATAGGTGTCCAGATGTGTATGGGGAGGAATCGCATATACTAGAATTCACTAGCGAGAAGGATGGATTGTCAGATGAAATTTTATGTTCTAACATTAGAAGAGATAGAACCATAAGTCTGATGTTTTCAATTGTGTTATTATTTTAAATTTCTTCATTGGGATATATTGTCTTCATATTTGTAATTTGCTTTGAGACTCATAGAGTGGTTGTGAAAAAAAGGCTTATTTCACAGTCTGTTATGCATCAAACAGCTGCCTAACACAGCTGGACTGGTTAAGGGACTGTTGTCATATAAAAGTCTATAAAAATGACTCAGGTGATGTACATGGGCAAAACAAAGTACAAATCATTTTGCAAATGTTATAAACAAGCAAGCAAGCAAACAAATAAATAAATAAACTTTCTTACGAACTAGCATAAAACATAAGGGACATTGGTGAATAAAGGAGCTTGTGCTCTTTAAATGTATAGACTTCTCTCCCTCGAGGTATAGCTTATTATAGATACTATTTAAGATTCATGCTGAGCATAGCTATGCAACATCTGACCATTTGCACTAATGAACTAGTGCATATAAGATGTGCTCTTTATGGATCTGTCCAAGGTTCTATTGCTTTGCTTCAAAAGGAAACAATCATTTGCTTTTTGCTTGTCTGGTAGGAAGAAAGAGAGAAGCCAGGACTACTAATGATTGTTTTTAGGTTAAATGTTCATGGTGTTCTTTTTCAAATCTAGGGTGTGAACTTACTGAATGTCTTCAGAGGATTAATCAAACAGGATCACAATCTTGTGTTTGTCTTAGCAGTTGGATGGGAAAAGCTCTACATGCATCCTGTTAAATATGCATAAGTGTCCTTCAGACCTTCAATCAAATGCATATAGGTAGGTGGTAGAAATAAAACACATGTGATCTCGCTATTACCCCACTCACCAATATTAGTATCAGTTCATTGGCTCAAGATTGACAACTCAGTACTTGCCTGCTCATTTTTTAATGCCATCCTTCAAAACAAACACCCTCCATAACCAGTATCAGCCTATTTTATATCTTCTCCCCACCCTCCACTGACATTTTATATTTTGATGAAACAGATTTCTGCTTCCTAAAACTCATGCCATAGCAAGTCTGATCATTTTAAAAGATGCCCTTGCTCACAATTGCTGGCAGAGACTAATTTTTCCCCAGAAAATTGCAAACAGCTACTCAGCTGTGTACTAATTATTAAATTTAGCATTTTCCCCTGATTGTACAAACCAACATCAACCCAACTTTATCCCGTCATACTTTCCTAAGATCTAAGGGGGCCAACATAGCTATCTATTGCAAAACTGATTCCTGTATCCAATTTAAAAATATATATGGAACAGGAATTCCTACCACTTCCATGCACAGTGAACATATGAACATGCACAGTGCCACAGCTTTGATTCCCAATTTACTAATATCCTCACTTGGTAGTTCGTCATTAAAAGGGGAAAGTGAAAATGACGACGACGAAGAAGAAAAAGTAGAAGTTGGCTTTTCTACCCCACTTTTCTCACCCATTTAAGGGGACTCAAAGTAGCTGACAAAGCTTTCTATTCTTCTCCCCACGCCAGACACCCTGTGAGGTAGGCAGGGCCGTGAGAGCTCAGAGGAGAACTGTACATAAGAACATAAGAACGTAAGAGAAGCCTTGCTGGATCAGGCCACAGCCCACCTAGTCCAGCATCCTGTTGCACAGTGGCCCACCAAATGCTCATGGGCATCTCAAGCAGAGACAAGAACAAACCTTCTCCTGCTCTCGAGTCCCAGCAGATGGTCTTAGAAGCGCCACAGTTCCTCCCCCCAACTGTAACTAGCCCAAGGTCACCCAGCTGGTTTTGTGGAGGAGGGCAGAATCAAACCCAGTATTCCCAGCTAAGAGTCTGGCTGCTAAACCACTAGACCAAATTGGCTCACTGAAATTCTCCTTTTTCATTTAACATACTATATATATAGTACATGCTAGTACACACATACCTGAAATATCTTTTCAAATCACATTCTTAGTACTGTGACTTCATAACTGAACACTTCACAGTTATTTTACACTCTAAGGCATAGATGTTGAATTCAGGCCCGTGGGCCAAATCTGGCCCAGAGTGTAATTTTATTTGGCCTGGAAGAAAATACCAAATGTCTGCTAGAGCTGGCCTGCAGGGAGACAGTGCATGCACTGCTAATGCTACAAATCCCAGAATGCTCTGCTGGTGCACTGGAAAGTCAATCAGGATCCCCAAGCTCACCCTCCTCTGTTGACAGTCATTAGCGACCTCATGCTAGCAGTCACATCAGACCACCCCCCCAAAAAAAATGGCCAGATGAAAGGTGGGAAACAGACACTTTCTAGAAAAGTGAGTGCCACAGATGTGTCTTTTATTTGACATTTGATTTCACATGTGTTTATTGTATTTAGCTTTGCTTGCTCCAGATTCAACATTTAAGCAAAACTTAAGTTTGTTTCCAGATGAAAAGGTTCATCATTATGGAAAAACTTTCTCCATTGTAGACATTTCTTGAAAATGTCCATAACTTTGTCCAAGTTTAATTTTAGCCCATTGTGTATTTGAGTTTGACACCCATGCTAAGGTGCTGTGCCCACAAATGACTGATGAAATTGTTCCTAAACTGCATCACCAGATAGATAGGTAACTGCAAAGGAGTTACATCTTCTGCAGTAGATGAACAGCATGTAAAAGAGCAGGATAGACTGGATTTCATTCTCCTGTGATTTCATTTTTTTTAAAAAAAAAATTGCACTAGAGACTTTTATTTAAAAATTGAAAAGCTATTTAGACATCTGCTTATTTACTGCAATCTAAAGAGGTACATCCCTGGAATAATGAGGTACATTGATAGGCTTGGAAGAAGGTGGGGATTTACATCACATGTGCAGTAGGTATTCAATTCATCTTTCAATAGGCAAGACTAGTGTGTGTGCCTGTTTTAAATATGTTTTTCATTTATATGCTATGTTTTATGTACATATTTAAGAATGCCTCTGTTATCTTGTTTCACACGGAACCAGCTGCTTTTATTTACTGTGTTTAGTGATGGCTGAAAACACACAATTTACTAGGTGAAGCAGACTATAAATCCTGAACTCCACTGAGAGATTTGGACCATTCTCGTCTCTCTTGCAGATGGATGCCCTGTTTTAAAGTAATGCTTGACTATGTATTTCACCAAAGAGCATTTTAAAACTCCCTTTTTATGCAGTGATATTTCCTTCCAGACATGATTCTGAAGAAGAAAGCCATTCTGAAATGGACATTTGCAACAGTTTTGCCAGGTCATTTTCCTCTGGAGCTGCTGCACCCACAGACTTTTCCAGAAGCTCCCAAATACTGAAGAAGAAGAAGAAGAAGAGTTGGCTTTTCTACCCTGCTTTTCTCACCCATTTAAGGGGACTCAAAACAGCTGACAAAGCTTTCTATTCTCTCCACAACAGAACACCCTGTGAGGTGGGTGGAGCTGTGAGAGCTCAGAAGAGAGCTGTGACTAGCCCAAGGTCACCCAGCTGGCTTCATGGGGGAGGGCAGAATCCAAACCAGTATTCCCAGATAAGAGTCCCCCTAACCACTAGACCAAACTGGCTCATAGAATTTAATGTAGCTAATTTAAAGGTCATATACTTACTTACTTACTCGACTGATCTTTTAGTTTGTTTTAAATTTATTTTAAAACAGCTTCACAGTAAATCAGCACAGATGAATTAGCACATATGGATGATTCTGTAAGACATTTTTGTTAGTTTATTCAATCTGTTTGAGAGCATATTATGTGCAGATATATTCCATTACACAACAGCAAATTGCTATTCTGTGCCTATTTAGTTTTATATACTATACAGTAATCAAGTTTGGCTCATCATTCCTATGCAGGCATCTTAGATTTGAAGGTAGGGGTAAAGGTACATTAAATACTATGGTAGGTAGAACCAAAGATTTAAGCTTTCTAGATGTCTAATCATACATGGCCTTTGAGGTGTAAGGGAACAAAAAAGACCGGGTGACATTCAACCTACTTATCTACTTCATTTGCAGAATGTTTTACTTTACTAACTCAATCATGTAGCAATTTCAGTTCCTTACATTAAGGATGGTAGAGGTGTACAACTTAGTTGAGATCAGAAAAAGGTGTACTGGTTTAATTATTCACTATATTTGCTCACACTGCTTCCCATCGCTATTGCAACACCTGCAATGATTTAGGGATGTGCACAGACATTCAAAACATTCAAAATCCAATCAAATTTGTTTGAATGTGGCCGTTTGAATTCCAATAGAATGTCTTCTCATTCGAATGTGGACATTTGAACGAATTTCAAATGTTCTGAAATATTCTTTTGAATGATCTGAATCATTCAAACGTACAGATACATATGTATTACATACGTTTCTGTATGAATATCATACGTATCTGTGCACATTGGTGCTTATAATACGGGACGAAAATGAGATGCATACGGGATAAAACTGGAGGCATGCGAAATGTGTATAGATACATATAACATACGAAAGTTCGTATCTTCAAATTCATATCTAACTTTCAAACAATTAGATTCAAATGTGTCAGATTCGAATCTGTTTTTGCTGCATCCGGATTTTAAACATTCAAATTGAATTGAATGTTTTGCCATTCAATTCAACTCGAATTTGAATGCAAAATGTAGTGCACACCCCTACAATGATTTAAGCTCCTTCAGTATTGACAGACCCATCAACTGATATGGTGTATTAAACATATTAGGCTCCACCTCCTTGGTCTCTTAGTTACCAGAAGCTGAAGATGGCTGTTCAATATCCTTCTGGCCTGGTGGTACAGGTGCCAGGTCAGCCCAAGTAATCCATGACTTAATCATGGATCAATGGTTTTAATCTGGTGGGTATTGAAGAAAGACCTGGACAGGTATACTGGGGAGGCAGGGTCAAAATCTTATTTAGCTCTGTCTCCCTTGATATGTAGTGCAGAACTGGTCCATCTTGATAGGACAGAAGGGAGGAGTCACTATAGTTTATAAATACTCCATTTTGCACACCAGACACCCACTAAGTTCCAGGACTGGATTTGCTATTCTTGTTATTCCTATGGAGTCTGATGGATTCTTAATGTCTTTGAGGGAGATTCTGGTTGAGATGACATGGCAGGTGAGATGGGTACGGCTGTCGATATAATCACTTTGCATTGCCCTCAGGAACTCTGCAGAAGCCAAGAGGATTCTGATATTCCAGAGACCTATGTGTAATGAAGCAAGAGGGTCAACAGACAGAGCACAAGTGGTGTAAATTCCAGGGTGAATCTGACCAGACATTATTGCGCCTACCATGTAGGCATGATAAATCTTACTTCTCCTCCAACACTGCATCCTTGTGTAGTCATTCATCAGAGCTTTTTTAGGTAACAAAGAGGCTACAGACACTGATTCACCAGGAACAATTTATACCATCTTTGAAGGCTTGCTGTGACAAGTCTGAAAGGTACTTTGAGGACAAAATGGCTCCGTGCCTATGGAATTGTACACTTCAGTTCAAAGTCCTGCTCTTTTAGATCAGTTTGGATCAGCTGCTGTTATTATAGTCTGGAGAAGTGGACAGAGTGCCTGTAGGGTTTCATCCAAAAACCAATCCCCTCAATTCTTTTCTATAATCTGTAAGAAAATCAAGCCAAGGGGACATTGCTGAAAGAGTTCAGGAGGTGAACAAGGCTCTTCATTTTACAGTGAGAGATTCCAGTAGGCTTTTTGTTATGCCCCTCCTCAAGATGATTTCCCTGGAACCAGGGATGTATTAAAGGACTATTGTGTGGTTACCAATAACCACCTTTTGGAACAAGATGCTAGAGAAAGTGGTAGTTACACAGCTGCAGAGAAGCTTGGAAGAAGCAGATCATCTAGATATATTTCAATCTGTCTTCAGACAAGGTTCTAAGATGGATTTGATCACTCTGATCAATGACCTTATCTGGGGGAACCATTGACTATGATTTGCTGACAATTCTGAGACTGAAAATTGGAGACACAGTGTTTTAGTGATTCCATTCCTATATCAGGACATTCTCCAGAAGGTAATAAAGGCCAAACCTCTGTTCAACGTGACTGATTCATACTCTTGAAACCTCCAGATTAGATTACTGATACGGGGCTAAATTCTTTCCTACAAGGTAATAGTGTTATGGTTGTTTTTCAGTTTTGAACATTTTGACATCTGGCTTCTTCACACTAAAATGTTGTGCTTAAAGTCCTTCATGTAAATAATTTAGACATGCCTGGAAAGTCTTCTGAGCCTTTCATATCTGCAGAGCAGGAAGAAATTGGCCCAATGAATTTCTCCAAACATGAAGTGACAGCCCTCAGAAAAGCTTCATGAACAAAACATTTGTGCAGTTGAAACAAAAGCAAAGGAACTAAATGAAGAGAAAAGAAAAAAAAGCAAAACTCCTTCATATAATCATATTAGGAAACTTACATTTTCTTACTGGATTTAATGTAATATGATTAGTGAATTCCCCTTACCACCACAAATAAAGGATGCTCAACAAAATAAGTTTACCCCAATAGCTGTAGAAAAATTGTGTACACTGGAGACAGAAGTAGTTCTGAAGTTTGCAAATGCGTGATAAATGGTAATGGCATTCCCCTAGGAGCATGGAGCGTAACTGCAATTAGGAAAACAATGTTTTCAATCCACTTTTAAAGGCATTTTGATACTGATAACCTCTTAGAAGAGCACTAAAGGAACAAAATCAACATACTGTGTACAAGTTATACAACCAAAGACCCACATACCTTTTGATGGGGGATCACAGGCATAGGAGAATCAATTCTGGGGGTGGCTGTTGGAATTGGAGCTGGGCGTTTTGATCTGCAATAAATGGAGGGAAAGGAAAAGAAAACTGAGTGTCCTCTACCATGGCTTTCCTAGGGAAAAGAACCCAAACATTGCCAGGAAAATTATCACAATCCCAATTAGGTTTATAACAAAATTTTTCCTTTTGAAATAATTCACATTGTACCTTTGTGTCACATTGACAGCACACAGCTTGTCCGCTGTGCTACCATATTTGCCATCTTCTCATACCTAGTAATATCTTTTAGCTTTCATTACAGATGTTGCCTTTCCACTGTGTTATTGAATTCCATGTGCCCTGATAGAACTGGGCTGGGAACAAGCAAAATGTTATGGAAAGTTAGGTTACTGTGTTGTGAACAGGACCTGGCTGGTGAGAATCAGGCAGAAAATGATATTAGATATATACACTACACAGAGCTGTAGTCTTTGTGATCTTTTATCAATAAAGACTTGCTAATATGGCTATGTTTTCTCTACCTAAGTCCCTGAACTGAGCTTGGGAAACCGATCTTGACTAGAGGTGTGCAAGAATATTTGAAATTTTCGTTATTAGCTCAAACTCAGCCGAATTTGGACAATCAAATTCAAATCGAATGTCCAGACATTTGTTTTTTAATATTCAGACGAATACAAATATTTTGAATCATTCATATGAATACTTTGGACATTCTTATGTTTACGGATATGTACGCATTACATACGTATCCGTATGCATCTTATTCATATCCGTACACATCTGTACGGATATGTATGGGAGGAAAACAGATGTGTATGGGATAAAAACAGGATGCGTAGGGAGGTGTATGGATACATACGAATGTTGTCGACATTCGTATCATCAAATACATATCAAATATTCATACAAATTAGATACAAATGTATTAGAATTGGTTCAAATTTTAATACATTTGTTTTTTTTCTCTATTTGGGTATTCAAATATTTGAATCAAATCGAATGTTAAAAATTGCACAGACACACACCCCTAATCTTGACACAGGTCTGCTTGACATCACATTTTCATTGGGTTCTCAAAATGGAGGAAAAGCATGTATCTGGCCTCTTCTGCCACTACAGGCACTGTTAAGGCACTGTAGTGGCAGAAGACGTTGAAGCAATGCCTGCTGAATCACATGTCATTCTACAGCCAGTCATGTGGGGAGGAGCGCTTCCCTCATCTCTAGGACTGAATATTATTTTACATTCAATCCAATTAGAATGGGAAGCCCTTCTCCCCACACTGATTTAGTGGTAGGGGAGGAGCAAGCTTCCCTCACTCATCAGATGTACGCAAAAAAAAGCCCTCAGCTCCATTTGACCACGCAGATAGACAGTTTGAAGGAAAGCAAATTGCTTCCCTTTACGGTGACAGAGAGTGGGCACTTTAAGTGTCCTCTCCCTCTCATTTGGATTCAGTCAAAGGAACAGCCATGATAAGGCTAGACAAACATAGCTGGGCCATGTGGAAATGTTCTGCAGCAGTGTAGCTAATGAAAAGAAGCAAACTCAGTTTGCACTTAGGATTTTATCCTACTATCTACATAGCAAAAAATACAAGGCTTTCTTATTTACACCTCTATCTTGCCCTATACCCTAAGGTCTCAGGGCAGGTAACAGCATTTAAAAACAGACATGTTAAAATAGAGCCATATATATAAAACAATATAAAACATTAGTGTCTGCGGTGGGGGAAAACTATACCACATTTAGCCACCATACCACCACATTTGGTGGGATCTGACAATTTCTTGTCCTTTAGGTGGCTACAAACACCACACAGATGGACGTGCTTCTAGGGGGGCCTATAATGCATCAAGCACATAGACCATAATAATGAATTATGATTTGGAGGCACTTGCATTGCATAGTCAACACTGTTGTTTTCTGGATTTTATGAAACTCCAATGAAGGCTGTGAGTACAGGGAAACAACAGTTGGGCCATGCATGTTTGCCACGGATCTAAATGTGGGATCGGCAAGGGGCGTCCCCATGTGTTTTGGATTTGGTTCGTGGAAAGTGGACCAAATCCCCCCAAACTGTGCCAGAACAGGGCCAGATTTGATACCTGAAAATACAAGTCTTGGCACAGTTTGGGGGACCAGCATGCATTGGTTAGTGAGCCAATCCTGCGCATGGGGATGATCATGGGCTAACAGGGGAGGAGATTAGTGCTCATATCACTAGGAGGAGGGTGTGCTTGCCATTCCTGCCCTGTGCACTGGAGATCACAGCCGCTGACATTTTAAAATCCCAATCGCCAAGGCAGGCAGGATACTGGCTTAATTTTTGTGCATTTTCCATGGAAGTATTTCCACCACATTTTCCGATTGCAAAGGCAGGCAGGATAATGGCTTGATTTTTGTTCCAATTCCAAAAAATTTCAACCCCCGTTTTCCAATCACCAAGGTGATCATAAAATAAAGGCTTGATTTTCTCCCTTTTAAACTTGGCAGGCGTTCTCGCAGTTCCCGGTGGAGCAGAGGTGCGCAAAACTGCTCAAACACCTAACTGCCACTAAACCTTTCAGTTTTTTAAAATTATTTATAAATTTATTGTTATGAAGTAAGCATTATTTTAATGTTTTTTTTCTGTGCTTCCCAGCCCAGCTCTGGCTTTCAGTGCTGCTAAGAGAGGGGGGGTGCGACACAGGGGTGGGCTGACGTCAATCCAGCTTCCAATGAGGAAAGAGGGGGCGGAGAGGAGGTGGCGCTGCTCCCCCATGCCAGGGTTTGGCATGGTTTGCAAGGGGATGCCTCCATCTGCGCCCAACCCGCACCTAGCCCACGTTGCCAGGAATGGCATGGGGATGCCCGAGATTCAATCTCGGTCCTGCACCCAGCCCATGTGAGCCCCAAACGTGCCCAAACAGTGCCAAATGGCTTGCATGGGGACGTGGCCTTGGAGGCCAGTAATGGAAAGGGGGGATTCAACAGAGTGATTCGTGAACCACCAATGCTGTCTGTAGAGCCAATTCAGTGGTTTAAGGTTCGTTAAGTACCAGTTTGTTTGCAGGCACTGCTTTGGTTCGATACGAACTGAATCACAAAAAAAAAAAGGTTTGTAGGCATCACTAGATGGCACTCAAGATCTGTGTTGTGCAGTGCACAGTCAAAAGTGAAGTGTGATTCACCTTAAAACCCATAAGCTGACACATTTTTCATTTTACCGGTAAGTCTGTAACACCACCGCTCTGGTGGAAAGCCTCTCCTGACCACGACATTCCAGGATACTACGTTAAACACAAAGGCTTCATAGGAAGCTTTTGTCTTGAACATCTTTAGCAATGACATTTACAGCTGAACACGAAAGCTCCTCGCATTAGGCTTACAAAAGAACTGAGAAAAGGGCTTCAAAGGTGAAACCCCTCAGAGAAGAATGAGACCTTTGGTAATAATTTATATGAGGGACATTGTTTCTCACAGACTTGCCTTTTCATTCAGGGACATAGGCTTCCTAAAGCTCATTCTTTCACTGCCAGGGCAATCCTGAGCAAACACATCCACAGCTCCCCACACTCGTACCTTAAGTAGAGGGATTACTATTGAAAGAGCAAAATACATGAGGTTGAGGACTATTTGTTGTGCAAATGATAAGTTTCCTTTAAACAAAGGAAGGACTTGAGGTCACAACTACCAACTCACTGCTGCCATTTCTAGTCTTCTGGGACTCACTGAAATCATTTTAGATGATAGAGTTACATGCCCTTTTTGTGTTCCTAATATAACACTAAAAATAGGGTTTTTTATATATTCACCAAAGTGAGTTGCATGAAGTTATTAGGCAGCTCCAATGTTCGAAAGAAGTACTAGCTTCACCCCTTCATAGTGAAGAATGCAGCTGCTAGATTGCTGACTGGCACAGCTAGCCAGATGCACATCACGTCAGTCTTAAAAGAGTTGCACTGGTTGACGATTCACTGCTGAGAAGGGAATGCCTTCTTCCATATCGACCTGCTCATGCCTTAAGATTTGGAGGGGAGGCCATCCTTGTTGTCCCACCACCCTCAGCAGCAAAATGCGTGGGCATCTGGGAGAGGGCCTTCTCAGTGATGGCCCCAAGACTATGGGATAGTCTCTCCCTCGAGGTTCATCAGACTCCTTTGCTGTATATGTTCAGGAAGGTAGTGAAGAGGCACCTCTTTGCTCTGGCCTTCAGTTAAATGGGGACACAGGGTGTTTTTCCACTGTCACTAAAAGTACCCATTGTACCCATTAATGGGTACGAAATGGCATTTTTGTACCCATTAATGGGTACTTAATGGGTACTTCTAGTGACAGTGGAAAAACACCCACACTTTCCTTCCCCACTTGCAGGCACTGTTGTTTTAATACATGCTCTTATTATTTTAATATATTTGATTTTAAATGTTCTTACCCACCCTGAGATTTTCAGGTATAGGGCGGGATATAAATAAATAAATACATACATAAATAAATAAATACATAAATAAATACATAAATACATAAATACATAAATAAATAAATAAATAAATAAATAAATAAATAAATAAATAAATAATACCACATTCTTGTTGTCTCTCCCATATTAGTTAACTACTTGTATACTAATGATTGGACAATTGTTGTCTTGTTTGCTTTGATATTAAGTAATGTAGTATGGGCAAACAAAGATGCTGTTCCACTTATTACTATTATTAGAAGGGGAAGTGTAAAATAACCATTTTTGTATCTTCTGCTTGAAAAATAAAATCCTATCCAGAGTCTACTTACAGGGGGGAAACTTCAGTGTGAAATGAAACTTGTTCTCTCAGTTTCCTGCCCACATCGATAATGCAGGGCAGGCTCACAGTCAGCAGGGGGCGTTAGTAGGCAGGCACCAAGAGCTCACTGAAGCAGGTGTTATTTTGTCAGTTTACTCCTGATTTTTCTATTGGAAACAGCCATTTATTCCTCCGTGCTCTAAAAGAGAACTCCCGTTCCAACAAAAATAATTACAACAGCCCTCACCTTCTCTAGCTGTTTTCTTGCTGTTTGCCTCACCTAGGGAGTTTTTCCACTTACTTCCCTTAATCCAGATCTAGGATGATCCAGATCTAAGAAATGGGTCCTTCAACAAATCCGGATTTAGAAAATCCGGATCCTGGCAAGTACCCGATGTGTCTCCATAGGCAGTATAGCACCCAATAGCAATGGGTGCTAGGCATGCTCACAGTGAGAACACCGGAGCACCCATGTGGAAGAAGTGAAGGTGGCATGGAGCAATTGGCTGCTGCATACATCAGTCAAGCAACGTTTCCAGGGGGGTGATGGGCACTGGGGGGGGGGTGAATCTCCAGAGCAGCTACAGAGATTCTTCAGAGTCTGAGGCACGCCGCTCTAGAGAATGCCCAGAGCCTGGCCCAAGCTTTGCAATACAGGTCCATAACCGGAGCATTGGCTGTGTGGTGGTGGCCCTCATACAATGGCTTTGAAATCTGTGCCAAACTTTGGAGCCTTCTCTGGAGAATAGCCACCTGCTTCAAAGCAATGGGTTTCGGGGCAGAAACACTGGTGCTTATGAAGCAACACACCTCACTTGGTCCACAATAAATAAATAGTGGCAGGAGCAGATGCTGTATTTGCCTTAGATTGTGATCAGACACAGGGTGGTGGTGGGGAAGCATCTCTGAGGCATCTCTGAAGCGGCTTAGAGAAGGCTTCAAGTTGGAATTGTTCCCACCCCAGCCTGCACCTCCACCCTCTCCTGCATATTCTGTGATAGAAGAAGTGGATAACAGAAGGCTGAGAACACGAGAGGCACCCTTTTGTTATGTGTGAATGCAACTTTACTGTCTGTGACTCTACTGTAAGCACAAACCCATCCTGCTGTTTCTTCTCGTCGTCATTTTCTCTGACCATTGGTTGTGCTAGTTAGGATGGAAAGCAGTAAAAATCTAAGAAATGTGTGATAGGCCATATGTTCCTTAGGCCTTTTCCTTTTGGGAAAGTCTCCAGCAATAATCCAGGTTCTTATTCAGCTGTCCTGAGGAGGCAAAGGATTTTAGGTCTCCAAAGAACAGTTTTTGTCTTTTTGTCTTTACTTACTAATTCTTTATCCCAAAAGTTCAGGGTGGGAAAAGGATATTAAAACTACAAACACATCTAGCCACTGTCCTGGTTAAATCTTTATCACTTAAGTTATATTTATTCACAATCAGCCTTCCTTCTATTGAAGCATCATCTTTGAAACCTAAAGCAACCATCCAAGGTATTTAAAGTAGTCTCAAAGTAAAATGCTTCTGCAGCTCCAATGTGCCCTGTTCCATTTTTGGACGTCTTCTCATTTTAAATTCTGACTGTAACATACACTTTGAGGTTATTAGCAGAGTTCTCATATGCAAAGGATGGGGGGGGGGGAGGATAATCACATGCTTAGATAATCATATCAGAGCTGCACTTCATCTGATTCAAGGATTTTTGAATTTGCTCTCCACTTCAAAATAAAATAAAGAGGCTCTAGTCATAATGAGATTTTTATCCTTTCCTCTTATTGCTCCTCTTCTCTATGTGTTCAAAAAGTATGGGCCTCTACTGGTGCTTCCAATGAATGAAACAAGTGCTGGCAATTCTATAGTCAGGGCATTTTTATAGTGTCAGTGTTGTTTTCCATGGCTCTTATTTGGTGTCCCCATGTGTGTGTGGATGTGCACACACATAAATTCAAAAATTCGTGCCCATGCAAGTGTTCATGATAATATATGAAGAGCTACCAAACTCTGGGCCAGACTGGGTGGAACTCTTGACTGTACACAAAAACTGCAACTGCCAAGGAAAGAACTAAGAGGTCATGCCAGATATCTACAGGGCAGCAAATATGCTGAGGGGGACATGATATCAGGGTTCCCGCAGTGTAGGGCAGCTGCTATAATATTTTTTTCAAACTCATCTCTTAGGGAGAGGTATGTCTGGGATCAAATTCTGTCAAGGGGGACATAGTTATATGACACAGGGAAAAAAATAGTATTTCGGTATCCAGGATAGGTCTTCCCAATTTAGTTCTGTCCAGATGTTTTAGAGTTCAACTCACAATGAATGAAAGTTGTTTGACAGTTTCATCCCATCATCAGGCTGAATTATTATCCTCTGCTACTCTTTTTGAATAAAGAAAATCAATTACTCCTTCTCTTTCTCTTTCTCCTCCTCATTCTGTCTTTTTTTAAAAAAATAGCCCTATTTCTATCTTTAAATGATACCATTGTATTTTTTCTAGATCAAATTATATTATCTAATACTCTAATATAAAACAAGGAGAATGTCCTCTGATCCTTTGTTTTCTTGGATTTTCCTCATAGTAAGTTTTTTTTCCTGTTTTTCTCCCTCTTTTAGAAGATTATATGAGTGCTTTATCCAAAAATTGTTTATTTCTTGTCTCATTGTCTGTCTATACACCTCTCTAGCTTGCATTCCCGGGTGCTATCACCTTTTCCTTTAGACTAAATGAACAATATATGGTGGCAATTACTTACTTAGAAAGATTATCACACACTACACTGTGGAATAGACAATAAATGAGAGAGTCAACAGTTGCTCAGTCATTTGCAAGTTGTAAAATTTACTTCTTTCTATATTGAAGAACTGCTCTTAAAACATGGTAAAGTGTTTGTTCATTAACCTGCCCTTGTCAATGATACTGACAAACAGAGCATCCTTTGAAAGGATGGAGATGTTTGCTGTTTCAAAACCTCTATTGCTTTGTGTTTTTTTAAAAAGTATAATGCTCAATAATTTATGTGTTGCCATCAAAAATATGTAACAAACACATGAGATCTTTCTACTTAAAAAGACATGTTGCATGCATTTCGGCGACATGTGCTTTTATATTGCTCATTTTATTTGGATTTATATTCCAGATTTACTCCATTTATTAAAAATAATCTCAACGATACCGATAAGCATTATGTTGCCTTCCTGTTGTTAGATTGTTCTGATGGTATCTCGTGCCAGAAAGCAATTTATGTTCAGTGGCAGTAAAAATAAAAAATGGCTGCATTGATAACTGCAGTCATTTTATAGATATTTTTATGAAAGGAATATTAAGATTAATATTAAAATCCTATGTATTTCGGTTGAGTCGATAGAGATTCTTGATTACTGTAAAGTTTGATTGAAGATCAGAATAAAATTTTATTATTATAGAAATGCATTTTGATCTGCAGCAGATCAAAACTGGATTTTTAAAGAAAAATGAAGACATCTGAGCAGATTCCCGCATACTGTCATCACTGATTTACTTAGGGACAATTGATTAAAGATTCTCCTTATTTCACATGAAAATTATTTTGCATGGAGTAAGGAGGAAACCTTTAGTTGGTGGTACAAATTAAAGTGTGAGAGCTATTTTGATTTCTTTAAACAGGAATGTGAAATCCGAGCCACAGTTGTGGTAGGATCTTCCATCTTCTGAAAAACTATCTGCACTATAATACCACCTGGTTGTAATGTCAATTACTTCTGAATACAAAATCCTCCTCCTCCTCCTCAGTAGTTCTAAAAGAGAGCAGAATGAATATTCTGTACTTACCAAAAAGATTCACTGGCTCCTGAGTCATTAAAAAAAGAGAAATAAATCCTCTCAGCCTGATGAAATGTTAGTAAGGCTGCTTCCATCAAGGAAGTCATATTTGGAGACAATCAGTCCAATGCTTTTAAAGTTGTTTGCAGAAATTGTTTGCATGGAGATACTGGATAAATAAGTAACTATATGTAAAGTATCAGCTGGGCATTGTCTTGCAAACCACAACTTTTATAGTTGCACCACTGAATGCCATATATTCCAATCTTGCCTACTCCCCCCGCACACTCATTATTGTTCATTTTGGCTGACATATGCACAACCTATTAGCCTGACAGCTTTCTGAGCTAATCAGCACTTATCAAGAGCAAAGGAGCTCTCTGTGGCAGCCACAACTGGCAATAACTCTTTATCATTGCTCCAAAGTCTGAAGCTGCCATCTTTAGTCAGTCTGTGACTAGCCATCAGTTTGGGCCGAAGCACTCTTAATGCCTGCTGTGACCTTTTTGTATGGAGCGCAAAGTAATGTTGCAGAAGAAGATTACCTTCTTCAACAACCTATCCAGGAGAGATATACCCCAGACAAATCAGAAGTTTGTTTTTTATTTCATCTTCTAGGATGGTATTTTGAAAGGAGGATTCTGGGAGCCCAACATGCTCTCTGTGAACTTCTTTGATAACAAAGTAGGTTCTGATGTGTAGTGAATACATCTCTGTCTTTTAAAAGACATGGCATTGATTTATAATTCACTGCTGTCAACCCAGTAAAGCTAACAAGATCTTCCGGGTATACTTAAAATTACATCCTCTTTTACACGCAACACAGTAAGGGGCAGCACAATCATACACACACGTGCTCAGAGGTAAGTGAAGCTTATTTAAGGGCAAGTCTGAAGGACAATTTTCACCAAAGGCAAATAAATGTGTCTGTCAAGGCATCTATTTCCCTGTTTGTCTCTCAGTGGGAACTGCAGCCTGTGAAAAATGATACAAAAATAAGAATACAGCCAAGTCAGAGTAAAGCACTTTAAAACCCACTGACTTGAGGAGGTTTACCCATTCACTTTAGTTCTTGTTTTCACCTCAGTGGGACTGAATAGCCTTTGGCTGGATCATTATGCACTGTGCACTATCATAAGATAGTCTCTAACGTTGCTGGGGAATGTCCCACAATTAGCTTGCCAGTTGTCTGGCCAATTTGTAGGTAGCTGTGAATCAGTCTAGAATTCCCTTGTTCTATATTTTACTATGGCCCTTTCTACACTGGGCCTTATTCCAGAATATCCAGATGACAGGTCCCTGTTCTGGGATATAATCCAGAATAAGACCTAGTGCAGAAAGGGTCTATGGCTCTGGCTTATGCCATCCTTGGTTAGCGCCATGATTTATATTGTATGTTACACTTGTTGGGCGAATCCCCACAGCAAACTTTTTTCGAATTCAAAATGTTTTCAAACCTGGCAGACCCCACGTCAGTTTGGCTTAACACTCTTTCCGCGTGTTAAATTGCCCCAAAGCGTTGTAAATGTTAATCCTCATTTCAACAGGTCTCACTCTGGATCCTGCGCTTGATACGTGTTACATTTGTTACTGTGGGGACCCTACCGTTTTAAGGGGTGAGAATCCATGTTTAGGGTTTCCCTCCCCCAAAAGCTTGCTTCCAAAGACATTGATTTCAGTGTAAAAATCCACCCTTAACAGCAGCGCTACACTGTAGCAATGGAACCACTTCACACCTGATTAACAATGTTGCAATTTTGTGCAATTCTAAAAGTTCTGACCTTTAGAAAGGGAAAGGAGGGGAGGAAAGCAGCTGAGGTTCTGTGTGAATGTTTAAAGCAAAGGGGCTTTAGTTGCTGCTGCTGCTGTGTGCCCTGAGCAATGGGGAAAGGAGGGGAAAGAATCGCTGGCTGGCTGCCCACTGCCATTTTTCCTCCATCCATGGAAGCGGCAGCCACCCAGCCACCCAGCCACCCAGCTAGGTTCTGTGAAGGAGTCCCTTATGGGTGGCGCATCCATGCCAGGAGGAAGAGGGCAGGGCAGCCCCGAAAAGCGGCTTTTAAAAAGTAGCCACTTGAGTCCCCCCTTGAGTCACGTATGCCACATACGATCCTCAGAATCCGGATCGAACGCGATTAAGTTAAAAGTAATGGGAACAGGCAAATTCGTGTTTGCATCCTGTTCTATTATTTCAGTTTAGGGAAAGCAAAATAAGCTTGTAATGGGGATGCAGCCGGTGTGTGCTACCTGAGAGGAGGGCCTCTTCTGATACAACATTATTCCCAACATGTGGGCAAAGATTTCTTCCCTGATACGTTTTGGTTTGTCAACATACATATCTGTATCCATATCTATTCAGTAAATTGTGCATATGAACACTTAGTTTGTTCTATATCAGTGGGATTCCTGCTAGGTATCATTATAAATTCAAACAAAGCTGTAAAGAGGGCTAAATTTATATATATTTTTTTGAGACCTGAAGGCATTGTGGGAGTATCGTTTCCCTGGAAAGTCATCCTCCACCTGTAGCTTTGGGTCAAACTTAGGTGATCTATAAGCTTTTCTTTTCCTTCTTGGGTACACATTTTCTCTGGGTATATTGGATAAGTGTAAGATAGTTTGTATGAGCTCAACAAACAGAAAAATATAGACACTTTGCAACTGAACTGCTATTTCTGTCTGCAAAATCTGGCAGCTATTAATGGAAACACAAGAGACATTTCCTTGACTTGTAGAAAAACTAAATAACCTGTGCACAGGATGAGTTCATCTGTTATCAGAGTAATGAACATAGTACAGATGAGTGATAGTTAAATTTGAAGACTGGGGTTATACTTACTTACTTACTTACTTACTTACTTACTTACTTACTTACTTACTTACTTACTTACTTACTTACTTACTTACTTACTTACTTACTTACTTACTTACTTACTTACTTACTTACTTACTTACTTACTTACTTACTTACTTACTTACATTTAATATGTTTAATTTGTTATCGGTTTTAATGTGTTCATTTCATATGTTGTGGCATGCCCTGAGAATAAATAAGCAATTTCTAGATGCAGTCCTACACTTTATTCATTCACTCTCTTCTCTTGTTCCCAATGTTGCCACATAAGCACTCATAATCTGGAAGGCAGATTGCAAGTATTACATGCCTGCTACCAAGGACAATGGTATCAAGTTTTCACCTTCTAGCATTTAAGCAAAGGTGGATTAACAGAGTTCTTGAACTCCCTTTGACTACTTGATAGCTTCTACACTCCATATTATTCATCCGGCGCAGCCAATACAGGCAAAGTCTCCTGATTTGGCTCTACTGGAATAATGACTATGCACTAAGTCTTACTACAGATTATTCGCCTGCTTTAGCATGTGGAGCGGAGATGAAATGACCTTGGACTTTCATGTATTAGGAATCAGCAGCAGCTGGTACATGAAGGTATAGCAGAAACTTCCAGTAACAGCTTTCAGTGTATCTTGTACCCTTAGCTGCAACTAGTAGGAACTTAAGAAACTGCCTTATTGCTATCAAAGCCATTCATGTGCCTTGCCAGGTATCACTTATACTGGCTAGCAGCAGTGCTTCAGGTTGCTCAGGTAGGGGATTTGTATATAACTTGACACCCAACGTGTTTAAAAGGAGAAGGCAGAGGCTGAACCTGGGAGCTTCTAAATACAAGAAAAATGCCATTCACACAAGACTATAGTTCCTTCCAGACAGATCAGAGATACCTTGACTGATCTTCACAATTACACTGGCTGTCCTGGAAAAGCAAATTCAGTCAAACAATGAAAGCATGCAAGAACTGATCATATCTCAACCTTGAGAGAAGCAACAAGATTAATGTTAACTTTGTCTAGCTGTAGCACCATCAGCAGCTTTAGCAAAGCAAAGGTAGTGAATTTTCTTAGTTATTAGTGTGTCACATCACAGAAGACAGACCAAGATGAGAAATAAATGGAAAATATTCAGTATAAATCTCCATATTATAAATTCCATTCATGAAACTATTGTTAGTCACCAAACTCAACTTAGAAAATTATCTCTCTGTGAGAGGTCCATGGTCACACCTTCGCTTTAAACTTTCTTCAGCCCATCTTCAATTCAGACTGCTCATACCTTTTCATTTCTGTCCATTTTAATTCTGGGCTTTCCACCTTCGGTTTGGACTTCCCATTCATAAATAAAATGGATAGAAAAAGTATGAGTAGGGATGTGCACAAATTTATTATTTTGCATTCAGTCCATATTGAATTGAATGCAAGAAAGTTTGTATCCGCTCAAATAGATCCCCTTCGAATGTGGTATGTGTCCAATATATGTCCAATAGTTATCCCATAACATATCCACTCTGAAGGCATCAAATCCACCCTGAATCCACTTTGAATCTGCTTTCAGACCATGTCGAATGCACTCTGGATCCATTGCAGGTGTGACTGGCACAGCCGCTTTCCCATCTCCCCATTTCACAAATGTTCTGAAACATTCTTACGAATATAAATGTCAATGAACAAATGTCATAACATTCAATTCATATATGAATGTCTGAATTTGTCCGAATTTTGAATGTTATTGATATTTGTTCACATCCCTAGGTGTGAACAGTCTGAAGATGGAGTGAATAAGGTTAAAGTGAAGCCAAAGACTAGTAAAGAGAGAATTACCTTTCACTGTATTCTAGGCTTACATAAGAACGTAAGAACATAAGAGAAACCTTCATAGATCAGGCCACAGCCCATCTAGTCCAGCATCCGATCACACATGGTGGTCCACCAAATGCTCATGGGCATCTCAAGCAGAGACAAGGACAAACTTTTTCCTGTTCTCAAATCCCAGCAAATGGCCTTAGAAGCATCCTGCTCCCCCCCCAGCCTAAAAGATGTACTTAGGCATTCATTCTAGTAGCCACTGATACATCTGCCGTCCATAAATTTGTCTAACCCTACCTTAAAGCCATCTAGGCTGGTAGCTGTTACCACCTCTTTCGGCAGCAAATTCCATGAATTGATGACCCTCTGGGTGAAGAAATACTTCCCCTTCTCGGATCCGACTCTCCTACCCATCAGCTTCATAGAGTGCCCCCTGGTTCTAGTGTTGTGTGATAGAGAAAAGAAATTTTCTCTATCCACCTTCTCTATACCATGCATAATTTTATATACTTCAATCGGTTCTCCTCTTAAACGTCATCTCTCCAGACTGAAGAGGTCTAGATGTTGCAGCCTGGTTTTGTAAAGGGAATTTGCTGCCCCTTAATCATTCTGGTTGCCCTTTTCTGCAGCTTTTCCAATTCCACAGTATCCTTTTTGAGGTGTGGTGACCAGAATTGTACACGATATTCCAAATGTGGTCTCACCATAGATTAATAAAGAGGCAAAATGACACTTGCTAACTTGTTTTCTATTCCCTTCCTAATTATTACCAGCACTGAATTAGCTTTTTTCCCCCCTGCTGTTGCGCACTGGATTGACACCACTGAACTGTCCACCAGAACCCCGAGTTTATTACTACTCTCTGCTTCCTACCCTAATTGTCATCTTGCATTTGTGTTGCCAGTGTCTATGTTCCCTCCTGTTCTCCTCATTAGGACAAGCCTTCCATTTTCTAAATGAACTCTTCTTGTTTTTAATGACTTCATCTACTAACTTATGAGCCACATTGGTTTCTTCTTGGACCTAGAAGTTCCCTTTCTTCTTTTAGGTATGCATTCTAGTTGCACTTCCATTACTGTGTTTTTAAGTAGTCTCCATGCATTTTGAAGTGACTGAACTCTTCCAACTTTCCCTTTCAATTTCCTTTTTACTAGTTTCCTCATTTTGGGGAAGTTTCCCTTATGAAAGTTTAAGGCCTCTGTGTTAGTCTTTATTAAGAACTTACTTCTTGTATTTAAGTTGAAGGTTATTGCATTGTAGTCACTGTTCCCAATTGGATCAGTCATAGTGATGCCCATTACCAGGCTCTGAGCATTACTTAGGATCAAGTCCAGGACTGCCTTTCCCCTGGTTGGTTCCATAACCATTTGCTCCATCGAACAGTCATTGAGCAGGTCTAGGAATTTTCTCTCTCTTTCCTGAGTTGAACAGGAGTTCACCCAGTCTATTTGAGGATAATTGAAGTCCCCCATTATAACTACCCTATCTTTTGGGGATACCTCCTTTACCTCATCTTCCAATTGTTGATCTCCTTCGGGCATTTGGTTGGGAGGACAATAGCATGTCCCTATTGTTAGGCTTCCTTTTTGGCTCGGTATTTTTACCCACACTGCTTCTGTGGAAGAGTCAGACTCACCTTGACATTCCAGTTTGTAAGATTCTATCTCTTCCTTAATATACAAGGCGGCTACTACTACTACTACTACTACTACTACTACTACTACTACTACTACTACTACTACTACTTATTATTATTATTATTATTATTATTATTATTATTAGTAGTAGTAGTAGTAGTAGTAGTAGTAGTAGTAGTAGTAGCAGCAGCAGCAGCAGCAGCAGCAGCAGCAGCAAAAAAAAATTGGTAATAGGGCCATGGTGCTGAAATAGGAGGCCTTTTCGCATTGGCCTTTCCGGAACGCGTGGAGGACAGCTCCAGACGAGGCATACGCATTGCCCGAGCGGGGCTTGCGCCGCCTCGTGTCCGGAGCTGTCCTCCACGCGTTCCGGATGCAGAGCACTTTAAAGTGCTCTGCATCCGTTCGAACGCGGACGAGCCGCCCCGGCGCGTTCCGGGAGAGAAGCGTTTGCACGCTTCTCTCCCTGACAGCCGTCGGCACACCCCCAGGGGCCGACTTGCCGGGCCGGCGATTGCGCCGGCGCGGCGAAGCCGGTAGACGGGACCCACCGAATCGGGGTTCCCCTTTCCCGTCTGCCAGGGTCAGTGACCCTGGCAGATGGCACAGGGGAACCCCGATTCGGTGCGTCCCGTCTGTCGCCTCCGACGGCCGCCGGTACGTGGCTCCTTCCCGGGTCCGGCAGCCCCAATGGCGCTGCCGGACCCGGGAAGGAGCCACCAGCATCGGCGTCCTGTCGCCCCTTTCTGGGGTGGCAGGAGGTCGATGTTGGGCTCGCTGGGGGCGAGGAACGCCTTGGGCGGCCGGAGCGCATCGCTCCGGTCCCCCAAGGGTCCCCCCCGCCCCCATCGGGCCCATCTACGGGCTGCAGGCGCCTGGATCTAGGCGCCTGCAGCCCGCAGATGAGTCCCACCCCCCCCAGAACTGCTTGTCCAATAGGGGGGCTAGGTGGGCTGCGTCTTGCGCGCTCCCACAATGCCACCCTCAGTTCGACGCTGGAGGGCGACGAGGTAAGTCGTTCCGCGCGCGCGCGCGTCCTCCCAGGGCCCTGGGGGAGGGGGGGGAAACATCTTCGCTCTCTGGGTGCCCCGCTGTGGGCACCTAGAGAGCGTAGATGGGCCCGATCCGGGCCGGAGGGTGGTTGGGGGTGGGGGTTTTGGGGACTGGGGTGGGTGGGACTCATCTGCGGGCTGCAGGCGCCTAGATCCAGGCGCCTGCAGCCCGTAGATGGGCCCGATGGGGGCCGGAGGGTGGGGGTTTTGGGGACTGGGGGGGGAACTCATCTGCGGGCTGCAGGTGCCTAGATCCAGGCGCCTGCAGCCCGTAGATGGGCCCGATGGGGGCCGGAGGGTGGGGGTTTTGGGGACTGGGGGGGGTGGGACTCATCTGCGGGCTGCAGGCGCCTAGATCCAGGCGCCTGCAGCCCGTAGATGGCCGCGATGGGGGCGCGGGGCGAGCCCTTGGAGATCAGAGCCAGGGGCTCTGATCTTCAAAGGGGTCCGGCCCCATAGGGGCCTTGCCCCGGGCCCCATGATGGGTGCCCGGGTGCCCGGGCATCTTCGTGCCAGCCCGTAGAGCTGGCGCGAAGCACGGGGCGGGTGGCTTGACAGCGCTGCCCGCCCCTTGGGTGCTCTCACCCAATGGGCGGGCAGCGCTGCGGCCGAATCCCCGCCCCTGGCCGGCCTTTGCCCGCCAAGACAGTTCCGGGCGCTTTTACCTTTCACACACAGACGCGCCGGAACGCATTCCGGCGCGTCTGTGTGTGAAAGGTAAAAGCGCCCGGAAGTGTCTTAAGCTGCCCGCCTGCACGCGTTCTGTTTGGAACGCGTTGCAGTGCGGAAATCCCTAGGGTCACTGTATTTATTCAATCAGCTTGATTTAACCCAGTGACTAAACCCAGGATTTAGAAACCTATAATATGGATGGACTCCAATTCCCATCAGTTTCAACCTATGTGGTAAAAAGTCAAGAATGATGGAGCTGTAGACATAAATTATGTGGAAGAACTCCTCCAGTTCTGTATTCCTAGAGTCAACCAAATGCCCTGGAAGTGGTGTAATCAAGTGTCCTTGCTGTTTGCCTAGAAAAACAAAATGGTGGTGTAGAATATGGCTGGCAAACTATACTTGTAGTATGGAAAGCTATATTAAGCACATCTTCAGATATACTTTGTATTCAAAAACCTCCTCACTATCAATTTGTGTCTTTTCATTTTAGAGAAAATTGAAAGAAGACACATTTAAAAGTGCTATAGCCATAACAGTGATTGGTCTATGAATATTTCATTTGTATTTTGGGGGAAGATCTGAAACTATAATACAGACAGAAAACTGGGGCTGTGTTGCTACTCTACATTTTGCCTTTCAGGTGATTGTGACAATTTCATGGGAGAAAGCAGTAGTGTGTTGCATCATTTTGAAACCTCTTATTTTTCACCTAAACTGAAGTTGCCCAGATATAATGGTATTTTGTGCACCATTCACCAGGTCTCTTTGTCCCATTTACTTGTATCAATCAGCTACTTGGAACAACACTGTAAAATCCCCCCACCAGGAGCACAGTATTGTAGCCAGTGATCAGGTCCTAAAATTGCTTGATTCTAAGTGCTGATCTCCTGGAAGTGAGTTTTAGGAACATACTGTGCTTCATGTAGCATCTTTGAAAGCTGCCTTTATTAGACAAGTGGAGGAAGAATTTCCCCTAAAAATCTTTGGGTGTCTTTTTCTCCTGGAAGCTGCAAGGGTTTTAAATGCTCTGAGGATTTAAAAAAAAAAAGAGGTCACAAATAGTATGCAGTCACCTCTGCATCTGCTGCTAGGAAAGGATAATGCTGGATCAGTCAGATAAACCCTGGCTTTTTAGCATTTGCTTTAACTGGCACTCAGTTCCATACTGATCAGTTCTCCTTGTACGGAAGGTGAATCAGAAGCAGAACGAAAATATTTTCCCCTTCTCTGCTTCATTGCAAAAAGTATTTTCTGAAAAAAAATACACATTAGAAAGCTTGTTTTGTGGCAACGAGGCATTCTTTACTTTCAGGCTGGAGACAAAATGTCCAAGGCAACTGGAGGTGGGGTGGGTATAGTTGCTGCTCTTAGCATTACCACACTTTTGCTGACAGAAGAGATGGTAACAGCAACCAGCCTAGATAGCGGAGGGCCACTGTATGAGGCATAGTGTTGGACTATTTGGGCTGTGGCCTGATCCAGCAGGGCTCCTTTTATGTTCTTAGGTTTTAATACTAAACTAGTTTTGCAGGATTTTCTCTGGTATAGAAAAATGTTTGGCATACAAGCTACGCTCAGCTCTGAGGTTGCAGCTTAGATCTGACACTTGTGGAAATTTTCAGCACTGCTCACATTATGACCTTCTAGTCACACACTCGTAACACTGCTGGCCCATTGCCAGCCAGTATTTCATAGGCATCACCCATATGGCACTATCCTCATTAAACTTCAAAGCCATGTTTTTCCTTGCTTTATTGCAGAGATTTCTCCCTCCCCCTTTTGTGAAGCTCCAATCTGCATGGCTTATACGAGCAATTAGAAGCAGTTCAGTATTAGAAAATTCGTATTCGTTTGAATAGATCCACTTTGAATGTGGTAAGATTCTATTCGATACGAATGCATACGTATCTGATACTTATCCCCAGTTTAACAAATGTCCGAACTATTCATGCAAATGTTCCAAATTCTGATGAATGTTCGTAACATTTGATTCGTGTCCGAATGTCCAAATTTGTACGAATAACAAATGTTAGGAATATTCGTGCACATCCCTAGTTTTGACTCAACCAGGGTGTTTTGGACACACTATAAGACAGCACCAAACCCTTGGGCATGCAAACAGCCCATATTTCTGGGAGCTGTTTGAATAAATGCACAGATTTTGTGCTCTAGAACTCAGTTACAGTTTTGGTTGCAAGTTTTGCAAATAGGACATTATTAATGGGAACCCCACCCATGCCAGTCTCCTCCACAGCCACCTGCCATTTACCTTCTCACTGCCCCTTTCCTTCATCTTTCCTCGTCTCCCCTAGTGCTTGTCTTTCATCCCCATGTCTTTCCTCCATCTGTTGAAGAATGGTGGGGAAGGCAAGCAGAGGGATGATGACAGAGGAACAGGGCAGGGGTGAAACAGCTGGAGATGGAGCCCCAGTCTAGTCGGAATGGCTGCAAGGTGCCCCCAGGGCTGGTCAAAAATAATCTGGGTTAAAACCTGAATCTTTTTGACCCGTGGAAATGTAGCCTTAGACAGGTAAGTCATAAGACATGGTTCCACTACCCAATAGCTTTCTATGTATTATTGATATGCAACAACAGAATACCCAAGTTCACCAAGCTTTCTGTTTACCCCTATAAACACGTGCAGTCTATGACAATGAATCTTTTCCTTGAATGACTGCTCAATACCCCCCCCCCCAAACAGACTGAAAGTTATGGTTCAGGTAAAAAAAGTATAAAGCCTCGGGAAATTGCATGCTCTGTTTCTAGCCTGCAATATCCCCAGTAATGCTGAGGTAGAATCTTTTAGTCAAAGTCCATATAATATTTGCATTTATAATAACCTATCCTCATACTTTTGAAGAGTAAGAGACAGGTTGTAGCTTGCTGATTTTATCTTGTTCTGTGCTTCAAGGTGGGTCATTCCATCTGTATTGACTCCATCAATGGCTACCACCAAGTCCCCCTGGTTCATTTGGGACTGAGCTGCTTTGCTGCCTGGTGTAATCTGCACAAGAACAAAGAAAAAGAGAGAGAAAAAGTGAGAAAGAGAGAGAGCGGAGGCCAAGGACGGCATTTTACATACACTGTATATGCTTATATCTAGTGTTCACTTCTGTGAGCGAACACATCCCCCTCCTCCAGCTGACAAACCATCATCAAAACAAGACCATCACAAGAGAAATGAAGGTAGTTCTTCCTCTACCTGTCATGACTTTAAGAAAAATGTACATATGCAGCACTGAAATTATAGTTCTCTGTCTCGCTTATCTAAACTCTTACTAAAAATAGGGACCAAGTATGCAAACACGCTAGATATCTGCTGTGGAACAAGACAGCATATAGTTTATGCATCACTTGCACACCTATGAGTCCTTCACATGAAATCCTGTTCCAGTTCCTTGGCACAGGAACTGAACTTAATCCAAATGTTCTTGCTTATATTAGCAAGCTTCCCTTCAGAGAAACAGAACAGAATGTAAAATACAGAAAAATTTTAAAAGAAAGAGAGAACCGTGGAGATTACAGTGTCCTTGGCTCACTTCTTTTACATCTTCAGACAGGTGATTCAAAATAACAATATGGTTCTCATTATTGCCTTCATTTATTTATTTACATTTATATCCAGCCCTATGCCAAAGATCTCAGGCAGGTTGCAATAGAAAAAAAGTTATTACTTTGATTATATTATGCAAAATTAAGGAGCAAGATGGAATGACACCAAGGACCTGTTCACATTTGGTTTCATTCTGGAATATATACTGGAATAGGGGCCTGATGTGAGGCCTAACAGAGTCTGCATTAACATGTAGAAAACAGACCACTATCGAGATATATTTCAGAATACAGTCAAGTGCAAACAGGCCCTAGGATCCAGAACAAAGAAATAGGGAATGAATTTAAAAAGAAAAGAAAGGAAAGGCAGGCAGGCAGGCAGGCTGAGGAATGAGAGAATTAAGTGAAAAACCAATAACAAATAATTGAATAATTTTGGTGTTCTATGCAGCCTGCCTTCCAAGAAGGGAAATCTGGATATTAAGACATTTTCCACACTTAGGCTGTGTTCCAACCTATCTCTAGAGTAGATTCCAAATGGTGACACCCTGGGAACTCACTTATGGGGTTCCTCAAGGGTCGATCTTATCTCCCATGCTATTTAACATTTATATGAAGCCATTGGGAGAGGTCATCAGGAGACTTGGAGTGAGGTGTCATCAATATGCAGATGATACCCAGCTCTATCCCTCTGTCCCATCTGAATCAGGAGAGGTGGTTGAAATGCTTGACAGGTGTCTGAAAGTGGTAATGAGCTGGATGAGGGTCAATAAACTGAAGCTGAATCCAGAGAAGACAGACTTGCTGTGTGTCACAGGGTCTCGGGTCCGCATAGTTGGGAAATACCCTGTCCTTGATGGGGTTGCAATGCCCTGGAAGGGACAGGTGCGTAATTTGGGGGTACTCCTGGACTCTGCACTAACACTTGAAACCCAGGTGGAAGCCGTGGCCAGGAGTGCCTACTCCCAACTACGGCTGGTGCGTCAACTGAAGCCCTTTCTGGATAGAGATGACTTGGCCACAGTTATCCATGCTCTGGTAACCTCTAGATTAGACTACTGTAGTGCACTTCTGTTAGAGGGGTGATGGTTGCACTGCACTGTTAGTGATACTTAAACCCATATAAATGTCCTAAATGGTTGACATCATAGGCCTCCAAATGTAGGACATCTCATCCACCCCACATCCTTGCTCGTGCATATTCTACTACATAAAGTACTTCAGAAATGTTTTTATGAGCTGAATAAATCTCTAACTCCCATTTCTGAGGCAGTGTCATCCCCCCCCTTTTCTATACTTCATTTACTCATTCCTATGTTAGCAAAGTCAAACATCAGCCTGAGGTGCCCTCATGGAAGAAATCTGCCAAAGTCAATGACATTCTTCTACAGCATTGGTTCAGGCCCAGTACTTCAACCCATGGATCAGCTACACCGAACATGCTGTAAGTTTGGCTTTCCTGGAATAAAACTTACTGGAAATTAAAAGTATTTCTTCTATGTAAAACTTTTCCTACCAAAGCTGAAGATGGGCTCATTGTGTTAACATTCTAGCAGATTCTGTTCCTTTGATGGGTTTCCATAGCATTAGTTTTAGCAATGGAAATAAATTAGCCATGTATGTCTTTCAAGGCTGCAAGTTTCTGTATTTCTTAATATACCTAACCCTCTTTATCACATCACTTCCAGCCACATGACCCATTATGAATAATCTCCAGTCTATTATACTTGGCAGACTATTTAATCTGGAAGACTGTCGAGATACTTAATTACCCAACCAAAGTGGTTTCCCCATTGATCAGCAGTCTTTTGATTATAACAACTACAAAATTAGAAAGAACACAATAATCAATTTAGGCCAATCCCAAACTTATTATAATATGCAGAGTTATTTTATCTAACCTTGAGATTCAAGAAAAACAAAGAAATAAATCTAAACAGGTAGAAATGGCACATACCAGGTTTTGGCTAATAGTAGCAATCCAATATTTAGAAGAATATCCCAACAATTCATAGACAGGACAAATATAACAGATGTCACATGGTACTTGCTTTGGATAGACTGATCTTCTAAACACATTTCCTCTCTGAAGCAGACTGGGGCTGACCCCATAAGCATAAAACATGTTAGAATGGGACCACTTAAGCTAAAACCAAAATGTAATCCTGGCTAATATGGGCTCTTTAAAAAAAATAGAGACAGAGAGAAAGCATCCATTTCTTTCATGAGACTATACATTACTCATCTTGAAATATAGATGCCCATCTTGTCATAAAAATGTTAACTGCTGCTGACATATCTAAATTCAGGAACGCTGACTCCTGGTGATTCACACCTGCTTGTACTTATCAAGAAGGAAGATTCATTGCTGAACACTGAGTCTCTGGCTGAAAAAAAGCCAAAAGATAGCCTAAATTTGGAATTCCTGCTCTACTACAGACTGGGCTGCCATCCTTCTTCAACACTACCTCATTGCACTTAGAATGAATTAAGGTTCTCCAGAAAAAAGAAGAGCATTATGTTATAATGCACAAAGGGATACAGTATTCTAAATTAACATTCTTCCTATTCTTCTAAATTCTATAATACGCATATGGCTCTAATTCTACACAAACACCTCCATGTTTCAAACCAAGTTGGCAAAGTTTTTAAGTGTCCTTACAAGTCAGTTGCAAAAGGAACATTGAACCATACATTCTACTTCATTGGAAATTCTAATGAAATTAAAATCATTCATTCAAAACACGATATCTGGTTCTCCTGGGAGCAATTTTTCCTTGCAATCATAGCTCTCTTCCTTTTGGTGTGAGATTCCACATCAGTAAGAGAAAACTGATGACCGTGCAATTGTTGCTTGATCACTTATTTCCAGATCATTTATTACACTGATTCGCAGCAACAGGTAGGACACAGGATGCAATGGAAGATAGAATGGCGATTTGTCATTTGCCTTTGAAGTATTTGAAGGGCAGTGGAAGAGGTTTTGATTTGATATGGAAACGTTTCCTTCTGCATCATATCAAAGCCTCATTTGCAACACTTTAAAGACATCAAGGCAAATGGTGAATTGCTGTTCAGCCACACAACTGTATCCCATGCACCAGCTGGGAAAATGCAAATTGGAGTCACAAAATATCTGTAGTTTGACCATATTATCCAAAGTTCCTCAAGTTTATATTATTCATAGAGAGAGTTTTCTCTCCACCTTTTTCAGGTACTAAAAGACAATAAGCTTGGCAACTGAAGGCGTTATAACTAGGGGTGTGCATTAATGCAATTTTTGACATTCAATGTGATTTGAATCAAATATTAAAATGTCCAAATTTGCACATTAAAATTCAAACCGATTCGAATACTTTTGTATCTATTTGTACGAATATTTTATATGAATTTGATACTAATGTTGATAACATTCATATGTATCCTTACGCATCCTGTTTTTATCCCATAAATATCCAGTTTACATCCTGTACGCATTTGTATGGATGCTATAGATACGAATAAGATGCATATGGATAATATGTAATGCATACATATCCGTACACATATGAATGTCTGAATTATTCAAATGAATTATTCAAAATATTCATACTCGTTCGAATATTTAAAAAACAAATGTCTGGACATTCAATTCAAATTCGAATGTCCAAATTCAGCCAAATTCAATCAAATAACCAATATTTCAATAGTCTTGCACATCCATAGTTATAACTTCTGAGCTTCCTTCTGAGCTTCCACAAGCTCCAAAGGAAGCATTTACAAAGTACCTTAGCCACAGTTGCCAAATCCAATTTTCCCGCAAACACCATTCTTGTTTGCCCAAAAGGATAGGATAAAGTTGCTGCAGTCACTTATCAGTACTTTTCCTTACACACATACTTCTGTCCACAAATGGATGACATGGCGCTGCATGAAATGCTGTGATAATGCAGGGCAGGGAATATGGTAAATAACCCTGGAAACTTGACATTGTCAGCTGCCCTGCACTGCCTGTAGTGTGGACAGAGAACTACCATCCATACTGCATCGGGGAACTGTCTGATAAAAACGAAGACCTTGCTCCCACAAAGCAGCCGTGGGACACATAAGGACTGATACAATGATAAAGACATTGGCTGGCTCCATAAATGGGAAGCTCTCCAGAGGGACCCGGGAAATTATGGATGGATGGCAGTGACAGCTGCAGCAGTCAACAAGAGGGAGAGAGGGCCTTGGTCAAATAGCTAAAGCTCTGTTGCTCCACCACCATGCCACACTACATGGAACAGAGCAGAACGTCACATGCAGAGATGCTTTTCCCACCCAAGGAGGCCAGCTGGGGATGAGAAATTTGAATAGAAGTCCAGGCTTATAGTTGGTATGGGGTAATGTAATCGTTAGATGTTGCTCCGCCATGCCAAATTGGCTCCCTGAGGTGGCCCCAGAGAGGTCCCATGTGGTTGCCCAAATTGGCCATGGGCGTGAAATGCATTCACATTGGGTACATAACCATTAGTCCACCCCACCTTTAGCTGACCCTATTTTAGCCAGAACTGAAGGTGAGGGTGCAGCCCATTTCTGAGATTCAACAGAATATATCTGCAATTCATAAACTGAATTTTAAAATTCAGACTTGCTCCCGTCAGAACTGCAACGAACTTCTTAGTATTCTGACAAGAACTGAAATGTACATTAAAGAGATAAAGCTGGACAGAAAAACAAACCAGAAGTGCTCTTTAAAAAGCTAGCTCATGTCCAGGAGTCCAAAAACCTGCTTCATCTCAAAGGCTGAAGTATAACGGCTATAATTAGATGCTAATTGGATTCCACCGTCTTGCTTCCCAGAAAGCCAAAAGCATGCATTTGGGACCAGCACAGGACACTCAGCAATCAGAAGTGAGCAGTGCTCCAGTATAGTGTGACAGATAAGGTATAGCCAGGGCTGAAGTGTCAGGGGACATTGGAAGATTATCTTGTTCCAATCTAGAAGTGAGGAATGGATTGAAGAGCTTCGTGTCTGCTGACACAATGAATTTATCTTCACTGTAGCTCACCATAGGTCAAAGGTGCACACAGTGTTTCAGGGCCCGCTACCTTCATTGCATCTCACTATTCTGCTAGGTGCTGCCAAATTTCCTTAGATGGGGAAAATGAAAAGCCTTGTAGCACATCTTACATTGGGCCTTAGCTTTTGGGACTGCAGAGCAGCATTTGTGTATTTGAAACCTGCCCATTAGAGAGCACACTAAACCAGCATCCATCTCATAAATCCTCTTAGAGCGAAGTCTGTTTGCATATTTTCTTTCGTCTGTTATATATAGAATAATGTTACAATCCTAAAGATTAGTGGTGGAATAAAAGCAGTATGCTGATTCAAGCCTGGGGCAGAGGGGACATAGAGGTGCCGTGATTGGAAGCTATTGCTTTTTTCCATCCAAACTGAAGACTCACGCGCGTTGCTTCACTGACCCATTTTAATTGATAGAACTAAGGCAGTGTGCACATGTAATGGAGGTGGTGGTGGTGCACTTCTGAGATGGTTTGCAGGTGGGATTGTTCACATGCCAGCCTGTCCTTCTCCCTCTCATGAACATTCTAGGCTAGAAAAAGTGCATTAGAATGAGATGAGAACACAAGGGTCTCACACTACTATCTTAGGATGCAACCTAATGTTTACAGTTGCATCAGCTCTGCCTTTTCCAACCCACAGCCCTGGTCCACGCCTTGTGCTTGTTTATCTCCTGTCACTGAGAAATACTGAACTTTGGTACAATCATTGCAACTTTCCTCCAGAGCCACTCCTTTTCTGTTTCATCGCTTTGGGTTTTTTGCACTACATCACCTAATTCAAGAGACTGCAAACTGCTTTAGACATGCATACCGTATAGAAACCATTAATTGTGTCATAATAATAATATTAGGGTTATTTCTTGATTGTCCAACCAAAAATATTGAAAGCTAGCAAAGCTGGAGACAAAGTGTTAATAATGTGTAAGGTATTCACTGCAAATACAGCAAACATCTTGAATTAAGTTTACTATGGTCATAGAAACATTCATTTTAGGCAGACAACTCTAAGCACATATTATAGAATGTCCAGCACATGGTTCTTATTCAAGGCTACTTTTAACCATACTAAGAACTTAGCTACACCAGATTTAATGCACTTTCAGAAAAATCTACCTTTGGGTTAAATAATACTTAAGGAACTCACCTTATTATTTGACTGGTATGGCATGTTCTCTAAAGGTGGACTGAAGATGAATTAATGGTGGTGTGAACATTGAGTTTCTTCCACATATTACTGCACCTATCAGTTTCACTCCAGCATTCCGGCAGTAAACACAAATTTGAATATTCTTCACCTTTACCTGATTTAGAATCTATCCTGCATTGCACAGGGATACATTCAGGTACTGAAATCAATGTAAGGCCGCATTCCCATTACAAGCTTAACACTGTTTCCCTAAATTGAAATAATAGAACCAGATGCAAAAACGAATTTGCCTGATTCCATTACTTTCAACTTAATCTTGTTCGATCCAGATTCTGAGAATCGTACGTGGTGTACATGACTCAAGGGGGGACTCAAGTGGCTACTTTCTAAAAGACACTTTTCGGGGCTGCCCTGCCTTCTTCCTCCTGGTGTGAACACGCCACCCATACGGGACCCCTTCAGGGAGCCTAGCTGGGTGGCCGGGTGGCTGCTGCTTGCCTGGATGGAGGAAAAATGGCACTGGGCAGCCAGCTATTCTTTCCCCTCCTCTCCCCATTCCCCAGGGCACACAGCAGTGGTGGCAACTCAAGCCCCCTTCGCCCACTCACTGCCACAGCCTTGAAAACATTCACACATCTCCCAGAACCTGCAGCTGCTTTCCTTTCTTTTCCCTTTCTAAAGGTCAGAACTTTCAGAATTGCACAAAATTGCAACATTTTTATCAGGTGTGAAGTGGGTAGATTGCTACAGTGTAGCAGCTGCTGTAAGGGGTGGATTTTTACAGTAAAATCACTATCTTTGGAAGCAAGCTATTGAGGGAGGGAAACCCTAAACATGCATTCTCATCCCACTAAAACGGTACGGTTCCCACAGTAAGAAATGTAAAACATTTCAAGCGCATGAACCAGAGCAAGACCTGTTGAAATGAGTGTTAACATTTACAATGCTTTGGGGCGATTTAACATACGGAAAGCGTGTTAAGCCAACCTGACGTGGGGACTGCGAGGATCGAAACCATTTCAAAACCGTTTTAAGCTTGTAATGGGAATTCACCCTAAGTGAATCCCTTTTTGAACATCTCAGTATGAAGAGCTGTTGGGCAGCTGATAGGAATGAGGGACTCTGGGAGTGGAATCAACACTTTCCATTGTCCCCTTTCGCCATTGGGCTACAAGCATCTGCATCCACTAGGTAAATATGCATTTCCATTTTGTATAATGTCCAGTGAGGACTCTTAAAGAAATATTTCACTTTACAGCTGATCTATGCTCAGAAAATAAAATAAAAGGAAGCATTTAAAATAAACATTTTACCCTGATCAAAGTTCTCTTATGTTCAACATCTCTGCTGTGTTCCTTGACTTCTTTAAAAGTTTCATTCTAAACTGGCAAAATTGATCATATTTCTAATTTGCATTCTGAAAGGTTAGATTGGGGATGTGTGGGTGTCTTGTTCTAGTGTCAGAATAATTTTAATTTATTGGCTGTTTCCTGCCTGTTCTGTCCAATTCTGCTCAATGGAAATCATGTAAAGTTTCCACATCACTTTCAAAATTTTTTATGGCTGACTTGTTTAGTTCTTCTAAGCTATATAAAACATATTCCATAAGGACATTTAAGACATTAAGTCAGATTTTTAATGAAGTATGCTTACCTGAAAACTCTTCTGAGATTCAGCGGCTTGAAGCAGCTTTGAATATGACCTGAAGTTTCAGGTACCACCTTCCTACCTCTTAACGAACTTTATTATTTGGACAATTAAGGTGTTTACATGTAGTTCTACAGGCCTGAATTTACATGCAACACAAAGTACGGAATAAACATGCTTTGTTACTTGGAGTAAATGTAAGCTTCCTACCCAATTGCTACCTCAGCCAAAATACACAAACAAACAAACTTCCATAATCAAAGGCAAAATACGGATACGAATAAGATGCATACGGATATGTATGTAATGTGTACTTATCCGTACACATATGAATGTCTGAATAATTTGTACGAATAGTTCAAAATATTCCTATTTGTTTGAATAATAAAAAAAGAATGTCTGGAGATTCGATCGAATAATGAGTAGGCAGACAAACTTCAGCTTCAGAGAGTCAGTTTTTTCTTTACTCTTTACAGTTTGGAGGTGCATTAAATTTTCAGGGTGCCTCCGTGTTCACCTGAAAGCCCTTAGGGAGGCTTGAGATTTCACTTTCTCTTCTAAGCTGCTGCCATGCATGTAGGGATAACAGCAACAACACAGTAAAAACAGAAATATTTCCCTGACTAGGGATGTGCACATTTTTTCCCTGTGTTTACTTCACATTATAGTGAATGGGACAGAAATTCACATTTGTGTGAATGGATCCACTTTGATTGTGCTAGCCTTCAAATTTGCTTTGAATGTTCATTGATCCCTGCTGCCACTAGTTGCTCCTCTGAATCCACTCCGAATCTCCTCCAGAGGTGACCACCACCTGAACACAGCTGGCAAATGGAATTAAGCTTCAAATGAAAGCCAAAAGCTTTTGCTTCACATGTGAAGGTCATTTTCGAATATAACCAATTTGAATGCAAAGCTTTGAACATTTGTAATTTGTACAATTTGCAAAGGTGGCAAACATTTTTCACCCATCCCTACCCCTGACAAAGAACTGCAAAAGTGATGAAGGCATTTTTCTGTTTGAAGCCAGGGATGTTCTAATTTCTAAGTACTGACAGAGTTGGCAGTTGCATCTGATGTCAAGTCTAATAGTGATACATGATCTTTTGTTGTAACCGAGCACAGCTGGCTAGCATAGGGCACACAAGGTATACCACAAAGCACATATAGCTCAACTTACCAGTAGGTTGCTATTGCTTACTGACCCCTTTGCTTGATATCCGCTTACTGCCTGCTTACCCGAATTTTATAGCAATATATATTTTATGAGTAGTACAATGGCTGGAAGCCCTGCCCGAAGAGGAGGAGAGCTTTGGCATCTCTCTGAGGGTGGTGGTCTAGTGATGGCAGCCTAGACTCCTCTGCCCTCTGGGTGACTCTCCAGCCTGGATGGGCCCTGATCAATTGGAGCTGCTTCCTTGTAGGACTGGGTCCCTCTTGTCAGATGATCTGGACTTCACCTGGTCTCAGCTACACCAGAGACCACAAAGGACAGCTGCTGATGCCAGCCCTCCTGTGGGTGGTCTAGTGATGGCAGCCTAGACCCCTCTGGCCTCTGGGTGACCCTCCAGCCTGGCTGGGCACGGACATCTTGGGGGAGGTGAATATTTGTGGAACTGGGGCCCTTGGTCAGCTTGTCTGGACTCCACTTGGCCTTAGCTGCCTCAGTCTGTCTGTATGTGTATGTGTGTTTGGCTTATTTTACAATGTTTTGTATGATGTGCAATTTTATCATGTATTTTTATTATAATGTTTTGATTATTATTTTACATTGTGTATTTTCTGTTTGTTGTAAACCGTGGAAAGGAGGTATATAAATAAAATGGAAATGAAATGAAATGCATGTATGTAGCATATGTGATGCTTGTTGTAACCAATGATATATGGTAGGTTGTCTATCTCCCTGCAGACTTCTTACATTACCATGTAGTTCCTAATGCTGGGCTACACATTACTGAAAAGGCACATAGGCTTAGCACATGGTCTCGTATCCATACTCTGGCCAGTTAAAGCCTTGTTTGACTCCAGCAAATTAGATGTATCATGCAATTCCAGACCATGAAATGGGACTAAACTGCAGTCACAAACTGTGAAAAAAGCTATTTTTGATCTTCAGAGCAAGAAATGTTTACCTAAAGTAACTCTCTACTAGAAACTTCTCTTGCAGAAACCCCACTTAAAAGAAGTAGAAACAGCAGCACAGCAGAGTATGTGTAGTAATTTTTGCCCCTTTGGTCTGGAACCATCTTCAATAAAAAAGTGAATGAAGAGGAAAAACAGTTTCTGACTCAAGAATTATTTTCATCTGTCTTTGTTTTTGGCCTTGAAGGAAGACAAAATGCAAGGGACCTTCAATCTGAAGTCAACCAACCAAAATAGGATTCATCTCATCTATGTCCTCTGCCCTGAAAAACGGGAAAAGTAAACATTTCTGTAACTATACTTAATCGTTTCAAAGACCCTTACAGCTGCTATGTTTTACTTCCATCTAAAAGAAAATTATGACACAAAACTCTGAGTTTGACTAGTGCCAAGTTCACTGTTTAACAAGCAGGTGTTGTGTCAAAAATAACACGCGTCTTTGAAGCAACTTTTAAATACCTCATTAATGGAGGAAAATTAAAGCAAACCAAGAAAGAAAAGAAAAATGTCTGAGAATAGATTTTCTTTTTCTTTGCTTGCCTTCTCAATTGATTATGGTTAACACCTGAATCTCAGTAGGAAGGAAAGGCCTCCCCCCAAATATATATATAAAAAATACTTTCTGCTAATAATTTGTTTCCACTGAGAAGCAAATAGTTCTTTTCAAGTCCTGGTAGTTCAAGTCCTAGAATACTTTTTATTTTCATAACTAAAATATTAATATATGTCATGTGTATGTTTTGCGCTTCATACTGACTTTTAATGGTCTCTGCTTTCTGCCATTCTCAAATTACTAAATTATTTGTAATCATTATGTTTACTATTATTATTTCTTTTTTTCATTGCGAAGGATGTGGTCAGTCATCATGATTGCTGGACCTTTTCCCACTTACCTGACTGGCATGGCTTAATAATATACACTGAATGCAAACATCTAGAGAGGGAAAACTTGTGGGGTGACCTTGGTCTGTTCAGAAGTCTATTAACTAATTCATTTTTTTTTTTTGTAATTCATTTTTATTTATTTTCAATGCAACAAACGTAACAATAAAACTTCAGAGTTCCTTGTCACCCCCTTTCCCCAATTGTCCTGTAATAGTCCATTTTTACAATTAGTGACTTCCTTCATTTATTCAGGATCTTATCTTATTGTCTTAATATCTTCCAATTCCACCAGTCCTCAGGGAAGAGAAAAAAAAAATCACTCAGAACCAGCAGTCGTTAGTCCTTCCTGCAGAAATTCTATGTAGGGTCTCCAGTCTTTTAAATACTTCTCCATAGTTCTCTCTTTTAGGATGTTTGTCAATTTGTCCATTTCTGCCAATTCAGACAGTTTAACCAACCAATTGTCCACTGAAAGTATTTCTGAATCTTTCCATCTTTTTACATAGATTATTCTGGCAGCTGTAACCATATACATAATTAAGCTGTTCATTTGATCTAAATCACTATCTATTATCCCCAATAAAAAAATTTCTGGTTTAAATGGTATAACTATTTCATTATATAAGGGCACAATGGATGGGCATAGGGAATGTGAATTCTTATCTGATCAAGAACAAAATCATTTCAACAGGGTTCTTGGGAGACTTCTTCAACAATGTACAAAAGAATGTTATTAAATCTCACTGTAATAATTTAATGTTGACTGTATTTTATGTCAGTCATCTTTTCATGTTAAATTAATGATGCTTTAAATGCCTTTTCCTAAGGGCTGTTTGCAGAAAATGTCTCCCTTATTCATCCTCCATGACTGCACCACCTAGAATCTGAAGATGTGGTATCTGCATGTCAGAGGAGAATCAGTCTCTCCTTGGAGCAGTGTCTGTTCAGACGCTCTACCTGGCCCACCTCTGTGTGTGAAAACTGCATTTGGGAGCTCTCCAGTGGTCTCACAGTGTTTCCAACCTGTATTCTGTTCCAGTCACTGCCAGGCAAACAGATGGCATGGGCTATGCTGTGCTCCAGAGTTTGACACCATTTTCCAGTGCTGGGGTTATTTCTAGATGCACCATGGAATTTCCTCCAACCTGAAACTTCAGTCTAGGACAATTCGGAAAGTAAGAAAGGATGCAGTAGCTGTCTTGTGGGCAGCTGGTGGAACACTCTGTGGTACCAACTCTGTTCTAGGCCCATGGCATGCCAGCTGGCCAGGGAAGCCGTGGTGCATGCCCGTGCACACATGCACACTGGGCCTCCTGCTGCCAGAAGTGGCCCAGCAGTGGACTGCACGCGCACAACCCTGGGCGGGGGGGGGGGGGTAGGCTGTGGGTTCCCCTTGCCCAAAAAGGTACGATTGCACCTTCTCAGGCAAGGGGGAACCCGGCGAATCAGAGAGGCTGGGGGGGGAGGGCCCAGCTGTCAAAGAGGGAGAGCGTGCACTCTCCCTCTTTGACAGGGGAGGGCCTTCAGAGGCCGGATTGGGGTGGGTGCTGGCATGTCCACACAGCACCCACCCCAATCTGTTTCCCCCATCTGGCCTTCGGATGTGCGGGGCCTCGAGGATCTGTCCCTATTTGGAAAAAAATGCTTCACCAGAAAATGGATCTTTATATACCCGTTTTCCAGTGGCATGTGCGGAAAGGCCCTCAGATACATTTTTAAAGGGCTAAATCTGCACAATGTCTACATGCAAAACAAATGTACTATCATTAAGCTATGCTTCTTCCCCAAATCCATGGCTTTCCTCTGACCTGGTGAACTATACAACCAGGGGCAATTTTGCACTTTCCTGCCTGTCCACTAGACGGGAAAGGAGTGTGATGAGCCAACATTGACTAGTGCTTGAACTTGGAGCGCTAGTCAACATTAGCCACCATCACCACCCTTGGCAATCGAATACTTACCTTGATTCAGTTGCGGGACCGATCCTCTTCAGGGTGCTGCCATTTTGGCTGTGACAACCGCCCGACTGTGTGTGCATCGACACCATCAGGATGATGACACTGACGCTCTGCACAGTTGCAGTTGTGTCAGGAGGGCAGCAGGGCTGCCAGCATGCTTGCACGGCAGCCCTGTTGACCTCCTCATCCAGCAGAATGGTCCCTGGCTGGATACAACAGGTAAGTGATTGGGGAAGGTTGGGGAGGATGTGGAGCACGATTTCCTGCTCCACAGCTAGTGCATAATTAGGGAACTTCCGGGAAGGCAGGGGGCACTTGGAGGCTGTAGCAGCCTCCTCCAAGTGCAAATGACCTCTCCCAGGAGTTCCCTAATCATGCACTATGAACCCAAGTGTGAAAATGCCCCAGGAGAGGTTCATAGACTTGGCTGGCTACTGCAGTTAACTCTTGTTCATTTGAATGCTCACATGACTATTTCCTGGCTTTTCAGGCTAGCATGGGCTTTGTTGTTCATGAAAGATTGTTTCCTGCCTTTTATTCTTGTTTTACTTGCTGAAATGTAGAAGTGATTAATATAGGTACCTGCTAGCTATTTAATTTTACAAAACTCAGTGGTTCTAAGAATATATACAGAAATAACATAATACGGAATCTATATAATCAGGTATTACCCTGGAGATCCAATTTTTTTTCTTTTCTTTTCACTGAATGTCTCAGTGGGTGTGAGTTACCCCCAAGGAAAATCAAAATATTTCCAGAGCTACTAGTTAGCCTCACTGCTTTTTGCAGCAAAGATTTATTTCTGATATATGTTCATCTGTATTAGCCCCTCTCATTAGAACATTTGGAAACACTGTAAAAAGAAAAGAAAAGAAAATTCTTTTAAATCTATCAAAAAAGCCATTGTTCACCACACAAAATCGTTCACTGCAAGGGAAGAAAAAACTACCTGACTGTTTCTTTTGCTTCTAGTCTTTTATTCTCTAGTGTCACATTAAGGACTCAAGAGCAACAAAACAGATTATTTTAACACAAAGAAATAGTGTCCATTTGGATTTCTCATACCTGTGATGCAGAACACACCTAATTTGCAGAACTCATGAAGAATAAGACTTTTGTACTGAGTCAGAAATATTAACACCCCAAAAGCTCATCTCTAATATAAAAGTATGGTTGTTGCATGTCTAGATCCTTTGGGAGAAGAAAACCAGGGCTTTTGATGGTGGGTATTGCAGTAGTCAGCCGTGCCAGGCAGGAGCTTTGTGGGAAATTTTCTTCATGAGAAATGACATGGCACTTTCACCCAATGTACTTAGTCTTGGTACTGTATCTTCCGCATCTACACTGCCCCTCTGCTACAGTTACAGTGGTACCTTGACATACAAGTGCCCTGACATACAAGTGTTCTGAGATACAAGCCGCCGAGCGAGTGATATTTTGCTTTGAGATGAGAGCAAGATTTCAGATACGAGTATGTAAATACAGTATAGTACATAACAAAAACAACTGAGGTGGTGTTTTGGGAGCTGGAATGGATTAATGGGAAAATTGCTTTGAGATACGAGTGATTTGACATAAGAGCAAGGTTACGGAACGAATTAAACTCGTATGTCAAGGTACCACTGTATTTTGCTTTGAGATGAGAGCAAGATTTGAGATACGAGTATGTAAATACAGTACAGTACATAACAAAAACAACTGAGGTGGTGTTTTGGGAGCTAGAATGGATTAATGGGGAAATTGCTTTGAGATACGAGCGATTTGACATAAGAGCAAGGTTACGGAACGAATTAAACTCGTATGTCAAGGTACCACTGTACTTATTGCTACATATTATCAGCAACAAAGGCTGCTAAATACCCTTGTGTTGCTTGTGAAGTTAGCATCACCCAAGCAGCATTCAAATAATGTCATCAAAGTCTGGACTGAATGGTTCTGAAAATATCATTGCTGTTCAGGGGCATTGATAACCTGAGACCTATTTGCTAGGGATGTGTACGAATATTCAAAGACATTCAAAATTTGATTGAATTTGTCCAAATTTCGACATTCAAATTTGAATTGAAACATCTGGACAAATGTCAAATTTCTAAATCTATTTGTTCAAATTATTTGGACATTTGTACGTGAAAACGGGTTGCATAGGGGATAACTATGGGATACATCCGGACATATATGGATGCGTATAGATGCCTGTTAATGGTTGGCTGGTATAATATAATAATTGTGGATCCCACCACCACCCCTTTATAAAACTTTGTCAGGTTCCAAATATCTTTTATGTGGCTCAGACTCAAAATCTCTCTTTGTGGGAAAACACATCTTCAGCTTGGAAGAGGGGGAATCACGTATCAGAAACAGCCTTAATCTAAGGGAAGAGGTTGATTCAAGGGAATTGGCAAGGTTAGGCCAGTTTTAAAGTACAGTTTATTATTTTTATTCTGTTGTGGCCAAAGCAGCTTAAAAGCGTCCAAACAAAGGGGAAAAAACAATATAGCATTATAAAATAAAACTAGAAACAACAATATACAAGGCAGTGTCTTAAAATATCCAAAATAGCAACAGTTAATAAAAACCAAGATCTGCTAAAGGTCTTCATTGCCTATGAAGGGAGAAAAGGAAACTTGTGACTCTGGGGCAATGGTCCACAAGCTGTGATCCTCCAGATCTTCCTGAACAATTCTTAGCATTGCACCCTTGCACTCTGTGGGATATTGGGAAGTGTTCAGGAACATCTGGACAACCACAGTTTGAAAACCACTGCCCTAAAACTGGAAGTTCTCTGGACCATGACCTGAGAGAGAAAACTGCTCCTGCACATTACCAGCACAACCTTAGATAATGTGAAACATGATCCAGAAGTCTTCTGAATACCTTAATGGAAGGAGAGCATCTTATGAGACCCAGCAGTGTCCTAGAAAAGCTTGGAATCAATAAGAATACTGGAATTCAACCTCTGCTCTGAACAAGGGTTATAAACAAACAAGAAAGATCTATTTTACAATCCCTCCTGAATTCTAGAAGAATCTGTATAAAAATAGGATAAAACTAGAGTAATATTTTGGGTACCTGTTAGATCCTGCCCCACTGCCCTTGTCTAAACTGATAGGGATTGAGTCTTAGGCATCAGCCAGATGACGCCCTGCCTTGGGTGGGAGGTATGAAAGCCATCACAAGGGTGATTGAGCCTTGACCATATGGTTGAGGCTCCATGGTCAAGTCTGGAATGTTGCTCCAGTCCATACAGAACTCTCTCTGCAGCAGGAAAAACTGCATCTGGAATCTCAGTAGAGGGCCAGAACTACTGTCTGGATTTCTTCATAGTTTGGGCCTTTCTTTGTAATTCAGGATGCAATTGAATTGCTCTGCCCCACCCTCTGTGCATCACATGTGAGCAAGGAGCTGACTTCACTGGTGATAGTAATCTGTAGCTTATCCTGAGGCATTTCCGCACTGAATCGCGTTCCAGACGGAACGCGTTCAGGCGGAAAGCTTAAGCCAGCTTCGGGCGCTTTCCCCGTTCACACACAGACGCGCCAGAACGCGTGTAAACGCGTTCCGGAGCGTCTGGGTGCGAATGGTCAAAGCGCCCGAAGCTGCCTTAGCCGGCAAACGCCGGCCAGGGGCGCGCCGGCAGCCGCGGAGGCAGATCGACAATCAGCTGTTTGAAAAACAGCTGATTGTCAAAGCCGCGCGGCGTCGGAGGCGCGCCGGCAGCCGTTCGGGAGACAGAAGAAGCGCGAACGCTTCTTCTCCCGAACGGCTGCTGGCGGCTCGTCCGCGTTGGAACGCGTGTAGAGCACTTCGAAGTGCTCTACATTTCGAACGCGGAAAAGACAGCTGCGGACACGTCGGAACGCAAGCCGCGCGCGGCCAATGCGGATGACGTGTCCTCACCTGTCTTTTCCGCGTTCCGTTCAGCCCCGTGCGAAAACGCCTCTGGCTTCCCATTGGTTTACTCTGGCAGAAGGCTGGGGAAGGGCTCAGGGTTAGACAGAGGTGGAAGTGTTTGTCCATTCTGCCCCCTGGCCATCTGAAGGGCTGCTCCAATAACTGTGTAAATGCAACCTTAGGCAAAAAATAAATAAATAAATCCCCAGTCCTAAACAACAACAGCACCCAACTTTCCGCAACAACTCACAAAAGAAAAAGTCAAATACAGTCGGACCCCCATTCCGGCTCCTACTGTGGTTACCTGAAACTGTGGATAATTGTGAACAGGCCTTCCAGTTCTGGGGTCATGCAAGCCCAGAACTGGAAGTGCTTTTCTGGCCTCCAGATGGCCTATCTCAGCCTCCAGAGAGCACTGGAATAGGTGTGTGATGCCACCAGACACCTCCTTCCCACCTCCCACACACACCCTTTCAGTTTGGGACAGGTTCTGATAACAGCAGGTGCCTATTCCAACATTCTACGGAGGCCAAAAATAAACCTTCTAAAGGCCAAAATAGGCCTTCTGGTTCTGGGTGCTTTTCCCTTATGGTGCATGCAGGGCGTGGGGGTGGACTGATCTGGTAACCATGGTTAACTGAAACCACAGTTACCAAATTAGTGAATACAGGGGTCTGACTGTGTGCAGGTTCTGCCTTTAAAAGACCACTTCTTTTAGTATTGTCTGCTGACTCAGGCCCATTTCTGCTCATAGTCCAAAGAACAGCTGCAGCTTGTAGTTGACTGCAGAAAACAGGTTCTTCTTTACTGTGGTACCTCCTGCCACGGAATGCTTTTGGAATGGAAACAGGGCTCCATGCTATGCTTACTGAGGTCAGGCATCAGATCAAAATGCACTCGTTTTCCCAAGACAATGGAAATATTTAAACCATTGCGGATTTATTTGAGTTCGTTTGCTCTACCACCATGTGAAATGGATTGTAGTGGCTGGCCCAGATTAGGAGACCAGAGGAGAAGCATGTGTGAAAAACCAAAATGTTTGCAAGTATCCCAAAAGCAGACATGTTAGAGACAGATAATCAGCTGCACTTCCAGAGTGGCTCTATACTTACTAGAGTTTCCACAGAGAGCCTAAAATTAGCCTTGGTTCAAATTTAGCTCATTTTGACTGTGCGTAAACATCAATATTTCCAGCAGTTCCTGTTAAGCCAAGCTTTTAATATTTTCTGGTGATATTTACCTAGCTATAGCTATTGTTGATTACTCTTTTGTCAAATAAAAGAGTTATCTTTATTGGGGGGGGGCTCCTGTTTGTGTTTTATGTATCACGATCCTCTCTCTGCTCTAATCTAAGGCTTCATTCCATTGGGATGTAGAGAAGGAAGAGCAAGTAGGACTTCAGAGTTTCTGCACTGGTCTTCACTGGGGTTGTTTAGTATTCCCTATGGTTTGCCCCTCTAAGCTCCTTTGTTAGACTTTAGAGTGAGATAAAAATGCAACAGATCTAATTGTGTGACCCTGTAAAATCAAATTTGATATGTAGTGTTACTGGATGGTTTTAAACACGATATAAATGACATAACATATTTGGCAGGCCTTATGTTGTCGTTAAACTTAGGGGAAATGGATCTTTTTATCTTCTCATAATATCACCTCTCTCTCCCTCCAATGGTATTCAGCTGTCTTGTCACTGAGTTGGGAAGAAGACATATGTAAGGCTTTTTGATCAGAGGGGCTCGTTTAGAGGAGCTGCATTCATTCCGAGGATGTATTTTCTTTCCACAGTTGGTCTCTATAAAAATGGGATGAGCTGAAAGCTGGGCAGAAGAGTCTCAGCTAACAAGCATGCAATGACACGAGCAAAAACATCTGCCCATAATGAATGAAATGGTTTTGCATTACTTTTTTTAAAAAATCCTGCTTTAAAAAATACATAAAGGATGAGTATATACATTGATTTAATCATCAACAGGTGTCTTTTCCAGCCCCACTCTTCTATTTTTGCATATGTGGGCAGGGAAGAAATCTTACAGATTTCTGATTCACCAGGTTACAAGGGGAAGTTTAAAATCCTATTTAAACCTTTCAAGAGTGTTTTAGATTCCAGATTCTACCAGGGGCTCTACATTCGGCATAGACAACTCATTCCCCAGGTTTTTGAAGAGTATGTGTGATGCTGAACTTATTAATGCTAAAGGAACACCTTCTTCCATATTGACTTGCCCGTGCCTTAAGATCTAGAAGGGAGGCCCTCTTAGTTGTTCCACCACCCTCAGAAGTAAAAGGCGTGGGCGCCTGGGAAAGGGACTTCTCAGTGATGGCTGCTCAGTTATGGAATAGTCTCCCCCTTGAGGTGTGTCAGGTTCCTTCACTGTATAAGTTTAGAAATGTGGTGAAGACACACCTCTTTGGTTAAATGGGGAATATACTCTCTCTCCCCAATTCACAAACACTGTTACTGTTTTAATATATACTGTACTGTTGTTTTAATATAAGTCTGATTTTAAATGTTGTTACCCACCCTGAGACCCATGGGCATCTCAAGCAGAGACAAGGGAAAACCTCCTCCTGCTCTCAAATCCCAGCAAATGGCCTTAGAAGCATAGCCTGAAAGATGGACTTAGGCATCCATTCTAGTAGACACTGATACATCTGTCATCCAGAAATTTGTCTAAGCCTTCCTTAAAGCCAGTGAGTGCGGGGAGCCCCTGTTAACCCACAGAACTTGCTGGCTTCAGAGTGTCCACCCAATCCCATTAAGGGCCACAAAGGAAATGGCCCTGAGGCTCAGTCACTGGTCCTTTAAAATGTTTCTACAAATTCTGTAGAACCCTTTGGAAGGCTTAATTGTCGTAATTAGGGTGAAACTGATCTAGAAAGTATAAATGAACAGGATTTTAAAAATAACAACCCTGTCACCCAAATAATCTAAACATTGTAGTGAAAGATATTCTAACGTTATCATCCTCCTGTGAAGGACTTTGAACTTTATTTGCAATGTGATCAAAAGTGCTCCAAATGTATTTGAACAATAAGATATCATTCACATGCTTGAGCAGAGCTCTTATCCCTATTTTCTTTTTCTATCATGCATGACCCTAGAAGAATGTGCAACATGATAGGTCTGGATTGGGGGTAAGTAACAGACTATCAAGCTGGCTTCTTTTAGCTGCCATCCAGCAATGACAGGGAATCAGGTTTTCCTCATGTAAAGACCAATATAAGATTCGACGCCTAGTAAATTACCAGGTAACAAAAAAAGGTTGCACAATTTTCCTCTGAAAAGTCAGCCATGCCCGCAAGAACAACAAGAACAAGAAACAGACTTCTGTTTTCTCAAGTATGTTCTATAAAAAAATAAATTATTTATGTGTTATTTAATTTTGTTTGATTTGCAATCCTAATGAAATGTCATCATCTCTTCAGTGCTACTGCATCTGCTTTGAACATAGCCTTCCATCCTTCAATATATTTTAAATGATATTCAGTGGATCAGACAACTGCTATTGGGAAGATCTTCTTCCCTCTAATATTAATCAAAATAAAACACATAGGATACATTCCCATACAAGATTAAATGCAAATCCAGTCCGTTTTTGGGATCATCCAATCCCATTTATGTTTTTATTCTCTGACTTTTTGAGGACTATATTCCTAAAATCTGCAGAAAAAAAGTCCTTGGATAAACTGTTCTCAGTCCCATTTTGGTGGCCAACCTGGCTTTTTTCCCCAATGGGAACACTACTGGGCTCTTCAGGGAGGAGACCTGCCTTTTGGGCTGTCACCCCCATATTCTTCTGGCCAATGGCTGCCACTGCTGTCGGCGTGGCATTAGATCAATGGGATTTCACATCTGGGAAGATTTGCCCCCTCATCCCATCCCTGCAATGCTAGAATCATGGAGATCAAAAATTGTACTGGATCTTTCAACATAGATTTCCCCTTTCTGTGAATGCCACTGCAATTATGAGAGACAAATTACATTGTTACAGCAATCAGCAGAGAAAACCTTTTTTTGTCCCCACTCTGTCCTGAGCAGCTCATTCAAAGCAAAAGAGAAGGAAGGGAATCCCCTCTTCTCTCTCTTTGATCCTGTGCAGGAAACACAATCATTCTCCTTCCACCCCTGACTGATTTGAAAGGGAGAGTGATCGCCTTGTCTGTTCTTTTGCTCAGCTGATTCCAAGCAAGCCAAGCTTACAGGGTTTGGACAAGGGATGGAGATGAAAAAAACCCATTTCTCCATGCTGGGGATGTGGGTGGTTTGAATGGGAACTGTGGTATTCTAATTGAGCCCACATTATCATCAAGCAAATGGGAACATCCAGAATGTGCACTCACTTCTAAATCTGGATTAGAATAATCAAGTGGGAACACGGCCATAGAAAGCAGCTGACAAACCTTTCTGTTCTTCCCCCCTGTGAGCAGTGACTAGCCCAAGGTCACCCAGCTGGCTTCATGGAAATGTGCGGAATCAAGCCCAGTATTCCCAGATAAGAGTCTGGCTCCTTAACCACTAGACCAAACCAGCTCAGAATAAGATATTTTTACCCTCAAAGTGAACACAACTTAAAAAGGATTACATTGTCTTGCTCAAAAAGATGAAGAGCTATTATTCAAAGTTTGGGTGCAACTCATGCAGACAGTTAAAACAAATTATTCAGTTACCTCCTGGTACCTATTGTCAAGATTTATGGTGATTGAAACCATTTCTGGGAAACTGTACACTTTGGCCACGGTCTACAGAGCATTACACTACCAACTCACATCCCTACAGAATGTCTATAGTTTGGTATCTGCCAAATGCCAAATTAACAGCCATCTAAATATGTACATGTTCTACAAGTTCTTGCAAAGAATAGAACATTTTCTGTTGCTCAACTAAAGGTCCTCCTTTGGCCAATCTTGGATGGTAGATAAAGGAAAATACTTCTATCCCCATGTAAAGTGAATGTAATACATAAGTTAAACATAAGCTGCTATACTGTGCATATTATAAGTGCATTCAATATAAGTTCAATTTCCCAGGAGAATAAATGATTTTATATATGTGTATGTTTTTTCATGCCATTTTGTTCTAGTCTAATTCATTCGTTCATTCATTCAAATTGTGAGTAGCATCTCCTATCACTCACAACACTGAAAAATGGTTCCTTTTCTTTACAATGTAAGTATTCATTAGACCATCCACTACTGGCAGACTATCAAAAAGAGAAACTTAGCAACATGCACGCTATTTGATCTGGCACATTATCCAGGATACATTATCAGATTAGGAAATAAAAGAGGGAATCATATTTATTTATTTATTTAATTGTGAGATATTGGAAAATCAGGGCAAGAATTAATAGGTTGTGCTGTACAAAGTGCCCTTTACGCAAATGTGATCTGCTGATACATCTTGTCGTTTATTTGCCTCTCTACATGATAACAAATAAATTGAAATATATGAATTATAACATGTCTATTTTCTCACCTAGATAAAATAATTAGTCCCATGTTTAGACGATTCTCCTTATCCCACTCACTCCTATTCTAAATCATCTTAAAAGAAAAACCAGTTTAAGTATGCAATTAAATTACCATGTGCCACAAAGGGTGAATCCCCACAGCAAGCTTATTTCGAATTCAAAACGTTTTCAATCCTGGCAGACCCCACATCAGTTTGGCTTAACACGTTTTCCGCGTCTTAAATCACCCCAAAGCGTTGTAATGTTAATCCTCATTTCAACAGGTCTCACTCCGGTTCATGCGCTTGAAACGTTTTACATTTTTTACTGTGGGGACTGTACGGTGTTAAGGGATGAGAATCTGTGTTTAGGGTTTCCCTCCCCCAATAGCTTGCTTCCAAAGATAGTAGTTTCATTGAAAAAAATCCACCCCTCAAAACAGCCACTATAAAATCCACTCCTTAAAGCTACACTGTAGCGATCTAGGCACTTCACACTTTATAATAATGTTGCAAATTTGCGCAATTCTGAAAGTTCTGACTTTTAGAAAGGGAAAGGAAAGGAAAACAGCTGGAAGTTCTGTTTTAAAGGCTGTGGCTGTGAAGGGGGCTTGAGTTGCTGCTGCTGCTGCTGTGTGCCATGAGAAGTGGGGAGAGGAGGAGAAAGAATCGCTGGCTGCCCGTGCCATTTTTCATCCATCCAGGCAAGCGGCAGCCACCCAGCCACCCAGCTAGGCTCCCTGAAGGGGTCCCTTATGGGTGGCACATTCATGCCAGGAGAAAGAGGGCAGGGCAGCCCCAAAAAGTGGCTTTTAAAAAGTAGCCACTTGAGTCCCCCCTTGAGTCACATATGCCACGTACGATCCTCAGAATCCGGATCGAATGTGATTAAGCTGAAAGTAATGGGAACAGGCAAATTCGCGTTTGCATCCGGTTCTATTATTTTGGTTTAAGGAAACTGGATTAAGCTTATAATGGGGATGTGCACAAAGGATCACAGGTTTGGGCTGTTTTTATACTGGTTAATTTGTCTTATTGATTTTCTTGATTTTTTAATGAATGTTCTGACCCACCTTGGGACTTTCTGGTGAAAAGTGCTATATAAATATATAGAAATGAAAAATGAAATGAAGCTACTAAGAAAATGTGGCAGATCTTAAGATGGTAGACCTTGCATGTTATATCAATTCTAGTGAAAGTTCAGTAGATAGATTGCAGACAATCATGACACACATAAACATTTGACCATCATGATATGCATAAAGACTCATTTCAATCTAACTTCAGGTCAGATCACAGTCCTAAGAATGCCTTTCTCTGCTTTGACTGTTGGTGGGAGACAGACAAGGGGAATGTAACCCTGGTAGTCATCCAGTATCTCTGTAGTTTCAGAGAACAATCCTGTCCCCCATGTCTTTTACAATCTATATGAAGAAAGAGAGGTCTTTAGAGGTTGGAGTGAGATGCCCTTAAGATACAACTCTATTCCATCTGAGTTAAGTGAGGTGGTTCAGTTCATGAACCATTGCCCGATAGTGGTGATTACAGCAGGTCCCACTGGAGGCCACCCATAGCCTGCACCAGCATGTGTAGGGCAGGTCATTCCAGGATATAATCTAGGATAAGGCCCAGAGCAGAAAGGGCCTAGGTGTATTCCTGGCTCCTGTGCCATCACTTGAATCTCATGCAGCAGCAGTGATTATGCGTGCCAATCTCCTTTTAGGTTATTTAAACAGCTAAAGCTCTTCCAGGAGAGAAATCACATGGCCACTGGGATTCGTATGTTTGAAACCCCCAAGCTAAACTACTGCAATGTGTTCTACTTTGAAACAAGCAAGCCAAACTATTGTGGGACTTCCAACTTCAGACTGATCGAACACTGGAACATAACACATCAGACATCACAATCATGGAGAAAGACAAAGTGTTTATGGTTGACATTACTACTTCAGGCGACAGCAGGATTGATGAAAAATACTTAGAAAAACTTAGTAGATATGAAGACCTGAAAACAGAACTGCAGCAACTCTGGCATAAACCAGCAAAGGTGGTCCTGGTGGTTCTCGGCACGATGGGGGCAGTGCCGAAAGATCTTAGTGCATACTTGAAAAGCATTGGCATCCACAAAATATCCATCTGCCAGCTACAGAAAGCCACTTTGCTGGGATCTGCTCGTATCATTCACTGATACATCAATCAGTCCTAGATGCTTGGGAAGGGCCTAACTAATGATAACAATTACAAAAACCAGCATAAATATCTTGTTTGCTGAGTGTTAGTGTTGTTTTATGTCAATCATTATCATCATCATCATCATCATCATCATCCACATTTCAAGCTGTGCTGAGCTTTGCTTTTCAACTGGCCTATGGTGTGACTTGCAAAATCACATCTATCAGCAACCGTGAAGCAGGACTTTCTGATGCAATTAATCTCAAAGCCAGCTTATGCAAGTATGAAGGTGAGAGATAATAAAAGATGTGCAAAGGTTAAAATCGCCTCCTTGTGCTCTTGGCAATTTTCCTACCAAAAGAAACTGGAGCTCTGGGTGTAGTCCACCGGATAACTTTAGGGATTATACAGAATAAAACACTAATATACTGAAAACTAATGGCCCATCCTATAAATATTTGTCTTGTCCCAAGATTTCACATATATTTGCAAGTAGGGGACATAAAAAAATATACTAAATGCATTCCAGAACGACCAAGATTGTTCATCCCTTTTTGTGAGCTCCCCCCCTCATCTCCTTAGAGGTTCTGTCCCATTCCTTCTTAGAGTACTAAAAATCCTACATGGGCCCATGTCTTGCTCTGGAGCATTGATGGTGCTATTATGTTGAGACAATTTGGGTCTTTTCACACTTGGTGAAATGGGGAGCATATGCACTGCTCAGAACCACTTCCATCCCAGAAGTGGCTCCATGCTTGTCAGATTGTCTCCAGGCTGGATAGTGGTAGAGCACTATGAAGTTCTCTGTCGCTATACTAGCTGCTGGTTAATACAAACCTGCACACACCTGTTTGCACCACTTCCAGGCAACAGGTGTGTGGGGCAGGGTGGCACAGTCACAGCTGTACACTGCGTTCCTGAGTCACCACAGCAATGGCCACCATGCATGGCAGTTGCCTTGGTGAGATTATTATCTCTACTATAGAGGCAATTGCACTTAGTGAAGTACCAGATAATTTTGGGATAGATCACGCAACTGCAAAGTGCAGATGTCTGATCCACCCCGCATTTTTACTTCCTTGGAATGATTTCCCAGGGAAGTGAAGATGCAAATTCACTCAAGGACACTCATAGCCTGACTTTTGCAAGGCACAAAGGACAGCTTATCTTTTGAAAAAACAACACAGTTCATAGAGAGTTAAGTCCCTCTGAATTCAGTGAACCCATAGAAACGTGTGCCAAGCAGAATCCTATGCATAAATACTTGGGCATAAGGGCTTACTGTATTGACCATAATATGGGACTACTTTGCACCCCACACAAAATCCAACAGCCAGGCTGTTAAGTGGCTCACCCTAACATTACACCTGTGCTAAGTAACTGTGTTGACTGCCAACAACGTTCAATGTTTTAAGGCTAACTTACACAGTCCAAAACACTTTGGCACAAGGCGACCTAGCAAATCACTGGTCCCACAAGAATGACTCTTATTCAAACCTTGTCTTTTCATCCAGCCATTCCCTACATGATTGTTTGGATAGTCTGAACTTTCTGCCTCTCCCCAAACTTTGTTTTACTATAGTTTTAAATAGTTTTACTCTTGTTTAATAATAATAAAAATAATTACAATTGTTGAGAAAGAGAAGGTGTGGATCATCGATGTTGCTATTCCATGTGACAGCAGAATTGAGGAGAAACAGTTGGAGAAGCTCAACAGATATGAAGACCTGAGAACTGAACTTCAGTGACTCTGGCAAAAACCAGTGAAAGTGGTCCCAGTCATCCTCGGCACACTGGGCGCGGTGCCGAAAGATCTCAGTGGGCACCTAAAAACCATTGACATTGACAAAATATCCATCTGCCAACTACAAAAAGCCACTTTACTGGGGTCTGCTCGCATAATTTGCCGCTACATCACGCAGTCCTAGGTGCTTGGGAAGTGCCCGACTAGTGATAGAATACGAAATCCAGCATAGTGATCTCGTTTGCTGTGTGTAACTGCTGTTTTTACATCATCATCATCGTCATCAAACTTGTCCTGTTTTTAAAATGTTTCAAGGTGATCTGTAGGAAGCAGTAGAAATTTTGAAATAAATGCAGCAGGACATAATAAATATATAGAAAATGTTCATCAACAATGACATTAAATAGTTCTGCTTTTAACCGACTTTCTCAGCCTTATGTCTTCTAACTGCGGTTGGTTCCACTCTTCCCATCGTCTTCAGCATGTCCAGTAGACAAGGATGATGGGAGCTGTAATCCAAAGGCATCTGAAAATCAATTTCTGACCTAAACAGCCTGCCCAAGAATAAAACTGATTTCCAGATTTGCTTCCAGTCCAACTCCAGCAGAGTCAAAAACATTATTCTGGAGTTGGTTCTTGTCTTCCTGCTTTTTACACTCTGCCCTATTTGTAAAATGCTTGCCTGACCTTTGCTGGACTGCTATAAACAGACTTTGTCTGTCATCAGCACCCGGTGAGATCTCAAATAAAACACAAGTTGCTGGCCCTGCAGATAAATTCAAGGAGAATCTGTTGAAGGGCTGTCAGTAAGAGCAACATCCTATAAACTCCCTGGAGCCTCTAGGTTCAATGAGGGATGAGAAAGGAGTCCACCAAGTACATAGATGAACATTCCTAATTTTGTAGAATGGGAAGTTTTTCAAAAAAAGTAGCAAAGAATTCACAATAAACCCCCCACAAGCACTAGTGCTACTGGTCATTTTAATCATCACCCAACCATTGTAATTATGACTGCTCTAGATCCTCATCAGAGGAGAAGATTATAAAGTAACTTCATGGGCTTCTTATAGGGCCTTTTCCCACTAGGGCTTAGAAGCCTTGTAAGACCCTGTTAGGAACCCAGTTAGTACCTGATTGGTACCAATCAGGAAGGCCCTGTCCTCACCTGGACCTCATTGATGGCCCCATCTGCAAGGCCCTGTCTCCACGAGGGCCGGGGAAATCTGGATTTAATAGGTGCTTCGGGCCCTTAAATCTGGATTTCATGTGGACCTGATTAAAGGTGTCCACAAAGGTGTCTTCAGGCATCTTCAAGATCTGGATCTCCAGGAGGACCCCATATCAAAGTTATGGATCTTGAAGGTCCAAATCTGTGCGTGGAAAAAGGGGGATAGGGTGGTATCTATGATGTCATGAAAATGTGCCACATACGTCCTTGCCAACTTTGAAGGATTCACTTTCTGAGTCCCATGCAAATACTACTATCCTTTCTTCTTTAAAATCTATCAATACACTTTGAAAAAAATCACCCAGACAACTGAGAAACCGAAAATTGCAAAGAACATAGCATCTACAAGATATAAAGGTAAGATGCTCATTTTTAATGGAGCTTCACTGGCTGTTTTAAATTCATATGCATAGCAGGGGTTCTTTTTTTTTTAATGAGCCATTTGCAGGTATAGAACTCAGCTTCCTGTTTAGCAAATACCAAGGAATTAAGTTCTACAGCTCTTCAAATGGCACCTGATTATTCTGCTGTTCTATGAATGGATACAGATGACTGTGTTTCCCTGGTTTAGATGCTGTTATGCACAGTCAGTTAAAGCAAGCACCCTCCACTTAAGAGTCATATAAAAAGAAAATGCAAAGTGGACTATCTTTAGTCATCTGATATGGTTCCTTGCTTTCGTGAGCTGATTTTTACACACATGCACAACACTTGACTGTTGGAGCTTCAAGAAGCAAAGATTGTGAAAATCTGTCTTTTATTTATAGCATTTGTATCCTGCCCCTCACCTGAAGATCCCAGGATGGATCCCAGCATATGATAACGCACAAAACGCTTGACATATTTAAAAGACAACCCACCCAGACCACACTCATGCCCATCCACCTTGGTAGGACAACATTCAGGGGAAATGATGAGTCAAAGAGCCTTTTCTCACTTAACTACCACGAGAAAGTATACCACAGCAGTTAAGATCAGAGACAGTGGCCGGCATTCTCATTGCTTGTGCCAATCCATCTGAAATTTGACACTGACCTACCTGGACCTAGGTGAAATGTGAATGGGCTCATTCAGGACAATTCAGCTCACTGTGACAATTGTCATGTGTGCTAGGCTGTTGCTATGATGATTGACAATGTGTGACACCTGCAGCCATCCCGCCCCAGTGTATCACAGTGCCCTGCCCTTCCACCAAGGCTGGCCAAGCAGGCATGGCCTACATCAGCATGGGGTAGCTGGCAGAGGTACTTTCTAGCAACCTTACAATCTTTAGTAACCAGGGGCTATGCCACACAGCCACAACACAGGCTGTCTGCTTTAAGTGGCCATAAGTAGAAATGACCAGCCAAATGACTGTTTATAGTTGCATAGGTGTGATGAGGTATCACAAGAGCAAGAAAGTTCATTCTCCTGCCAGGGTCCCTGTCCACCACCTCCAGGTGGCTTCTGGGATTTGGGGGAGCAGATATTTGACTGTTCTGCCCTGAGAGTGACCCTCTCTCAGTCATCTCCAAAGATGTAGATGCAGCCGTGTTGTGTGAATCATAGCAGCTCATTTGGACAATGCTATGCAGAGCACGATGTAGGATTGTACAATTTCACCTTCTTGTGCACAAATGGTCCTTTAATTATCAGACTTTAAGCATTCTGAATGACATCCGACCTGCTCCTCAACTGTGTCAAAAGAACCTTCAGCTAATCAAGGCCTTTGAACAAACCTAGAAAAGATGAAATACCTCCACACATGAACCTATCAGGATAGCTAAAATGAGAAATGCCATTCAGTGTAACTCTAACATATCAACCAAAGATATTTAATTTCATGCTAAAAAGAATCTGCATTTTATGCTATCATAGTTATTTTATATAAAAGGCAATGATCTATTTCTCTGTTTAGACCAGGGTGGATTCTAAAATTTAAAGAACCAATTTCCTTTGTGGCAACAGATGGATTCCCCCCTTTACGTTACATTATTAATGCTGAGCACTATAAGATACAGGAAACTAGTATCTGAAATTTAATCTATCCATGGTGGGATATGAAGCTTATACACAATTAAAGAAGAAACAGTTAGAAATTAATGTGTGTTACATGGGCATGTGCCATTTTGGAATAAAATTGAATGCTGTAATAAATCTTATCACTTCTACATCCCATAATATTTAAATAAAAGTTGATTGAGTAGTTTGGGCATCCAGTTATTATATTGTTTACTATTTATTAAACTTGTAGCCCCTTCTTATCTGAAGCATCAGAAACAGCTTACAGATTTAGATATAAAAATGATAAAATCCAGTTGCATGGCCTCATGTGGCAGCCAAAAATATAGCTACTTTTGTGTTGTCAAGTGACAGCAGGAGACACAAGCCACAGGAATTTAAATGAGATAGAATTATACACACCCTCAGGCTGCCTCCAGACTTGCGGAGTAAAAAGTGCAGCTTACCTGCTGTGCAACAACGCCTGGTCATCTTGACCTAGAAACGCAGCCCTGTAGCTTCCCATCGGAAGCTGTGAGTGCTGAGTCGGTGTGCACAGTCACACAGCTTGAGGCAGCCAATCACATTTGAGCTGCTCTCCTGCTCTTGTCTTGCTCTTCTCAACGTTCTGCCCAGACTGGCAGGAAAATTTGGATTTTGTTTCTACTGCACAGCGAATGTCCTTAGACCAGCGTTGAGGTAAGTAAACAGTAGTGATTGGGTAATGCGATGCCACAATGCATCGATTGTGGTGTGCGATGCCCCGATCGTGACTGCGCATTCTGCTGCACAGTACAAGCAAGTCTGGACACAGCCTCAGAAGGCTAGCCTGACCCATGCTGCTGAAACCTCTTGAGAGATACAGAAGAAGAGGAAGAAGAGCTTTTCTACCCCGCTTTTCTCTCCCTTTTAAAGGGACTCAAAGTGGCTGTCAAAGCTTTTCTATTCTTCTCCCCACAACAGAACACGCTGTGAGGTAGGTGGGGCTGTGAGAGCTCAGAAGAGAGCTGCAACTAGCCCAAGGTCACCCAGCTGGCTTCATGGGGGAGGATGGAATCGAACCCAGTATTCCCAGATAAGAGACTGGCTCCTTAACCACTAGACCAAACTGGCTCACAGTATAGTTGCACATATTCCTTGTATATTCCTATTAAACTGCATTAAAGTGAGGAAAGAATGGATTGGCAATCTGATAAGGGTGACGGCATGTGGAAGTTTAGAACATGTGAACTGGAAGTGATCTGACAATTTGATGAGAAAATGGTGAGAATATCACACAGGTGGTGATGGAAATTCATGCCTTCACATCAGGGCTGAACAAAACTATGCGCTGCCAAGCATGATGCAACCAGAGAAGTTTGTCTTTCATAGAAATGAGAGAATATGTGCATTTGAACCTGCCTTCGAAAGAAAAATCACAACTGTCACCAAAATAGACTTATTTGCACATGCATGTTTTGCAAATGGAGAAGTTCTACATTTACCAAACAGAAATATGATGTTATTGCACTCCAGTCATCTGCAACCAGGTGGTCTCTATAATTGTATAGTTCACTGTGCAGATGCTAACTGTGGAGGGTAACCTGAGACTTCTGTCTCTTTCTTCATTTAGAACCCAGGCTGGATAGCCTTTCAGCAGAGAGCATCTTCTGGTAGAGGACTCCTTTTGTAACAAAGGATATTGAGCTGTAGATCTCTTTACCAAGTGTTTACAGAAAATTAGAATAACCTGGTAAACAAATAGCTCTGTTAAATATTATCTAAGTAGTGACATCTTGAATTTCTTCCTTCCTTCTTTTCTTTCTTGGGGAATCCAACAATTTTAAGGATATTTTAAAAATTACAAATTATAGGACAGAGTAAGAGAATATAATCATATTTTAAACATTACAAGTTATGCAAACGAAGCTTATTTGTGAATAAAATTACATAGAGGAACATTGATCTTGACAATAGGAAAAGGGGAGAAATAAAAAGGGAGAATATTAATAAAAATGGTAATGATACACACATACACAGGGGGGAAAACTACTGTTTGGTAGGAGAGTCAGATCAGTCAAAGGGAAGTATTTCTTCACCTAGAAGGACATCTGTTTATGGAATTTGCTGCCAGAAGAGGTGGTAACAGCTACCAGCCTAGTGAAGGGTTGGACAAGTTTATGGACAACAGATGTATCAATGGCTTCTAGAACGGATGCCTAAGTACATCTTTCAGGCTTGGGGGACAAGCAGGATGCCTCTGAGGCCATTTGCTAGGATTTGAGAGGAGGAGGAGATTTCCCCTTGTCTCTGCTTGAGATGCCCATGGGCAATTGGTGGGCCACCGTGTGTGACAGATGGGCTGTGGTCTGATCCAGCAGGGCTCCTCTTATGTTCTTATTTAAAGAATCAAGATGATTCTTCATGATTTAACTGAAATACTGTGGAAAAATTGTTGCTGTTCAGTATCTTCAAGGCATGTCCAACTTCTGATTGACTGCATGGGCACCTCCATGCAGTTTTCTTGGCAGAGATATAGAAATAGTTTACCATTCCCCTCTCCTGAGGTGAGGCTGAGGATCAAACTAGCAACCCTCTGTTTTTCAAGCAGTTTGCTCCACCACGTAGCTAGCCACCCCAAAATATGATCTGAAAAAAGTAAAGAAGTCAACACATGAACTTGATTTCCCCAGCAAAAGTAAGGAAGTGGTTTTTCATCACCGTCTTTGCGTGGGGGGTGGGATGCCAGGAATTAAACAGTGGGGTTTCTGCATTGATAGCAGATCTACCCCTGAACTAGAGCATACAGTATACTGTAGATCTTTCTAAATGTATTCCTATAACATTTGGATCAATATTTTCAGTAAAATGAGAAACTCATGTGCAGATAAATAGATACAAAAGTGGACAAAGAGAATTCATTAAGGATGATAGGCCTCTCAGAAAAAAAAAAATTAATAAAGGGAAATATGCTCACTCTGACAGTTGCCAACAGCTTCATCTGTATGGCCACCTCATATATACCTGTATTTTCCGGCGTATAAGACGGCTGGGTGTATAAGACAACCCCCAACTTTCCAGTTAAAATATCGAATCTGCGATATACTCGCCATATAAGAAGACGACACCCAGAGTATAAGACGACCCCCGACTTTTGAGATTTTCCTGGGTTAAAAAGTAGTCTTATACGCTAGAAAATACAGTATATATATTACAAAGTTCCTACAAATGGGATCCTCCCTTACCTTTCCTCGCATGTCTTGCCATTTTCCTTTCAGCTTGAAAAATATTTTTTCTTGCTAGCTGTGCAGAGCTGACATTAGTTCTGCCCTCTGCTCCGCCATATCGGTGAACACAATTAAGTCTGCAGGTACATGAACTGTGTAGCACAACCTCTGCATCTATTTTTGACAGAAGATGGATGGAGAGAGTAAAGCTCCAAAGGGAGGCCTGGAGGTGCCATAGCTTTCCTCAGAGATAAAGCCATCCTTTCTCATGTTGCAGTGGTTTTTGTTTTTTTTAAGATTCTCAATTTCCACATTCAGCTGCAGCAAAATCGGTGCAATTGCATTTGCTCACAACCATGCTTTGTTACGCTTGCTTCTCACTTACCTTTAGGCTCTCTCCACTGTCAAGTTTTAGACTATGGGCCTTTTCCCACTAGGGTTTAGAATCCTTCTAAGACCCCATTAGGAATCCAATTAGTACCTGATTGGTACCAATCAGGAAGGCCCTGTCCCCACCTGGACGCCATTGAAGGCCCCATCTGGAAGGCTCTGTCCCCATGAGGGCGGGGGAAATCCAGATTTAATAAGTCCTTCAGACCCTTAAAATCTGGATTTCGTGTGGACCTGATTAAAAGTGTCCACAATGGTGTCTTCAGGCATCTTCAAGATTTGCATCTCTAGGAGGACTCTATCTCAAAGATCTGGATCTTGAAGATCTGAATCTTTGACTGTGCATGTAAAAAGAGGGTATAATCTCTCAGGGACAAAGACTTATTTTATTTCTGCAATAAAATACAATGTGCACTGATTGTGTCATAAAAATAATAATCATAGCATTTTTTCAGTTTGGGCCTTGTTTTCTGAAAGCCCCACGGAGAAAATTTAGCCATTTATTTAGAAAGTCTTTTCAAAAAAGTGACCATTTTTTGAAAAGTGAAATGCATCTGAGAGCAAAGATTGCTGCTACCACACTCTATTCACCATGCTGACGCAGCACAGTGCTGCCCTTATGACAGCCACCGTCGTTGCTTGCATAAACATTGGAGCCAGGGATACCTCCATTCCCTGGTTGTGATGGGATGTGTTGTCAGACAAAGGGAATGGCCATGGAAGTGGGCCATTTCCTGTGTTCAAAGATACAATGCTTGCTATGCCACTTTGAGGAGTGCAGACTATAGTAATTCCACACAAGCTATGACTGCAAGGTATCAGTTAACAGCAATAGGAAGAGTTGTCAATGCTCTTTCTACCACTCTCCCTTTATGATGCTAAGTTAACAGAACACTTATGCCAGGGTGAGCACACATTGGACACAAGGTCACAAAGTCTTCAAATGTATCTGCTATACCATGAAACTGCAGAGACGTGTGATTTCTGAAGCCTCAGTACACTGTACAGGTGTTATCTGAATGCAGTGAGGAGGCCTTTCTGCACTTAATTTAGATCTGCAATACTGCAGAGTCCTCATCAGGGCCTCTATATCTGCACATGCTGGACCACTGGTATACCAGCAATGCTAATCCAGAACATGAAGGCATGCAGAAGACACACCTCTGATTTCTGGACTACTGGGGGACTCATTTAGATGATGCACCAAAGCACACTGCCAAAATGGGTACCCTTGGGAATCTGAGGCTAGGAACTTCCAAGGTGCCTGGATGTACTTTATTCAAGATTATCCAGAGGAGGAAAAGGAGGAGGAGGAGCTGGCTTTTCTACACCACTTTTCTGACTCATTTCAGGGGATTTAAAGTGGCTGGCAAATCTTCTGTTCTTCTCCCCACAACAGAACACCCTGTGAGGTAGGTGGGGCTGTGAGAGCTCAGATGAGAGCTGTGACTGGCCCAAGATCACCCAGCTGGCTTTGTGGGGAGTGCGGAATCAAACCCAGTATTCCCAGATAAGAGTCTGGCTCCCTAATCACTAGACCAAACTGGCTTCATGTGGAATAAGTAAGTGATGCATGGATGAAGCTTTCTTGATCTCATTGACCATGGCACACCAGGCCCTTCAGACCTCCACTGTCTAAGTTTGCCAAAGTTCATATTCAATGGTTCCATCACACTATCTACCCACCTCATCCTCTGCCATCCCCTCCTTCTTTTGCCTTCAAGCTTTCCAAGCATCAGGGTCTTTTCCAGTGAGCCCATTCTTCTCACGAGGTGTCCCCTAGGTTCTGGAATAGTCTCCGTTTTGAGGTGCTTACATTTAGGAAGGCAGTGAAGACGCATATCTTTGCCTGACCTTTGGTTAAATGGTGATACACTTTCCACTACCCACTTGCAGACACTGTTGTTTTAATATATACTGTTTTAAATATGTTTGACTTTAAATGTTGTTACAGGTACAGGGCAAGATAGAAATGGAAATAGTAAGTTAAGTAAGTTTAAGTAAGTAAGTAAGTAAGTAAGTAAGTAAGTAAGTAAGTAAGTAAGTAAGAAAGAAAGAAAGAAAGAAAGAAAGAAAGAAAGAAAGAAAGAAAGAAAGAAAGAAAGAAAGAAAGAAAGAAAGAAAGAAAGAAAGAAAGAAAGAAAGAAAGAAAGAAAGAAAGAAAGAAAGAAAGAAAGAAAGAAAGAAAGAAAGAAAGAAAGAAAGATGAAGCTAGGAAGCAAGCAAGCAAGCAAGCAAGCAAGCAAATTTTAGTTCACCGACTCCCAAGAAAAATGGATGGATAGATGGATGAATGAATATATATATATATGTTAATCTTGCAATCTATGTTTGACCACATCAGGCTTACCTTGGTTCATAGATCTTCCAGAATCCTATGTAATATTGTTCTTTACTGCATAGAACTTTCCTTTCACCACTAGACACATCTATAGCAGAAGGTCTTTTTGGCTTTGCCCCAGCAGCTTCATTTTTTCTGGACCTACTTGCAATTGCCATCTGCTCTTCCACAGTAACATCATCTGATGTCATCTATGTTAGCCATTTGATGTTGTCCATGGGGTTTCTTGGCAAGGATACTAGAGTGGTTTGCCATTTTCTCTGAACTCCTCACTATGACCTCTCACCTTGGATTGCCCTGCACAACATGGCCCAGAGCTTCACGGAGCTATGCAAATACCTCTCCCACTGCAGGGAAATGATCCCTGATGGCACCTTTCCTGCAGGGACAGTGAATCTGCTGAAGTAGACTTAGAATCTGATGAGTTCAGGATGCTTTAGGGACCTTTCCAGTGGGGGTTTTTGTTTTGTTTTTAGATAACACTAGACTGCAAACGAGCTTCTCATGCGAGCCTTGAAAGATCCACACAGATCGGTGATCTATTGTCAACCCTTGTTCAAGGTACTAACACTGGAAAATAAAGCACTAAACAGAGTGTGTTGTGATTATCCAAAGAAAAGCTTTATCCCATGTTTATTAAGACCTACTTGGAAGGTCCTTTTGTTAAAGTACCAACATTATTGTTAACTGTTAAGTTGAACCTAAAAGTCATCAGGAATAGGAACACTCCAAAATAAATTCTGAAAGGAATTATTTTATTTTTCCCGCTCCATCTTCTAGAACCTCTCAACTAGATCTTTCTTTCCCCTCCTCTTTTCACATTAAGGCTCTCACTTCTCCCAAAGGGGAAAAAAAAAGTGCTTACTAATTCATTTAAATGCATGCAAAATTAATTGGCCATGCCTTGGCAATGCGTCTGCTGAAACAATAGAACTAGGCAGGAGACAAGATTGCCAATGAAGTTGCAAACCTATATTCATGCCACTAATGCACCAAAACAGTTTGGCTTCAGCTTAGATAATTTGTAAAAAGCTTCATCATAGGAGTGGCAGCTACAAAGAGCTCCTTCTTCTTTCCTATAATTGTATTTGGAAAGTTTCATGAAGTGAAATTGCTCTGAGTTTTGAATGACCCAGTACTGAGTTCATCCTTCAATTGAATTCTCATCAGCTACTAGCTTGGGTGTTACAATCTGAATATCATGGAAGGTTTCAAAGGCTTAGTCTTTCTCTGCTCATTTAAACCATCTTTGCCCATCTTTCTTTCCAGCAGATGTCTGTGTAAAGAGAAAATGCTCATGTCTATGCTGAAAAGTTCTGGTGCGGGACTTAATTCTAATTTCCACTTAAGCAGGTGAGCTAGCACAAGACAGACTTAGCCATGTGGCATTGCAGGACCCTTCTAACATCTCTGTGACAAAATTTTCCAGAAATGAAGTTGGGAAAGAAGAAGGCTATATAGTGTTCACTTGATATATTTGGCAGATATTATGTGGAGCTGTTTTCAACCATGCCACTTTAAAGTTGCAAGGGGAGAGACAGACTTCCAACGTGAATGTTTACTTCATTTATTTTCCTTTTTAAAACATCTTGGTGCAGTGTAGAGGCTCACACTGACATTGTGGCTCTCAGCTCCAGAAATTTAGTGAAGGGTTCGCATACACAGCATGTGACGTTTGAATCCAGGCATGTGTCAAGATGTGCTAATGGCATGCCATCTGCCCAAGACAGTAGGCTGCAAACTTTTCTCCAGGATTTGCCCTTATTTTTCTCCAAACCTACTGATGTCCTGTCACAGTAGAGCTTAAGCTAGTCAGGAGGAGAGCTGAGTGGCCATTTAACACATTCGGGAAAAAGAGAGGCCAAAATCTCACTAAAACAACAAAAACCAAAACCCCAAATACTTCGAAAGGGACTAGATTCCTAGCATTTTCCATTGGATTCTGTTGGACCTGTAAGTCTAGAGGAAATGATTAAGGCTGCCTCCAGAGAGCAGCAAAAACTTCACTGCCACTGCTGATCCAATGGTCGCATGACTGGTCACATAACCGGCAATCAGCAGCAGTGGCACAGCAACAGCAACAGCAGTGGAGAAATATAAGAGAAACAGCTGTGTTAGTCTAATTCAAAAAGTCCAGCAAGGTAGTTAGTAGCACTGGGAGACTAACAAGAGAAGGGTTGGTGGCATGAGCTTTCGTAGACATGTCAAGAAGTAGCCGTCTCTACAAAAACTCATGCCACCAACCCTTCTCTTCTTAAGTCTCCAAGTGCTACTTGCAGCAGTGGGGAAAGTGAGGTTAAAAGCTGCTGGTTTTGGTCTAGTGGTTAGGGTGCTGGACTCTTATCTGGGAATACCGGGTTCAATTCCGCCCTCCCCCATGCTGGGTGACCTTGGGCTAGTCACAGCTCTTCTGAGCTCTCACAGCCCCACCTACCTCACAGGGTGTCTGTTGTGGGGAGAAGAATAGAAAGCTTTGGTAACTGCTTTGAGTCCCCCTAAATAGGTGAGAAAACCCGGGTATAAAAGCCAACTCTTCTTCTTCTTCTTTCCCTCACCTGGAGGTAGGATACTGCAGAATTTCCACCATCCTGTCTGGACAAAGGGATGTGGCTGCACAGGAGCTCCACCTTCCTTGCACACCTTTCCCTTGTCCTGTCAGGATGATGGGGAGGGTCTGAACAGGGAATTTGAAGGTTTAAGACAGCAACCTGAGTTTGGCAAGGTCGAAGGAAGCAAAATGAGAACAAGACAAAGAAGAGAGAGGTAAGTATGATTAAAGGGATGCATGCAGTTTTTATGGCCCCATGGAATTGACCTGATGACTCAGGGACAACACATCTCTCTGACCTTGTTGCACCACAAGAGTGCTTCTATGGGATAGGATACACGCTCACTGGAATGTTATAATGGCAAAGAGGTGGGAAAAGCACTCCACCTACACCATGTAGACTTAGCTTAGAACACTCCATATTTTGTAGAGCACAGGAACATAGTTGACTTCTGAAGACATTTCTTCTGCATGTCAGAAGAGCTCAAGGTGGCAACACTGAACCCAATAATTTTGCTGTTTCTGTCCTTGACACCACAACCATCTGAGATGTCTGAAGGAGCAATCTCTGGTCACGATACCCTCTACACTGCCATTTGAAACCTGCCAAAAAGAAGGTGACTGGAATTGTCTTGGAAGAGCTATGAGGCTTTAAAGATAGATCAATATGGGATGAGTTCTTCATACAAGCACCAGCAGCCAATCTAACATCATGGCATCTAAAATACAATGTTTTACGAGATGCTGGAGACTACAGAGCAAAGTTTCCTCAAACAGAAAATAAATATACTGACAACTGTAGGGGATGCAATTTGGACTTGGCATCCAGTATTTCTTGTATTTCTTTTTTATCCTTCCAAGGATATGAAACAAAATCCAAACTGAAAATAAACCAAATGCATTTAATATCACCACACAATTATCATCTGCTTGGAAGGTCTGCTGCCTATCTAAACAAAAGAGTTCTGCATTGTCCTAAATTCCTTTCTTGTGCCTAATAACAAACTGATGAGCTTGCAAAAGGAATTTTACTGCAACTATATTAGAAAAAACATAGATTCTTTGTTATCTCTGGCAACTTCATGGAGGTCCTCTTAACCCTTTGTAGATCTCACAGAAAAGAAGACTGGGTACTTATATTCAGATACTATATGTTTGATCTAGTCATTGTCATCTTATTTGTGCATACCAGCATGAAGCATGTCTGAAAGATAGCTTCAATTTTTATAAATTTACAACATCTTATCTTCTCAGCACTGGTAAAGCTCTCAACTTTGTCATTTCTTTGCCTCCAAAGTTTTATCAACAACAATGTGGACTCAACCTATCTTAAGGCATATCTTCACTAGGATGGTCAGGTGGAAAGAGAGGGAACGCTTCTGAAGAGGAAATATTGCGGGTGTATTTTGGAAGCTACCTCTGCTAAAACTCTCTCTCTTATACAAAAGTTACCGGTAGTGGAACTCTGCATTGTAGATCATGACAGTAACAAATTTCACAAATATTTTGCTATAATATCTAGGCATGTTATTTTTTACTCCTTCAGTCTATACTACCAAGTACTAGGATTTCACCATGATTTTACTGGCAGAGAGCTGGCCTTTTAAAACATATACCTGTCTCTCCTCATGTTTACCTGGAGAAAAAGAATGAGATGTGGCTGAAGGGAGAAATAGCCATGATTGCATTCCTGTCCTCACCTTCCATTGGTCTGCAGCAATTGAAGGAGGAGTGCTTAATGCACAAGCCAGAGCTCTAAATATTCAGTACAGATAGGGAAGGAAAGAAGAATGCAGTCATTGTTGTCATTATGGATGTAGTTTTGTCCTCCTTTTGCTTTTTTGGTTTAAATAGGCACAGTTTTTGTGTCCCCTGAGAATACAATAGCATTAGCTTCTACCACAGTCCACTCTGCCAAATATAACTATGGTTGTGATCCAACTGGCCATTTAGTTCAGCCTGAATTGCACTCAAGCCCCCAGTGTCCAAACACTTTTAAAGGGATTCCCCATTTCTGTGGACTAAATGTCTGAAAATCCAGGGAATCCCTATTTGGATTATAACCAGACTCTCTGCAGAATCCTGGAACAATCTGAATATTTATTATTGGGAACGCCTCCACCATGCCAATCTTCTCCATCGCTGCCCACTGTTTCCCTTCCCCTGCCACCCCATTCTGTTGTTGTCTCCCATCATTTGCCTTCACTCACCCCATTTCTCAGTCTTTCATCACTTCCCACCATTTGCCTTCCTCACCCCGCGCATTCCACTGTCTGTCATCTCCTGCTGCTTGCCTTCCCTGCTCCATTCCTCCTTCTGTTATCATCTCCCGCCATTTGCCTCCTCCCCCCCCGTTTCTCCATCTATTAGGGAATGGTGGGAAAGGCAAACAGCGAGATGATGACGAAAGACGGAGAAACGTTCCTCCTTCTGTTATCATCTCCCGCCATTTGCCTCCCCCCCCCCCCCGTTTCTCCATCTATTAGGGAATGGTGGGAAAGGCAAACGGCGAGATGATGACGAAAGACGGAGAAACGGGGTGGAGGAATGGCAAACGGTGGGTAGTGGTGATCAGCGTGTCTGTCATCGTCTCCCTCCCACCGTGGAGAGTGACATTGACACCACTTTTTTGCTGCCCCAGTGCAGTCAGGATGGCTGAAAGGAGCCCTTGGTTCCGATTTTAAAAAAATACGGGTTAAAACCCGTACTTTTTTGGCCAGTTGGAGTGAGCCCAGTGTGGCTTCACCTAGAATCTTAACTGAGGAAGAATTCCTTTGTTCTCATTTTAACTAAAACCAAACAGGAGTATATTAATTACAATTATTTCTTTTAGTAGTTCACTCTGTGCCCCTGCCACTTTAATTTCATTGATGCAATACTTAGGAAAGGGACATTCCTTGTGTGTGTCTCTGTGTGTGTGTGTCTCTCTCTCTGTGTGTGTGCACGCTTGCATTATTTTCTCTTTTTATTTTAAAATTTTCTGTCAAGTCAGGCCACACTGGCCTCTGAACTATATCTCCCATCATTTCTTACAAATGTTCAACGTGTCTGAGACTTGGTGGAGCTGTTGCAATATCTAGAGAGCCATGACCTGGCCAATGCTGCTTGATGTGCAGCAATACCACTGTGTGATAGTAATACTGCAACTATGATCCTGATGGGAGTCCACAGAACCAGGCTTCAAGATTCAGTTACAGTTGTCCTATGGAATAGTTACCAGCACCAAGGACTCTGCTATGCCTGCCCTCAGAGATCAACCCATGACATTTGAGAACCACACTGTTATATATTTAGTACTCTTTGGATCAAGAAGTTCCTGAACCCTAACCTTATCTCACACCTTATCATTCAAAGTACCCACTCCCAATTTATTCTGAAGAATAGATTAAAAGGAAATACATCTTAAAAGTTGAATCTTGCAAATTTAATCCTGATTACTATGGGTCTGGCCTTTTTTTTTTTAATGACAACACAATTTTAAATCACATTTTGTCTTCTCTATTTTTAAGGTTTCATTTAAATGAAGTCCAGTTCATGCTTTTTTTTTTACACTTAATACAGGAGGAATCTGCTCAGCACTATTATAGTTTTGTAACTGAGCCAGATGGAGGGTTTGATTGGCCAGCTCCCTCATGTCTGGGGCAAAGAAAGAAAGAAAGAAAGAAAGAAAGAAAGAAAGAAAGAAAGAAAGAAAGAAAGAAAGAAAGAAAGAAAGAAAGAAAGAAAGAAAGAAAGAAAGAAAGAAAGAAAGAAAGAAAGAAAGAAACATTAGCTTTTCTACCCTGCTTTTCTCACCCATTTAAGGGGACTCAAAGTGGCTGACAAACCTTGATCACCCTGTGAGGTAGGTGGGGCTGTGAGAGCTCAGAAGAGAGCTGTGACTAGCCCAAGGTCATCCAGCTGGCTTCATGTGAGAACCAAACCCAGTATTCCTAGATAAGAGTCTGGCTCCCTAACTGCTAGACCAAAGTGGCTCACCAAAGAAAGCATCTGTGGGGCAGTTTAGAGAATGTCTGAGGTAGGATTGCTCACATATCAGATTGCGCCTCTCCTTCTCCTGAATATTTGGTGCCAGAAAGGTGGATTAGAGAAGGGTTGGGAACATGAGAGCCACACACTGTTTCTCTGAGGTGCCCCTTTTGTTATGTCTGAACACAACCTCAGTTGGTGTGTATCCACATGGACCTGAATGCATCATGCTATAAGCACTTGGTGGAGTAGTGTGAATGGCAAGCAGAAGTAAGCTTTGTGACAGTGCTGTCTTCATCACCATCATCCCTAGGGGGTCAGGTATTTAAAGAGCCATAGCTGTCATCACAGCTGTGGAACAAAAGTATCTTAGCTGTGATATCTGCTTAGATACGAGCACCAACTGACCAGCAAACAGTGTGCTTTTGTGTGTGTATGTGTGTGCACATGTGTGCGCTGGTACTTTGAAGAATGCTACTAACATTCTTCATCGTGCATTAATTCCTGGTTTTGTTTTAGTTATCATCCTGCCACAGTTAACAGTTACAAGAGTTGTAACTACATCCCCTGGGATTAACTGACATTTCATTCTGGAAAATAGAATGCAGTAATGATTATTTATAGCTTTCCAGGTGAAGCTGATAAAAAGAATCAAAATTACATTATTTCAATACATACAGAAACTAGCAAAGTCCAAAATATTTTGTACATTGAAAATGGAACATGCTTATCAACCTGTTCTGCTCACCATTGCAAAATCTTTGTGCAGTAGGTTTGCTGATGAGATGAATAATCTTGGTTAGTATACCTTCATACATATTTCGTGCTCTTAACTTACTAGAGTAAACATTACCAAGTGTTTGCTTTTTACCAGGAATTTAAACCAGGGTTTGAAGCTATATTCAAACAATGAATTAATAGTTGACTTCATTAGTATTAACAATTTAGATGTGACTGAGACCAAAGAAGTAATTTTACTGGAGAATAGTAGAACTGAAGATGGAAATGGAAATATATAATGGCCAGAACCTTAATTATAATTAATGCATCAGACGTGCTATAAGAATACTAATGCATTACGCAGATTCTACTGCTATCACACTGCAGTAAATTAAACTACCCAAAGGGTTTCCCTAAATTTGATAAATAATATATCTTATACCATGCTGATGTGCTGTCAGTTGAGGCACTATTCCCAACACAAACATTACACAATATAATATTCTTGTGAAAAATTGGCTTGACAGGCATTTTATTTGACAATATATTGGAATGAAACATGCCAAGTGCAGGTACTGGAAACTTGATTATACCCTCTTTTCCTAATTCAGACAAAGCTAATTTACCAGTCCCATTTATTATTTATTTATTTTAAAAAAGATAAGCACACAATTGGTAATTCTATTAATACACTTCTTCCCCATGCCCCCAGTTTCTTTATGTTCCCCTTTGATTTTCTGCTAGTTACTAGAGGTAAACTAGGGGGTTTTAATCCCACTAGCAATAAGTACCCACTAGGGACCCTTTAAGCACCCATTAGGCTTAGAGCAGGAAGATCCCATTTCCATTGCAGAACCCATTAGAACCCTATTTGTTCACACCTGAACTAGGGAAATCCGGATTAAATGGGTCCTTCAGAACCTATAATCTTTATTTACTGTGGACCCCATTAAAGGGGTCTGCAATCCAGTCTTCAGGCATCAAATCTGGATTAGACATGTCACACACACCCAAAAAACCTGGCTTGATGGATGTCTCCCACTTGGGTACAGACAGATGCTCCACATGGGTGCTCCAGTGTTCCCACCATGAACTTGCCTAACACCCATTGATATTGGGTGCTACACTGCCCATGGAGAAGCATTGGGTACTTCCTTAGATCTGGATCTTCTAAATCTGGATTAGTTGAAGGACCTATTTCTTAGATCTGGATCATCTTAGATCCGGATTATGGGAGGTAAGTGGGGGGGAAAACCTAATCAAACTACATATAACCATCCATGCTACTACCTAATCTCAGGATCAAGCATGGGCTCACTATATGAATGGAAGAATCTCCAATGGAGGAGTGAAGTAATGAATAGGTAAGAAGAGCAATGAGGGAAGGCACAGAGCAGTGATGGTGAACCTATGCCACACGTGTCACAGGTGATACACCAGGCTCTTACACCTGGGGATGTTACTACCATTCAGTATCTTGTAGGCCACAAGCCACTTCTGCCCTGCGGCCTACAAGATACCAGGAGCACAGATGCACTGTCTGTGCCTGGCATAGGATGTGCGATGGAGTCACATCGTCACGCCACCGGGTCATGCACAGTGCGTCCGTTCTCCTGGCAGCTAGATGGCTGAAGACCTGTGTGCGGCAACAATGGCTTTCCCCACAATTTCCCCTCTACATACTTTTGTGAGACCTTACTCTCAGTGTTAAATAATATTAAAACCAATAAAAGAAACCGACTGAGAGATGAAGTTAGTAGCACTTGCTTGGGGTTGAAGATTTAGCAGATGAAATTCAGCAACAAAAATGTCAGTAATGTAAAGAATTATTTGTTTTTATTTTCAATAAATATATCCAAAATATAACTCTTTTTTTTTTTTTTTACTAGAGCTACAAATATCACAAAATTATGGATATTTCTAGATGTGATGGCACCCAAGTTAAGCTTGGGGTTTTTTGTGTGTGAATTTTGACACAACAAGCTCAAAAAGTTCACCATCACTGGCATAAAGAGTCTTTTTTTGGTTTGGAAAGAGGTAAGGAAAAGTGGAGGGACTGTTAGATTTCACAGGGACAACGGAGGACCATAGGAAAAAGGGTTTGGGAAGCAAGGATGGGTGCAGAGAGCCTAGGAAGAAGAAAGCTGAGAAATAAATACACATAGCAACTAACAAGACCTTGTATATTTTCCTAACTCAAATGCATGAAGCACATGGCTATTAAAACTGCAGATAACTAGCAACTACTTTTCCCCATTCCATTTCACAGCTTCTCAAGCCACTTACAATTAACTTGTAAAACATATTATTTGTCAGAACAAACAGAGGGTAGATTTGAAATGCAATCCTGCCCGAGATGGAGCCCAGCTTCCCGCTTTGAGTTAGGAGACCATGTTCCAAGGAAACTGCGGGTGGAGGAATGTTCCTATTACAGCTGGCTGATTTGCACCTGTCAAAGGATAAAAAAAGCAACTCCCTTCTAGTTTTTCATTCACTGCCAGTCCCTTGAGATGCAGGAGGATGGGTATTGAGTCTCCTCAGGCTGTCAAAATGGAAACGGGTCTGAAGCTTAATAAAATAAGAGAAGGGAGGAAAATCTAGGGCTCAGCTACACCTAAGTTTTAATACATTTCCAGAGCAGAAAGCACATAAGCAAAATGACTTGTGAGTGTTTCCCCCCCCCCTGTATTGTCTAACTCTGAAAATCTACATTTTGATTAGATCAGTCATTCTCAACCTGGGGTTTTGCATGCCCCCACCCCACCCCACACACAAGAATATGAACTAGTTACTATATATAAATTTGAAATAATAGCAACTATTATGAACAGTACAGTTTAATGGAAATCCTTCTGCCAAGGGGCAAGCAAGTGAAAAAAGGCTGAAGATCACTCAATTAGATAATGTAGGGGGGAATTGGCTAATCACTTAACTGATGTGTTCTCTCAATGTGATGGTGGACTAACATTTAGGTATAGCTGGGCCCTCAGAGCACTTTGCTTTATCTTTTTTTCCCTTGCACTTTGCTTTATTGGCTAAGTACATTGTAGGGCAGGCAAAGTTTACCAGTTTCTTTTTGTCATTAACATTTCAGAATTTCCCTGGGGTACCCAGGAATTCTTTGTCAGCCCTGGGGACTGGTCTGAGACAATCCTGCAGAAGAAGAATCAAGAAAAGATGCAAGTTGTGCTGATTCCTGTCATCCATGCCCCATATTTTTTCCTCCTCTATGAACTTGTAGAATAATTTCTACCCTTTCATCCCATTCTCCCATGGGACAGATGTTTAAGCAGTGTCTTTCTGCTTGTGCCCACCTTATGTCTACTACTGGTTCGGGCTAAAGGCATGAGCTGATTGTTTTATTCATTTTCTTGAGTGGATGGGACTTGATGTGAAAGCTGAGCAGTTTTGTTACCATTCATCATAGCCATATCTTTGTCTCTGACAATTTCTTCTTGCATACACCTACACATGTATCATAAACATATATGTTGAGAGTAGGTGGGAATCTCTAGGATCAGCTATAGTTGCTGTCTCTACCCTGCTGTTTAGCAGCAGTTTGATACAAAAACATTTAAGAAGCATTTTCACCCTGGCATATTGTATCTCCTTAGGGCAGGGGAAATTCTCATTTTGGAGTCACTGTAACTCAGAGAAGTTCAGGATGGGTGTACCTGATTAGGTTCCAACATCCACAGTTATAGAAATTTTATGAAAATGTGATGAATAGCATGTGCAGGTACAGACAGATAGCAAGGTTAGAGAATAAGTAGAGAAGTGATAGTTATGTTCCCTTTAAAGAAAGTTACCATATTATGATGTGCCACACTTGAGAAAGATGGCTCTTTGGATTGTGATGATATACATTAATTGCTTCCTGAGTCTCTCTTACAGTCCCTCCCTTAATAGGTTTTCTCTCCTTTTGATACTTGAACCATGACATTTTCTCAGAGAGCCTTTAATAAGGCACAACAATAGGTCAAAAGCTCCCCCAATGATCTTTGGTGTAAAAAAAAGAGCACAAAGGGGAATCATCATCATTTCCTGATGCAACCCCCCCCCCAAAAAAAAACACTAGATAGCATGCAATAAATGAGCAAACAGCTGCAGAGCTTGCTGAGAAGAATGTAACCCTAAACTCAAGCCCACCAGAATTGTTCATGCAAGTCTTCCATGAAGCGTGCAGGATGCGGGAAGAGGAAACATTCTGGCTTCTTTAGCAAGTTATGGGAAGACAGGGCATAGGCCCAGTCACATCTGCAACAGATCCAGATTGCATTCAACATGGATCGAGAGCAGATTAAAAGATCTGATGCTTTCAGAGCACAGATATGTTACGGGATACATATCTGATATGTATTCGTTTGTATATGTATCAGATAGTCATACGAATTTGTACAAATAAATTTGTATTGAATAGCATCTTGCCACATTCAAAGGGGATCTATTCAAATGAATACAGATTATCTATCTATCTATCTATCTATCTATCTATCTATCTATCTATCTATCTATCTATCTATCTATCTATCTATCTATCTATCTATCTATCTATCTATCTATATCCCACCGTTCACCAAATGGTCTCAGGGCAGGTTACAATTAGAAAAAAAAAACATATCAAAAGACAAAAAAATAATAATTAAAAATATCACATCCTCCCTCCGTAACAGGACAGCAACCTGAAGAAACTATTTAGATAGCAAAAGCCTGGTTGAGAAGATCTGTTATCCATTTGTGCATATCCCTAGTATTCATCTATTGAAGAGGCCACTGGTTATGACAGATATATGTTATCACCAATTGCTGGAGAATACGGATGGGAAAGGTCTATTCCACTTGCCTCTGTGTTTCCCACAAGCATTTGGTTGTTACTGTGAGACCTAAATGCTGGACTAGATAGGAAGATCTGTTCTTACGTTGCATGGTCTCCTCGCTGGAGCACTGACATCCAGCTTATGGAAAGACTATATGGCTTCAACATATAGTGAGCCAGTTTGGTCTAGTGGTTAGGGAGCTGGACTCCTTATCTGGGAATACCGGGTTCGATTCTGCCCTTCCCCATGAAGCCAGCTGGGTGACCATGGGCTAGTCGCAGCTCTCTGCTGAGCTCTCACAGCCCCACCTACCTCACAGGGGGTTCTGTTGTGGGAAGGAGAACAGATAGCTTTGTCAGCCACTTTGAGTCCCCTTAAATGAGTGAGCAAAGCAGGGTAGAAACTCTTCTTCTTCAACATGGTACTTGCAAGCTATTCTAAATGAGGACACATTGGAATTGGCAGAGTACTTCAGACTCTGGGATTATTACACGATGTATCTTGTACATTCCAGATTACTTGCCTTACACATACATTCCAGGGCCATGAAGCAAGTACTGCATTAGTTCCTGATCAAAATGCCTTCCTACATTACAGGAGATTTTAAATATAGAACGTCAGTCCATGGACTGGCTTCAGCATAGCATACGTGCAATCTAGGGCAGGTAAAGATTATATAGAGCTTTCCCATTTTCATTTTATGTGGCATGCCAATGCAGTGTAATTGCAGTCTCTGCTGGCTGTACATCAAAGGGTCATAGGCCGTTAACAGGCATTAGGAGTCTTGGGTCCATGGCCTTTTAAAAGAAGAGGGTTTAAATCAGTATTTAGGGCAGCAACAGTGGCCAGTCAACAGCAGTGACCAAGTTAAACCAGAATACTCCAACAATTGGCATTTGTCCTCTAAACATGGAAGGCAAGATGACATACCTCTGTGATCATGAAAGGACGCATTGTTATTTCCAGATCCATCAGCTGTCCCTTGCCACACATCAACATTTGGAGAATGACTCTGAACAAAGCACAAGAACCTACCAAGACATATTTGTTTCCCAGAAATTTATTGAATTCTTAGGAAACTTAATTGCACAGAGCATATTAAATCCAGAAAGAGAATAACCTGGGCAACGTTGTAGGGTCTTAAATAAGTAGATTGAACAAAACAGTAGCAATGAGACTGCTGTAAATTGGAGTTTGAAGAGAGTCTGCATCTACATGGGCATTATAAGCTACTCCCCCTCAATTCAGGATGGAGCATCCAATCGTCTTCACACTCCTGGACCTAGATGTATAACACCTGGTTATACAATTGGTTCTTGGGCTGTCCCAACCATCCTGGGAGTTTATTTATTTATTTATTTATTTATTTATTTATTTATTTATTTATTTATTTATTTATTTATTTATTTATTTATTTATTTATTTATTTATTTATTTATTTATTTATTTATTTATTTATTTATTTATTTATTTATTTATTTATTTATTTATTTGTATTTCTATCCCGCCCTATACCCAAAGGTCTCAGGGCGGGTTACAATATTATATTAATCTTAGACAGGTCCCTGCCCTCAGGCTTACAATCTAAAGAGACAAGATACAAAAGGAAAATGGTGTGGGAGGGAACAGGGGTGCTCTGGCGACAGCAAGGTCCTTGCAAAGGTAAAAACTTTTATTTTATTTTCCTCCTCCATTCCCCACAGGCAAGATTGTTCCTTCATGGCCCGTCTGGTGGCAGTTGGGAGGGAGGGGCCAATGCTGGGAGCTTGATGGAAGGTGCTCACCAGTTCAGTTACCTGCAGAGTCATGGGAGAATTTTGGGACCCTAAGACTGAGTTCACACCTAAGTTTTAATTCAGCTTTGGTCCACTTTCAGAGAACACATAAACAAAGTTTCAGGCTGTTTTTCTATCTGCATCATCTAACTCAAGAAACCCACCTTTGGCTTAGATAACGTAGAAAGAAAATGACTAGTTCCTTTGCCAGTGTGTTCTCTCACTCTGAAAGTGGACTGAAACTGGATTAAAATTTAGGTGGAAATGAAGCCTTAGTCACATCCCATTCCTCATGTGGAGAGATAAGGGAGGGTGAAGATGACTTACCCATCTGGTTTCCAGCTGTGCTGCTTTTGTGATGGTCCAAAAATGACTACCTTCTGGGCCCATTTCTGATCTGGTGCAAAGGCAGCTTGGCTGGGAACCTCACAGCTGTAGAATTTTTGTTCCACAGCTGCAAATCTTTGGCTGTGTCCCCAAGCAATAAAAAGCCCGTTAAAAAGCTTCTTTTGCCATGGAGTGTCTCCATGCACAGCTTTTCTCCAAGCTTCCAGCGGCACCACCCTGGCTCTGCTGCCTCTGCTGCCTGCACACACAGCCTTAAAAATTCACACATCTCCCAGAACTGTAGCAGCTTTCCTTCCTTTTCCCTTTCTAAAGGTCAGAATTTTTAAAGAACCAGAATTGCAACATTGTTATCAGGTGTGAAGTGGGTGGATTGTAACAGTGTAACTGCTGCTGTACATGGTGGATTTTTATAGTGAAATCACTATCTTTGGGAGCAAACTCTGGATCCCAAAGTGATAAATGTTTCTGGTGGGTTTTGCAGGCAGGGGAGATGAACAGAGAACTTGTAAATATGGCTATTTTTCTTTTGGACTTGTCGGGGTTTGTCTCCCTGGTTGTGGCCACGCAGATCACAGTCCCTCCCTGTTCCCGCCTATCAAGCAGAGAAGGGGCGGGAAGAAAAAGATGCAGGCAAACAAAACATGCTTCCTTGGGGACGGTGGGTGTGTTTAAAATGTGTGTTTTAACGAACCTCATGGGGACGCTTATTCCGGAATTGAACGCCACTTTTAAAGTCTGTTGTAATAGAGGGACAATAGAGAGGCAAATAAGTTGCTTGGGGATGTGTGCAATGACCGGGCTATGCTGTGCATCATTGGTTCACCAAGCCTTTAACCCCAGAGGCAGCTCTTATGAGCTTCATGTGAATCACCTCTTCTCTGAAATTCATCCCACCCTGGTGGAGATGCAGCCAAAGTCAGCTAGCTACAAAAACAAGTCAGGCTCGGCTTTGAACAGAACAAAATAGCAACTTGAGAACACATGGAAGATGTTAACCTTTTTAAACACTGGCCAAAGGAATAAGCAGCACCTAAGCAACGTTCTTCTTTTGTGAGCTCACAATACACTTGATGCCTGGAACACTGTAGAAAATGGAATCAGAAGGGCAGTTCGGAAGGGACAAAGTGCTGGTCTGAGCCTAGACTATCTCTCCAGTGTCCTTTCACACAATAGTGCTGTTGGATACAAAAAGGGAAATCATTTGGGTAAGACTGATGCAATCTGAGGAGAAACTGGGAATAACAAGGAATATTACTATGCTACATATCATGAATGGTTCTTGTTAGTGCAACCATTATCTTCTTTAAAAATGAACCATCCTTTAATTTTCACTCTTGGTGTGATCTTTTGCCACAGTCTGTCGAACAAAATGCTTACACAGAGGGTATCGCTAAGGGATTTTCTAAACAGCACAGGGGAATGCCAGCTTTCCGGACCCCTCAAAATACCAGCTTTTTCCCATTACAGCCCATTACAGCTGTCTCAGTCTTTTGGAAGGACTGACTGGCAGAAACCTGAGTTGGCTTTGGACTATCTGTGTGCAATGGTTCCAGATGACTGGAGTCTCCCTGACTACAGTCCATCAAGATATGGGGAAATCAGGAGAAAATCTATGGGTGCCTCTGGACAGCAAGAAACAATTGTGGCATCTAAAGGTCTTGTGATTCTCTCTTACCATTCCTGCCAAATGCAGGAGGCAATTGCTGGCTTACTGGCATGTCTGCTGGCTCATTTTGTCATAGTCCCACTTGTAGCTGCCTGGAAGCCAACAAGTACTCACCCACTTCTCTTTGTTGTTTTTCACACATTTGGCTGACTTCTGGGTAGCTACAAATGCAGTTATAGCAAAAGGATCCATCGACAGGGAGCTAAGTCCTGGCACTGCAGGAAAACCAGCACTGTTGCCCGATTCCCAGTAAGAGTGATATTACTGGAATTTGCCTTACTATCCCAATACTATATTGGGGATGCCACAATTATGCCTGACCTTCCTAAGATAGTCCCAGGAGAACTGCAGGTTTCAGCCAGGGCCTAGAGGCAAATTCAGTTAGATCTGGCAAGCTGAAAAGAAGATTGAGCTGTTGTGTCATGAATAGTTATGTTGAAGGGGAAATTCATCCAGGTGGATCACACCCATTGTTCAAGATGACTTCCGGCCATCTTCTCCCCGCCTTGCTCAAGATGACTTCCGGCCATCTTCTCCCCGCCTTTACTTTTGCAGGGATCATCCTGGGGATGCACTGTCCCTCCTCAAGACGTCTTGGGGAGCCAGCACATTTTCACTCCCCCTGTGTGAGTGCAGAACCAGGCTAGAGAGGGCTAAACCACCGGGGGGGTGGGGCGGATCCAGCCTTCCCTCTTGCCCAATGCCTGGCTGAGGGTGGCATACACATGATCCTCTTTCCTTGCATCCCTTTCCACTTCTGTCAGCATTCCTAGGATGGCCCCCTCTCCCATCTTGCCACACCCTGATTGCGCTTTGTTCCGATTGCATGTTTATATTTTTTAAAAGTAGGATACTATTTTGTGCTAGACCGATAATGTACTTTTGCGAAGAACAGGAGGGATTTAAAAATTAAATGGCCAGAAAAGCACTGTTGGGGAGTGGGGAGAGAGAATGTGTGGGACAAGAATAGAAATGATACAATTCTAAGGACAATGTAGCCTCCATCTAACTTCAGCAATTTGCAAGGGAAACAAGAGGCCTTTCTGCACTTGGCCGTATTCTGGAATATATCTCAGAATAGGGACCTTCTATCTGCATGCTGGTGCAGACTATGGAAGGCCCCAAGTGAGGCCTGCCATAGTCTGCATTAGCTTGGGGCCAGCAGACCACTATCTGGAGATATATTCCAGAATAAGGCCAAGTGCAGAAAGGGTCAAGGTTCTGGTGTAACAAAAGGGGTTTTTTACTCAAAAGGAAAAGTACTTCAGCAGTTTGAGGGAAAATGGCAGCATATAGCCTCTGCTTTTTCTACTGGAATGGCTGCAGAGGTGGACATGCATGCTGGCTGGGATATCCTTGGCTGCATCTATTTGGGGGCACTGTCCCCACACCCCAACAGTACCCTGAGTTTACCCTCAGCACTATGTAACTGCAAAGACATCCCATTGCCACTATTGACTGACATAACTTTATCCTATTGGAATGCAGGTGGTGTTGATGCAATCAATAGGGGTGGAGAAAGTGTAAGGAGAGTTGGGGAGGTAACAGAAAAGGTGTGAGTGTAGCAGCCCAAACTGAGGACGATCTGAAGACTGATGATCAGGGACTGGTGTGGAATGTTAAATACGGAATGATAATACTAATGAATAATTATGAGCCATGTCCACTGTAGCAAATCTAGAGTTTCATTTATGGGGAAAATAAACTGGGATTCATTCTTATTTTGAGAACAAAAAAATTGCTTCTTAACATCCTCTGAGAGTAATTTCACATATTAAAAGGCCTAAGGTTTCATTTCGCAAGGTTATCTTGATACCTTTGCAGAACAGCTGGTTGGTGGTTATTAGAAACAAGAGATTGCTACTACAGGGAATGCTTAATATCACAGACAACATGGGATAGGGGAAGGAAAAATATGCTACTCCCAAGGCAATCCACTAGTATGTGTTATATGTAAAGCTGCAAATGCCTAGCTAATCAGTCACATTGGCAAATTTAGTTAGAACAGCATGTAGATTTCTGCAGATGAAAGTACTTCCATGAAACTGAACTTCTAACTCTCTTAAATAATAAAATTTTGAGATACTACTGTAGAACTTGCTCTCCAGTACAGTTCAGACATAATTAACTAAAAATAAAGCAACCTATGAGAAAGAGGGAAATACTCCAGCAAAGGGAAATGCTCCAGCATATCTAATAAGAGTATAAGAAATGGCTCCCTGGATCAGACCCATGCCTCCAGACATGCTCTATGCTTCACCACCCATGCACAGCTTTTTACAGACTGCAGCAGCAGCAAAGCATTTAGCTAAGTAAAAAGATGCTGATTAAGCAGCATTCTTTTACTTTGCACTTACCCTTGAATGTTTGGCTGCTACTGCGGGTGATGGAGCTTCCTGTCTGGTGGATAGGAAGCTACTCTGAAGGGACACCAAAGCTTCAGATCGTCCAGTCTGGTGGACCAGAAGCCACTATGGTATCCTTTTAGAGAATAGAGCAGGGCCATTTCTGCACTTGACTTTTTTCTGGAAGATATCTTAGGATAGGGGTCTGCTGTCTGCATGCTAATACAGCCTACGGCAGGTCTTGCTTGTGGCCTGTCATAGTTTGCACTAACATGCAGACAGGAGGCCCCTATCCTGAGATATATTCCAGAATAAGGCTAAGTGTAGAAAGGCCCCAAGTGGCCAGCTGTGAGGCTATGAGAGCTCAGAAAGAGAGCTGTGACTAGCCCAAGGTCACCCAGCTGGCTGCATGGAGGAGTGCAAAATCTAACTGAGCAATTACCAGATAAGAGTCCAACATTCTGACCACAAGACCAAACTGGCTCACGTTAAAGGCCTCCCATTTTAGCCTGTGTGGATGCTTGCTCTTTCCTGACCAACAATGAAACAAAAATCCAAACAAGATAAATCAGCCAATAGACAACAAGCAGAAAAGTTTTACCTTAAACAGATTACTCATCTATATGCCTATAAAAGCAACATTTGTGCAAAAAAGGCACTAAAAATGTAGAAGGATCAAATACCAGTGTAAAACTATGACTTCACTTACATATAAAATCCAATATAATATGAATAATATGCTATGTCAAGTACGGTATACAAAATACATATATTTAAATGAAGTGCATATACAATTCCAATATAAGGGTGGTTGCAGAAATATTGCTGTGTTGAAAAGATTGCCAACACAGTGACTAGCTTAAAGGCTATTTGGAGTCACTCATCTCAATATAACAGTGCACAATAACTAGTAAATACAGTATGTATACTCTCAGGTCACTTCCAGACTCTTCTTCTTCTAAATGCACAAGTTTGACATTCAGTGTTTTCTTACAAACACAAAGACCATAAAATGATGCCTAATGGGGCTATATACCTGGAATGTCTAAAAGAAAATGTTGTGTGCAACATAGCAATCCTAAAATTTCAGCTTAAATCAATGGCTCTCTGTGGAATGAGCCATTCTAATCTGCAATGGTTCAAAACATACTGGGATGGTATCAAACAGAGTGTCCATCATGACCCTTGAAGAAGAACTCTATGAGTCTATGTGATCAATCAGTGACAATTTGTTAGATCAGTTGTCTGCTTTACTTATTGAGGGTCTGTTCCTGACAACTGACATTTCAACCATACCAGACGAAACCCCCTTTCCACCTTTTCACTAGCAAATAAATATCTAACAGCCAAGACTTAACTTTGGTGGTGTCGAAACCCAAAATAATACAAATGCACTCCAAGCAATATTGTATGCTTCCAAGATAAGCTTGAAAAGGTTTGGTTCACTAACAATTTACTTAAGAAACTTTTTATAATTTCACAGATATACTGAAACTGAAGAAAGATAATTTTTCATTGTTTATTAACATTAGGTATAGATACCTAATCCTGGGAAACTGAGGCCTGTTGACACTTGGCCATATTCTGAAATATATCTCAGGACAGGGCGTCTGTTGTTAGCATGTTAATGCAGACTCTGACATGCTGTAGCCTGTACTACCATGTGGACAGGAGCCCCCTGTTCTAGGATGTATTCAAGAATAAAGCCAACCCCTTTTTTCCACGCACAGTGAAAGATCTGAATCTTCAAGATCCAGAACTTTGAGATGGGGTTCTCCTGGAGATCCGGAACCTGAAGATGCCTGAAGAACCCATTGTGGACACCTTTAATCAGGTCCACATGAAATCCAGATTTAAGGCCTTGAAGTACCCATTAAATTTGGATTTCCCCTGCCCTCATGGGGACAGGGCCTTGCAGATGGGGCCTTCATTGGGGTCCAGGTGAGGACAGGACCATCCAGATTGATACCAATCAGGTACTAATTGGGTTCCTAATGGGGTCTTAGAAGGGTTCTTAGCCCTAGTGGAAAAAGGGCCCAAGTGTGAATAGGCTCCTGGTGAATTATATAAAGAAAATTAGTTAATTAGGATAGGTGGTGGTGCACAGATCATTCAAAGCTGATATATGTTATATTCTGTAAAACATCAGGCCTTGGAGTGCTCTTTTATTGCTCTTTTCCATTTGCTTTTTTCATTTACATTATTCTTTAAAAATGTAGAAACCTAGCTTCACAAATGGTACAGGAAACATTAGAGCTCAAGTGCTTCAAAATGGCACTTGCATATTAATGTCATACTAGCCAAAGTGTTAATCTTTGCATAATCTGGAGCAATCCCAACTATTAGCTCACAAAAATTAGAATAATTAATTTGGAGGGGGGGTTCAAATTGAACGATGTGGGTGATGCTACTAAAGCCCTGGGTGCTAGTCTCCTTTCCTATCTATCTATATATCAAACATATATTAAAACAATAACAGTGTCTGAAAAGTGGGAAGAGACAGTATATTCCCATTGAACCAAAGGCCAGGGCAAAGAGGTGTATCTTCACTGTCTTCCTAAATATATACATTGAAGGGGGAGACTGTTCCATAGCCCAGGGGCCATCACTGAGAAGGCCCTCTCCCAGGTGTCTTTACGTCAATCTACACTTCTCTCCCTTCAATTCCAAAGGCACATGAATCTCTGTAGAAGTGGCTGAACATTAGACAAACGACCAAGGCCCCATGGCAACAAGCTGATGAACTCTGCTTGCAGTAGCAAATACCCCAACTGGTGGCTCTTAAAAGCCTGCCTACTTTGTCCCTCATCCTTCCCTCCCTTCCCCATTGTGATCTCTATTCCCACCTGGAAGGGTGTGTGGGAAGGGGTAATGAGGCTCAAAGTGTGCCGCAGTTCCAACAGTGATTTCAGCTGGGATTTGCCTCCATTCCCCTCAGCACAACCAGATGAAGATACAAAAGTCAGCAAGAATGACCTTAGAGTAGTTTTTACTGGTTTATCAGTAGGTCATTCTCTCCATAGGTAGGGAAGACACAGGGACTGGATGAGGCTGAAAGAATTTGGATGCACCACCTGATCACATAGTCTATGTGTAGATTCAGGCTGTATCTATCCTGAACTCCATAAAAGAAGGGACGACATTAAGCAGTGGAAACTGGGAAGGACCAATTAGATCTCATGCCTCTCATTCCCAGAAGTCTCTTTTCCTTAATCTATCACCTCTTTACTAAGTCTGTGTACATCATTAGGAAAACATACCTTTTAAGAATGCCAAGACTATTTAATAGTAAAAGCATGGCCATTTATCTCATAAGAAGCCCCAGGATTTTTTTTTAAAGTTACTGTTGCATGTAATACTATTTTGCATGTTAGCCATTATTTTTCCTTCCTTAACTTCAGATTTCCTAGAACTGTGCCTGATGAGCCTTTAGGAGCTATAAAGAAAGAAACACTGGATTTCTGGAAGCGTGTCAATAACACTCAGCTAAAGAAAGCATTAAAGGTATTTTTCACACCTGCTTGCCAGAAGAAAATATTCAGTTCCAAAATTCCAGACGCAGAAAGCTGCAGGGTGACCTTAAAATCTCACACGCCTTCTCCTTCTTCCTTGCAATCATCACTCGGCTACTTATTTTTAGATAAATGACAAGGCGTTAAGCACAATGCTCCATTTCATGGGAACACAAAGATATGCCTTCACCTGTCACCATTCTGATTGACTGGGACTCCTGTGTTGCATGCTTTTGAAGACTCAACAGAGATCTGATCACCTGGACCTCCCAGAAGGGAATAATTGACAGTTCCTCTAACCAAAAGTGTTTAATGCATGTTAGCTAGCTGTTTATTTATAACAGATCTTATTTATGTGTTGGGTTTCACTCCAATAAATATGTCATGTCTGCGTACTATGTTTTATGGAAACCTATCGGACAAGGATGTGAGGTATCCACTCATAACTCTAATTTCTCTTTATTTAGTTGTCTGGATAAATATATTGCCATGAGAATGCAGAGGTAGGTTTGCTCCTTAAAAACAGACAATCTTTCTGCACTCACATTTGATCAGGAATAGGATTACCTATAGCAGCAGTTCTCAACCTTCCTAATGCCATGACTCCTTAATGCAGTTCCTCATGTTGTGGAGACACCCAACCATGGGGGCGGGACAGCAGGGAGGGGGAGGGAGGGGCGGCAGGAGACTTGTCATGACCCCTCTGAAAGGGTAGTTCGACTCCCCAAGGGGTCACGACCCACAGGTTGAAACCCGCAGACCTATAGTCAGCTCCTGGGCTTGAGATATGCATGAATTATTCAGGCCATTCAGAATTTGTACAACTATGTACAAATTCTGAGATTTGTGGATGGATTGAATCAAATAATCCACGAATCAGATAATCCATTATTTGTAGAAGCTTCAGTAGAAGCTCCTATGGATACCGGATGCCCCAGGGCCTCCCTTCCCCCAAACCTCCCTCCCAGAAGGCATTTTTCCAAACCAGAAGGCCTTTTTCCAGGCTCCAGAAAGCTATTTTATGCTCTGGAGAGCCTGGAAAGTGGTCTGGGGTGCCAATGGAGCAGTCTCTCCTGCCTCTCACCCCTCCCCTTATCTTTGGGGTGTGCTCCAGTGGTGCCCCGGGCCTCTTTCCAGGCTCTCCAGAACTCAAAACAGACCTGGAAGTACCTTAGAAAGAGGCGTGGCTACGGCAAGAACAGGTAAGTGGGGAAGGGGTTGTGTGTGGGGCGGTTTATCCGATTTATGCATGAATATTGTAAAGAATACTCATGCATGAATAAGAATATCCCTCTGTTTGTGGGGTGGGGTTCGACGAAGCCAAATTTTCCCACATTTGGTTTGTGCCAAACAAAATGTGGAAAATGGGCTTCATTCTGGGGCTCATTGGCTTGCACATTAGTTGGATCTGTGATGCCCCAACCATTGATGGTATGGTCCATTGACAAAGGACAGAGTGTGATCCAGATTAAGAGACCCTTGATCTGGACCACCAACCGACCTGCTTAAACAGATCCACCACAAATCAGCGGGTCTTGGTCCAAAACATGGAGGTACCTTTTGGGGGTCTGAACAAGTAGGTCTGGCTGGGCCTGACCCACTCTTTTGGACCATGAGTGCAGAAAGGTCAGATAACTCACATCCAAACATAGTAGCTTCCACAGCATATATAACAGCAGAAATAGTTTATGAATAGTTGGTGAAAGAACACACATTTACAAAAAGAAAAGAAAACAAGCCAGATTGCAATCTTAAGTACTAAAGAATTCGTTTTCTCGTGACTAACAACATTTGAGTGTTTTGATGGAATGCCGGGGTAATATTTGTTTCTGCTTTGGCCTTTTCTTTTAATGAATATTCATAAAACTAAAAACTCATTGCATTTTTCTCCTTAATGTTAGTACAGCAATTCAGTACTCTGCATTTTGCAAACTTTTAACCACAAAAGGTTCAGTGGGCAACTAGTGACTGATTAAGGCTATGCCTCCACTCACCTGTTTGGGCCTCGTGTCTCCATGGTTGACAGAACAACATACCTGCCAAGGAATACAGTGTCTGGGAGGGGGAGGAGGAGAAGAGTTCGCTTTTCTACCCCACTTTTCTCACCCATTTAAGGGGACTCAAAGTGGCTGACAAAGCTTTCTGTTCTTCTCCCCACAACAGACACCCTGTGAGGTAGGTGGGGCTGTTAGATCTCAGAGGAAAGCTGTGACTAGCCCAAGGTCACCCAGCTGGCTTCATGGGGGAGGGTGGAATCAAACCCGTTATTCTCAGATAAGAGTCCAGCTCCTTAACAAGAAGACCAAACTGCAAAATCTTGGGGGGGAGGGGGTACAAAATTGTGCTCTCCACAGAAGCACCTCAACTGCTTCTTTGCCAGAGGATGCATAGGTACTATGCAGTGCCCAGCAATTGGGGAGGGGGGAGAATTATGCAGCTATGGAGATTGTGGAGCTGTGGTCTAATACCTGCAAGATAAAGTGCGTGCATGCATGCACACATGTGTGGGTGTGTCTGTTACAATTCTAATACAAGCAGCCTCTAAAGCGGGGCTAGCTTGTCTTTTTTAGCCTCCCATGTGGCACTAAATTGCAGAGGGCATGAATTAAAAAAAAAAAAAGTTTGAGAAAGAAGAATTTTAAAGTCATGAAAACACTTTCTCCCACTTTTGTTTCCACTGTAGTAATGGAGATCTGTCTTTCCACACCTGCCAAGGGGATATAATAGCTTTGGGTTTCCCCCCAACAATAGGAAAAGAGGACTCAAGCTGCAGCCTGACAGCGTCCAACACCTGATCCTTCAAATTCTGGATCCAGAGGAAACCTTTTTTTAAACTGATACCCCGAAGGGAAATATATCAGCAATGTAATTAACAGAGGGAGGAAGGTGACAGTTCCTCCCATGGAGATCAAGGAACATAAAGAAAAGCACATTTATGTTATTTTGAAAATAAAATCACCTCTCTCTCCCCCCTTCCTCTTATCTAGAGTTATTTCTAATGTGATTAGAAACTCTCGTCTATGTATTTTTTCCATAGGTCCTGACATGCATCAGAAGTCATTCCCCAAAAAGCAAAGAAAACACATAAAAGTCTCTTTGCTCTTGAGGTGGCTTATTTGTACAATTACAGATTCTCATGGAGGTCCTACCACCTTCAGCAGTTAATGTGGTTGAGAGACACGGGAGGGCGTTCTCAGACTTTGGAATGGTCTCCTCTCTAAGGTGCATCAGCACCCTCATTGTATGTGTTCAGATGACTGGTTTGCCCTTCACCTGAGAAAAGAGCATCTCCTCTCCATACAGGCACTGTTACTGTTTTAGATAAGCTATTTAATCTGCTTTTATAATTATTTCATTGTGACCCATCCTGAAACTTTTGGGTACAGGGTGGGATAGAAATATAAACAATTAATTAATTAAAATGGACCATTTACAGTGCAATAATATAATGAAAGCTGGAGGAGAGTGTTTTCAAAAGACCATAATACTGTGACCCTTTTAATGCTGTAACCTGCCCTGAAAACCTTTGGATATATGACAGCATAAAAATCCAAATAAATAAATAATCTCTCATTGAGTCCTCTTTGCAGCTCCTTGTATCCTCTTGAAAAATGGCTGAATGAGAAAGGGGGCCAAATTTTTGCTTACAAAAGGAGCCCTGAGGCACACACCAGAGCCCTCAGGCATTGAGGCCTCAAAGACTGATGGATCAACTTTCTTAAAGCTTTCCCAACTATGAAATGATTTCATACATTGAAGTGGCCTCCATAAGGCCCAGCCGGTATGGCTAGAAATCAGTGATAATTAGAATCTAACCCAGCAACATCTGAAGGTTGTTCCACAGGGTTATGCTATCCCAAGTACTGAAGTTCTGGTATAAAAGCAGTTCGACAACCAGGTACAGATATCGTCTCATTTCACTAGTTGAGAAGTAGGGAACTGTGCGGATCTGAGTTTCATACAGTAGTGACAGGTGAGTGCAGATGAGTACAGACAGAAATCTACACTGAGCTGATCAGTCTTTTGACCTGACTCATAGGCATCAAATTAAGCTTACAAACCAGTGTACAGCAAGGGGTGGGCCTTCCATCTGCATTCACCTATACCAACTTTGACCGGGCCCACCTTTGATCTCAACAAGTAAAGAAGTAAGGCAGGTAAACAGCATCTAGATAGTCTAGTATTCACAAATGGGATCTCTAAGTTTTAGTTTGGAAAATGGTTTGCCTCTCTAAACTGTGCTATGGTTAGCAGATGCTTTGGTGTATGCAATGATTGACAGATGTCTATAATCATTCTTTAGAAGACCCTCTTCTGTTAAAACACACAAACACACATTTGAACCAGATAGCCAGTTCTCTGCTATCTTTGCTAGACTGTGCTTTCAGTTGTGATGAAGGATATTGTTGTTCCACTGCTAAACTGCAATACAACTTTCTGACTGGTTGGCTTCTATCTCTGGCATGGAAAAGTGTATGCATGGGTGAGAAGAGAGGCAGAAAGTACCCTAAACTTTGCCTCAGATGGCAAAATTTGGGGGACAAGGCTACAAATCAGAATTCAATGTGCGGCTTTTTATTTCCTATTTATCCTTCAATTCAGTGCTTCTCAAAACTTCAGTCACTCACTTATCATCTTTGTGATTTTTTGCCACATCCACAAAAAAACTTTAATATTTAAAACTGATTGACTTTTAAATTGTATTTTATTGTTCACATATCATCCAAAATCATCTTGTATACTATCAGTGGTAGACAGCCATCCTGCCTGAATCCTGAACCCATTGCAAGAGGAGTCTCATGGTGCTGGATAGCAGGCACAAGAGAAGACCAGTTCTGTATCTTATCCCATGGTTACTGGAATTAGAAAGAAGGGGGTGGATGGGATGAAGAAAAACTTTTACTACAGTCCTAAATGCAGATCATAGAAGCAAGTCCTGTTAAAGCTCAGTTGTACTTACTGGCAAGTAGGTAGGTTTAGGACTGCAACTTTTGTCATCATAATCTGTGAACTTTATATTCAATTCTGATATTCAAATACTGCAGCATTAAAATAAACTGCACATTTATATTTCACCTAGCACACTTCTGAATAGTCTGAAACTAAATTTCAAACAGCATTCGTAAGTAATCCTGAGCGCTTAACTCTCAAGCTTACATAAATCCTTCGTTTCCAATTATGTAGATAAAAAGAACTTAGAAGGCAAGCACAAGCAGGATTCAAAGATATTTGCAATGTCTCCATCCTTTTAGGAAATTCCTGAAACAGATGTCATGCCCTCCACAAATTGAACAATCGTTCCTAGGGAAAGCGGAAGATTGAAAATGCAGCAAACTGAGAGTTGGATGCTAATTACACTGTTTAATTAATTATTAAGCAGTGCACTATAGGGCACTGATAATGGCAGCTACTTCGATAACACAAAGCTTTATTTTTCACCGAAGGAAAACCTCTACTTTATTTTAGCTGAGATTAAGCTTACTCCCAAACTCTAATTCAATAAAAATTGTCTTTGGTAGAAAAAACACACACACCAATATTGCCTCTCAGATGCAGGAAACCTTTACTCATTCATACTGATAAGGGTAAACTATATTGGTTGATTAGACTGGGGTTGAAGCAAAAACACAACACAGAAAAGTAGAGACAACTCAGCGTGTTTGGTTTTTTTTCCTCCTGGGTTGATCATTTTCTTTATATCAGCTCTTTTCCTTCACAGTCTACCACATCTGTGCCGATAAGAGCTTTAGTTTGCAAAAAAAAAAAAAAAAGAAAGAAAGAAAGAAAGAAAGAAAAGAAAAAGAAAAGAAAAAGAAAAGAAAAGAAAAAAGAAAGGGCAGTGCGTGATCAACATTTTCACATTTACTTTTGGAGGGAGAAATTATTTTGTAGGTGGCAAATAAGACGCAAAGCCAGCAACGGAAAGATTGCGAGCCAAACTTGTAGAACTTGCCTACATGATCTATGACTCAAAGGAGGCACAATAGCAACACAGATACAACATTTTTCAGCCTAGGTTTTTCATAGCCACTTCATCATTTCAGTATCTGCAGCATCCTTCCCACCCCTTTTTAAAATGTAAATAAAGACTTTCACTTGCTCTTATGATATTTGACAGCAGGTTTATGGTTGTTTCCTTCTCAAGTAAAACTCCCGGAGGATATATATATATATTTTTTTTAAGCTTAGCTGCTAACACTTACTCTGGAGATGGTCAGAGGCATATTGAAGTCTTTTCCCCCTTGCAGCCGGAACCCCCATGGTCCAGGTCCGTTGAGAGTCACGCTGTAAGACATATCTTTCTTTGTGCCAGGAACCCCAAAAGGCTCTGTGGAACAGAGGGGAAGGGAGGGGAACACAGGTGGGTATTTCTGTTGTAAGAAAAGGAGAGATTCCTTCCCTCTCTCTTTTTTTTCTCTTTCAAATTAAAGCACAAAATAATGATCTGTTTTGTTTCTTGCCTGGTCAAGTCCTGCAGAAGTGTCACCTAAGAATAGATAGGAGTTATAATGCAGATACTGATATCCCTGATGAGGGAGTCCATAAAAGGCTTGTAACCATACACTGGCTATGCAAAACCTCTGTGACTCAGAGGTCGAATATAGCCCCCCTGGGAGGTTAGGAGACCTTTCTAGGCTCTTCAGTCCCCTGTTTAGACTCATACCCACTTTTCTAAGATAATAAAGAGGATTTCATGCCAGATACAGATGAGCTATTTAAAGAAAAAATATCTTAAAAGGATTCACTCAACTTTTTGATAAAGAAAAGAAGGAGCCGGAGGTCCCAGTACAATGCACTATCTTTGTGTGCTGAGCATAAGCAGGAGGATTGAATGACTGAATGCCCAAAGCAACCTTTTTGGGGCTGTGGTATAATCCACTTCCTGTGCTGCCTGGGACAATTGTAGGAAGGCAGCCCTGTCTGCTGCACATAGGAGAGGCACTTCACTGGGTTTTGAATACAGTTATGGTAGGGTTTAGTGAATATGGGGTTGGAAAATCACAGTACAGCCACTTGGGGGTCCTTTTCATTCCTCCTTCATGAATTTAGCCATAACTCAGGCCCTTCCTGCTGCAAGAATATTCATGGAATCATAGAATTAGAAGGGGTCTCTAGGGTCATCAAGTCCAATCCCTGCTCAATGCAGGATTTCCTAAACCATCCCAGACAGATGTAGGTCCAGCCTCTGCTTGAAGACCTTCAGCAAAGGAGAACCCACTACCTCCCATGGCAACCTATTCCACTGACTGATCGGTCAGGAAGTTTTTCCTAACATCTAATCTGGATTGACTCCCTTGAAGTTTCATACTGTTTTTTCTAGACCTCCCATCTTGTGCAAGTGAGGATAAGGACGATCCCTCTGCCCTGTGACAGCCCTTCAGATATTTGAAGACTGCTATATTGAAACACAAGGAAAAGAGTTGCATGGTTGGGAGCAAGCAAGTGCAAAAATCTGAGACTGTAGAATCCATTCAGTTGGAGAGTTGTGGCCCAGAATCTTGATACAAGGATTTAGTGTTGAGTATCCCAGGACAATAGCAAACTGCAGAAATTTACCTCATTCCTGAATTTGTTTGGCCTAGCTCCTCCAGAAAGCCACGACCATTTCCACATTATGTGGGCTTTCCCAACACATGTAGCGTGGCCCAGTGAGTCTGGCCCACTGTAGGCCAAATGAAATGTACCCTGTTCCAAGAGCTATCCACACTTGGACGCCTTTCCCAATCAGGCTAAGGCTGAAGTATCAGTTTTGAGGCTAGTGTCCAGTCTTCAAAGGCCAGGAACAAATGTTTCTGGCCTTTAAAGTTTCTGGTCAGGGCCATTTTGGCAGCAATCTAAATTATGGTGCCACTTACTGTAGTGCTTCCTGGTGCGCTACTGAAATAGTTCCCTCATTTTATTCTGAATTACAGGCCATGCTCTCTGTGTGCCTTTATAGTCTGAAATACAACCTCTGATCCAGTTGTAGACCACTTTAAAGAGATATGGTCCTAGTCCTGGGGCCTATTCGCACTGGGCCTTATTCTGGACTATATCCTGGAATAGGGACTGGCTGTCCATAGGCTAGTGCTGGCTTCAGCAGGCCCAAAGGGAAGTCTGCTTGAGTTTGCATTAGCATCTGGACCACAGACCGCTATCCTGGGATATACTCCAGAAAAAGGCCAAGTGCGAATAGGCTCCTGGTCCAACACCTAGTCTTCATCCCATGTGGGTGAAGCTTACTAGTGTGGGGTGGAGCCTGCTGTTCCAAAGTAATGGATGGACAGCGGGTCCTTGGAGACTTCCATAGACTGGAGCATGGGTAAGTGCCCAAGAGTCTATCTGTACCTGATTTATAAACCTACCCTTCCTAGACTCCAACAGATTCCTAGAAAAACTTCTAAAAACAGTAATCCAAAATTTTCTAGGGAATATCTCCCCAGTGATTGTTCCCCATTGGTGTGGGATGCTCTCAGACAGAAGCACAACAGAATTCAAATGTCAGTGCTGTTCAAACAGCCCTTGTTATTAGGGAGAGGTGTGATCCACAGCTGAAACCCAACAAAATATTGCCACAGCTTGGCCAGAATACGTAGAAATCTTGCACTTAAGTATTGCAGGGACTGGTGGCTTGGTGACCAGAGTTTCCACAGGGTTCAACTCCATGAGATGGCAGTCAATCTATTTAGTTTGGGAAACTTTAGGTTAATGAAAGCTGGATGACTGATCCAATGAACTTTGCAGGTAGGCTGGAATTGAAATCTGCTTTCAGAGTGAAAACTGGATCCACCTAAACTCTGTCCAAAATTATTATTTTGTGAATCATGTTGAATGGATGCTCCCATGCTCTGAGATCTCTCATGGGATCTTTCCAATGAAATAGAAATAGATGTTCATCCCTCCCCCCCTCTGACTTGCTTTTGCATGTTACACGTTGGGATTAGTTATCCATAGGACTGCTGTCAGGGTTTGAATCAGCAGTTCTGTTGCAACCAGCTGTCTGGCTGCAGATATCCCTTTTACTCTGGCAGAGATGTGGTAAGGAACAGTTCGTCCATGTGGATCCTTGAGTTAAATCCATTATACCTGCCCCTGAGCTCTGCCACTTGAGACATCTAGCCTCTTTCCTCAGATGTCAGCGTGGGCTACTCTTCAGAACATCACCTCCAGCACAGAGGTGCTAGAATCTTTGCGTTCTCTCTGGAATCCCTTGAGAATCCTCTGTATTCCATGCTTGAGCCAAAGCTTCTGGCTATTTGAGTTCTGAGATAAAACGTTATTGATGTCAAAAAAATCTCTCTAGATTTGTCTTAGGCCCTGGTCACACAAGACAGGATGACTTATTCATTAATTTGAACTGAGGTCATTCCAGCTGTGTTCACACCTGGATCCTTATAGGTCATCCTCAGGCCGCCCCCTCCTTGGGCTGCATTGCTCACAACTTTCTGGGCGATTGACCTGTGCCTCCTCATGGAACTCTTGGCTCTCCACCCCTTTTGCTGTGCCCTTCTGTACTGGATGCCATTCTCTCACTCAAGGGAAGTGAGGGTGTCTGTTTGTGGTTCTTTTTTAAGCCTGCTCCCCCAACTCCATGCCCCACTTCCTTTTTTATGTGCTCTTCTTCTCCATGCAATTATTATTATTTTTAAAGATAAATTTGCATTAAAATGCTAGATAGAGGAATCATACACATAAACTGAGAAGGGAAGGTGCCTCACGAACTCCACACATGCTGATTGGCTGGAGGAAAGACTGGACCCCACCTACCACAGCACTGTTCAGCCTCCTTTAACCTGCCTGCTCCGCCCACCCCCCACCCCCGAGGAAGAGAAGATGGCCTGGAATGCCAGGACAGGCTGAGTCCTGTAAAAATGAGGACTCTGATTAGAATGATCTAATAGGCTGGCTTGGAAAATGAATTTAATTAAAATAATGTGAGTAACATGACCTGAAGACAACTTTAGGTTATCCTATACTACTTGTGTGACCAGGGCCTTGGAGAATGCAATTGCGTATAATAGGGTAAGGGAATAATGGTGATTTCCGAGGAGTGTCGCTTCCCCCAGGTTAAAAAAATGTGTTTTTTATACCATGTGCCAACGACTGGGATCTACGGAAAACACAAGATTAGAAGTTGTATGTATGAGACAATCTGTGTATCACTAGCTCAGAGCAGTCTTCAATAAAATAAGGACACCCCTACCACCCCCCAAAAAGGCAGGCTTGAGTCTACATATCTTTGGTCCTATTCACACTCAGCTGATCAGGATGACCATGCAGACTCTGGCATGATGCATCCACACACTGCAGAGCTGTCTCTATGCCAGAGTGGCTCAGAAGGTACGAAGCCATCCCAGTCTGAAACTCTTAGGGTGACATATTTTTTAAAATCCCATTTTAAAGCAATCACCATGCAAAAGCAGAGATGAGCACAATTTCACTAATAAGCATCTATATTAGTAATTTCTTTGGAGCTCTACAATTATACTATAAAATATATAAAACATATTAGTGGCCTGGGAGCGGGGGGGAGGGGGGGAAATCGTTTGGTTAGACCGGATCTATATTACTATTAGAACAGATCTGGTGAACTACCATTCTCATGACTCAAGTTAAAATGGCATGAGAAGTAGAGAAAGTGGGAAATAGAGAGGTGCCGAATTAGTTCATGGTATACTCAGTTCGCAGCAAACAAGGGGTGTTTGGATGTTCATTATGGAACTGAACAGGGCCACGGCTTGTCCATCGTTTGCATTCAAAGCAAACACATTGTACATTTGACAGCCTGTTAGAAGCAGTTCAAAGGGACTGCGTTTTTATTGTTCTCATTCCTGTTCTGCTGTGAGACTGTCATTGTGTTTCTTTTTAATAGATCTTCATCCGTTGGCTACTGTGTTACCTTTTGCAGTTGGGTGATACAAGTTTCAGTGGTTACTTGTGTAAAGGCTGTTGGCTATTTTGCTTTGTTTAAGTTTTGGTGCTAATGGGGCTACCAATGACTGCTTTGGAAAGCAGGAGGGAAGGGGAGCTCAAAGGAAGGAATCTGATAGTATAAAAGGAACTGTGTTATTTCCATGCACATGATCTTTTTCAAGAGACTGAGCTGCTGCAATTTGTGAGTTTGCTGGGTTCTCCGCTTTAGTTTGAGTCTCTACTTTTTCTGCCGTGTCTGTCATTTGCTTTCTCTGATCAGGCTCTGATGCTGTCTTATTCTCTATCTTTCTCTTATGTGCCATTTTTGGGTTTAGGAAGTTGCTTGGGGGTGAGTGAGGCTGTTAATTTTGGGTTGTCTGCTCCACCCTGCTCTCTCTGGCTTGGTTTCTATCTCCTTATTTTGTTGTTTGTTGCACTCTTGTACTTTTCTTGTTTGGTTAGGGATAATGAGTAGTGAGATAGCTGCATTTTATTACTTTACTTTTGTGTTTGCACCCCAGTGTGAGCGGGGAATCATCTAGCCTGAAAAGCCTCTTTTCTGTTTGATAAAATGTCATTGTTTGCCAGGTGGTGTGGTGGCATCAAGATTTGTTTTTCAAATATATATATATTTTTACTGCATTTTTTGTGTGCCCCGGTGTGAGGAGGATAATCCTGCTAGCCTGAAATGCTGCTTTTTTGTTTGATTAAAAGTCCCTGTGTGCCCAAGTGGCATGGTAGAAGTGAGCCAGCTGTTTGTTTTTTGTTTTCTTATTTTACTTTCTTGCTTGTTTGTGTCCCAGTGTGAGGAGGGAAACCCTGCTGGCCTGAAAGGACACTTCTTCATTTGTTTAAAAAGTCCCAATGTGCCAGGCTTTGCAGTACTGCTTGTTTCTATTTCTTGTTTTATATTTTCATCTGTTTACACCCAGTGTGTTTTTGTGATCTTTGCTCCTTGTATGTTGGGACAGGAGGCATTTGGCAGCACACTAATTTTTCTGAGGCTTCTCTTTCCTAACTTTTTCAAAAAGCAAAACATCAACCGCAAAAACAAGAAAATTAAAAGAAGGAAAAAAATCGAAGGGATGGGACCGGTTCTTTCTCAGAATGTACATAGGTCTTCTGATTACTCCTCCACTCCCTACATGTGGCTCTGGACTGCAAAAAGGCCCCTGTCAAGTCCTTGAGCAATTGGAATTCCTGCTTGAATTTTGGGGATTCTCCCCATACTTTCCTATATAATAGATTTTTAAAAATAAAAATAAAAATCCAGAGCAGCCTCCAAAAGTCATGCCACTTAGCGAGTGATCACCAAGGGTCCTGCCAGATGACCACATCAGTATTGTGGGCTCCAGTTCAAACTTTGAAGAACTTTGGCCCTATTGCTTCCTTTAACTCCCTCCAGGTTGAAGAGACAGGTGGGATGCATCTAAAGCCCATTTGCAGGGTTCAGAGAGTAGGTGGTTTTGCCGTTGTCTTCTGCTTGAGATGCCCAGAAGCAATTGGTGGGCCACTGTGCAAGATATGAGCTGTGACCTGATCCAGCAGGGTTCCTTTTATTTTCTTATTCTCTTAGCAAATCCTGCCTTGTTGCCTGCGACAAGCTGTCATACTTTAGAACCAACTTTCCAATTGCTTTGAAACATTCAAAAGTTGATTTGAGCATCTTCACAGCTCATGTAGTTTGCTCTGAATCAGACTGAACCAGGAAAAAAAACACATTATTGCACATTTCTAGTGGGAAAGCTCTTAGAGTCTTGACCATGAGAACATGCAAATGCCTGCAACAGCGTGAAAGTGCAGCAGCTCATCCCATCAGCCTGTACTCATTTGCCTACAACCACATGCCTACAAGAAGCCCAGAAACAAATATGCCCATTAACATTTTCCTCAGTTACACACACACACACACAAAAGTTTCTGGGCTTCTCCACTATTATACAGCTCCCATGAATGTTAGGCTGTGATGGCCCCAATATCTATTTGGAAATTTGTATCTTGCTTTTTTATAAGGAAAGGAGTACTTATCATGGCTGATAAAACTACAAAATAAATCAATACAAAGAACAACAACAAGAAAACACCCCACAACAGAATATGAGTACAGCAGGTTGGGTAAAGCACAACTCAACCAGAAGGCAAGACAAATGAGGCAAGATGGATTTGGAGTTCCAGATAACTGGGTACTGCTCCTGAGAACTAATTCCCTTTGCTTCGTTCTCAGTAAACATGTCTCAGCCAGAAATGGATCTTCTGCTGATTAGGAAAAGTAGTAGAACAGTTGAGCCTTAGGTCTGCACTTACCACATTTAATCTGTATTAGCTAGGTCAATTCGTATTAGCAGAATTATTAGGATTGTGTGGGCTTTAGAATAGCAAATGTGTGCTAAAGCATGCTAGCGCAGATGTAGACCACATTTATCTGGTATATCACTAATCCAGATTAGTGAGGCCTTAGCACAGTTCTGATCTGGATCTACTCTACTTCCATGCAGACTATGGCCCTTTCCACACTTCCTGTAGTTAATCCAGATTAAGTAAATCTGGATCTTCAAAATCTAGTCCTTGGGGTTCCAGATCTAAATGAAGCTCCCATAATGTCCACCCAGAGTGTACAGTACCTGATGGCAATGTGGCTGCCATGCGGACACCGTAGCGCCCATCCTAGGGCTCCAAATAGGCCCGTGCAGGAAGTACCACCTGCAGCATGGTGCGATTGGCCTGCGCAACTGTCAATCAAGAGTCAGTTCCATTGACAGTAGGTGTGGAATAGATATGGCTGCATAGTTGCCTATGTAGCTACTACATTGCCAGCCACCTGTTGTATAGATCATCTATGTTGTTCTATGAAGAGGGAATGTAGCAGCTACATAGGCCCACCCCTGGCACAGGAATGGATTGAAGACTCCTTTAAAGGGGCCTATGGCTAATCCAGATTATGGGGCCTAAAGACCCCATTAGATCTGGAACTTGACAATGCTTGTGTGGATGACGTGATCCCAATGGGGTCCTAATGACGCCCGCAGTGTGGAAGGTACGTAGCAAATGCGTACTGAATCTGTACCAATTGGGTTCTTAATGAGATCCCATTCAGAAACAGGCTATTTGTTCTTAGCAGCTCCTCGATCCAGATGCACAAGTAAGTGCAGAAAGGGCTTTAGGCTGCCTCCAGATGCTGAAAAGCAATGTGGGATCTAAACAAGATCTCATGATTGCTTCTTGCCATGTCTTGCCAGAGAGAAAAAGCAAGCCCCCACTTATCTGCCTGTCTGTTATGATCAGCTCAAAAGGGATCACATGAAGCCAGCCAAGGGTTCTTTTTCACATGCTTGGCAGGCATCTGAGAGCCCCTCTTGAGCCAATCACGTATGCTGCTCACCAGATTTTCAGGTAAGCAGAACTCGTGCAAGAGACCCAGTATCGTTTCTAGATTTCCCCTAATAGCTTTGCAAGGCAATTGGCACTAGATGCCTCAGTTTGTCTGACATTCCAGTGCAGTGCCAAGAGAATCAAAGGTCTTATCTCATGTCTGAAGGCAGCCTCAAAATATTCGGGTGCTCAACTGTTCACAGCTTTAAAGCTGTAAAGCCAGTGACGGGTACTTTGAACTAGGCTTGGGAATAAGGTGACAGTGAGTGAAATTGAACCAAAAGCAGAAAATCATCCTGCATGAAACAGGTTCTAAAACTACTGGCTAAGAAATGCTTGTTTGTATTTTGAAACTGCTGGAGCATTTCAAAACTTCAGCCTCATGTAGAGATTGCTGTGGCGATCCAATTGCACTTTAAAAAAGTGGCCCTTCTAGATGGGGTTTCGGGTGCATTTTATGATGCCTTTGAGGAGGAGTGTGCACCTGCCTCTCTCTCAAAGGCACCCCAAAACTGCTTTTCTGGAAAATCATCTCAGCAAAGGAGCAGGGTAAGAAGCTCTGAATGTGTCTTCTCACACAAAGGGCCCATTCTAGGGTGGGTCAGATTGGTAGCAGTTCAGGGGGCCCATTTGCATCTCTATGCACAAAGGTGCATTTAAATATCGGGTCTGATCAGGGAATTTGCTCACATTTAAAAAGAGAGAGATTGCATTGGCATTCCACTCTTGACTACTAGGTCTCTCAGACAGAGATGTGCACAAATATTTGTAACATTAGTAATTTGTCCAAATTCATCCAAATTCAAACATTAGTACACAACTAGAATGTTACACATTTGTACATTAACATTTGTATGAATATGAATATTTTAGAACATTCATACCAATAGGTCGTACATTCGTCAAACTGGGGATACGTACTGGATATGTATCAATACATATGCATCGGTATAGGAGATGTATCTGATATGTATGCATTTGTATAGGATCCATATACAGCATCCATATGCATTTGTATTGGATATTTGTACAAATTTGTATAAATACATTCATATTGATCACATTATTTAGCTTCTAGTCCAAGAATGGAATATTGGACATTAGAAAAAAAAATCTAATGTGGTGGGATATAATGAGCATTATTTTGGCCCAAAGCTCACTGATTCTTTTTTTTTTTTTTTCAAATGATAGCCTACCCTTGGTCTGAGGACAAGGGTACTGCATGCCCCCGGGCACTGATACTGCTACTCGTTCAGACTACTTCCCTTGTGGCCCTTTCAGCACTTACCAGCCCTAGATCCAGATCAGTGGGTTTGGAATAACTGGGTCCAGTAATCTGGATGGTAGGAAGATGTGGGCAAGATCAGCGCTATCTGCACTGTCAGTGCTGATCTACATTAAGCCATGTTGCAACTCCAAAGGATAGGAATGAAAGTTCCTAGTCTTGGGCCTTGGATGGCTCTTCGGTGGTATACTACAGTGCACCATTGAAAAGCACCCCCATGTTGTTTCAGAACACAGAGGTGTGTCATTTGCACACCTTTTGTGTTCCAGATTAAGGAGCTCGTCCCTCTGGTGGTTTCAGTTATACATGTCTACCAGAGATCCAAATTAAGGACCTCTTAATCAAGTGCAGACAGAGCAAGACAAATTGGCGTGGGGTCTCATTGATCCACATTAATATATGGATGAGGAGGCCCAGAATCTGGACTATAAAGCTCCTTATTCCACATCAAAGGTAAATGCAAAAAGGGCTTGGATTAGCAAAGGCTGGGTGCCAAGGTAGGTGATTCCACATGTACAGAAATTCCATCCCCATTCTTTCCTGGCACTAAATCAAAAAATATTCATATCAAAAGAGCACAAAGCTTCTGCAAGCACATCAACTCATACTGAACACAAAGTGGATTTATGAGCAGAATAGCACAGGATTTTGCAAATTGGTCACTATGGACTTCCAAGTAAACTTTTCCAAATTCTTGTAAGCATCAGGGCAACTAGGAATGAGACATGATTTTGCCAATAGTTCATTCCATCCATAGGAATTTCTCCTCTTACAGTCTTCCTTTAAAAAAAAATCTGTTCAAACACACAAACTTTAAAGGGATGCATAGTATACATGAAGCCTAAGTTGAAAAAGGCAAAGGACCATTGGAGAGCATGGGACTAGTGTTCAGACTGGTTCCATCTTAGCTACAAGACAATAGTCACCATCCTACATACACTCCTATTCTTCAATACTAGGAATCTGCACGGATGTTCTTTGGGCATTTGATTCTAAATAAATCAAATGTTCAAAAATCCACATTCATACGAGTAGATCACATTTGAATGTGGTAAAATTCTATTCAGTACAAATCTATTTGTACGTATTCATACAAACATTTGATACATATCTGATATGAACAGATACGTATCTGACACGTTTCCGCAGCTTAATGAATGGCCAAACTATTAGTACAAATATACAAAAACATTCGTATTTGTTTGAATGTTAGGATACGAATAATTGTAACATTCAATTTGAGTTCGAATGTCTGAATTTGGCCAAATTTGGCCAAATTTCGAATGTTGCAAATATTCAAGTACATCCCTATTCAATACTCCTTCCAGGCAAAAAAACACTCATTGGTGCAATAGGATGGCTTAATCCCATCAGCCTGTAACAGGAAGAAACTGCTTTCCTTAAGGGCTTATCAGCTATAAGAATGTGCTAATGTGGGTACCCAAACTGTTAGCTGATTTAATCACCACAGTTGTCTACCTGATCTGGAAATCCTGAATATTCAGAAATCTTTTGTTCACCTCTGTTTTCTTCCAAACATATGTTTTGAGATACAAGAATAGGTGTTTTGCCTCCATTCATGGTCCTTGACTTCCCCAACGTACATTCCATCTATGAAAGATCTGAACTGTCTTCCTTGGCACTCCAAAACCCATTTCATATGTTTTACAAAACCTGAACTCTGGTCTTTGGTTTGTGTTGGGGTCCATTCCTGCAAGTAGCTGAACCTCATGTGCTTGCTGTACAAATGGACTCCTGCTTCACAAAGGCTTTTGCTGATGTCACTGCTGAAGTCACTAGTGAATTTCCCTGTGGTTTGCCTCCCTTTGCTTTGCAATTGGTCCTGAAGATTCTGCTGTTTCCTCAGCCTTGAGTGCATCTCTGTTTCATTTCCACTGCTCTGCATCAGCTGGTACAGGAAACTTTGTGTGAAAATCAACCAAGTTTCTCGCCCTCCCTTGGGATCAGCTTCAATCTGTAATCAATTGAACTAAACCAGGAGTCCTTAAAAATCCTACATGTATGTGGGAACGTTAGTCAACCTACTACCTCACGGAAAAGAGAGAATGTGTCCACACAGCTGAAAGTGGAAGTTTCTGGGGGCTGATGGCTTTGTCATATCACTAGCCCTGTCATGCTGGGCAGATTCCCCTATTCCCATTTTGTTTGGCACAAGCCTTCAGAGGCATCGTGGCTGGTGTGTTTCATGGCCTTGCCTCCCACTACTGCCAGTGAGGGTTGGAGGCTATGGAGGGTTACTGATGCTTCCATAAATGGAGACATGATGCCCCAGAGAGTCCACTGAGGTGTCTTCTAGGGTAAAGAGGAGACACAGAACCTGCATTGTGAGGTAGGCCTTGACCTCTACTCTATTTACTGGGCAACCCTATCCAGTTCAGGCACTTGAAGTGGAATACACAGAGACGTTCACAAAAGATTGTGAGAGGAGGCAAGCTTCAGAGGCAAGAAGAAATTTTAAAAGACATATGGTACATTTTCCTGTATTAAATTTAGTGCAAGGCTTTTCTCTGCTTCTAGTGAGAATGGCAAAAATCAATGGATTTCCTGATGGAGGCTGCTCAGAAATCCCAGTTGAAGCTCACAACCCAACTTGGCTATTCATTCTTTCTCCCAGAGTTCCACATTTTCACCAAGGAAGCCTCCCAACCTAGCACTTGCTCTCACCCTAAAGCATTTGCTGAGCTAAAAATCCAAAGGAAATTGGGCCAAATTTACCACTGGAATCTTCTCCAAGTTCTTCTGTTGAAGAAAGAAAACAGTGAAGGAGGTATTTGGGGGGTGATTGTTCTTGCAAGCCAAATTCTCCTTTAGCAGACTGATACAGGAGCAGCTCTTAAGAGCAAGATCTTCTCTATCTTGCTGACCCAAATTAGGGGCAATATAGGGCTTTTCACACCCAGGGCCAGGGCCAGGAGAGGCAAATAGCCAAGGGGTGGTTGCTTGGGATGTCCAAGTTGGAGGAAAAGAGGTCACATAGATCCCGGGATTCCTGACTGCACCTGTACTTTGGGCCTTTTTCCACCAGGTCTTAGAATCCTTCTAAGGCCACATTAGGAACCCAATTGGGAAGGACCTGTCCCCACCTTGACCCCATTGAAGACCTCATCTGCAAGGCCCTGTCCCAACAAGGGCAGGGGAAATCCAGACTTAATGGGTCCTTCAGGCCCTTAAATCTGGATTTTCTGAGGACCTGATTAAAGGAGTTTTCAAGATCCGGATCTCCAGGAAGACCCCAACTTTGACTGCAAGTTGACAAGACTGAAATTAAGACAATCAATATTGATCTCTGACTTGGGATGTGCATGGATATTTGTAACATTCAAACTTCATATGAATTCGACTGAATTCAGACATTTAAATTTGAATTCAATGCTGGGACATTCAAAGACTCACATTCAAATTCAAATCAAATGAGAAAGCATAATCTTATTTTCTTGTGATACTGCCCATTCAAATGTACGTGTATTATTAATAACCAGCCTTTTTTGTATCAGTCAGTCAGTATGCATATAAGGTTCTAGGTTATTAAGAACTGGAGATCATGCAGCATTTTATAAATCAATATAACAGGTGTAACTGATAAAATTATGGTAGTTTGAGCAATTAGAGGGCACACTAAGCCTCATTTCTATCAACATAATGTGACCATCGTGCTTTTCTACATTGAAGGTCATGAAGCAAAGATCTTTTTTCTAGGAAGTCAAAAACCTGTGAGGCAGTTCTGCTGCACAGACTTTTTCATAGATAACAAGAACTAAGTGGCTATTGCTCCTTATGGACAATCTTTGGTCCTCTATACACCTTCATTACTGTCTAATTTAATTATTATCTTAGTGAGGTTAAAAGGTTATCTGCTCACCTATCATTCTCTCTAAATGAACATTACAATTGTGGGAGATGAGACTAAATACTGACAGAGGGTTCACATTGTAAATGTATCTGTCATGTGTTCCCCTAAATGTAAAGCTATAAGGGTGACCGTGCTGTCCCTCAAGATGGAGTTTGAAATATCCATGCTTTATTCCTGAATATTCAAATATAGTGGAAGAAGAAGAAGAAGAAGAAGAAGAAGAAGAAGAAGAAGAAGAAGAAGAGTTGGCTTTTCTACTCCACTTTTCTCACCCATTTAAGGGTACTCAAAGCAGCTGACAAAGCTTTCTTTCTATTCTTCTCCCCACAGCAGACACCCTGTGAAGTAGGTGGGGCTGTGAGAGCTCAGAGGAGGCCTGTGACTCACCCAAGGTCACCCAGCTGGCTTTATGGGGGAAAGTGGAATCAAACCCAGTATTCCCAGATAAGAGTCCTGCTCCCTAACCACTAGACCAAACTGGAATAAGTAAGTGACGTCTGGATGAAGCCCTAATGATTCCATGATCATCCTTTGTCAGATTTTCCTTAAACAAAAGACCATCCACTTTCCCTTCAAACAGCAATGACAACAAGCCAGAAAAAAAGAAGGTCAGAGGCTTTGGAAACAGTATTTGCTGAAATCATATCAGGGAACAGGATGAGATTCTCTCACCGTGATAGATTCCCAAATGACCAAAGCTCAGAAAGCCCCACTGAATACTGCCCTTCAGTTGATTGCTAAAAACAGTCCTAGGAAGAGAGATGTTGCTGGAATGTTAACAGCAGTACTGTAACAATTATATGCCTGGCGTGTGAGGAACGAAAGACACATCTCAGAATAGGAACACTATCATGCTTTGACAACTAACGTCAGAAGAGTTGCCGTACTGGAAATAATTCATAATGGGATAGAATATGGCGCTGTCATACCCCTGACTTACGCAAGTCATGCCTGTCTTTGAAAAATTTACAGTTAAAATGTTAGAGATAATTTTCTTCTTAGGAGAAGAGGAAAAAAGAGGAAATCAGCTTATCTAGACCTTCTTTTGACAAATAGAAAAGGCTAACGTGATGAGTCTTCTAAAAAGGAAGTAAGAAAGAAAAACATTGGGAATAGTGATCATAATATTTTGGAGTTTCTGATTTTAAGTAAAGAGTAGTGTTTAATCAGTATGTGGACTTCAGGAAAGCTGGTTTTAATCAATTAACCAAGATTCATAGAAGGAAAACCTATCAGGCAAAGGAGTTCATTGAGGGTGAAAGTTCTTTAAGGCATATTAGGAAACATTTGAAATGCTGTTGGCCCTCTACAAAGGACCTGAGTTTACTAGGTGGAGGAACCTGGCAAATTCCTCACAGGGACAAGGTGAGGGCTGGTCTTATCTTACCTTGCCCCAGTGTTCCCCACCCCAGACTACTCTGAGCCTGGAGGTGGGCAGGGGCAGTGGGCAGGTTGGACTCTGGCCTTTGCCACCTTCCAAATAATAAATAATGGCCATTTATCATTTTAAGACCAAACTTCTCCCTCCAAAACTGGTTGGCATAAGTGGGTTTTGCCAATGAACAGCTGTGCAGCCATACCAAGGATGACTGGACTCAGTATTAGTCTCTAGCATGTTGGATTTAGAGAAGGTTCTTAAGTGCAAGATGCTTCTCACTGACATAGGGAGCCCAAGTGTACATCCTGGGCAGGAATGTCTGCTACAAACAAATGGCATTTGGAGCTTCCATTATCAGATTATCCAAAGTCCAATTATTCCATTTCTGTTCTGGAGTGTCCCCACATTTCTGGCTATGATTGTTGGTTCCATGTGTGAGCATCTCTCTACCAACCAGAGAAGTGCCCATCACTTGAGTTCAAGCCCAATGCCAACAAATATGTGCTACCCTGCTTGCTTCTTGTCAAGTGCCACCCAATGCCAAAAGCTTCATCTCTGTCCTCCTGAACTCTTGTCTGTTTAGCCTATCTGGCTGCTACATCCATCTCTTCAGGACCCCATCACAAAAGTAAGACTCCTTGAGAACAGCCAGAGATTCATCTCCCTCTACCCCTTTGTCGATTTTTCTCACAGGGTTTCATTAGGATTGTTTTTATACAGTTTTACTAGGTGAATAGTAGACTTAGGAACTATATATATGTGAGTGCATGTGGGCACACACCTGCGTGCTTGTTTTCTGCCTTTCTCCACTTTCATTGTGGCCTGTAAGCCCACCAATTCTAGCTATTGATCCCCCGCAATTTAAGACAAAATTAGGGTGAACATATTGCCACAGTCTCCCAGTCAAATTCACTGTTTCACACACTTAATTGTTGATTGGAATCAAGGAGAGGAGGAAGAGGAGAGATAATCATTGTTTTTGTCAAGTTGATGTCAAGGGTACCAATTAAGCCTGTCAAGGTATGCATGGAGGTTACTTAAAATTCATTTGCTTAGCAGCCCCAGGGAATGCCTGTTCCCATGAAGGCCTAACCAGATCCTCTCCTAGAAGTCCTTTTCTGTCCTCCTCATCAACAATTGTTTACTGGTATCCATTTCTGAGCATCAGTACAATCACACTCTGCCACTTGTACTCTGCTTGGGAATTTCCTCAACAGTTCACCACGCTAGGTACATCTAGGTACACCTATACTTTAATTCCCCATATCAAGTACCAATTCCTGCTTTTATGTATTATGATTGTACCCTATTGTTTATTTAGAAATCCATACCATGTAGTTTTAACAGAAATATATTTTTCTTTGATATCTACCATACTGCACTGTATACTATTATCTGCTTGTGTGTATTTATGCTATTTTCCCCTTAATAAATCTTGCATAGAGATGTGTGTCTTTCTTCCCTCCCGAAATTTCCCTGCTTTGAACCTGGTCGGTCAAACAAACATTGTTCAAAGCCTGAGCTTAATGATCTGTTTGGATTCCTGGCTTCCTAACATGCAAGTAGACACAAGTAGTCAGAAGGGTCACTTGAGCTTGTACCCTCTATTGCTCTGTCATCCATGTAAGGGGAAACTTCTATCAGCTTCCTACTTGTCTGCAGTTTGCTCTACTGTTTCTCTTATTATTCCCAAAAATCTCTTAGCTTTCAAGAACAGCTGGGGGGCGGAGCATGCAAAACATTGCACAGGGAAAGGAGAACCAGGAAAAAAAAAACTTTGCAATTTTGTAAGCACATATTCTGTTCCATTCATGGAAGCCACCATTCCAAACCAATATCAAAACCAAAAAGCTTTGGAAGTTTATAAAAAAGAATCTGGGATAACTCTGACCAAAGGGACTATAGCCTCTAACCAGGGTCACTTCTGGACTGGAACTTACTCCAGATTATATCTCAGAATAGGGACCTTTCACCCATATGTTACTGCAGACTATAGCAGGCCCCAGCCTGGTCTCTAGTCCAAGATATAAACCAGAATAAGGCCATGTTTCCACTGGCCATCTAATCCAGCCAGAATATGGCTAGAAGGGCCCACCATCCTGATACTTTGAATGGGATTCCTCATTTCTGTGGGCTGTCTGAAAATCTGGGGAATCCTTGTTCAGATTTTAACAGGACTCACTGCAGAATCCTGTTAAAATCTGACTCTTTATGTAATGGGAACACCGCCACACCAATCTCCTCCACTGCCACCCGCCATTTACTTTCCCCTGCCTCGTTCTGTCATCCCCCACCATTTGCCTACCCCATCCCACCCATTTCACCATCTGACAATCTCCCTCAGTTTCCCCCCATCCATTTCTTTGACTTTCGTTTCCCACCCCTTTCTCCCCTCCGCCCTTTTTCTCTATTTGTTGGAGAAGGGTGGGGAAGGCAAACAGCGGGATGACAACAAAAGGCGGAGGAACAAAGCCTAAGATCCAGTGCAGAAAGGGCTAAGTACTCATGTTCAGTGTGCATTATCTAGACCCATTTCAATCTGGCTTCAGGCCTGGTTATGGTACGGAAACTACCTTGGTCATCCTGGTTGATGACCTCCTCCAGGAGAGAGACAGGGGGAATGCTACCCTGCTGGTTCTCCTGGACCTCTCAGTGGCTTTTGATACCATTGACCACAGTATCCTTTTGGAAAGACTATGAAATTTAGGAGTGGGAGGCAATGCTTAGCACTGGTTCCGCTCCTATCTCCAGAGTAGAACCCAGACAGTGGCTGTATGAGACACTGATTTGACACCCTGGGAACGCACTTGTGGGGTCCCTCCTGGGGTTGATCTTATCTACCATGCTATTTAACATCTACATGAAGCCATTGGGAGAGGTCATCAGGAGATTTGGAGTAAAGTGTCATCAGTATGCAGATGATACCCAGCTCTGTCTCTCTGTACCATCAGGAGAGGTGGTAGAAGTGCTTGACAGGTGTCTGGAGGCAGTAATGGGCTGGATGAGGGCCACTAAATTGAAGCTGAATCCAGACAAGACAGAGGTGCTGTGTGTCACAGAGTCTTGTGTCCGGGTAGTTGGTAGACACCCTGTCCTTGATGGGGTTGCAATGCCCTGGAAGGGACAGGTACATAACTTGGGGGTACTCCTGGGCTCCGCACTGACACTTGAAGCTCAAGTGGAGGCTGTGGCCAGGAGCGCCTACTCCCAACTACAACTGGTGTGTCAACTGAAGCCTTTTCTGGATAGAGACAACTTGGCCACAGTCATCCATACTCTGGTAACCTCTAGATTGGACTACTGTAACGCACTCTACATGGGCTGCCCTTGAAGATGGTCTGGAAGTTGCAGCTAGTGCAAAATGCAGCTGCTAGAGTGCTGACCAGAACTGCTAGCTGGATGCACATCATGCCGGTTTTAAAAGGGCTGCATTGTCTGCCAATTTACTACTGAGCCCAATTCAAGGTACTGACTCTGATTTATAAGGCCTTAGATGACTTGGGCCCCCAAGTATCTAAAGGAACACCTTCTCCCATACTGACCCGCCCATGCCGTAAGATCAAGCAGTGAGGCCCTCCTGGTCATCCCACCACCTTCAGTAGTGAGGTTGGTGGGCACCCGGGAGAGAGCCTCTTTGGTGATGGCCCCCAGACTGTGGAATAGTCTCCCCCTTGAGATGCATCATGCCCCTTCCTTACATATATTTAGGAAGGCAGTGAAGACACACCTTTACCCTGGCCTTTGGCTGAGATGATTTTATTTCCCAGCCCAGCACAGATACTGTGTATTGTTATAGATTTGTTGATTTTTTAAAAGTACTTTTAATGTGTATTCTATTTTTAATCTGTTGTTTTAATGGTTGGTTCCCACCCAGAGACCTTCGGGTATGGGGTGGGATAGAAATGTAAATAATAAATAAATATGCCAGTTTTATTATTATCAAACCTTAACTGCACTGCTTTCTGCTTCATCTTTGAAAGATTTGACAGCTCTCCCCAGAAAACTTTCTTTATCCAAAATAGTATACTATCTCTAAATGTTTACTTTCTACTTCCTTCTGAAGTCACAATCTTTGATAAGGGTATTAACACTGTAATTGCCAGAGGCATTTTGGTCACAAATATCAGCTGTCTATTTCAAAAAGAAAATTATCAGAAGCAGCTGAACAAGATACCCTCATCATTTCTGTGGCCTTTTATGCCACTTATCAGGGGAGAAAAAATGAATGTTGTTATAGAACTGTCATAAGCTGAAAGCTTTCCTGGGTATCTATAAAAGCAGAGCTTTTTTCAAGCAGGAACCTATTTGGAAAGATTTGACCAAACAAGACAGTAATAGTGATTTGGGGTCGTTAAATAATGCTGACATTGTCCTATAAAATCGGGGGCACGAGGCAACAGAATTGATTTGATTTAACATTTGATTCCATCAGCAACCCAAGAAATTGTTCCAATCTTATTGATTTTTAGAAAAGAAGGGGAGAGATTAAACTGGAAGTGAATGCCAGGTGTATTTTTTCCATCTCACCCAAGGGCTATGCAACTGAATGCAAAGCAAGGGACTGAAAGAGATGCTGAAAGTTTGAAGCCTCCTTAAGTGATAATGTTCAGTTCAAACTGAGCTTGAGGCAATAATGAAACAGAGCAGGAAAGAAATGACCCTTCTTCATGACCTCTCCACTCCATGGTAGGGATTTGCATGAATATTTGTAACATTGGTAACATTATTCATATGAATTCATCTGAATTTGGACCTTCGTACACAAATCAAATGTTACTGCATTCGTACATTAACATTCGTTTGAATACAAATGTTTTGGACATTCGTATGAATAGTTTGGACATTTGTTAAACTGGAGAGGTGGGAAAGTGGCTGTGCCATCATATCTGCAGTGGATCCAGACTGCATTGGACATGGATCAGGAGTGGATTACAAGTGGATTCAGGTCAGATTTGACGCTTTCAGAGTGAATATGTTATGGGATACATATCAGATACCTATCAGATACATACGCATTTGTGTTGGATATTCATACAAATACATTTGTATTGAATAGAATACTACCACATTTGAAGGGGATCTATCCAAAAAAAAATATGAATTTTCTAACATTCAATTCATTATGAATTAAATGTCAAAAAACCCATAGGTGTACATCCCTTCTCCATGGGTTTCTTTCTCTTTTTCTGCTGAGGAAAAGAAGTGAAACAACTCTGGCAGAAACAACAGGATTGGTGATGACTCCTAGGCCACATCCCCATTACAAGCTTATTTCAGTTTCAAACCATTTTCAGTCCTCGCAGACCCCACATCAGTTTGGCTTTCCGTGTGTTAAATTGCCCCAAAGCATTGTAAATGTTAACCCTCATTTCAACAGGTCTCACTCCGGATCGTGTACTTGATACGTGTTACATTTTTTACTGTGGGGACCCTACCGTTTTAAGGGACGAGAATCTGTGTTTAGGGTTTCCCTCTCCCAATAGCTTGCTTCCAAAGACAGTGATTTCAGTGTAAAAATCCAACCTTCACAGCAGCCACTACACTGTAGCAATCTAGCCACTTCGCACCTGATAACAATGTTGCAATTTTGCACAATTCTAGCTCTTTCGAGTTCTGACCTTTAAAGGGGGAAGGAAATCAGGGGCAGGTTCTGGGAGATGTGTGAATGTTTAAAGCCCCCTTGCTTGAGTTGCCACTGCTGCTGTGTGCCCTGGGCAATGGGGAGAATCGCTGGCTGCCTCCAGCCGGTTTTCTTCCATCCAGGCAAGCAGCAGCCACCCAGCCAGGCTTGGTGAAGGGGTCCGTTATGGGTGGCGCGTTCACGCCAGGAAGAAGAGGGCAGGGCAGCCCCAAAAAGTGGCTTTTATAAAGTAGCCACTTGAGTCATGTACGCCATGTATGATCCTCAGAATCCGGATTGAACGCGATTAAGTTTAAAGTAATGTGAACAGGCAAATTCTCGTTTGCATCCGGTTCTATTATTTCGGTTTATTGAAACCGAATTAAGCTTATAATGGGGATGCGGCCCTACTTTCTGCCCCCATCTGGCAAACGGGAATAGAAATCTTCTGCAGACAGCTTTGTTGAAGTGAGGTGTGGCAAATGCTGGTTTCTTTGGTAGTGAAGCCATGATATGGGCAGAGACATCCTGTCCAGTTTGAAACACCTCCTTTGTAAAAGGCATTTTCAAACTTCTTTTTAGGGGCTTCAGCTTTTTGTGGTGTTTTGGTTCCTTCTTCCTTCTTTATTGTTTAGATACACAGGTTTGAAATGGCCCCAAATGCTGGATTTACTCATGTGGATTGGGCCAAAGATACCCTGCCCCGTGACTATTTGGGATATTCAATTACTTAGAATATAATGCATGGGTTAAGGTCACTTCCAGAATGGTAGTCTGAGTAAAAACTTCATTTTAATGACCTTGGCTACATCTCAGTCCATGGCAGATCAACTGCACTTGGGGAACATCAAAGCAAAGCTTTCTATCATGTCTTCCGAAGTATCATGCACATGCAAGGAGATAAATAAAGGTACCATTTTCTCACTGCAATCCTGCCAAGTGTGCCCGGTGTTTTACTTAGTGCCAGAGGCAAGGGAAGCTCAGATTCAAGGTTCACATACTAAACCATAGGAAGGGATAAAAGGGTTTCCTGGCTTAGCTGTTCTATAAATTGAATGGTTACTTTTTCTGCATTGGCAGGGGAAGATGGGGAAGGGTGGTATTGTCCCTCCATGGTCTCCCCACCATATTCGATCTATTGGCTGTGTTTTTCTGTCCCTCATCCTTTGCAAAATGTGCTGAGGATTGGGTTCCTGGATTTCTTTCGTTTTGCAAATATGTGACAGGAATGTCTTTTGCACCCAAACACCCTCCATCTTCAACATGCTTCAATTTATCATCATTCTGAGAACTTCTAAAATCCTGTGGCTTCAGGCCATTAAAGATATATGGGCCATTATTTAGTGTTGGAAATGTTTCAGTTTGCAATGGACCCTTTCAAATGTTTGGTACCTGAAACAGGATAGGTTTTATAATAAAGTGGTTCATCACAGTGGTTGGTCATAGAGACTGGACTGGATGAGCATTGCTACATTCATAAAGGCTATTATGTCACAACATTGTAGAAGTCATCTGAGAGAGAGAGAGAGAGAGAACGTGTGTGTTCCCTTACTGACTGGCAGAGAAGAGAATTTGTTTTTAAAAATTCATTGTATTGCCCAATTCTTAGGGGAGGGTGAATTAAGAAGTACCCATTACATTCAACCACTCAATCCATATTGGTGTCCCTAGGAGCTACTCATGTGGAACAACAAAAGGTCTTACGTTTTCCTATTATCTTCTATAGTAGCACTGCAAAAGCATTTGAGCTTTTGCCTATCAGAATGGCCAACATCTTTTCCTACTTTGGAATTCCTCCCTCCTATTGCAACTTTCTTTTTGCTAGAAGAATCCCCAGCTTACATGTTCTGTGCCAATATTGGCCACTTCGGCCCTTTAATTCTTTGACAATTAAGAGTACTTGTATAAAAGGCTTTTTGCTTTTTGTTATTCTTGTGCTGTTTTTTTTTATTTATTTTTAGCTGTTGTATCACAGTCCCTGAAACCCACCAGCATAAAGTCTTTGTAGCACTGGCTGTGAAAATGTAAGTGTGTGAGAGAATCAAGAAGTAGAAGAAGAGAAAGGGAGCTTTCTCTTGGTTTACTTTCCTAGAAACCTGGACGGGAAAGGATTGAGATTAACCAATGTTGACTAGCAGTCACACTTGGAGGACTAGTCAACTTTGGCCGTTCCCTCCCCCTGAGATTGGATAGTTACCTTATTCAATCCGAGGGCCTGTCTTCTGCTGGATGCCACCATTTTGGCTGTGGTGCTCTCCATGACTGTGTGTGTGTCAGCGCTGTTGCCTTGACAATGCTGACCCTCTGTGTATGCACAATCACGTCTATGGTTGTCTGAGGTGCCATTCCACTTGTGCAGCACCTCAAAAGACCCTGGAGCAGTAGAAGAAGAGTGAATGCTCCTGCCCAAGATGCTTCACCTAAGTCTCTAGGTAACGTTGGTTAATGGGTGGAACACGATTTCATGCTCCACACCGAATCAACTCTTAGTGAACATCTGGGGAAGGCAGTCATGCTTGGAGGCTGTAACAGCCTACTCTCTGTGTGTATGCTCTTCCCAAGAGGTTCACTAATTGTTCACTAGAGGCCGTAGTGTGAACAGGCCTCTGTTTTTGACAACCCTGGCATGAACTAGGTGATCTCTTCATACAGAACATTTCTGATGAAGGGAGATACATTCTTATGATGCAGCCTCTCAGAAACAGCAGCATGAAAGCAAAAGTCCTGGTGCAGTGATGCTTTGTGGCTTCTACTCTAGAAAAGGAGAGTGTACAACTCTTTCTGCACAGGCTCTTATACTGGATTATGTCCTGGAACAGGGACCTGCTATTAGCATGCTACTGCAGATTACAGCAAGCTTTGCATAGAGCCTGCCCAAGCCTGCCCTAGCATGCAGGCAGCACAGTTTGTGTGCACAAATTATTTGTCAGATTCACATGAATTCAAACATTTGCACTCAGATTAAATAATGGCTATATTTGAAGATTGACATTTGAATGGGAAGTGAATGCTTTTGTGCATTCGTTCGATGCTTCGCTATATTCGCAAAGTGACAAAGCAACTGCCCAGTCACATCTGCAGTGGATTCAAAGTGGATTCAGAGGGGATTTGGAGGTGTGGCTGGCAGCAGGGATTCGAAGCAGGTTCAAAGAGCATCTGAAGAGCATTCACAGTGGATTCATATCCTATGATATTTGAAGTGGCTCTGTTCACACGAATGCAAGCTTCCTTTGCATTTGCCTCTATGGAAAGCAAACACACACACACACAAAAACCCTTGTGCACATCACTAGATAGCAGGCCACTATTCTGTGACATTTTCTGGAATAAGGCCCAGTGTAGAAAGGGCCCTTAATCTCTAAGACACAGAACTAAATTTTAAATGGTATACATCAATAGATCCATCTTCTTGAAGACCATTAAGGAATTTGAGTTTGCTGTCTCGAGAGAAAATATCTTTTCCAATATACCCTCCTATCCAATCTGTCCTCTTTCTGCATCAGTTCTGTGTTGCACAGTACCATTGAGTCCATAGATGCCAGTTCCCCTGAATTTATTCTGTGAAGGGCATTTACGCACATGTCAGCTTAATACAATGATAGCTGCAGCCTGTTGGGATTGATGGGATGGAGGCTTGGACAGCTAGCAGAAGACTGAGTCATGGATAATACTAGGAAGAACCAACAATAGGCAGAGCCCTACAAGACTACAATCCTATGCATATCAATGTAAATGTTGACTCCATTGAACCCAATGAATTATGCAGAGGTTAGACATGCATGGATTACAATAGCTTTGAAAGAGGAAGAAAGGGCAGAGCTAGGTTCTATCCTGCTGAGTGTGATGGGCCACTGCATTTTGCCTGTAGCAGCCAGCCATCTATGGTTTTGTGGTTCTGTTTTACTCTCAAGGGCTTATAGCCGTGGCAAGTGTTCCAAGAGTTCTTAGGGCTGGGTTTCCTGAGTTTCTTCGGAGTACCTACCAAGTGACTGTGAAATCTATAATATTATACCCACACACCCATGGATTTCTCCTCTCTTTTGTTTTCCCATGAGGTTGGAGTTTTACCGGAAAGTTGAGCATTTTAAAATATAGTGCTTACTTAAAATCCTACAGCATCTGTTTAAGAGGCCAGCAGTTTAAGATGGCTATACTGAGATCTGTTAGCACCGCAGGACTGAAATTCTTTTATGCACACTGCCAGCAAAAATACCTAAAGCCACAGAAACTGGAGGAGGGGGAAAGAGAGACCATTTCTCTGATTCACTGCACGAGCAAATTTTTTTTTTAAAAAAAGCCAGCTTTTTTAAAGAGTTACAACGATCCAAGGACTGAGAATGTGTTTTGGTTCACAAACTGAGCTTCTCACAAGGCTTGATAATAAAAGCAGGAAACATCTAACAATAAGTATCTTACCTTTACAGATCATAAACCCTGAGACCTAATCTTAGCTCAGTAGTAACTTCTGCTTGACTTGTCAGAGACGTTTGGCACTTTCAGTCATGGTATATACTTCAATAACCTAGTGGGCATAGGCCTCGGTGGTGACATCTTTGAATGGTTCCAATCTCTGTACAAGGATCAGTGTCACAACCTTGGCCTTTAGTGAATGGCAACATGATCAAACATTAAAAGTTGAAGCAGTATCCTAAAGAATCAGTTTTGGACTACAGTAACATATGCCTTAGTTACATCTGGGTCACATTACTTTTCTTCATGGGACTGTAGCACATGTCCCATACAGACCTGCCCATGCCTTAAGATCTAGAGCTGAGGGCCTCCTGGTTGTCCCACCACCCTCAGTAGTGAAATGGGTGGGCACCCAGGAAAGGCCCTTCTTGGTAATGGCCCCCAGGTTATGGAATAGTCCCCCACTTGAGGTGCATCACACCCCTTCCCTGTATATATTCAGGAAGGCAGTGAAGACACACCTCTTTGCCCTGGCCTTTGGATGATGTGATTGTACTCCCCCCCGCAACTGCAGATACTATTATTTTAATATTAAAGATATTGTTTTAAATACATGGAATATTTTAAGTGCTTTTATATATATTATTGTTTTTAATATATATCGGTTTGTAATTTGTTGTTTTAAAGGTTGTTACTGGCCCCGAGACCTTTGGGTATAGGGCAGGATAGAAATATAAATGATAAATAAATAAATATCTGGGTACCTGTCTGAGATGAATCTGAGTCAAGAACACCCAGGGAACTGACTCTCTCATATCTCATATCTGACTGTTCAGATATGATGGGGAAGTACTGCTTTATGGCTTACCTGTTATAAATAAAGAAGTGTGTTGAGATAATAAAAGAGAGATGTTTAGCAGGGCACACCAGAATCATGGAAGCCATTGACTCATGACTCTCAGATAGCCTCATCTGGGATTGCTCCTTATTAGAGATGTCAAAAAATGTTTTTTTGGCATTCAATCTGAAATGAATAGAATGTTCAAAAATCCATATTCATATGAATAGATCGCATTCTAATGTTGTAAAATTATATTTGATACAAATCTGTTCGTACAAATGTTTGATACATATCTGATATGAACAGATAATCTGACACGAATAGATACATATCTGATATGATTAGATACATATGTGATACATTTCCCCGGCTTAACTGGTGAGCCAGTTGGTCTAGTGGTTAGGCAGTCAGACTCTCATCTGGGAAAACTGGGTTCGATTCCATCCTCCCCCACAAAGCCAGCTGGGTGACCTTGGGCAGGTCACAGCTCTCTTCTGAGCTCTCACAACCCCACCCACCTCGCAGGGAGTTCTGTAGGGGGGAGGGGAGAAGAATAGAAAAAGCTTTGTCAGCCGCTTTGAGTCCCCTTAAATGGGTGAGAAAAGCAGAGTAGAAAAGCCAACTCTCTCTCTCTTAACAAATGTCCAAACTATTTGCACGAATGTCCAGAAACATTAGTATTCATTTGAATGTTAGCATATGAATATTATAACATTCAATTTGAGTTTGAATGTCTGAATTTGGCCGAATTTCAAATGTTATTAATATTTGGGCACATCCCTACTCCTTATCACATTATAAAACCTTGCATTATTCCATCACGATTAATATTGGCTAGGTTCAGTTGTTGGATCTAATTGGACATGCCTTTTCAAGTTAGTGCTATTATATACCTTTGACTTTTGTGGCTATTTTTCATGTGGCTGTGTTATGTTAGGTGAGGCACATACATGAAAGAGAGAAATATATATTTTGAAGTCAGTAATTAACAAGATGAAAGTCTCTGGAGCTCAGTGGCATAGCAAACTGTCTGGAAAGCAGAAGGTGGCCAGTTCGAGCCCCAACCTCTCTCTGGAATTTAGGCATTGGAACATCACTTCTATATCCTTGCCATGATTTTAATCTTTTGTAAACTTGATATGGTCAAACGACCAATCGATAAAGTTCAAAGTCTCTCTGCCAATAAAGTTGCACATAGGTGCACATGGGAATGCCCATGCAGTCAGCCAGAAGTGCACTACAACTCAATGGTACCCAACAACAACAGCAACAACAAAATATGATGCACATCTGAGAATATATTTTTTTTAAAAAAATCTGTTTCTTTCAACTTGAAATCTTTTTCTCTTTTATAGGTTCACGTATTCTGATTCAAGTAAGCTGACATTTTGAGGATCAGAGCTGTAGTAGTGATTTCTGTTTTACAGATTATCCAAATGAATTTCAGATAAACTGATTTTAAATAAGCAAAAACCAAACAGCAAGTGTTTAAGTGGGCTGTTCAGAATTATCTCCCTGTGCAATGCATACTTATTTGGAAGCTAAGCTCATCAGCACACAGACAGGATGCCCAAAGTTTATTTTAACTCTAGTCTCAAAAGGGGGCCTTTTCCATCTCGGCCTATGGGTGACTCTTATCCCTAAGGAAACTGGCACACAACCAGACTGGGCAGACTGTTCAGTCAAAAAGAAAAAGAAAAGAAAAAGGGTGAAGTCATCCAGAGTTCTTGAATGCTTTTGATAATGAACATTTTCACGCTTATTTTAGTCTAACTAGAAGCCCTTTGCTGACTTTGGTGAGCCAGTTTGGTCTAGTGGTTAGGGAGCAGGACTCTTATCTGGGAATAACGGGTTCGATTCTGCCCTTCCCCATGAAGCCAGCTGGGTGACCTTGGGCTAGTCACAGCTCTCTTCTGAGCTCTCAGAGCCCCACCTATCACACAGAGTGTTCTGTTGTGGGGAGAAGAATAGAAAGAAAGCTTTGTTAGCCACTTTGAGTTCCCTTAAATGGGTGAGAAAAGTGGGGTAGAAAAGCCAACCCTTCTTCTTCCTCCACAAAGCCAGCTGGGTGACCTTGGGCTAGTCACAGCTCTCTTCTGAGCTCTTACAACCCCACCGACCTCACAGGGTGTTCTGTGGAGGGGGGTGGGGAGAAGAATAGAAAAAGCTTTGTCAGCCGCTTTGAGTCCCCTTAAATGGGTGAGGAAAGCGAGGTAGAAAAGCCAACTCTTTTTCTTCTTCTTTGGTGGGGTGGAAGGGGTGGGAGAGAAAGGGAAAATGCAAATAGATAGATAGATAGATAGATAGATAGATAGATAGATAGATAGATAGATAGATAGATAGATAGATAGATAGATAGATAGATAGATAGATAGATAGATAGATAGATAGATAGATAGATAGATAGATGAGGGACAGCATCCAAGGCTTGTCCGGAGCCTTTCCCGTCTTTGCCTGTTAAACTTACTTCTAGCTTTATTTGGGGAAAGAAATATGCAAGGAAGGGGAGGGATGGGGGAAGTGAAAGATTAAATTCAGTGCGTGAGTTGAGCTCTGGGAATAAGTAAGGCAGTGGGCGGCAGCCAAGCCATGAAGGGCAGCCGTAATCAGCCATGGCTGGTTCGAGGAGAACCCACTTCGGTTTGCAATACGGAACAGGACAGCAGCAGCAGCAGCAGCAGGAAGAATGAGAAGCGGGGGGAAAGCGGGAGGGGCTCGTCCGACAGGGTGATTAGTGAACAAATGGCCTGCAGTAAATCCCATCTGTGGCATCTGCCTTTTTAATAATAGCCCAACCGGGCACCACAAACGCGAAGTGCAACAGCCAAAGCTGAGCAGCAGCAAAGGAGGACAGCCGCCGCTTGCTCAAATCGGAGGGACCCTAACTAGCAGGAAGAGAGGAGGAGAGAGCCGAGAGCATCAGGGAGCATGCAGTGAGGGTGAAGTAGTAGCAGCAGCAGTAGCAGTAGTAGAAGAAGAAGAGAGAAAAGCCTCTGGCTGCTACTAGGGAGATTAGTCGTGCTAGGCAGATGGGCTCGGGACCAGCTGGTCCCCTCTACCTGGGAGCAGCAACTCTGCAGCAGATCCGCCTGGCTGGGGCACTAGCCGGTGCCTCTTCTCGTGGGTCGCCCAGCGCACGTTGATTTGATCTCCTGCCTCCCCCGGTGACGTTGCCCGCTCAGGGCCAGGGCGGCGGGAGGAGGTGGATTTCCTTAAGGTGGATCCCTTAAAGCTACAGCTGCCCGGTGCCCACCACCTCCCCTCTGCCCGAGGGATTCCCTCCTGTCCATCCCACGCCGCCCCCTGATCTCGTTGATCGGGAGATGTTTCCTTGCCAAGGCAAAGGATATCTAAGTAACGGGTCATCGAGGGGGCATCGCGGTGCAGGAGATGATTTGTCCCTGAAGAGGATGGAGTGAAGCGGGCTTGATGGTGGGGGTGGGGGGTGGGGGTGGAGGAAGCTAAGCAAAGCTGAGTGAAAAGCAAATAAAATGAAACAGATCAGCATACAGATGGATGAGAAGTCAGCAGAGAGGCCTTTCCATACAGACGCAGCCGCTGACCCTTGATCTAGTTTGTTCTGATGTTGTGTTTATTTTCAAATGGCAAACTAGAAGGGTATCGTGATGGAGGAGATGTGAGATGTTCAGAATGAGAACCACATGCAGAAGCTACATTGGAGAGAGAAAAGGGAAGGAAGGAAGGAAGGAAGGAAGGAAGGAAGGAAGGAAGGAAAGAAGGAAAGCTGATTTTTCTATCCCGCTTTTCTCACCCATTTAAGGGAACTCAAAGTGGCTGGCAAAGCTTTCTGTTCTTCTCCCGGCAACCCCGTGAGATTTGTGAGGCTCTGAGAGCTCAGAAGAGAGCTGTGACTAGCCCAAGGTCACCCATCGGCTTCATGGAGGAGGGCGGAATCAAACCGGGTGTTCCCAGATAAGAGTCCAGCTCCCTAACCGCTAGACCAAACTGGCTCACTAAAGAAAGAAAGAAAAAGAAAGCTAAGCAAGCAAAGTTCTGCAGACTACGTGCAAATAAAAAATAATTTCATGAAATGCATTTTTTTCCTTTTCTGTTAATACGTTTTTAAAAGTATAAATGTTAAGTTACCAGCACCTCAAAGGGGGAAGAGATCCAGATAGCAGAAGGAGAAGAATAACAAAAGCAGTGGTGGTGGCCCACTTGTGCCTTCCGTAGAATGTACCATCATTTTTCATTCTCCATCCACAGCAAGTCACACATGGGCAAATGTGCAGCGTGTCACAACCTGGGCACCCTATAGCTGATGTTTACATGCAGTCAAGGGCTGAATGTAGGAATTGTTTTCTGTATCACAAAACATCTATTATGAGATAGGCTTTCATTACTAACAGGAAAAAAAAGATAGCGCTTTTAGGAAATTATTTATTGCAGGGCAATAAGTAATTAAAGGGTGAGTGTCCCTAACCAGGTCACATTTATTCCTTCCATCCATTATTATGGGTTGGTGTTTTGTAAACACCTTTAAGGACAGCAAAGTTCTGCACACTAGGTGCAAATATGAAGACCGTGATAACCCAGTTTCTGTGATAGTTATCGGGTGCCACTGAGTCACGCCCAACTCCTGTTTGACTTCATGGGCACTTCAACGCAGTTTTCTTGGCAGAGATACAAGAACAATTTGCCATTTTCTATTTCTGGGGAGACCCTGGCAATTGAACCTGTGAGCCTTTGCTACAGCCGTTCCTAGTGTCTATGATACCTGCATTCAGAGATACAAAGTCATAATAGGAAAGCCTGAATTCATCTTATTTATCACACATAAAGGCACCCCCACCCCCCAGTAATTCTGAGCTTGTGTCTCTTGTCTTCTTTTCTCCTTTATATGTTCAGGGTGAATAATGTTTGCCCAAAACCCTATATTCAGTGTATGGGAGAGGTCAATATTCATGAGAATTTGCATAGAACTGCAGGCTTCAGAGTGTCTCACCTACCATTAATGCTGCTTTTTCTGAACCTGCTACTGCTTCCTTTTAGCCAATTTGTTCTCCATTCCACCAACCACAATACACCCCAGTCACTAATGAATCCACCATCTTGGATTAAGTACTAAAAATAATGCAGGTTTTTAATCTGTCTCTATCAATACCACCCAGTAGATTTTATTCTATTTTATTTAAGAATTTATATCCTGCCCTTCACCAGATGGTCCAAAGGTGAATCACAACAATAAAAAGGCAAAATAAATAGAATATTCCTAAAACATATTTAAAATACTGTATAACCTTTCTTCCCTAACTGGCAGGACTGCATTCAATAGAAGCTAAACATCAAAGGCTTGAGTGAAGAGGTATGCTTTTACAAGATGTTGAAAACCATATAAAGTAGGCACCCAGAGAACCTCCAGAAGGAGGCTGTTTTAAAGTCTGGGGACCACCACCAAGAAGGCCCTTTTGTGTGTCCCTGTCCCTTGTACCCTTGAGAAAGGAGGAACTACAAAATGGTCCTCTCCTTCAGATCTCTGTACATCCATGACTTTGTTTAATCCCAGTTTGGACCCCTCAAGATACTGTGAATGCAGGATGTTCTGCTTTATTATTGGAAATCAGACAGTGTGTTCTCATGTAGTCAACACTATAATGTAAACAGAATAAAATAAAATAAAATACTCTGGCTGATAATTTCCTGTGTAATTTACCAAATACACCGTATTCTGTGGAGTGAGGAGAGTATAAGGTCATTTTCCCACTTAACTTCCGTGGGATACTATCCCATGGAAGATAAGTTCAAGGCCAGTAACTAGCATTCACATTGTCCGCACTGTCCCCATCCCAAGTTAACCCAGACTCACCTGAGGACCTTTGAAGCATGAATGGTCTTGTCCGGGACTGTCTGCATTACCATAGCAATGGCCATACATGGTGATCAGCAACATGGTCTGTGACTGCACAGCCACACTGTGCTGGCCCCGCACAGCATTTGCATATGGAAGTAATGCACATGCTGTATACAGGGCTGACCAAGAATACTCTAGGTATTCTTGGTTAATCTGTGGAAGAGTTTTTACTGCTTCATAGCTAGCAATGATCGTGGTGGCTCTGGGCTGCTCTGGGCTGGAGACAACACTGTGGTGTGCATATACTCCATTCCAGAGCATGCTGGAGCATCCTGATCACCAAAATGTAAACAGGCCCTAATTCCTTGTTTAAGTGCCTTCTTCTGCCTTCTAAGCCGGTATTCTGGCCATCAAATCCTAACAAATTTTGGTGGTAGAAGCACTAGAGAAAAAAAGAAAGAAATGAAGTTTTCAGAGTACCAAGCCATGCAGAAATCGGAATAGATAATGCAAATGAAGGATAGCTAAGAGGTTCTTCTGGGTTTGAAGTTTAAAAAGAGGCCTTAGTTTAAATAGATTCCAGTTCCCAAAACACATCAGCACATGAAGCTCACATCCAGATTGACTTCCTAAATTTTGACGTTCAAGTGCCAAAAATGAAAACTGCGGTAGTCCAAAGAGGCATTCCATGTGCCTGCAGCAAAATATTCAGAAGACCCCAGTTTGCAGAGTTTATACACTGTTAGTCATCCTCTGTCAGGCAGCGCCATCCACCTGGGTAAAAATAGGAAAAGGGAAATCTGATTGAAAAAAAAAAATAGTTCTAGAAAAACAGCCACATCAGAACTTAGGTCTGTCTCTAGTATCTTTCATCAGCACTCTATTATGATTGTCCATAGCATGAAGATTGCCTTCAGGCTATCAGCCAGGGTATGCATTAATGGGAAAATTAAATATGCACATCATGCCTCTGGTTGGTCTCTCTGCCCACCCATTGGTATTAAGTAGAGGTGTCCAATAATCTGCCTGAGGGTGCAGATTCCAATGATTTGAGTCAGGTTATCAACTGTCACTGCACTGCAATGGAAATATTTCAAGTAATTCACCTTGTGGTCCCAGTTTGAATTTTGGGAACTGGCCCATCTCTAACACAATGCCCTCGTTTTGCTTAGACAATCAATAGCTTAAGTAGCAGGGAGGAATAATTCATATCCTCAACTCCTGTTTTATTTCCACTTTTAACTGTATTGTATTGAAATGGCTACACGGCTGATCAAATAAAATCTATTTACATATCCTCAACTGAACTGCATACATATAGCATATGTGTAGCATTTTGGGCATATGTACTGTATATCATAGTGCCTGACACAGATATGTAGACCCATGGAGCAGGTAATGAAAGCAGCTTTTCGTCAACACTCCACCACCACCAGAAAAAATAAATAAACATCCAATACTTTTCCTATCTGATCTTTTTCTTTAGTTGTAAATGTACCTGTGGGTCAACATAGTGACATTTTAATAACTAGCTCAACAAGTTCTCAACCCCCAAAACTGAACTGAAACAAAAAGAGCAATAATGGTCACCAGGGCATCAGAGAGGAAGGACAGTGGCATAGAACTCAGATCTGAAGTACAGCAAATGCAAACATGTACTGAGTTTGATACATTGCTCTCCTCCTCCTCCTCCTGTCAGCCATGAGAATGAAGCAGGGTTGAGAATGAAAGCATCTCCAGATGTTGTTCATGGTTGATTCTTCACTGTAATGTAATCAGGGCTCCCATGGCTGCACATTTGGAATATTGTGTAAAATTCTGGTCACCACACCTCAAAAAGGCTATAGTGGTACTGGGGAAGGTGCAGAAAAGGGCAACCAGAATGATTAAGGGGCTGGAACACCTCCCTTGCAAAAACAGACTGCAACGTCTAGGCCCCTTCAGCCTTGAAAGATGATGTTTAAGAGGGGACCTGATTGTGTGATATAAAATCATGTGCAGTATAGAAAAGGTGGATAGAGAATGGATGCCTAAGTATGTCTTTCAGGCTGGGGGGACAAGCAGGATGCCTCTAAGGTCATTTGCTGGGATTTGAGAGTGGGATAATGTTTTGCCCTTAACTTCTGCTTGAAATGCCTGTGAGCAATTTGTGGGCCACTGTATGGAACAGGATGCTGGACTATATGTGCTTGTGGCCAGATCCAGCAGGGCTAGTTCCAATGCTAGGCATGTTCTTATGGCTTTTTCAACAAGTTTCTTCTCGGAATGTGCCCTTGTTGGGTTGGGTCAAGTTCCATCTAGGGTGGCAGCATATCCAGCAACAGCCAAACAGGCTCATAAAGCAGTCATGAAAGTGGCAAGCATGCCATGGTGGCCTAGACATCCAATATACTGCTAGCAGATCTAAGAGTACAAGTGCAGGAATCTGATTAAAAGGTCCCCATGCCAAGCCGCTACCAGGCATTTTCCAGCTCTGAACATCCCTTGCCAGAGTGCGTTTGAACATGTCCAAAAGAGTGGCTCCAAAGTGCCTAGGAGTTGCCTTCATGTACTTATCCCTTCTCTTATCCACTTTGCTTAGCCTAGAATGTTCATGAGATGGGGGACAAGCAGACTGACTTATGAACGGTCCCTCCTGGGAACCATCTGTAAGCTGTCTCTGAGCTGCCTCAGAGGAGCTTTTTTCACTACATGAGCCACCATCATCTAGGGAAGTGTAAGGAAAGCTTATCCATCCATCCATCCATCCATCCATCCATCCATCCATCCATCCATCCATCCATCCATCCATCCATCCATCCATCCATCCATCCCAACTTCTCTTCAAAACTAAGTTGTCCACAACAGGATATGTCCTTCACCCTCTTGTCCCTCAGAAGCTGTTTCAAAAAGTGAATCATCCAGCCAGTCCTTACTTATTCTTCATCTGGAAGAATTTATTCTGGATTATCCAAATAAATTAAGTGCTGTCTGGATTTGTGGAACAGATTTTAAGCTGCCCCAGTGAAAAACTTCAATCACTGCCTTCCTTTTTTTAAAAATAAAGTTATGCAAACCACCTTCAGTCATATCTGTTATTTTGTCTTCCCTTTCAGGCTATTGTCAAGGGACTCCAGGGTCACACGGTTTAATCCAGCTTCAGTCCACTTTCAGAGTGAGAGAATATATCAGCAAAGCAACAAGCTGTTATCTTTCAGTGTTAAATAACTCAGAAAATTCACCTTTGGGACAGATAATGTGGAAATAAAATTACTGGTCACTTTGTTCTCTCGCTCTGAAGGTAGATTGAAGTTGAATCAAACCTTAGATGTGACCACAGCCCAGGTCTAGTTTTCAAGGTTCTTTCTTGTTAAATCATAACTAATCAGTAAGTTTACAAGCAGAGGACACATTAACATGGAGGCCTATCTTCTCACAGGCCTTCTTAAGAGATCCCTGTCCTCTGTGGAGTACAAGGCTTACAACACCCTATTCTGAACAAGGAAGCTCAATTTAGCTGTCATGGTTACTAGCTGTGTGATAGATTGCTCATCCATATTGGAGCAATGAGCTCCATAAATTAATCTTGTTATGTTTGAAGAAAACCTTTCAGCTTCAGATTTTATTATGGCCATTGACCTAAAAAGTACAGTACTTTGGATCGTAGTACAATGATATATGCAATGCAAATCATAAGCTACAGGGCCAGCATCTGTTAAAATCAATTTTCTGTACCTTATATCAACTACTTGGCCAGTTGCTGTGTCCTTTAACTGGGCCATTCTCCCCTCACTGAACTTTGTTATAATTTAAATAAGCAGTTTGCCTTGTGGTGCCATTTTTTAAAACTATCTCTTTTTAAAATACGGGCTTTTAGCATGCAACAGGAGTTGGTGCAGTAGAAATGGCAAGGCAGGAACAAGATACCACTCAGAATCTTGGCTTTAGGTCCTCACACTGCATTTTTGTTCACTCAAAATCAAAATGTGGTTTGAAGAGGTCAAATTTGGGGTTTCAGTTGGAGTCTCAGTTCTGCCAGTTCAGCTGTGCTTGTCCTCAGTTTGATCTTTCACCTTTTCCCTTCTGGCATCTTTCCCCTTCAACTCCGATGAATGAAATGGGGCAATTCTAAGCATATCTCCTCAGAGGTAAATCTCATTATAGGATTCTTTTCCAAGTAAGGCCCCTAAGCATGTGCACAAGTTCACTGCAAAACTATCCTCACTCTTCTAGTTTGGAGCAGTTTGGCTTTTCAAAATGCAAGAAAAATGCACTGGAAGCTTGGCTGCCAAACCACCAGAGCTAGGGAAATAGCAGCTATGCTAAACTTCCAACACATTTTCCCAAAAAGCCAAACTACTCTGAACTAAGATGCCTTAGACGGTTTAATACTGGAGATATACAAAGTTCTGTTTGTGTTTGAAATTTTCATTTGAATAGTTCGTGTTTGAAGCTGTTTACACTGAAATGGGCATGCAGCAGTTCTTGAATCAGGAAATTTGGTTGAACCAAACTTGCAAAGGTGGACAATTCAGTTGAAAGAGTTCACGTCCATTGTGTTTTTATTCATGTTCATTGTGTTTTGAAAAAAGGGTTTTTTTTCAATGCGGAAAAATGGTATTTTTTCAAACTTTCAAAAAAAGTATGAAATAAAATTTGGACAACTTTTTGATTAAATGGTTCGCTGTTGAGGTGAACAAATGGGTTTGTTGGTGAACATGTACTCTTCCGTGAGTATTCTGTTGGATACTGAACAGATGCACATTTCTAGATCGGCTACCATAATGAACAGAAATCCAAAGATATATACAATAAAACATAATTTAAAAACAGGCATGTGCAATGTAGGGCCCCCTCCTTCAAACAGCTATTTCTGCTCTCAAGTGCAGGTTCTGCTGGGAAGTGGAAGTAAGGGTCGGTATGATCTAATTTTTGCCACTTGGATAGTTGGAGCAGCTGAAGGACTGAGCTGAGTAGATATCAGCTTGTTACAATGCAAGAGTACATTGCATGAAACCTCTCTCTTCGACACAGTCCATGCCTGGAGTGGTTGGTTGGTAGGCAGGCAGGCAGGCAGTATATGATAATGCACTATATGGCTACTCATGATTGGACCACCTCCATCCCCTGCATTCAGCATAACCTATTCCAACAGCATCTCCACTGGCTGGGGAACAGAGAGTTGCAACAATTTGACCAGTGATACTTCATAGCAATCAGTGTTGTCATTACTACTGTTGCCATAGAACCCGTAGGAATAAAGATAAAGCTAGGATGGCTAGGACAGAGATCAAAAGCATGCACAGAGTGCATTGATAAAGAACAAGCTCAGCAAACAGCCAAAGTCTGTGGCAAAAAGATAATCTCACTCATTGGTAGCTACATCTCTGCAGGAAAGATATATTAGGAATGTGCAGTGTTTACCTTAGATATTAGCACATGTTATAAAACAAAATCAAGAGGGAGGGAGGGGAAGAAAGCCATTCATCCGAACAAATAAAAGCTTGTAAAGAATTTGGACAATGAAAGGAATAAGCGTATTCCTTTCCATTTCTTTTAAATCTATTTTATGTAATGCTTTTCAACATTAGCCCTTGCTACTTAGAGTCTGATTACAATGAGCTATTTTTATGCTTACCATTGAGATTAGAAAAGCACACTAACAGCTACAGAAGTCTGAAACATTCTGCTGCTTCTTGCACACTGCAACATAATAATCCATTCATCCATGCACTTTTCCAAACACAGTTACAATTAAAATAATTTCCATGCAGTATATTGCAATATTTTATGCTTTAATTTTTTGTAAGAACTCTCCAAGTTTTTAACTGAGTATTTCCTCCTGTGGCCTCCTGCTAAACTGTTCAAACTTCTCCCTATGTCAGGGATAAGGAAAGGTTTTCTACAGTGGTTCCCCACAGTGGAATGCCCTTACAAGAGACGCCTATATTCTGGCTGCTCTCTTAGTTTTCAGGCAGCAGCAGGCAAAAAAAAAGTTTGGTACTGACTATATTAAACTCTAACTTTGATCTGTGTGTTCAGCTGCTCCTCGTTGCATTTTTAAAAGCTTTTCCACACTGGCTGAACATATCTGTCTCTAAGGAAGTATGTAAATGTATTAAATAATCGACACACTGAACTCATCTCCATATGGGAACCCTTCAGGGCTATGCAATCAGCTGTTAGTCAAGTTATTCCCCATTAGACTTCTGCACCACAAAAGTAGGTGATGCAGCTGTGTGTGTTTTTCAGATGTGAGTTCCATTCAGTTCAATGGAACAGAATCTTGCAGAGCACATCCTGGTCTTTGATTGCAAACACTTGAGCAATGGCGCTGTTGAACTTATGACACATCCTGAAAAATTGATTTTTTGAGAAAAGGTAAGGTACACACAGACCCCAGTCCACAACTATTCCAGTGCATCCATTGGCAGATACTTTCAGGAGAAAAAATGTGCAAGTTATTTAGTATTATTCTGCTCCTAATTCAGAATGGATAGGAATAATCCTGGTTTGGTGAAATAAACCCTGGTTTGGGGCATTGGCTGTTTTTAGTTTCAAAATAATGGTTTGCTTTTACGGACTGCATTTTACTGGACGATACGTCTGGATTCTGCAGGTACAGTGGTCAGTGGTCATGGCCCTGTGCATTTTCCTGTTGACTCACAAGGCACATAATGGTCATATCAGTTCATCCAGTCAAGCAAACTTCACTTTCAGATTCACTTTGGCAGTATAAAGAAAAGAGCTAGACACAATTTGCGACAGAATCATTCTTCCTAGGCCTACCTAGGGATGTTTTGACAGAGTCCAGAGTCACTGGCTTTCTAGCCACACTTAACCTGAATTTATTACCGCTTGTACAGGCTGCCACACATGCTTTCCACAGCAGCAATCATTTCCACAAACTATGCTGGACAGGCACAGCACTCACAATATATAGAGAAAAGGTTTCACCCTCATAAAGGAGGCTTTCTCCAGTAGCAAGTTATTCACTAATTAATACACACATTTCAACCCCCTTGTAAGCAGACATACTCAAACAGCTGTAGTTCTTTTTATAGCAACAGAATCTTCTTTGGTACATGCTGAATGTTAACACTCTCAATTTACAGGGCATTAGTAGCCAGAGAAGGATTTCCACAATACCTACTACAAGTATAGTTATACCAAGGTGGTAAGGGAGATATATATAATGTGGTAAGCCATGGCCACTATCTTCACTAAAATCCCACTATGGTTTCCCCCTTCTTGCCCCTAATTCTGCTGCTATATCTTCTCCAAGTACTCCATATCTTCTCCTAGCCCCCACAACTTGCAAACCTCACTCCACCAAGCCCTACAGCCTGTAACCTTCTTTCTCTTTCCCCTTTATCCAGGGTCTCAATCTATGCCTTTTCAATTTCCAGAACATTTCTCCTCCCAATTCCAAGACTGAAAATCCTCTATTTTCCATCTAGCCTGCAAACTTTCCCTCCAGCGGTCATCCATTTCTTCCTCTCTAGTTCTGCAAACTTCCACTTTGCTCTGTAGAGGGCTCTTTCTCCAGCTGGTAAGTGTGTCTGTCTGCATGCTCCGTAGAGGGCTCTGGATACAACTCAGAAGCAGAGTTTTTATAGATATACTAAAGTATGTGTTAATGAGAAATATAAAAGATGCAAGAGGAAGGACTCAATTAATGGGCACCTGATTCAGAGAAGCACACAAACCTACACACCATTTAACTTGAAAATGAATTTGTAATGCAATATAGTCCTTGAAATGTCTGCAGTAACTCAAACCCCAAGTTTCTTCAGGTGTTTGTATTTATTTCCCAAGATTTATTAGATCTGTTCCAGAACAATTGAGTTGATGTATAAAACACATACATATGTTTCAGATGGCTATCCTGTACATGCTTATCCAAGATCCTTTAACTTCGTGGGACTTGCTTCTGTGTAAGATGAATTCTGAGCACAGGATTGAGCAGTTGTGGAATTGATGGCAATAAAAATGAAAAAAGTTGAAACAAAGCATTGCAAGCTAGCTTGCAGCATTCAGCAGAAAGGACAAAAACAAAACAGCTACTTTACACTAGATGCTTAAAAAGCTCAGGTAATAGGTGATCTCAGAGTTGGCACCCATGTGAGTATATGCACAGAGAACATAGTAGAAGAGAGATAGGTGTCATAGATCTTTTTGCCAGAGACAATTAGCATAAATAACTGACAATGCAAGGAGAAATCAGATATAAAGGATTTCTGAAGATGACACTTCTGAAGACTTGTGAAGTTTCAGTAGGTCACTGTGAAAGACAACTGGCAGGCCAACTAACTATGCAATAGGGGATTTCAGATATATTTCAAAGGAACCCTACATTGTTAACAAGGACTTTTGTTTTTAAAGGTGAGAGTACTTTTCACTGAGCTACATGACCAGAACTTCTGGGTTATTAAAATGGCTTGCCTTCTTTTCTCTTTCAGTCTTTGGAAGGAGAAAACTAGGGTTGGATGTAAAGAAGGTCCCTAAATAATGTCTTTAGAAATAAGGTTGTATGAAATGTCAAGGGAAGATTCCAACTGAGAAGATTCCATAACCAAACAGAACAAACACTAGGAAGAAAAAAATGTCCATAAGGTCTGAATTGCTACAGAGCTCCAGATCTAAATGCTTTGAGAATAAGGGAAGAGAGATGAACAGTAGGCTGAACTATACTTAATATTTTATTAGTTTTCTCAGACCTTCTTCCAACTTTTTAGAGCTGATTTTCTCTCCAGCTAGTCAACTTTCTCTTGTACTTTCAGTCTGAAGCCAATTATCCTGGGCTGATAGAAAAAGAGAAATATTATAGCAGATATCCTTCATCTTCTTTTGCTTAATAAAAAAATAATAGTTTCTGAACTAAGTTGCTTGCTTTCTTTTTCTTTCTTGTCCTCAAACTTGTTTTCAGCCTCAAAGTAATAATTGGATACAATCATGCCAGGAAGAAGTACAAATTCCAAGAGGCACAGATATTTGGCAAGTTAATGGTATCTTGAGACATTTTCTATTTTTTATTGCTTAAAAAGTACATCAAAATATTCAAAATCATAAAATACCACAAAACATTCTAATTACATTATCCATTTTCTAACACATTTCCAATTTCCAACAACACCTATGCTGTCTTTACTGCTTATGATACAATCTTGCATTAGATATATATTATGTGACATTCAGACAAAAGAAGTGGAAGAGAATGATCGCTTTATCCAAGGGCTCACGGGAGCAGAATCCCTTTGTTGCTTAGATCAATAAGGAAGCTCAATCCAATAGCTTTCACCTGAAGCAGGAAGTATCACATGAATTTCTCCAGTCAATTATTACTAAGATGCAATTGGTATGGATGACCTCTTTTCCATGCCACATTTGACCAGTGTCAAGTGCCAATATGCAAACTGAGTTTCCATGATTCTCAAGGGTAAATTCAGGATGTAATGCAAACTTGTTGAAAACACCTCCAATACTCATGACAGTTATACTAGGTTGTATGGCTCATAGTGCATTAAATGTGGGAATGTGCTTAATAACTTTACAGTGCTCCCTTTGGGGAGAACAGGAGACTGAGGTCATGGGAGCTATCTTCACCCAAATGAGGAAGATAATATGTCTGGGACATGATGCATTTTCAGGTCGGCATCTCTTACTCCTGGGTAGTAGAAACTGATGCAAAGACCAGACCTAAGCAACTGTGGGGTGGGGTTCAAAACTCTTTGAGAAATCATTGTGAAATTAATGGGTTAGGTACAGAGTTTGATAGGGTTGGACCACTAGAGCCTCTAGAAGTTTCTTGTTCATTTTCTGGGTAATGTTTGAGACAAGCAATATTGCTTTCTACTTCCAAATTGGTCTTCTCTGGTTCTAGTATGAATGTGGGAAATAATAAGATCCACTGGTATTCATTTGTAGAATCTCAACTGTTGAAGGCATGTGTCCACCCAATCATCAAGTGAACAATTAGTTGAGATCATATAACTGCTTGCACACGAAATCGCATTCTTACTTCAGGGGTTTGGGTTCTACAGGTGACCATCAAGAGATGGGGCTATTTTGTACAGTCTCATGTCCCATAATAATAATGCCTAAAAAGGACTTAGAGACATTTTGAAATGAACTCTTCATGACTGTTTCAAATGGTTGCACTCAGATGACTGCAACAAAACAGGCTGAATACATAATCCCTATGCTTGGATTTAATTTATGCTATATTTACATATATCACCACATAATATAGTCTTTTATCTCCCCAAGTGTCATAGGATATGGAACCAGGGGTCTGACTACACCTAAGCTTTAATCCAACCTTCAGTGTGAAAGAACATATCATCAAAGTAGCAACAATTTTCCCTTCTACATTATCTAACCTAGTAGTAAATCTTCCTTTGGTCTAGATAAAATGGAAAGAAAACAACTGGTTACACTTTGCTATAAAAACATAAGATGAGCTCTGCTGGTTCAGACCACAGCCCATCTAGTCCAGCATACAGTCTCACACAGTAGCCCACCAATTCCTTCTGGCCACCTCAAGCAGAAGACAAAGGCAAAACCTTCACCTGCTCTCAAATCCTTGTAATGGTCTTTAGAGGCATCCTGCCTGCATCTCCAACCTGGAGGTGGTGCATAGGCATCCATTCTGGTAGTCACTGATACACCTGTCCTCTATGGATTTGTCTAATGCCTTCTTAAAGCTATCCAGGATGGCTGCTGTAACTCTGAAGGTAGATTAAAACCGGTGTAGATGTGAGTAGCAAGATACTTAGTTAAGGTTACCACCAGATGACAAGAAGCAGAGCTAGATTTAAGCAAGCCCCAGTGGTGGCATCTTTCTAATTCCCATCAGATGAGAGGAACAGCCCTCTATATTTAGCATTCCCAGTTTAGCACAGAGAGGATCACCAGTTTTACCACATATCTGGAGGCTGCCAAAGACTCGGTTTATTGGAGAAGGACTTTCAGTTTATAACCAATCATTTCATTATTTTGCATTTTAGTTCTCTGAGTTGAATCTCCTTTCTGCAGACTTTTAACCACCAGGATAGACAACGGCAGTAGTGTCTTTGCACTGCTGCTGCTGCCTATCATGTTGGCAAAACATCAACATAAAGAAGATTCATCCTGGAGAACTCTGTTCTCCTGGGTTGCAAATGTTCTCTACTATAGCAAGATCCTACAGGGGATCAGTTTACTGTTGTGATCAAGATTCTATTAGTTCTTTGAAAGTGTTTTGTATGTAAATCACTGAGATTTTTTTTAATGATGTGTTCTTGCTATTATCAGTAAGCTTGTCTTTCACCTCCTGCTTGAAGTAGAGTGTTCTCCACAATGGACCAATCCAAGTGGTGCATGGAGCTAGGTATCATTTTGCCAGGATCTTGGACAGGGCCCCAGAAAAGCCCAATTTTCAGCATGCTGCAGTAATCCCCCCAATCTGAAACTTCGGAGACCAGGGAACTTTCACTTCCAGTCTACAGAGTTGGCTTGGGATGGGGCTTGCAGCAGAGCATCCCATGGCCCTCAGCAACACCACTGTCTACCGCTCCAGTCTTTGACCCAGATGGAGCAGTTCAGCCCAACAGCAGCATGTGCATCATGTGCAAGGCATGCAGTGGGGAAGCAGTTCCCCTTCTACATTATCTAACTGAATCCCCAGCTCTCAGTTCCAATAGCCATCTCCACTGGTTTCCACAAAGGTATGAGCAACCTGTAGAAAGACTGGCTTTGCCATCAGAGAGAGCTGGCTGCCTTAAATGGCAGGACCAGGGGAACATTGGCCAAGTGTTGAAGGATAGCAAAGTGTGTTACAAATGCCAACCCTTCAGGTGCAGGGGAGGTACCTACTGGCACCCCAGTTGGCATTTAGGATGGAATGAGCACACCTTTGTCCTGCATTAACCTGCATAAGAGGAAGCCTTTGAGGTCTTCAGTTGCTGGTGATAATACAGGAAGGGAGGCTGAATTTAGAAGTACTAAACAGAGGCAGACAAAAGAGAGAGCTGAAAGTCATGTGATCAGATAAAATACCCCCCAAGGCTAGATTTGGCAATAGGGTACCAGATGTCTACCCCAACCCAACCTTGCATGGAGTCTCAAACCACTTAACCAAGTTGAAAGAATAATTCAGGGCTTTTCTTTTCAAAAAGAAGTTAGGAGTGACCAACAAACACTGTTGATTCCACAGCATTATGGAGCAGGTTTCAACTTAAGTGAAAAACTGCTCTCTTGGCAACTGGTCAACGAAGTTTTGGAAGGTTATCTACACTAAGCTGACACATGTGTTTTTCTGAGGTAGGAGCTAAGGCACTGTCCTGGCACAGCCATTCCAACTGTCTGCTGGAATTCTTCTCCCAGCTATAGCCAGTATTCCTGGAGTAAAACGGATCAGAGCTGGATTCCAAAGGCAGTTCTGTTCGCTGCATGCTGCTGAAGGTCACTATGATACTGGGAATCTGGGTTGCAGATGGTCTGTAACAGGAATCATCTTCTCTCATTCCAAATGGATTCAGGTCTTCACCTGCCTTAAGCAAGTACTAGAGAGGGACAAAAAGAATATAAACAGAGTCAGTAAGCAGCAGTGGTTCATGGACCACTTCAGTGAAGAGGAAGAAGAGTTGGCTTTTCTACTCCACTTTTCTCACCCATTTAAGGAGACTGAGAGCAGCAGACAAAGCTTTATGTTCTTCTCCACACAACAGAACACCCTGTGAGGTGGGTGAGGCTGTGAGGGCTCAGAAGAGAGCTGTGACTAGGCCAAGGTCACCCAACTGGCTTAACGGGGGAGGGCAGAACTGAACCCGGTATTCCCAAATAAGGGTCTGTCTCCCTAACCATTAGACCAAATTGAATGTGGAGGGACAAGAATCCAGTTAGAAACCTCACACTGATCTTGCTGAACTATATTTTGGGTGCATACAGGCAGCTCTAATGCTGCACTGCTGCTGCCAGTCATGTGACTAGTCACATGACAATTGATCATCCGCACCAGCGGCAGGGAAAGTGTGTTATATAAAGCTGCCAGGTGACACTCTTCCTGTGCAGCTTCCATGATGGTAAGTGGCTGCACAGGGACTATGCAGTATTATAGCTGTCTGGAAGGAATCTAAGCTGTGGCCTGAAAGATAGTTTGGGAATATAAAAGCAAGGTCTTCCAGCTGAAGCTGTGCCCCATCTCCATCACTCCCATAGCTACTGATCCAAAGGTCACCACTGTCCTTTGATATTATCACAAGTAGATTCTGATCAAACTCAAATTAAAAAATGACCCTCCTGAACACAGCAGATGCTAATGGAAAAAAAGCTTATTGGATAGAACTGGGCAAGCTTCCAAATGGAAGCCTTTCTATGATCTCTCCAAAACGCATTGTGATTGACATCAGATGGAAATGTGGTTTGAGATCAAATTTTGGATTCTTCATTCCACCTTCATCACCCTCACACTCCTGATCTGCAAGCTGTTGCAGAAAACTCTTAACAGCAAGCAACATGCCTAGCCAATCTTCCAAAAAACTGAAACCAAGCTATTGTTTACCCATCCAACCAAAAGTTCCTCTTTTTTTTTAGGTTCACAAATCCTTCCCACTCCATCACCTGACATTTGTTATTTGTTTTTTTAAAGCTTCACTAAATGTTCCTACCAGATCTTTAGGCCATGATTTACAGGCAGGCCCACTTCCTTTTGTGCATACTGGAAAGATGCTTCCTCAACCTAATACCTCTGAGAGGCGCATTGTCCACACCTGCCAGAGCTTGTTGCTAAAAAAAGGACACAACTCACCAGGCTGTCTTCAAAGATGTAGGTCTCAAAGGGCAAGTCCTAAAGAAACAAGATTAACAATGGTGCAAAGTTTTCCAGGAATGTGAGCACAGTGGTCTTGTATTTCTTAACTGGACTGGTAGTTCTCCAGAACCATTAGTAGGTGTGCAGAAGATGGAATTTCAGCAAGTGAAGAAGATTAAAACAATGCTTTGTTTTGCACCTGGCCACTCACATATGTATTGCATTACAACCTTTTCCAGGGCAAACTCAAGTTCATCTGAGTGCATCAGATAGTGTACCTTCACTGCCAATTTCTGTATGTATTTACTCAGAGTTAAGTGCTGCTGGAGAGCAATGCAGCTTCTGGGACACTGCCTTCTTAAATGATTCTCACCCCAAATAACCAGCCAAGTATCATGGGAGGTGTGCAGATGACGCATATCCATGATCCAAAACTACAGGGGGTCTGCTTTTCAGCTGCACACCAGAGTGCAGTGTTGAAATATATACACAGCCAAGTCTTGTGGCTAGGAACTTTCATGCCTAGCCATCAAGGGTGTGTGAGGAGGTGGCTGTGAAGCTCACACAAGTTTCACAGCCGCAGAGAAGTATGAGCCAGATTAGCGCTGCCAATGAAGATAGTGCTGATATGGCCCACACCTCCACACAATTTGGATTAGTGAATCTGGTTATTTCGGATCCACACTGATCCTGATCAGACCAAGGCAAGTGCAGAAAGGCCTTTCTTTTCTTCCAATCTAGCCTGTACTCTACTTCTACATTCCAATAAGCTGGACCCAAAAGAACTAGACAGAGTTCAGATATTTTGATTTTTTTTTAAAAAAAAACCTCTTCACCTGTTCAATTCAAAAAATTTTAATTCACAAAGGCTCAATTCCAATCTACCAGCAAATACTGCTGAAAAGCCTCTGGTAAGGTGAAGCAAGTTTTTTGGTAGCATTTACCACACCAACTTTGATTTGGAAAAAAAATGCATTCAAGAAATAGAGACATTAGCATCACTTGGGCAAAATTACACAAACCTTATGTGATGAAATGTGAATATTGCATGCAAGTAGTGCAAAGTATACTCTAAATGGGTGGCATTTTTAGTACCATCATGGGAAAACAAAATGGCACTTGCTTTTACTACCCTGGAAGGGGTGGCTAGCCCATATGGCCAAAGCAGTCAGGGCCTTTTTACCAGTAGCTCAGGGCTTGAGACTATTCTTTCACCTTAGTGTTGGCTAGTGTGCTATGTTTACTAGGTGAATTCTCATTTGAGTTTGCATAGAACTATAATCTTATAGTACCCTGACTACTATTAGCACTGTCTACTCTGATCTCTAGTATAACTTCTTTTCAGCTGCCGTACTTTCCACAATACCAATCCCCACAGGTACTTGCCACAATTGTATCCTGCCCTGTCCTGCCAGGCCAGCCTCCTCCTCTGAGGATGAAGGAGTGGTGCCAGTTGCCCAGCAGCCTGAGCAGCAACCTGAGCACAGCAGCCTGGGACCAGATCTGAGGGCACACTCTAGAAGCTCTGGGAATGAGAGCTTGGACAGTCAGCCTCAGGCATGCCCATCCCCCCCCCCATCTGCTCTGGCAGCAGCAGCATCCCAAGGAGATCTCAGTGTCTCGGCCAAAAAGGGTGTGGCGCTGAGTCGCCTACTTAACTCAGCAGCACTCGCTGGTCTGATGTTGCAGACAACACTTATGCAACTCTGTGTTTTGCCCCTGAAACTGACCCCTGGGCTTTGTTACTTGTCTCTGTTGAACTTCTGGAATCCCCTGACCTTGGACTGCCTTGACCTTGCCTTCTCTTGAGCCACAGTGGACTACCATGAGCATGCATGTGCATTTTCCTCACTGACTTAGCCTGCCTGAGACACCACATAACCCTAAATACATTTATTTGGGAATCATCACCTTTTTCTACTGTATACATGTGTTCTTTTTTTAAGTAAGAAAGGGATAATAATATTTGCTTAATTGTAATTATGTGTAGGCCTGGCTTAACGCACTCTACAGTGGGCTTTTTCATACTTCATTTCCTTGGGAAAGTATCCCAGAGAGGTGAAGATTAGGGACAGAGGCCAGCATTCACGTTGTGAAGGCCAGCTCCATCTCAAAGCTTCCTGGCACTTAAGTAAGTGCCATGGAAATGTGATCGCTCCCATCTTGCAGGGATTGCCTTGCCAGAGCAATGGCCATGCACGACATGCTACAGCAATGAGTGATGGAGCACAAAGCTGTGGCTGTGCCACACATTCCCACACACTCTTTGCATGGATTTGGGACTGAACTAGGAATGTGACCGTGCTCCTAGTACGCTCCTAGGGCCTGTCCCCAAGGAATAAAAAGTCTGCCAAGACTCTCCTTTTGTCTCTGAGCGCCCCCAAGCCAGGGTTTTTAACGAGGTTCCAGCGCTACAAAACGTGGAAATCGCGCGACAAAATACATGCACTTTAAACAACTCTTCCAGCGCTCTTTCTGTAAGTCGCGGGTTTTCCTCGCTACATTTACCTTGAGGACGCTCCGTGGCAAAAGGGGCGGGGATTGCCGCCTGCACACACAGCAGAAACACAAGCAGCTTCACTTTCTAAAGCTCAGAACTAAAGAGCCAGAATCACGCAGAATTGCAACATTGTTGCAATCGCTGTGAGGTGTGAAATGGGTGGATTATTGCGAGGGGTGGATTTTAAAGCGATAACAGGGAAAGTGATGAGTGAATGAGCGATCGTGCGCTGGACAGGGTGGATTTTTGAAAGCAATAACAGGGAAAGTGGTGAGAGTGAATGTTTTCCAGCACGAGAAGCCATTTTGGGGGGGGGAGATCTGGGAGACGAACAGAGAGCCGATCGCTGTTTCTCCTTTGCACTTGTCAGGGATTGTCAGTGAATGTTTTCCAGCACGAGAAGCCATTTTGGGGGGGGGGGAGATCTGGGAGACGAACAGAGAGCCGATCGCTGTTTCTCCTTTGCACTTGTCAGGGATTGTCTTCCTGGTTGTGGCCACACCGAGCGCAGTCCCTCCCCATTCCCGCTGGCACCCTATGAACAAGAGCAGGGGCGGGGAGAAAAAGATGCGCACAAAGAAAACAGGGATCCTATGGGGACGGAAGGTGCGTTAAAAACACGCATTTTCCTGAGCCTCATGCAGACACTTATTCCTGACTTGCATGGCACTTTTAAAGTCCACTTCAATAGAGTGACAGTAGAGTGACAGTGGAGAGGTAAATAAGTCTTTTGGGGATGCAGCCCTAGTATAGCTGTGGAGTACCATTTTGTGCTCCGCAGCTACTGGCATTCGGGAAATAGTCCCCCACCCTCAGAGCTTCTCTGGGATGCAAGTAGCTCCATAAAGTGTGTGTGCTCTATGTCATAGCATCCCTGGACTTCCCAGTTTGCTGAAGTGCAAAAAGGGCCAGTGATTTAGGAGACAGCCTTGGTCGGCCCTAGATCACTTAGGTCACTCAGGTGCTAACACCTGAGACGTTTTCGCACGGGGGTGTTTGGAACGCGCGGGAGACAGCCCGGAACGCGGCAAACGCATTGCCGCCGCGGGGCTTGCGATCCGACGTATCCGGAGCTGTCTCTCGCGCGTTCCAAATGTAGAGCACTTTGAAGTGCTCTACATGCGTTCGGGCGCGGACGAACTGCCCGCAGGCGTTCGGGAGGAGAAGGATTCGCGCTTGCTTCTCGCTCCCGAACAGCCGCGGGCCCGCCTCCCCCGCTGGCGCAGGTTTGGCAATCAGCTGTTTGACAATCAGCTGATTGCTGATCTGTCTCCGCAGCTGTCTCCGCGCCCCTGGCCGGCCTTTGCCGGCCAAGACAGTTCCGGGCGCTTTTACCGTTCACACACAGGCGCGCCGGAGCTGTCTTAAGCTTCCCGCCTGAACGCGTTCCGTTTGGAACGCGTTGCAGTGCGGAAAAGCCTCTGGACTCTTTGATACTTCTTCTATCATGCAATACCATCAATGGTCATCTTAAAGGTTCTAGACTTAGGCTTCAACCTCGCTGCAATGGAGAAAAGTATGTATAGGCCTCAACATTAAATGCATATCTACACACTGACTTTAATGACAGACCTGTCAGGTAAGTAAACCACCACTCCTCTTTTACAGAAAAGAAAAGAAGCTGTAATATGGCCGCTTAAGGCTTGAACTCTTCTACTAGCAGTTTCACAATCCCATCTGTGCTGAGTGAAAACCAATCACTTGCTAAATAGTATGAATGAAGAAACTAGTTGCTACTAATGAAGGAGGTTATAGCTGAGGAAGAGGGAGAAATCTGTTCTTATTTTAATATGAGTTTTTCTCATTTGCAAACTGAAACATGCAAAATTCACATTTGAAATTTGTAATGCAGTTCTACAACAAATGGAGGGTATAGAAAGCATATAGAAATGTGCATGCAACAATCTGACTAATGACAACAGCATGCAAAAGTATACTAAAACTGCTTACAAAATCTATTAGGCAACAGTGTTTTCAAAGCACATTACAAAAATGAATGTCAAAGTACCTGTAATTTAAATAAATAAACAAATTAACAAACAAAGCAGATAAGCAAATGGAACAAACTAAACTTATGGTTTATCTGATCTATTTTATTGCTGGATGACTTCTGTCCTTGAATCATCAAAAGAAAACAATAATTGGGCATCACCGGTAAACAGCAAGGCAGAATTTTCACCTGAATCACACAACCCCTCTTGTCAAAGAAACATTTGTCAAAAGGAGGGATGCATGCAACAGAGAGCAAACGAGAGTGTATGGCATGGATTTAAACTCTTCAAAGTACACACTCTCTGCAAATGTACACTTGACATCATGGTAGAAATGTTATGCAAATTCCAGTATGTGTGGAAAAGCCCAAAGGCACCATTACATTGCTTCCCTTGTCAATACCACCCCTGAAAACACTGCATTGCATTTTCATAAAGCAAAGAAAGTATAATATTCACCTCTGCCATGGAAATGTCATCTGCATCCACCGAAGTCTACAAAAGGGAAGAGGAAGAAAAGATGCCTCATAGCCTTAGATATCTTAAAGCTTTTGCAGCCCTTTCCTGCTTTTTTCTATGGTTGTTTCTTCAGTTACGACCTTTTCACATTTGGGTTAAAAGAGAGGCGCAGGGTATGTGCGTTGCACAGAGTGTTTCCAACCAGAAGCAGCTCTGCGCTTGTTGGACCTTCCTCCAACTGGAGCATGTAGGACCTTCCTCCAACTATCCTAGACATTGAGCAAAGGGTGCATGGGTAGGGCAGCACAACCATGGTTGCATGCCATATCACCCAGTCACCACAGCAACAGGACACACAGATGTCTATTGCTGCTGTTGCCACAACAAGGATATATGGTGCTGGTATAGTAGCTTTCACATTTATCCAGCCAGGTAACTTTGGGATGGATTAAGTGTTCCAAAGTGTGGACACCTGATCCATCCCAAAGGTTTGCTATCCTTTGCATCTAACAAAGATGCAAAAAGGCCTATAGTCTGAATCAGAATATCCATCTCTAAGCCAGTTTGGGTCAGTTATTTTTTGATGGTTTTCACGGACCATTCACTGGACAATCAAAAAACAATACCCTTGAAACTGATTTTAAGAATTTTCCATCTTGGAACCAGGTAACAGATAAAGATAGACTGATCCAGCAATGTAAACCACATAAAGCTCCAGGATGGGACTTGGCCCCATTAGAACATCTTAAATACAACCTGAACTGGCAGGTTCCTCTTTTAGCAGCCCTCTTTACAGTGATAAATAATATAGGGATAATTCCTGAGGGCTGGAATAAGGCCATCGTTGTCCCAATTTATATAAAAAAGGTAAAATAGATGATCCAGCTAATTATAGACCAGTCCGCTTATTACCTATAATTGGGAAACTATATGCAGGATTTTTGAATCACAAACTAGTTGCGTAATCTGTCCCAAATGTTGATGGATCCGTTTCTGGACCAGAACAACAGAAGGCTGTTCTGGCCCAACTCCCATGTAAGCACCAAAGGAATCCTTTTTAGCAGCAAGGCCTGTTGCACTACTGGATTGGGTCTCCCGTGAGACCATGGAGATATGCAGCATCTGAATGCTTCCATGGTCCATTTTACCGTGGCCTAGTACACAGGTGAGCCAAAACAGGCAGTCATTTTGGGTCACCTAGACCAAATTGGTGCAGCCTATGCTCCATCCTGCGTGAATGGAGCATGCAAGGAAGGGACAATAACCCAGTTGTTGGAAATGTGGGGAGAAGGGATGCTGCTAAGAGGAGAAGTGGGCAATTGTCTGGTACTTGAACTGGCAGATAACCTCTGCCACTTCAGGACTTGGATCTTTTATGGACCCCTGATACACTGTACACTACCACCAAATAGCTTTCTTTCCATTTCAATAAGGTACCCCAATCCCATTGGCCCTCATTCCAGCAACAGCTAATAAAAAGAAGAGGATTGGACTTATTCTAATAGCCAATCCAAGAGAACAGCAACAGACACACACAAGAGGAATACTAATCATACATGAAGAAATGCATAGCATGCTGCCACTTTTATTTGATTCCAGAATTTCTGGAACTGTGAACACGCAAGAGGGAAAGCAGAGACAGCAGTGAAAGGGCACTATGTATCAAGTGCAAAAAGAGCTTCTTACACAAACAAAAGCACCCCCTGAGTTCCACATTTGGGGGGGAAGAGGTCAGAAGCTGAATGAAGTCTGTGTTTTGTTCAGAGGGTGGAGGGTGAAGGGAAAAGGAACGAAGCTAGCAATGGTGTCGGCTGCGCACAGCGCTGCTTTGTTCCCTTCTAGGCACTATTTATAGGAATGCATTATTTATGGAACATGACTGCGGTCGCAGAGAACTGAGGCAGCATTTTGAATTTTCCAAAACAAAACCCACTATGTGACAACAAGCCAAAAAACAAGAGTAGATATTTTTTAAGTGAAACATAGTCTAAGATATCCCATCCAAAAGGACTTTCTTTGAGTACAATGATAGGCAAGGATGAAGGATGCTGGACATAGGAGAAGGAGGAGGAGGCACCTCTCCCTTCACTGGGTGCCTCCTCCTTTGACTATGACGGCAATCTTATGTATGGAAAGAAAGCCCATAGAAAATATGTGTAGCTGTCAGACTGCATCACAAGCAGGAAAGGTGGTGGCTGTGAGGAATCACCCTAGCCCTAGTTAAATCAGCTCCAGGAAGATATAGATTAAGGTGTTGAAAAGGGAGGGATACTATAACCTAATACTTTCCCATGCATTTACATGTCCACAGCTTCTTTATTTTGGGTCCTATCTGCACTTACTTCAGTTAATCTATATTAACTAGATGTAGATAAGCAAGATCTATACTAGCTAGATCCAGATTAGCCTGATCCCGATCAACCACAGGAAGAGGCATCTGTATTGAGTGGGCTCTAGAACACCAAATGAGTGATAAAGAGTGCTAGCATGGATCTAGACAACATTTTTGATCTAGATCTACTCTACTCCCATGTAGGCTATAGGCGCAACCTCATTATAAGCTTAATCCAGTTTCCCTAAACCAAAATAATAGAACCGGATGCAAACGCGAATTTGCCTGTTCCCATTACTTTCAGCTTAATCGCGTTCGATCCAGATTCTGAGGATTGTATGTGGCATACGTGACTCAAGGGGGGACTCAAGTGGCTCCTTTCTAAAAGCTGCTTTTTGGGGCTGCCCTGCCCTCTTCCTCCTGGCGTGATCGTGCCACCCATAACGGACCCCTTCATGGAGCCTGGCCGAGTGGCTGCCACTTGCCTGGATGGAGGAAAAATGGCAGCGGGCAGCCAGCGATTCTCCCCATTGCCCAGGGCACACAGCAGCAATGGCAACTCAAGCCCCCTTGCTTTAAACATTCACACATCTCGCAGAACCTGCCCCTGCTTTCCTTTCCCCTTTAAAGGTCAGAACTCCAAAGAGCTAGAATTGTGCAAGATTTTCAACATTGTTATCAGGTGTGAAGTGTTATCAGATTGCTACAGTGTAGCGGCTTCCGTGAAGGTTGGATTTTTACACTGACATCACTGTCTTTGGAAGCAAGCTATTGGGGGAGGGAAACCCTAAACATGGATTCTCATCCCTTAAAATGGTAGGGTCCCCACAGTAAAAAATGTAACACGTATCAAGCGCACGATTCGGAGTGAGACCAGTTGAAATGAGGGTTAACATTTACAACGCTTTGGGGCGATTTAACACTCGGAAAGGGTGTTAAGCCAAACTGACATGGGGTCTGCGAGGTTTGAAACCGTATCGAATCCATAATAAGCTTGCCGTGGGGATTCGTCCTATGTGTTCTTAGCATCTCCTTAACCCAGATTAACAAGTGCCTTGGACCCATCTCAATTGTTTGTACCTCCAAGATTTTTGCAAGACAGTAAACACACAATGCTACATGCTGGACAGGAAACAAAAAGCAGCGTTGTTCTTCGAACTATTTACTGCGCCTCTGACTTGCTACAAAAACTGAGTTCTAGAATGTGAAGAAACTGGTGTAAATGTATGGTTAAGTCTTTAGACAGGAGACAGAGCAATTCTTTTAAGCAGTTATTTGCCAAATTTCATTCTATTCCAGCAGTTTTGGAAAGATTCTTGTATGTCACACAGTGTCACTAGCATTAGTCTTATGTTTGAGTTTGGTGTGGGCATCTCTTAATAAACTGTGTGTACCTCTTGCACAAATGGTATTTGTTACTTTATGCAGAAAGCAATTTCTCTTGTTAGTTTTACAGACATTTATGTGCTGCAGAACTTGCCAATGGCTAAAGCATGTATGAAAAGCATTATCAGAATACCAACCAAGTCCCATGTAGAACCCAGAGGCACTTCTGTGGTGGGGAAAGGCAAACATTGGAGATGTGACCCAGATCTGTAGCAGCATGTATGCATTTAAATGGCAACTGGCAATGCTGTAGGAGAAGAGAGAACAGAATGGAGTAGCTGAAGTGCATCAGAGGCAGAAGGCAGGCAGGTACTCTTAGCAACCACATCTAGTGGGCATCTGGGAAGCATTAGGGCCTTTATTAAATTGTCCTTGATCATAATGCAGAAGGCACTTTTTAGACTGAAATAAATGAAAAGATTAGGGGTGCACACAAATGCAATTTTTGGGATTCGATTCAATTCAATTTGAATAGAATATCCAAAAATTCAGTTTGATTCAAATCTTTAACATTTGAATTTAACCAAATTTGATTGAAATTAAGCAAATTCAAATCTATTTGTTTGGATTTTCTATTCAAATTTGCACTTAGGAATGTTGACAACATGCATCTGTATAGGTCCATATGCAACCTGTTTTTGTCCCATATGGATCCATACAAATGCATACAAATGCAAATGTCTGGACAATTTGAATGAATAGATCCAAAATTTGAAATTCGTTCAAATTTTTAAATTTGAATTTATGGACATTCGATTCATATTTGAATGTCGAAATTCGAACGAATTCGATTGAGTTTCAAAAACCTTCAAATATTTGTGCACACCCCTAGAAAAGATGTTTGTGTTATTATGAAAAAAGTAATTGGACCTACATCTGTGCTTCGCCTTGCCGTGATTTTGTCTCTGTAGGAAAACATTCTTTGTAACAGCATAGTGAGAAAATATTCATCACAAATGAAAGTTCACATGCAGGTTGCTCTGCACAAACCACTTCAACTCTCCTTATTTGAGTCTTATAATGGCAGATGTCAAAAAGAGACCAATGAGGATGTTCGGAGAGACAAGATGGCTAACAGGGAAACTTAGGGAACATGAAAACATGACATGGAATGATGGAAAGGTGTCAAAACTTGTGTTATTTCAGACTACAGTGTTTTGTTACCTTTTCAAAAATCCCTGAGTCATGGCTTCTCAGTTTAGATTTCACTTTGATGTCATCCATTTCTGCTGTGTCTTCACGCATTTTATAGGAAACAGACCCACTGGCACCCCTTGAGTTCAGACTAGAGACTTCTGCCTCCGAGTCAGTCCAATCCTGTAGTGATAGGCAGTCATAATGCTTTTAGATATTATTGATAGCTTTACGTACTTTCTCTTTTGTGCTTAGGTACCACATGGGTGTTATCACTGGGGGAAAGGAGGACAGAAAGGTGGAAATATTTTCAACAGATGTAATCATATGACCAGTTTATAGATTAAGGTCCTCTCTGCACTTCACCTACTCTGGAATATATCACAGGATGGGGGGGGGGGGAGGATTCTGCCTTCTAATGCAGACTATGGCCACTAGAGTGGCTGCAGAAAAATGGAATTCCTCTGAACCCAGATAAGAGCTCCAAAGACATCTAAACACTTGACTAGACCTTTTAAAAAGCCTTTTCTCTGCTCACTACCTGGTACTTTTTCCTCTCTTCCCCATTAGGGTAAACACACATTAGGTTATAAATTATTGTCTTTTTTTTTTTTTGCAGGGGAAGTGTGCATGCAGTCTCCCACTATCACAAATTATGCAGTCGAGTTTCCTGCATTTGAGGAAATTTCAGGGGTTAGCACAGCCAGAGTGCAATGGCTGAGCCTCACCCTGGGAAAACCTCCTTCATGATCAAGGTGTCTTCCCTGCCAGGTAAGCATTAATGATTAATAATTGTCAAAGGGTATCTGTTTTTCCTCTCAGGAAAAGCACTTTGCTCAAACTTTGAACTGAGAAAGATATATAAATCCAGCACTTGCAATAAGTCAATTCATGCCCTGGATTTATATCCCAACTCTAATCTACACCAAAGTCCTTTAAAAGTGCATTTTCTGGCCTGTAATGTGGATTAGAGGCACTAGTGTACAGAAACTGCTACCTCTAAGTTGTATTCAAGACACTTTTTTGGGGGGGTAGATGCAGTCTCTGTTGGCAGGTAAGATTTTGTAGAACAGGACACCTAGTGAAGAGAATACTGATCTGTTAAATCTGGTTCAGGAGTTGCAATCTTTGAAGACTGGTTTGAGAAGGTTGCTGCATTGTTACTACTACTACTACTACTACTACTACTACTACTACTACTACTACTACTGCTACTGCTACTGCTACTGCTACTACTACCCTGCCCTATAGTCGAAGGTCTCAGGGCAGGTAACAACTTTTAAAATTCAACATATCAAAAATTGTTCCTGCAAGAAAATCATATTGAAGTTTGCATCCTTGAGCATTTTATTTAGTTATCTCACCAACCTCTATGGCAATAGCCATGTCACTGCATGGTGTCAGTAACATGGGTCCTTTCCTTCCCAAGTGATAGCAAGTTTTGTATTTAATCTGTTGAGTGAGGTGATTCAAGGATGCTTTTAAATGTATAAATGTATTTCCAAAGTGATTAATAACATTACTTTTTTTCTAGGTTTGTGTGGGTATCAGAACAGAACATCCAACCTAAGAGTTCATTAGTAGCATACTCCACTATGTCTAAAATCTGTTCTGACCCTGAATGAGCCTCATTTGGTACTGAGGGAAAAGAGTGCATATTTAACTACTGCTGTCCCTTTTCTGTGAGTCCTGATGATTGCAGCCCACTTTGTCTTGTAGAAATCCCAAACGCTCACAAAACTCATTCCTGTCTACACAGTTGCCCAATTTCTCGGTCATATTAGAGCGTGACAGCAGACAGAGCCCTGAAACAGGTTGCTATCACTGCAGGCAATTCATCCTTTAATAGAAGGAGAGAACTGAAAAGATATTGACCTTGCTAGAAAGGAAGGACCAGTTCTGAAAAACAACAGGGAGCCATGAAAGTAATTCATCGAACTGATGAAATATTTATGGTGGCTCATGTGTACATTTTATGGAGATGGAAGTGCAAAGCTGACTTCTTTTAATGAGATCAGTTTTGTGGATTTTTAAATCAGGGATAGAAAATATATTGAGAAAAATACCACTGCAGCTGAAAGCTCCTATAACAATTCAGAGCATGTCAGCCTTTTCTCAAAGCATATTAGCCTAAAAATGTAACAGCCTAAAGGGCCTAATAGCATGTTTGTGTTTTTAGAGCTTGTCTGGGGGGGGGGGACCCTAGAAGGAGAGACTCAGCCTCTGAAGAGCAGAACTCCTTCCGGCTTCTGCAACAGAAACAACCTTTAGTGGTACTTAGCAATGAAGCAGCAAGTTGCCAAGGGCTTCTAAGAGGAAAGTACTCCTTTGCTGGATTTGTCAATTTGTCTAAAATTGCCATCAGATCTCATTCTTAATGCAGTCTGTTCCTCCCTACAAATTCATGAGCTCTCACTTGATCAGACAGAACTTTGAAAATGTTGCTGAGTTGCAGTTCCTATCATTTGTTTTTCCACCACCGTTTATTCTGATTGCAACGTGCAGGAGTAAGAATACAACATCTGGAAGGCCTCATGTTCTTCGTGCTTGCTCTAAATGACCACAAGCCTGCAGATGGCTCTTGAATCTTTTAACAGATGCTATAGCTGGTTGACATTCTAGTAACATCTGCGCAGTCCTGTCAGACTGCACCAGATGTGTCTACATTTGCCATGAGCTCCTGGAGAACATGATAAGCATCTAGGCTCTGTGCTGTCCACTTCCTAGGCATCTAGGAATGCTCCAGAAGTAGTCTAGTTCAAAGTGGATTGAGTGCTGGCCAGGTTTTGTTTCATTCTCCTTTCTAGACCACAGTAACACTTTCTCAAGCTTTTGAAGATGTCTTATTTCCAAGACCATTTATGAACAACTTTTATCACTGGCCTCTCCTTTGAATAACTCAAGACAACACACAACTTTTCTCTTCTCCTACAACAACCCTGTAAAGTAGATTCAGCTGAGAGGCAGAGACTTGCCCAGCATCACTCAGTGACCTTGAATACCAACTTTTAAATCTTTGATCTTAAAAATGCTAAAAAATGTGCCTGCCTAATAAACATCTGCATCTAGATACCGAAATAAGCTATAGTTTATTAGGATGAATGAGGTTTTGGCTGATGTGTTCTTTATTCTGGTGCAGGAGTATTCTAGATGGAATATTTTGTACAGTTAGCTTTAGGACTACTGTATATCAAACCCCAGAGGGGAAAGTAGATGATTTCAATTATAGGGTCTTTATGCACCTGTACCTTGTTCCAGACCAGTGGGTCTGGATTAGAGAGGCCTGCTAGTCCTGAACATGCCATCAATCTGGACCAACCTTTGGACTAGCTCCAAAGCTTGCACTTGTTTCATGGCCAGTGTTCGAGGGCTCTGAAGGGTTAAGAATGAATGTTCCTAGCCTCAAAGTCACCTGAGGACCCACTGTGTGGCTGCAGATGGGTTATAGCAGCAATGGGCAAAGCTTCAAAGATGTGTGATAACATGCAGACTGATGAGGTCCAGAAGATGACTTCTGAAATTTGGAATGATCTTATTGAAATTTCCAACCATTGCATATGGTGAACTGTCTCAGGCTTGTGGAGAATTGGCATAGAAGGAATATACATCATATGTTGAGGAGACCCATTCTGTCTTTTTCTTGTTTATTTACTTATATATTTGTGTTCAAGAGTATAACTAGATTACAATGGCCCGTGACAAGGAAAGGCAAATTGGGACCCTCATACTATGGAGAGACTGAAACAAAAAGCATGCGGAGAATACAGTAATAAATGAACCACAAGGGTACCTTCCAGAATAGTGGATAAAAATCTGCAGTTGTTAGAAAATTTGCAGCTACCTGGCTGTGAAGCGATGTGACATTGTCTCCACTTGACATGGAGGTCCACAGCTTCCTCCTCGGCAGCTGGGATGCTTCCGTGGTGCACACAGTGAGGCTCACGTCACATGGGATTGGGCAACCAATGGGAGTTAAGCTGCAGGCCTAGCTGTCATTGGCTGTTTCTCACTGCCCAAACCCTGAATTTACCTCATACTGCAGAGTGAGTGTTGATCGTTCCGCAGCAACTAAATCTGCAGTAGTGGCAGCATAATGCACTGCTGCTACAAAGTATCAGGCATCAGGTGTGACATCCACACATCCACTGCACATCAGAATATGCAGTATCCCTCAGTCTGGACATACCCAAGGTCTAATTCTCCACAAACCTCCTTTGTTCTTCTTGCCTTGGCAAAAAGCATGGATCGTTCTGTTGTCATATCTCTTGCCAATTCAGTTATTTTAACTTTTACAGCACTGTCATGGCTGATCTACCCACCAGCATGCATTATGACCTTTGGCTTAAGTTGTAAGTTCAAAAGGCATATGAAGGATTTCCTTACAGATTCACTGTCTGAGACAGAGGAGAGCTTCCGGTTTCCTCTTGGTAGCCCATTTGTTTCTGAAGACTGGCTGGTGACAGTGGGACGTCTGGCAGAGGGGAAGCTGTAAGATCTGGAATCCTTATGAGAAACTCTTAGCAGAGATCCAAGGCAGGGGAGAAGCTTTGAAATTGCCATCCTAACAGATAAGAAATGGAATTCATCAGTATTTTTCTACTTAAGGCTGCGATAAGACAGAGAGGGAAAAAAGCATCTCTGAGACACCTCTAAGGTGGTTTAGACAAGGCCTTGAGGCAGGATTGTTCACACACCACTCATCTCCTGAACATTCTTGTGCTAAATAAGGTCAATTGGAGAAGAGCTAGGAGCATGAGGGCTGGCAAGCAGCTAACCAAAGCCGCTACAAAGTTTAGAGGCAGCTTAGCAGAGAAGCTGTAGCAGCTTTGGTGAGCAGTGAGCGGGGGTGGAATAAGGGTTGCGGGAAGAGGCTCGTGGGAGAATAAGGGCCATATTACACCCCTCATCACTGCATCTTTACCTGTCAAACTGGAGCGATCAGTTTTTTTTTACATTTGCCCAGCAATCAGATCACAGAGAGAAGAGGCTCGTTTCTGTTTGATCCCTGTTTAAGAATGGCCAGCAGTTGTGATCCCCAATGCACAGGACAGGAACAGTAAACACAGGATGTGAAACCCCCACCCCCTAATAATGCCAAAGTCTATCCCCTCCCCAAATAGCCCAGGAGTGTCCACATGTGCAGACTCACCCCCCCAAAAAAATAATGCAGACTTCACTCCCAAACCATAGCGAGAACAGTTTTCTAGAAGACTAAATTTAGCACAGCTTTGGGGGATTTGGTCTGCACGTAGCCCAGTTTGGGGGCTTTGCATGGGGATGCTCCTTGCCAAATTCGGATTCAATTTGGACTTTATAGTGCTCAGGGACGTGACCCTTATGTGACAAATAGAATGAATAACAAGAACGACAATGATAAAATAAAAATTAAAGATTTAAGTGCATCCTGGACTGGATGCCTTCCATATTTCATTATCTGAATCAAAATTTTCAATTGCAGTATGTAGTCTGTAATGCACCAAGAAAAAGAGAGGGGTGGTGGTGGAAGGGAAGGATTCCTTTTTGCAGATCACAGACTTTACAGCTGGAAATCTGGTTTGTATAATGAAATGAACTAATAAAAACCCAGGCATTATTAGTGAAAATCTATATAGTGAGCATATAGATAAAGGGAGATTAATATAGTCGTGTCTTGTGTTCATAAAAATGTTTTGCTTTCTCAAATGGGTTGGAAGAAAAAAGAAAAGGTATGAGTGGTAAAACTTCTCTCCTTCTACACCCAACAAGAAAAACCAAGAGGACTGGCAAAAGAGAAGAAAGGTCAGTCACAGGTTAGTTCATCTTATCCATCCATCAGCATGGAATTTGTTAAGAGCAATGACAAATGAAACTTACCTGTACTTGGGATGAGCAATTGCATAAATGATTGGATTGTGGATGGCTGAAGCTTTGGCAATCACTGCAGGTATTGAGTTCATGAAGGGCGTGAAGACATGTGAATACCTAGAATACAGCAAACACATTTTGTTAGATGAAATTTTATCAGGCTTTTGTTTATGCACCTTTACCTTCTCATACTCATCTAGTCTTACATGGGAATACAGGGTTAGCTTAAACATCCTTGTCAAATACAATACTAAAAACTATTTATAAAGTGTTTAATCCAATAAAAACACTAAATTCACAGTTCTCCCAGGATCACATTGGAAACGCCACACTTAAGTGTGGCATTCCAAAGGTAGTCCCAGGATATTGAGATAATATCCCATAATATCACAGTGATGGGAAATCCAGCAACAGTGCCGGGTTTCCTTTCACAATGATTGCTTACCTCTGTCTGCTGGACCCTTTCATTGTCACTGCTCTTTGCAAATACCCGAAAGCCAGACAAGTGCATGAAAAAAATATAAAGGGGAGAGGGACTTGACTGGCTTCCAGGTATTTGCAAGAAGAATTAGAACAAAAGGACAGCAAACAGAGGTAAAAGCAAGAGGTTGTCTCCCACATCTGGTGGGAGCATTAAGAGGCTATCGTGAGATCTTTTAGGGTATCCTAAAAGCAAAATAATTTTTTTGAAACAAAAACAACAAAATCTGTCCACTGCTGCAAATGAATTGAAAGGACACAAAGTTGCCACCTTACTAAAGCTATGTAGTTTGTGGTTTGCTCTCAGTGCCCAGGTTTGAGACAATGAGCCTTTCACCTCAGGATCCATGATAGAAGCAAATTAGGATATAAAGGAAATAATCAAATAGAATGCAGAAGATAGCCTCTAAAGCCTTATCTCAGGAAAGGAAACAATGAAGACTATGGGCCTGTTCACACTTAGGCCTCTGGTATGCAATTAGCACAGCTCTGGTACAGAGTATCTGTACCAGAGCTGTCCTAAAAGCATACCAGCTGTCCTAAAAGCATACCAGAGCATACCAGAGCATAATGGTATACAATTATGTATGGAAATGTATTAACAAAAATAAAAAAATGGATAACCAAAAAAAAAAGTGTTTGCTTAGATTACTGTTATCTTGGATTTTTGGGTAAACAAAAACATTGTCTTCTAGCTTGGTGGAACTAAATTGTACTTAGAAGAGTTAATAACTACTGTCATTGTTCAACATTATCTTTCTACCCTACTAAGCAACAGACGATTTGAGCCATCTGAATTCATTGCTTGCAATGTTGTCCAGAAACGTCAAACAGGAATGCCCATTAATCTTTCCTCCAAACTAATTTCAAAGGGTTTGCTCAGGTATTTTAGTGTTCTAGGGGTATTTAATTGTAACAGAAAACTTTCTTCTAACTGCAACAAGGTCACATTTAAGTCAAGGTATTCCTAACGATGAACAGTGGTCAATATATGGGGGGAGCTATATGATTATTTGTTGTTTGATGTCTGTAAACAATAGCAAACCAGCCTGACATTCAATTTGTAATGTATCAAATACTCAAAAATTCAAATTCATATGAATAAAGAAAAATGAATGTCTGGACATTCGAACCGATACGAATACATTCATATCTATTTGTTCAAATATTGAATATGTATCCAGTGATACGAATCTCATATGCAACAGTATACAACCATATACGTCCCGTATGTACCCTGTATGGATACGCATGGATACACACAAGATGCGTACAGTTATGTATGTAATGCATATGATTCTGCACCGGTACAAATGTCCTAATTATTTGTACACATATTAGTACACATTCCAAAATATGTATATTTTGACATTCAATTTGTATATGAGTGTCCAAATTTGTCCAAATTCGTACAAATAATGAATATTTACAATATTCATGCACATCCCTAATTGAGATATCTATCTCCATTTACACCTATATCCATATCCATAGCTGTAGCTATATCTGTGTGTCTGCACTACCAGCTGACTCACGCTAGATTAATCTGAAAATGTGTCACAGCAACCACCCCATTTACCATTTTTCCCACTCCAGATATTGTTGCTGAATGTTAAGAATCATCCTACAATCATGATTGCTTAGCCACTTGTCACTTTTTAATGTTTCCGCTGCTTTTGTTTGTGTTTCATTTTATTTACTTCAATACACAATTCTGATCATTACCCTGCAAAAGCAAGCAATGCTACCACGGAATATGGAGACCAAGAGATCACATAAAGCAAGATGACAATCAAGGCTACTTTGGCCATTTTCCATTCATTCTTCATCTTCTGAAACAGCCTTTGGGATTCTTTAGTATTGACTGAACTGATGCTTTGAACAGCCCTAGGAAATGGAAGGACATGAAAACACATTTTAATGGAATAAATGTTCCTTAGATAACATAGTATTAACTTTGTTCTGCTTGTCTGAAAAGGTCACAAAGTGCATAATATAGACAATTCACTTGAATATGCTAATTAGTACATTTGTGAGTGACATTTAATTGTGTTTTAATATTTGACATGTGGACAAAGAAAGGCCGTTTGAATGAGCCTTAAATCATAATGATGTGATCTCATCAAAATCTCAGTGAATCCCTCTTCCAGCTTAAAACAGACTAATTTTTTGTGGTGTCACCATACCCCATTTTTCAATATTAAACATGGGTGTTTTTTCACAAGCACTAAGTACCCACTAAGTACCCTTTAGGGACCCATTAAGGACCCATTAGGCTCAGAGCTGGAAGACCCCATTTCCACTGCAGACCCCATTAGAACACCTGTACTAGGGAAATCTGAATTAAATGGGTCCTTCAGGACCTATAATCCAGATTTCCTGTGGACCCCATTAAAGGGGTCTACAACCCTGTCTTCAAACATCAAATCCAGATTAGACACATCGCCCCCCCCCAAAAAAAAATGTGGCATGACAGATGTCTCCCACTTGGGTACAGATGGATGCTCCACATGGGTGCTCTGGTGTTCCCACTGTGAGCTTGCCTACACTGCCTCTGGAGACGCATTGGGTACTTGCTTAGATCCAGATCTTCTAAATCCAGATTAGTTGAAGGACCCATTTTTTAGATCTGGATCATCTTAGATCCATATTAAGGGAAGTAAGTGGAGAAAAACCCCATGTTTCCAAGTAAGGAGGCTTAATCATTAAAAAACAGGTTCATGTCTGAAAACATTTTTGTCTAAACTGGAAGCACAACTTTTTTTTAAAAAAAACTTTTATCACAAGCACGTGAGAAGCTAGTTTATAGATGACTCACTTATTTGCATTCTTGATAGCTCTGAAAATGAAGACATAACTGTATATGATGGCAATAAGAGGAATGAAGAACACAAAGCAAAACAGGAGCATTGTATAGGCACGAACGGAAGGGGTGAATGTAATATAATCCCAGGAACAGGAAGTCAGGAGCCCCTCTGGAACGTAGGCACCTAAAGTAAGAAAACAGGTTTTAAAAAATCGTAGAACTTTAAGTAACACTGAAAATGAATTTCAAGCTTGCTAAATCTGAATAACAAGATGTGGCATTTGCTAATAGATTAGGACCAATTCGTGAAAGAAGTGTAAAAATCATGCCAATTCATGGTTATTAGCCCTGATGGCAACAGGAAGTGATTTGCCTCCCAAAGACAGCTGCTAGGAGACTGTGAGCAGAACAAGGTCTGGGATCAAATCCTGCTGATAGGCTTCTTATTAGAGATGTGCACAAAATTTTTATTTCCTGTTCTCTTCGCATCAAACCCGATTGCAAAGGAAATCCACATTTGTGCAAATAAAGCCACTTTGAATGGTCTTCAAATTCAGTTCAAATTGATGCTACCAGTTGTGTCTCTGAATCTCCTCTGAATCCGTTCCGAATCTGCTCTGAATCTGCTCCAGATGTAACTGGGCAGCTGCTTTGCCACCTCCTCACCTTTGTGAACATAATAAAGTTTCCAACGAAGGCACAAAAGCTTTCGCTTCGCATGTGAATTTCAGTATTCGAATATAACCAATATTAGATTTGAATGTGAACACTTGAAGATTCAAAGTTTGTATGAATTTTAAAGCTGATGAATATTTTTTGCCCATCCCTATTCCCAATGCAACTGACTGGCCACTGTGAGAACAGACTGCTGGAATGGGTGGGCCATGGGTCAGATCCAGAGGGGAATTTCTTAAATGCATGTGTTTTTATTTCATAATTCTGGTAGAAAATAGTGCAATAGATGTATTCGTACAAATTCGTACAAATATCTGTTACATATCCAATACGTATCCTGCAAGATATCCACTCTGAAAGAGTCAAATCTGCCCCCAATCCACTTTGAATTTGCTCTCAGTCCATGTCAAATGCACTCTGGATCCGTTGCAGATGTGACTGATGCAGCCACTTTCCCACCCCCCTGGTTCATGAATGTCCCAAAAAAATTGAATGAACAAACATGTCAACGTACAAATGTCGTAACATTCAATTCGTACACAGATATCCAAATTTGTACAAATTCATATGAATATTGAATGTTACAAATATTCATGCACATCCCTAACTAGAACTATAGAAAATTAGCTTGGTAGATTTAAAGAATGTTGTGGTTAAATATTATTCTGACGGATGCAGTAGAAGTATAAAATTAGCTATGTACACTAAAGCATTTTTAACTTCACTCATTCTCAGCATTTCTAGCAATAACGTCTAACATTTCTACTTCAGAAAATGTTACACCAGTTGTCAAACCCAGCCTTCGCTATTGGTCGTCTGGGAATGCATATATGAAGACAAAGAAAATTTAATTATAAATGAGCAATTCTAATACCTTATCAGTGATTATTCTGCCTCATCAGACTATGTTTCTCTCTTTGAAGTGCATTTCTGAATATTGTTCTTAACCCATTCATTGAATTAAAAAATCTCTAGGTAAAACAACTGAAATTTACTTCTATTCATCCTACAAAGAAAAGGTGCATCCCTTTGGGCAAAGCTGGTTTTACACGTGTATATGAGCTGAAGAAACCTATATGCCCTACCCTCTCCATGGCACACTGCCACTACATGTGAAAATAATCTTTAGTATATTGATTTCCTGCTTTAGATGTTAAGAAAGCAGATCAATAGTGGCAGTGGTCTAGCAGCTGGCGGGATCTATGGATCACTTGTTCTCACCCCATGGGCCTTCAGGCTCCACTCAGGAGTCTGGCATAATGGTGGCTTTGTTGTACTTGGGTACCACCAAGTCATGGCTGATTCTTGGTTGACTGCACTGTCACCTCTGTGCAGTATTTCTGGCCGTGATGCAGAAGTGCTTTGCCATTTCCTTCATCTGAGGAGAGACTGGATTGAACTAGTAACTCTCCGCTTTCCAGGCAGTTTGTTCTACCACTGAGCTACAGCCACTCCCAGAGAACTACTGCCACCCTTTGCCTTTCTGCAGACTTTCAGGTCCTCCTGTTTATAGAACTCTAGACTCTATAGCCATTAGGGATGTGTACAAATGTGGTATGTGTGTGGAGGGGTTTGCTTTCGATTCATATCAAATCGAATGTAAGAAAATTTGTATTCGAATAGATCCCCTTCGAGTGCAGTAGGATTCTATCTGATACGAATGTACCTGTATGAATGCATACAAATATCCAATACGAACGCACACATATCCGATAAGTATCCACATGTATCTGATACATATCCACACGTATGCAATACGCATCCACACGTATCTGATACATATCTGATACGTATCCCATAACATATCCACTCTGAAAGCATCAAATCCACCCTGAATCCACTTTGAATCCGCTCTCAAACCATGTCAAATTCAATCTGGATCCATTGCAGATGTTCCTGGCGCAACCTCTTTCCTACCAGCACCCCCCCCCCCCAATTTCATAAAGGTTCCGGAACATTTGTATTAATACAAATGTCAATGTACAAATGTTGTTTGACATTCTGTTCATATACGAATGTTGTACAAATTACAAATGTTACAAACATTTCCACACATCCCTATCTCTTTCTTTCACCCATTTCCCCCCTCCCCCGGGGTTGTGAGGGTCGATGTTCCTGATTTTGGGGAGATATTTAAATATTATGTGAAGAGCCTTTCTTGAGAGAAGGGGCAAAGTGTAGCGTGTGGGTGGATTAACTGCAAAACAGAAGCAAATAGATGGAAAGAAAGTTAGCTGCCATTGATCTCTGTTCTCCTTATTTACACATATCTTGTTTGATGCTTCTCGGCATTTGATTGGAAGTAGGCTCACAAGGAGAGTGCAGTAATTTTATGCACCCCCTCCAAGTCAGAGCTGCTGCAAAGTATTATACATTCAGATACATTGTGCATCGACCAGACATGGCACTTTATGTCACTGTGGCAACTCTGTCAGTATGTATAGCAAAAAAGGAGAATATTGGGAACTAGTTATCATTAGATATATATGAATAGAAGATCCCACGTGACCGTGGCTTTCTGTATAGCCCTTTGTGAACATGAACAATCACACTGAATATATTACCAACAACCACTGGAAAAATCCCAAACTAAGCTCGCAATTGAGTCAAGCCCGCTATTTATACTCTTCAGCACGGCCTGACTATAGAAGGTTATGCAAATGTTATGCGAGGTTTTTTCATTATTTTTCATTCTGATTTTTATCTCCTCTTCTCTGCACAATGCACTAATGAGCTTTCCAGCAAAAGTACCACTGCAGTGTAAGTTCTACAGAGCTTTCCCCTTAGTTATACCTCTTACTGATTCATTAGTCACGAATCAGCCTCCTTCAGGAAGAATTACTTTGTGTTAAATATGCAAAGCCTCCTTCCCTGTCACCAACCCTTAAAAGGCCATTATACAAATTTCCACTTTCCATTTCAGTATCAGTTACCAGGTTTTTATTCTGTCTCACTTACTCCATCCAAACAAGGGGGGAAGGCTCCAAGCTAAGGAATACAGCCAGACTCCTAACAGGATTAGCAAAGCCTTCTTCTTAGACATTACTCCAATGGAAGCCAAAGGCCGGGTAATCACAAAATACCTGTCCAGGGCTATCACTGTTAGAGTGATCATGGAAGCAATGCCGAAAAGGGCACCACAGAAAGCATACAGCTCACAACCTTTTCAAGAAAGAGAGAAAGGAAGAAAAAAGCAGAATTAGCAGACAGATGAGAAAATGAGCTTACTTGCATTGATCAGCTAAATAAGCACTGATTAATCAATAACCGGTAGCAAGGAGCTTTCTAGCCCTTGCAACTCTGGCTGCATTTACACAGAGAAAAAACATACAAACAGCAGCTCAAAAGCAGCTTAGAGATGTAGCTGCCACACATTAGTTCCCATCCCATTTCTATTCCTCCTCAGGGCCAGAATACGATTCCAAAATCCATTGAATGTGAATTAGGAGTGGAATGGGTACACTAGCTGCCACATACTGTCACCCCTAAGAGATTTATAAGCTGCCCTTTTCTCCTGTGCATGCCTTTGACTGTATTCACACCTGTGTTTTAATCTAGTTTCAGTCCACTTTCAGAGTGAGAGAACATGTCAGCCATTTTCTTTTGTAACCAAAGGGAGGGTTTTCTCAGCTAGATAATGCTGAAAGAGAACTGCTTGCGACTGTGCAAATGGGTTCTCTCATTCTGAAAGTGGACTGAAACTGGATTAAAATGTAGGTGTGAACACAGCCTTCCTCTCTGAAATCAGAGAAGGGTTGGTTAAAGCAGTTCTGCTTTTCTTGGTACTAGTTCATATGTAATCAGAATTGTAGCATTCAACATGAAATAAAATTATAAAGCAGATGGGTGTGGGGAGAGAAAATTACTAATTAGCCTCCTGAACAGTGGAAGAAGCAAGGGAAGGGTTGGTTCTAGTTAGAGTCTCAGCTTTGGAACCTCTTTGAACCACTTCAAAACTTAATTAGTCCATCTTTAAAAAATCTGATTGTTCACAGTTTTTCATTTCTATCCATTTTATTCGTGGACTTCCCACTCAGGGGAGTCCAAATGGACAGTGAAAGGTCCACAGATAAAAAGGCTAGAAAGGAAAAGGTGTGAGCAGTCAAATCTGAAGATGGACCAAAGAAAATTTAAAGTGAAGACGTGTCCCTAGCCTTAGATCCAAAATAGATCAAAATGTGGTTTGCAAAGATCAAAGGCAAGACTTGAACCAAACCAGAATGAGCGAGAACCGTCCCAATTTAGTCTGAGACTGAGCTAGTTTAGGACAGTGCAACCTGACGAAGTAAGGGGAGTGTGAATAATTGATGCCATCAAGTGTGGCTTCATAGAGCAGCTCCTTTTAAAAGTGCTGGAGGTGCCTTACCAATGAACTGGGATTCAAAAGGAACTTTGTGTAGCCACACACTGCAAATCTGAGCTCTGTCACTGGTGGTCCCCACCATTCCATGCCAGTGCAGAGCCATGCCAGATGCTTCCAAACTTACCCTATACTGTGCCATCCTGCCAGTGTTGCTTCCTGCCTGACAGATGTGACGATTGGAAACCATGCAAGGATGGCACAGCTGCTTCCAGTATGCCTGACAGGGTGGAAGCTGCACTGTCCCTTTGACGCTGCTTCCTGGCTTTCAGACAGGGGCACAACAGGGCTCCCTCCAGACTTGTGGAATAAATCCACAGTTAAGGGGGAAATCACAGCTTACCTGCTGCGAAGCGACAACACGCCATCCCGACCCGAAACACAGCTCTGTAGCTTCTCATAGGAAGCTGTGAGACCTCAGTCGGTGCACCCTATCACATGGGATGAGGCAGCAAATCAGATCTGAGCTGCCCTTCCTGCTCTCATTGTCTCTTCTCTCCATCCTGCCTGGACTGGTGGGAAGATTTGAATTTAGTTAATATTGTTCAGCAAGTGTTCTTCATCCCACACTGTGGTAAATTTGCAGTAGTGATAGGATAATGCATCACCACTACAATCTATCAATCATGGTCGGTGGTGGCCCCACCACGACAGCACATTCCACTGTGCAGTGTTGAGGAGTCTGGACACAGGCCATGTCTCTGAAAAAGCGAAGTAAAGAGTTACTGATTGATTCACAACTTTTTACTTCAACTGAATCCTGTGCCACTGCTGCGGGCAGAAGAAAGTTGTGCAGCTTTCTATCAAATATGGATGCAGACCAAGGATTCTCTCCCCAGATCTGCCAAACTGGCTTGATAAAAACAAGAGTCTATGGTTTGGGTAAATCTTGAACCAGACCAGATGGTTGGTTCAAGCTTGAAACTAACTGCATTTAGTGATCCATGAACTCGCTGAGGACTGACCATGATCTTTTTGGATAGATCCCTCCAAAAAGGGTAAAGGAATACAATGGTGGATGTTCCCCCCTTCCCCCATTTCATTTAAAGTCCTACTAATTTGTTACATGTTAAAACCCTCATGTTCCTCTGCTGCTTCTTATGCCCCTTCACTCTGTTCTTCTATTCATCTTCTTTGGTCCTAAAATGAGAGTGGAGGCCTCAGGGGTTTTCAAGGAAAATGAAGATTTGTTTTAGATTATGATAGAAGTGGAACATATCCTTCTTGTTCCAAAAATGATTTTAACTTCCAAAGGGAGACTAGGAAATGGTTACAACTTTCATGAACAAACAAATTTTCCGACCGCAAACATTAATTGTAAAACCTTCTGTAACTGCTGAATGACCAAGATCTTATTAAAAGACAGAATTAATCTCAGTTTATTCAATATAAACCATATCTAAGAATTTTTTCACACCTACCTTTCTTGCCAAATACCCATCGTTTGTTTAGGCTGTTGGTGAAGAAAACTGGGCATTGAGTGATGGACATTAGGAAGTCACTGACAGCCAGATTGATAATGAACATGTTGGCAGGAGTCCGAAGAGTCCGGCTCCTATAAAGGCAGAAAAAACATAAACAAAGAATGCCCTTGGGATGCTTCATGTGAACTTTGTCAAAGCCTTAGCAGTTTTAATTGAATCAAAGTGGAATACACACACATAAGCATATACATTTTTCATAAAATGAGAATGATTACAATGAGTCTAAACGTATGAGTCAACTTGTTGGACAGCACTAATTCTCCATTTGGTCTATTGATAGCATCTAGAGAGATATCTCAGAGAAGTCATAGATGCTCATCCTTTTGCTAGATGTGTTCAAGCAAAGTAATTGGAAAGAGGCCGCACAGGAAGAGTTGGCTTTTATACCACACCTTTCTCCTCCTTAAGGGGACTCAAAGCAGCTGACAAAGCTTTCTGTTCTTCTCCCCACAACAGACATCCTGTGAGTTAGGTGGGGCTGTGAGAGCTCAGAAGAGAGCTGGGACTAGCCCAAGGCCACCCAGCATGGAGGAGTGCAGAATCAGATAAAAGTCCAACTCTCCAACTACAGGACCAAACAAGTGAGGGATACTTTGATATGGATTCCTGAATAAAGTCCCAGTTCATGTTCATTCCTGCATAACTCCATCTAAGCATCTCATCCTCTGTCATCCTCTTCTCCCCAGAATCAGTGTCTTTTCCAGTAATCCTGTTGTCTCATTATGTGGTCAAAGTATTTGAGGTTTTGCTTCAATATTAGTCCACCCAGTAAGAAGTCAGTGAGCATTTTCTTTAGTACTGACTGATTTTGTCCCCTTGCAGTCCAGGAAACTCTCATATGTTTTTTCCGGCACCACAATTCAAAGGCATTGATTCTTCAGTGCTCAGCCTTCTTTATGATCTAACTCTCCATATGCTACTTGAGCAATGACAGAAGCAACGTGTAGTTCAACAGGACATGGAAGCCTGTTAGACACTGCTGAGCAGACTACTTCAAATAAAATACTATTTGCCAAAACACAATATACTGTATATTATTTATGCAGCACTTTAAGGTACTCTAAGCTAGTTACACGTAAAATTACTCAGAAACGTTGCATCACACATTCCCCAATTATTAGATTGTTGTGCTTTTTGAGGGTAATAATATAGGCTGAGTTCGATTTCCAAGGCAAGTATGCACAAACTTGTCCATTGAATACTAAAAAAAAAAAAAGCAACAAGATAAAAAATACATCCAGGTTATTTTGCTTCTTCTTTTAATCAGGTCTGCTTTGTCTCTCCAGGATCTTCCACCTCTGTCGACCAAAATTGTTAGGAACTAATATAACTAAAAGTAGTGAACATAATCCTGTCTATGCATTACAGAAAGAATTGAGAATGGCTAAATTAAACTGAAGACCACACAAAAAAGGACTTTCCACTTAGAGCATTTTTTTTATGTGCCCACTCCTGTGTTGCCCTCTTTATAGATTTGGAAAGCCAAGAAAATTTTCCAACAGTTTGAAGGGTTACAAAAATATATCTCAATTTCCTTGGCCAGAAGTCAAATATATAGAAGAATATATTTTTAAAATATTCCCTCTCTTCCCAAAAATGAAGGATTATTTAACTTTCCCTTACATCATTATTATGTTCTTCAACCTCACTTTCTCATTATGCTAAACTTAGACAACATTTCCATGGCTTAGGAAAGTTCCACCCAAGTGTGGGAACTGGCCATCTTCTATCCAGCATTTAATGGTGCCCAGTGAAAAACAGCCAAGGTAAGTCACCTTCAGTGATGCCATCTCTCTCTATGATGGCAGCAAGGGCCTATAAGGGCAAAATCTACCATTTGAGTGATTTGCTGGGATTACTGGGAAGGTACCAAAAAAAGGTGGATTTCCCACTTCAGAGCCTGGATGCAGATTGAATGGGAGAGTTAATATGAAGTCATCATGCCCTAGAGACCCTTCTTGGTTGGTGGGATTTTTGGGCCATATAGGAATGGCCTAAGGATCACGGCTGACATGTGAAGTAAAAAAAAAAAAATCTGTATCCAGTTTGTCCTAGTGATTAGGGACCCAGATCCTTATCTGGGTATATTGGGTTTCATTCTGCCCTCCTCTATGAAGCCAGCTGACCTTGGGCTAGTCACAGCTCTCTTCTGAGCTCTCACAGCCCTACATACCCCACCAAATGTTCTCTTGTGGGGAGAAGAATAGAAGCTCTGTCGGCCACTTTGAGTCCCCTTAAATGAATACTAATGTTTCTGGACATTCGTGCAAATAGTTTGGACATTTGTTAAGAGAGAGAGAGAGTTCGCTTTTCTACTCTGCTTTTCTCACCCATTACTCAGAAACGTTGCTACAATTTTTACTTCAGACTCAGTCACCACAAGTCTTTATATAAAGTTTATTCTTTGAAAAAGTTTCTGCATTTTTGATTCACAGATTTGAACAAAGAATAAACTTTATATAAAGACTTGTGGTGACTGAGTCTGAAGTAAAAATCTGATAGACAATTTAGGTGCTTTATTTTGTCTGAGAGGACAATCTGAAAGATGTTTTCTCCACACCACCATTTTCTTCTGATCACAAACTGTTCGCTATCAGCTCCTACTGTTGTTTCTTGGGCTGCATCTAGGTGTCAGTTACTCCTCCTGCTATATTTGGATATTCTGGAATAAAGCATGGGTGTTCTCGAACATCTAAATGCTGTATTCTGGAATATTCAAATATAGTGGAATAAGTAACTGGATGCAGCCTTATTCAAACCCCTATAATAGTGTTTTTCCCAGGACATCAGTTTTTTAGACCAGAAAACAATTCCTTCATCTTTTAAAGCTGCATTTAAAGTCAAAATCTGCTTAAAGGGGAATCCTCATCTAAATTCCTTTCTTGTAGCCTTTTTCTTTATAAGACCATAGTATCTTTCTTTTTTATAGAGCTTTTGCTAGTATTACCTTTTTATCAGTTTATTAGATTTAGTAGTGACTGAAATCCTTTAAGCAGGGATTTACTCTGGTTTACAAAACTCAATGTCCTTGGAGTATTTAGAAGACCTCAAGTTAACTGAAGTGTACATGGCCTATATGCTCCTCCTTTAAGTCAAAATCAGAAAGAATATTAGCCATCAGGTGAAAATGTCTTCATCACTTCTTTCCACGCCTCTTCCTCAGGACCTCAAAAGTAAGTTATTGCTTCTCATATTGCTCCAGTACAATACAGTATCTTAGGCCCCTTCTACACTGGGCTTTATTCCAGATTATATCCCAGAATAGTGCCCTGCCATCCACATGCTATTGTAGAATACAGCAGGCCCTCAAGCCAAGTCCTTGAAGGTTCTGGGCTTACTCCATATGGGACAATTTCTCAAACCTTAATATCATCCTCAAGAAAGTAGCTGCCACCTAGATCAATCAATCAGTCAATCAATAATGCACCAACATGTGTTATATACAAGGCTTTTAAAAAAGTATAAACTGTAGCAGAAGAGAATAGACAGCTAAAAGCCTTTTCTTTACATTAAATTGATGGACAAACTTTCTGCTGTGGTTAGGAATATTTAGCAGAGCCATCAGGGGCTGGATGAAATTACCTGTTCTTGTCATAAGCAACACGAAGGAACAGGTTTGATCTCTAGCCTATTGACACAGAGAAAAACCCTACTTCTCTGAACTCTCTGTCCTACTGTTCTCTCGTGCTGGTGATTAACAGGAAATTGAAGCAGATGTACTATGGATTTTCTGCAACTGGGTCATACCGAATGGGGGCATTTTCCATTGCTGGACAGATTAGCAACAACACTCAAATATAGGGATTAAGCAGAGTGATTCTATGTCGCCTGTAACATTTTATATAAAATTAGTTGATCAAGTGCTAAAGCATCTGAAGAAAAGAAAATCTTTAAAACATCTTCTGGCAATCTGTTCTCTTTCTAAATATTGACATGAATTAATGATGTCATGGCCTCAGATCTCAAAGTCTTAGTCTGAGTTCAGACTTAACAAAAGAGGTGCCTCAGCGGGACAGTGTGTGGCTCTCACACTCCCAAATCTTCTCTAATCCACCTTTTCTAGCACACAATGTTCAGGAGAGGGGGGCAGACAGGTATGTGAACAATCCCACCATGAAGCCTTCTCAGAGGTGTCTCAGAAATGCCTTTTTTGTTGTGTCTGGTCGCAGGCTTTGTTCCATCACACTAAAAGCTCTGGGGATGAAATGGGCCTAATGTTTGGTGCATCTTGAATTCCAAGCACTGGATTCTACACCAGTTCCCCCTCCTTCCCACTTTCAAAGAAATGCTTTTCTCTATGGACCAGTGGCGGCTGGTGGACTTCAGGGCTGGGTGTTCACAGGCATGGGAGGGGAAGGGTCATGTGGGAAGGGCCAAGGTCATGTGGGAGGGGCCAAGGTCATGTGGGAGGGGCCAAGGTCATGTGGGAGGGGCCAAGGTCACGTGGGAGGGGCTGCTAAGGTCACGTGGGAAGGGTCCAGGGCCAGAAAGATACAGAACCAGAATTGAACTCATGGAATCAATAACAATATCAACCTGCTTTTTCTGCATGCATGTCCACACTCAAAGTGCCATAGGATTTGCAGCAGAAAAATTGGTAGTGAAAGAATCCTCCTAAGTAGAACTGATACATTCCCTTCTTACAAAGAGTATTTGGATTTTGCAGCTTTATGCATGGAACTGCTCTTAGTACATTGGCATTACAGCCAGGGAACTTTCTTTCCCCAGTTTCAATTGCTTCCAGTTGGGGAAGTTTTCATATAGGAAACAGCCCCAGAAGTCAGTTATGCCTGAGCTTGGGAAAACATACAGGACTCCAGATATATGGAACTCAGGTCCGAACCACTTTAGACTGCAAGTCAGTAATCAGAAATTATGTGAGTAGGCCATAAATACAAAGAGTGCCACTTGCTAGGACCTCTTTGAATAAAGCACTGCAGAAGTAAGATACATCGTCCCATAAACTTTAACATACACTGCTTCAGACTGGAACTTTTATCTTTGGAAAATAAATAACAGTGGTAGCAAGGAAACTCTAATTGGGGGGGAATGGGCAGCAGCAATATAGAGGTAGGTAATGCTTGCTTCCCCCACCTTAACTATATATCACTGAAAAACAGTAATGTTCTTGCAGATTATGGCCTTTACAAACAGGATGGACACATGCAATGTAGTGAAATTCAAGGAACCTTAGATTCAAACTTGGTCTACTCTAAAATCCAGACAAATCTCATTATAATCTTCAAGTCATTGTTTCCCATGCCTGTCTTCCCGACACTGAAATCTCTGCAGAAGCAACAGAAGAGTTGGCTTTTCACCCTGCTTTTCTCACACATTTAAGGGACTCAAAGCAGCTGACAAACCTTCTGTTCTCCTCCCCACACCTTCCCCTGTGAGGAAGGTGGAGCTGTGAGAGCTCCAAAGAGAGCTGTGACTAGCCAAAGGTCACCCAGCTGGCTTTATGGGGGAAGAAGAGTTGGCTTTTCTACCCTACTTTTCTCACCCATTTAAGGGGTCTTAAAGTGGCTGACAGAGCTTCCTATTCTTCTTCCCACAACAGAATATCCTGCAATGTGGATGAAGCTGTGAGAGCTCAGAAGAGAGCTGTGACTAGCCCAAGGTCACCCAGCTGGCTCCATAGAGGAGGGCAGAATCAAACCCTGGTACTCCCAGATAAGAGTCCAGCTCCTTAACCACTTGATCAAATAGACCAAATAGTCCATTACTATTTAAATTTCAGGGCATTAATCCTAGCATCTTCACAGTATGCATACATACACTGGTTCTAGGAATAAAGAAACATCAAGAGAAGATTTAAACTGAAAATAAGGAGGTTTTTTCCTCATAAGAGCAGACAGAAAACACTAGTTATATAGTCAGACTTTGAGAAACAATCTGTCTTCATAAGGAAGAAGAGAAGTTGCCTTTCTACCTGCTTTAAGGGGGCTCAAAGTGACTGACAAAGGTTCTGTTCTTCTCCCCACAACAGAACATCCTCTGAGGTAGGGCTGTGGAAGCTCTGGAAAGAGCTGTGAAGGAAGGAGACGAAGGAGGGAAAGAAAGAGGGAAGGGGAGAGGGAAGGAATGGAGGGATCAAAATAACAGAAAAGACAGCTCAGAATAGACTTTCAAAAAACACACCTGTGCCAGAAAAGCACGTTTATAGACAGAATAGATGGAAGGAAGGAAAAGAGAAGAGAGGAAAGAGGAAAGAAAAAGAGTGAAACAAAGGGAGGGGAGAGAGAAAGGGAGGAAAGGAGGAGAGAGAAAAAGGAAGGGAGGAAAGAAAGAACAAGAGGGAGATGAGAAGAGAGAGAAGGAAGGAAAGAAAGAAAGAAAAAGAGAAAAACAAAGGGAAAGAGAGAAGGGCAGAAAGAAGGAGAGAGAGAGAGAAAGCAGGAAGAAGAAGAATTGGCTTTTCTACCCGGGAGGGGGAGGAATGGGGGAATGAAGAAACGGAGGGAAAGGAAAGGAGGGAAAGAGAGAAGGCAATAAGGAAGGGAAGTAGAGGGAGGTGGATGGAAGGAACAGAGGGAGGAAGGAAGAAAGAGAGTGAGGCCCCCCAGCTCGGCTGTAACGAGCGTTGGGCTGGTGCCACCACTGCTGCTGGCTGAAAGAGACAGAGAGAGAGAGACATCACCACCTCTTCGCCACCACCGCTGCCCCAACCAAGCCGGTGGCACGAAGATTAACCGGTCACCAGCGCCAGCCCTTTCTCTCTCTCTCTCTCTCTCTCTCTCTCTCTCTCTCTCTAGCCCAGTTTGCCCCAAGTCAGGCGAAGGAAGACAGTGGCGAGTGAGCAGGACTCCTTTATCGGCAACAAGACAGGCAGCCGAGAAAGAGAGAGAGAGAGAGAAGCCGGCGCTGGTGACCGGTTCCTCTTCGCGCCATGGGCTTGGTTGGGGCAGCGGCGGCGGCAAAGTCACCCCTCTCTCTCTCTCTCTCGGTGGCGAACAGGGCTCTATTGTTGGCAACAAGGCAGGCTGCCGAGAGAGAGAGAGAGAGAGAGAGAGATTAGAACCGGTCCTACACATGGCGGCCACGTGGAAAAGGAGAACCTACTCCTAGTTAGGGAATGGGGGGAGAGAAAGGGAGGGACGCGACGCAGAGAGGACGGAGGGAGAGGGGGGCAGGTAAAAAGGGGAGGTTAAAAGCTAAGCTTAGGGGCAAAGGGAGGGAGCAACTTACCTTGGCTTCTTCAGTCCACCCGCCTCTCCAGAAATGGCGGCGGCAACAGGGCCAGGCACGCACACACAGGAGAAGGAAGGAGGAGCATATCTTGTTTCACCAATCAGCTTTGTCAGAGCGGCGCTCTCTGGCAGCGCTCATCCAGCGATAAAAAATAATGCGCCTTGAACCAATAGAAGGAGTGGAAAGCTGCTGATGGGTGGAACAAGCTATAATGCATTGTATATGCCCTCAGGGTGCAGGGTGTGCACGTGCTCCGCCGCCCAGGAGGCGGAGCCGCCCCTGCTATGAACTTTGAGGTGTAGATCAGGGCCTGTCCCCAAGCAATTTAAAGTCTGCTAAAAATCTTCTTTTGCCTCTGAGCGCCCCCATGCCAGGGTTTTTAATGAGCTTCTAGCGCTACAAAAGCAGGAAAACCCATGACAAAATACGTGCCCTTTAAAGAAGAGTTTCATCGCTCTTTCTGGAAGTCGCGGGTTTTCCTCATAACATTTACCTTGGGGACGCTCCGTGGCAAAAGGGGCGGGGATTGCTGCCTGCAAACACAGCCATAAAGCATTCACACATCTTCCAGAAATGCTGCAGCTTTCCTTCCTTTCCTTTGTAAAGGTCAGAACTTTCAAAGAGCCAGAATTGCTCAGAATTGCAACATTGTTATCAGGTGTGAAGTGGGTGATCTGTGAAAGTGTTAAGAGTAAATGAGCGCAAGCCATTTCGTACAGCGAACAGAGTGAAAGTAAGTGCTGAGAGTGAATGAGCGAGTGATCACTCCCTTTGCCGGCACGGGAAGCCATTTCGGGGGATGGAGATCTGGCTATTTTTCCTTTGAACAAGAGAGGGGGTGGGGAGAAAAAGATGCGGGGAAAGAAAATATGCTTCTGTGGAGATGGAAGGTGCGTTTTAAACGCATGTTTTGCTGAGCCTCATGCGGACGCTTATTCCGGAAGTGCAGGGCACTTTTAAAGTCCGCTTGAATACAGTGACAGTAGAGGGAGACTAGAGTGGCAAATAAGTCTTTTGGGGACTCAGCCTTACACTCTCTGTGAAGATCAAAAAAGCCTTTCACCAGATATCCACAACCGCAAACATGACCATCTGGAGTGTCACTGGTTATACCAAAGGACACTAACTCGTACGCTGCAAAAGTGAGGAGATGAGGATTTGGTATAGATTCTTGAGGCCAGATTACCATTTAAAGCTTTTAGCTAACAGTGGCAAAAATCTAATGCTGAATATTCCCAGCTGCAAAATTGCTGTCTGTGGTCCTGAAACTCTTGAACTCTGACCCAATATGCTTAATATTGACATTATTCCAGTATAATATTCCTGAGAATGCTACCATGCAGTCCTAAGTCTGCTATCATCTTCTAATTATGCTTGCTGACTCCTGCAAAAAGCAAGCATAAAATCAAGATCTGCTTCAGAACTGGAGGACATCTTTTAAATATGCTTTGATATTAATAGCTTTCTTTGCCATCAAGGTTAGGGGAAAATCCATGGTGCTGGAACGCATGCATTTCAAGAACCCAGGTCATAATAATACTCAAGTATTAGAACCCAAAAAGTATTCTTGAAAGTATAAGGCCATCTTCATTTGTTCTGGCCTACTCTCCCGATGTCTTAATTTCTTATGTTAGTTTTATAATATCAGCATCTCAAACATATTTTCCCTTAGTTTTCACTGTTATTGTCAACCTCACCTTGGGGTATTTAAACCTAAGTATGGCTAGGTTTGAGAACTATATTATTTCAGTTTCCATCAGTGGAGAGCACAGGATATATTGAACAAACAGGCCCTCCATTATATGAAGAGAGGGATGTGTAAATGCCAGGAAGGATGAATTTAGGTTTTGTACGCCCAGCTTGTTTAACTGCATTTAATATGCTTATTTGTATATGGAAATGATTTGATAATAAAGATTTTATTTAAAAAATATTTAATAAAATCTTTATTATCAAACTAGTTCCATATACAAATAAGGATATTTAATTTTTTTGATATAAAAATAGAGTTAAATCCAGTTAAAAATGGCAAGTATAGAAGGCAGAAAAATAAGAAATTGCTAAATTGTACACTGATCACAGACAAACAAGTCATTACAAAAAGCTGGAAGAATGAAGAAAATCTAATCCTTCAGTCATTGTACTACAAATCTATCCATCCATCCATCCATCTATCCATCTGTCCATCTGTCCATCCGTCCGTCCGTCCGTCCATCCATCCTTTTTTATCTGTCCTATACCCAAAGGTCTCAGCCTAGACTGACCTCCGACGAAGATGCCTGTACCCAATTACAGCTAATTTTAGCTCCCATGACAGAGAAGGTCTTTTGAGACTCCTATTGCAAGGTCTAGAAAGATCTACAATAATCAGAGTAAGCCTTTTTATTCTGAAAGCCACAAAGAAAAGAGCTTGCTTCAAGAGCAGACACTTTATTGAATATCAAGACATGTGCAACAGAAGCAGCCTGTGCGTCCCAACTTGAAGGCACCCAAAGTTTAGACTGAACAGGCTGTGTGGAATAGTCCCCGTTGAATGCTTTCCCCCCTTCTTTTTCTCTTTTTTTTCATATTGAATATCCTATAATACACCACATCTCCCTGCCTTCTGAATTTACATAACCCAGGCAAAAGTTGATTGCTTCATTAAGAAAACTAGGCATCTATTATCAGCCATATAGAAACAAAGAAGTGATTATGTGCCTTAAGATCTGGAGGGGAGGCCCTCCTGGTTGCCCCGCCACCTTCAGCAGCAAAAGGAGTGGGCACCAGGGAGAGGGCCTTCTCAGTAATGGCCCCTAGGCTATGGAATAGTGTCCCCCTTGAGGTGTGTCTATCACATTCACCGTACTTATTTAGGAAGGCAGCGAAGACGTACTGCTTTGCCCTGGCCTTTGGTTAAATGGGGAGATACTTTTCTCTTCCCGCTGGCAGATGCTGTTATTGTTTTAATGTTTTAATGATGTTAAATGATGTTTGATTTTAGATGCTGGGTGGGATAAACATGTAAATAAATAAATAAATAAATAAGTCAGAATCTTTTTTAAAAAATTATTTTCTAAATATGGAAGGGATCTAACATTCCACCGTCGTCCTAAGAACTTCAATTTTCTATCTGAGAAGATCTTGTTTCAGTACCATTAGAATTTCTTGGAATGCAAACATCTATTTCTCAGACACTTTCTTAACTGTTTTCTTTTAAACAAGAGCACTCTATTTATACAATTAGGTGCTTGAAGACTTCCTGAGAACTCAGAATGCATAGCAATTTGGGAAGCAAAAAGAATAATAGAAGCAAAGAGTCTTGCAAGGATACATAATTACATTCTATTAACTTAATCTTGATTCCTCATGGACAAAAATTACTTTTAGGCTGTTTACACAATTATATCGATTGATGCAGTCCAAGCGGTCCAAGACAGGCATTCCATCCCAAGCAGGGATGGTTGTTCCTGGTGCAAAACAAGGGCATCTGCATTGGGTTTGTCTGTCCTATGCCAGCTCCAAAGCTCCTGACAACTTTGGAGCCAGTGGGAGGGGGGGTTCATTTGCTCTGAAGGCAAAGAATGAAAGTTCCTTTAGAATTCTGGGGACTCATTTTGACAGCACACCTTGTTATGCCACAGAAATGAAGCTCCCATGGTATACCAGATCATGGAGGTGTGCCATCCACGTGCCTCCAGGGTCCGATGGACCACCTCTTAATACACCAACAGGCCTCCAAAAAGACTACTGATAGATGAGACCAGAGGCCAATTTACACAACAGCCCATAGTGCATGATTGGGAACTTCTAGGAAAGAGCATCTGCACCTTGAGGAGGCTGCTACAGCCTCCAGGCACCCCCTGCCTTCCCAGGATTCCCTAATCATGCACAAAGCATGGAGCATGAAATTGTGTTCCACACCTTTACTAATCTTAACTGAATACTTACCTGGCCCATCCAGGCAGCGGCCATCCACACCTCTTCTGATGTTCTGGTGTTGTCTGAGGTGCTGCACAAGTGCGCTGGCACCTGGGACAACCACAGATGCGACTGAGCATGTACAGAGCATTAGCATTGTCATACTGATAGCAATGACACATGCACAGTTGTGGAGCACACCACGCCCAAAGTGGTGGCACCCTGAAGAAGAATGGCTCCAGGATCACTCACAGGTGAATGACCAACTGCGTGGGGCTTAGGCTGTAAGTGACTAGTGCTCGCAAGTGCGAGTTCTAGTCAACATTGGGTGATTGCACTCCTTTCCTGTCCAGCAGATGGGAAGGGAAGTGTGAAATCACCCCAGGACACCATTTTGAGCATCCTGGTCCATCCTATGCTCTGTCTGGTAAGTGTGAAAGCAACCTTAACGTCTTGCCAGAAGCTACATTTTATTTTTTGCAACATTTCTTGCTCCTGTTGTCGTTTTTTTAAATTTATTGAGCAACATCACACTGCAAAAAAGACAACTGCATTAGTTACCTGCAAAAAGCAAAGATGACCAGAAGGTTCCCAAGTGTTCCTGTGATCCCCACGGCAAGAACGAAAGCTCCAATGGTATAGTGCGCATGAGCTGGAATGTCCACAGTTGGGAAGGGGTGTGGGAGAGACAGCATTGTGAGTTCCTATAAGGGAAAACAAAATGGCAAACATTTAAGAAGACAGAGTTACTTATCACTGAAGGGTATGTACACTAGTTCATAAAATTTAGAGGAATTTGTTCTTTTTTATTGTACTTCTTTTAGCTCAGTTTTGGAATCCAAACACCAAGGGTGCATCCCCATGCTGAATATACTCCAAAGTGAACCTGGGTTTGCCTCAGAATGTCCCCATCCAAAGGGTCTAATCCAGGCTACATGTGGGACAAAAAAAAAAAAAAACAACCCTTTCCAACTGTTCTCGTTGCGAATTAGAAGGCAAGCACATATTATTTTGGAGGCATGGGGACGCTCCCGGGTTATTGGGGGAGGAGATTGGCAATCACAACATTAGCCTGTGCTCACTGTTCCTGCTGTGCGTGCTGCGATCACAACTGCTTGGGGATTTCTGAAAAGAAATTATGAAACAGAAGTGATGATGGGGTCAAATGGCTCTCATTTGCCCTGCGACTGTCTCTCCGGCTACAAGTATAACACCCCCCCTTCCCTGATCACCCGATCAGCAAGGCATGCGTGGGTAAAGAACTTGATTTTGTGCACAAGCGCTGCATTGCCTTAATGGGCGAAGTGCCTGTGACTTCCCTGCACCAGAAACAGCATGAGAAGACAAAGCACAGAGGTCGTCAAACCTGTTGCAAGTGGGGTGTGTGTGTGCCCGCTGTCATGCGGAGGTGCACACCTCCACTAAACTTTGATTCAAGCAATGAGCCGTGGCTTCAAGCAATGAGCCGCATTCCCATCCTATTAGTTATGCCCACCTTTTTTCATTTTTTATCTGATCTATATGTTGTGTGTTGTGTTTTTGGAGATGTAACCTGGAGGGGTTTCCCTTGTCATCACTGCAGCAGGCGGGACAGGGTATGGTGACATCAACCAGGCTTCCTATCATGGGAGACAGGGTGGAGAAAAAAGGATAATCTTCTGCTGCCTACATTAAAAGCTGCTGCTTTGCACCAAGACCATCCAAGCACTGTTCTCAAGAAAAAAAAAAATCTGTAAGCTTAGTAAAATAAGCCAAAACCTAGCTGGTTTTCAAGTTTATCCTCTACATCATCATCATCAACAACAACATCATCATCATCAATAAAAAGACAGGAAATTTACTGTGCAAGATATAGAACCTCATCCTGTTTTCTTTTCTGCTTCCTCTGTTCTCTACCCCTGCTTCTTACACTGTGATGAAAATTCCATCAAACTCAAATGTTTGCCCACTGTTCTGCAACACTGAAGTATTTCTCAGGGGAGGATCTTGCAGACCCCTCCTTCTCCTCAAAATTCATTGTGATCTTTCTTTATACTTTCTTTAGAGACATGGAAGCACCACTTTTTTATTTATTACAAAACCTCTCAGGAGAATGGACCATTATATGTTTTTGGCCCAGAAGAAATGAACAGTGGTCCATTGGAAGAACTGAATAGGTGATACCCTGGGATGAAAATCAGGCCACAATATTTGTTTTGATAAGAAATAATGGGAGGGGGGGAATCCTGCATCTAAGACATCAGACCACTTGGTGCCAGTATACCTTCACCACATTGATATGAAGCAAAGGCAACATTGAAACTACAGCATCTTTAGCCTTAAAAGGCTGAGTTCCCTTTATGGCTAGATGGGCCTGTAAAACAGAGAGTAACTTATGTTCTGGTTTCCATATGCCACTGGAAACCCTGGCTTAAATTGATGTTTAGCTTCCTCCGGGTGTTGTCTTCTCTGGGGAGGGTAGGATGAAGAGAGGGTTATATGTTAAATGTGTTTTAAGAATATGTATTTTATTGTTTTATTATTGTGGCCCACTCTTGGGCTGCATTCACACCTAAGTTTTAATCCAGTGTCAGTCCACTTTCAGAATGAGAGGACATATCAGCAAAGTGTCAAACTGTTTTCTTTTAGTATTATCTAACTCAGAAAATCTACCTTTAACTTAACGACTAGTCACTTTGCTGCTGTGTTCTCTCTGAAAGTGTACTGGAACCAGATTAAAATTTAGGTGTGAACACAGCCTAGGAAGTTTTGCTGAAGGGCAGGATATAAATTCTGGCCATAGTGGCATGGGCTGCCTAAAATTGTAGTTCAGTTACTCCTGCTTTAGAATGTTTCATAAAATAGTAACAGTACATTAATAACACCTAGCAAGAGGAAGACCAAGTACCTTTGCATCTTATTTTCCTTCAATAAATTACCCTGGTAATAATGGACAGGAGAAGCAGGTCTGTTGGTTTTGCTTAGCATCCCGCTCCTTTTCTCAAAATTATTTTTGTCCCATCCATATTTATAAAAGCTTTAGAGCTTCAATAATTGCACACCCTCTGTTTGTCTTCTTTCCTTTCCTTTTCATTTTGCATCCTGTCTCCCAGATTTTCAACCTGAAACCAAGGACTTGTCTCTTTTTGAAAGCCCTTTAGCATTCAGGGAGCATTTTTTTTGGGGGGGTGGGGAGGCTGAAGATGGAGTAAAATCATTTTAAATACAGAAGTAGAAATGTAAAATCGAAGCCTCATAAAGTTGAATAATGACGTATAACTTTCCTAATGTATTTCCAAAACACAAGCCCATTTTCATAAGTAACAGATAATCGGTTTTCACATTTGTCATATCTGAAATGCTAACGTAAAGCCTACATAGGTTAGAATATATTTTGGGCTTCTTAACATTCAGAATTGGCATGTTCTGTACTAAAGGCAGAATTTCATGTGACAACGCCCAGCAATGTTAAGCTCTTCACTGAACTAGCAAACTCCACATTCGAAAGCAGCTTAAATCACATGAGCAACAAAATCTTTGTTTATCTCTTCTGGGCATATATCCCCCATTTCATTTTTTTTTTAATAATGCACACAAAATGAAATGTCAGATTCATCTTGTGCCTAGAAGGGAAATGGTTGAAAATATCCTGACCCTGCTATGTTTACATCACTGAACATTCTCTGGTTTTCCAATGCCTCCACATAATCCATTCAACTTATTATGAAGCAAAGCAGGTGATTTTTCATGGACAATCATTTTGTTGTTAAATATTTGCTAATGTCTAAAAATAATACAGAGTTTGCACAAAAACCAGTAAAGCTTAACAATTGATGGAGCAACCATAGCTTTGTGCCACCAGGATTGTTTCCCAAAGATTCAGCATTTCTCCATGGAAACAAATAAAGGTAGTTTTGTCCAACACTCACAACATCACAACATACAGTTCAAAGAAAAGGGCATGACTGGAACCAAGTGTGTGGTGAACTTCAGTAAGGTAGTATTTGCAGGGCTCTTCTTTTGTGTCTCAATGGGCCTTCTTTGCTTTATTTTGCAGTGATTATGTTCTGAACGAGTACTGGATGGCAAGGAGCTATCATCCATCCATTTTCTATAATAATACTCCAATATATATATATAGCTGTGACAAAAGCATCACACGTTGTATTTTGCTCTCTATTTCTATCTCACTTTACTTTGAAGAAGCACAAGGCAATTCCCTCTACTGTAACCTTACCACAACTCTGTGAGATAGATTAGGCAAGAGGCAGTGACTGGCCTAAGACCACCAAGTGACTTTTCATGGTGAAGTTGTGGTTTCAATCATGAGACCCAGGCCTGGCTACACGCGATGTGTGATTCACATAATTTAAAGCTAACATGAATTGCAGTCTGTCCTAAAATGTAGTCCACTTTAAGCAGCACTGACACAGACTGAGGCCAGCCTGGAATTCCAGTCCGGCTTCCACTTCCTCATGTGTGGTTGTGGGATGGCCTAAAGGAGGCAGTATGTGCTATGATGGGTGGCACCCAGTATTTCCTTTGGCCAATTGGCACATACAGAGTTCATGAGGCACCTCCCTTTCAGCCAATCAGCATGCACAGAGTTTGTGAGGCACCTTCCCCTCTCCTCACTTTAAGGGTACAATTCCCCTTTCTAGAGTCTTTACACAAATTTAGTTTTATTATTTAAAAATAATAATTGCAAGGAGAAAAGAAGCACATAAAAAAGATGTGTGTGCATGGAAGTAGGAGATCAGGGTTTAAAAAGAACTGCAAATGCACACCCTCACCTCCCTTGAGTGACATGAATGGCATCCAATCGGAAATGAGATAAATGTGATGTAGCAAAAGGGGTGGAGAGCCAAGGGTTCCTTGGAGGAATGCCAGGCTGAACTCTGTAGAAATGTGTGACCAACACTGGCGAAGGAGGGGTTGGCTTCTATTGATCCACATCTGACCAGCAATGTTACAAATTAAATTCAAATTCATTAAGAGGCTGACCTGATTGGGACTTATGTGACCAGCGCCCCAGATCTTAGTCCAACTCTATAGCATCTATGCTATGTATGCCCCATCTTTGGTCACTCAAAATCTGTTGCCATACTGCTCTAACTATTGATTTTGGTGCATGAAATCAAGGTATGCCATCACATGCTACCATATGATGTTCGCCATCCACATCTGGTAATAGAGGATCACTCACAAGAATGTATGAACTCTGCTGGAATAAACCGATGATCCATTTAGCACTGTGATCCTTCAGAAGCTATCCTGATGAATGTGAAAAGTCAGTAAGCAGGACACAAGCTCAATTTTCTCAGGTAATGCCAGTGCCTGATGTCCTGAGACACATTGCTTCCAGTAGTGGTACACACAGCTACCATGAATAGTCTCCTATGATGGCTATAATCTTCCTAAGGATTGACAATAACTTTTCAAAAATGGAACTCATGACAAATGATAGCCCTAGGCTTCATGGATTCCACCAACTGTCTGAGAATTTCAAATACTTTAACCCCGCGTCTTCACGGCATCGTTATCTCTAATTCAAAATGTTTTGAGTCCTCCCAGTTCAGACGGCAGTTCGGCTTAACACGCTTCTTCCGTGTTAAACCACGTTAAACCATTTTGAAATAAATCCTGATTTCAACAGGTCTCACTCCGGATCGTGCGTCGATACGTGTTTCCTTTTTAACTGTGTGGACAGTACCGTGTTAAGGGAAGAGAATCCGTGTTCAGGGTTTCCCTCCTCCAATCATATTCTGCGGACGTCATTGGGGGGGGGGTGTTTCCCTGCCTGATCTGAAGCAAAAACTTTTTTTGGATCACTTCTTCTCTTGCAAGCCTGAACTTCTTGGAGCAGCCTTCACACAGCAGCGCTACAGCTCCGGAGTGCGTGCGGAGAGTTGGGGGGGGGGAGACGGAGAGGAGGGGATTGGGCAGGAGGAGGCTATCAGCGTTTTGGATTCCCCTGGGGCAGGCAAGAAGAATTTGGCTGAGGGAGCCCGGCCGCAGAAAGCCTAGCTAGTCTTCCCCTCCTGGGGAGGGAGCGAGCCGGTAGACACACACACACACAGGCAGACTTTCATGACAGCTATAAAATCAGACACCCTCATACATGTTTAGGATTCCCTCCCCCAATAGCTTGCTTCCAAAGAGTGATTTCATTGAAAGAATCGAGCCTCGAAACAGCCACTACCTCCAAAGCTACACTGTAGCAATGTAGCTTAATAACAATGTTGCAGTTTTGCGCAAATTCTGAACTTTAAAAAGGGAAAGGAAAGGAAAGCCCTGGAGTCCCCGCTCTGAAGGATGCAGGGCTGGAAAAACACCATCCAAAGCTTTTGCAGCCTGGAGGCAGATCGGTCCCTCCCTGCCAGGCAACTTTCTCTATGTCCTGAACAGCACTCCAACCCCATTAGGAGCCCGATCCACCAAAAATCTCTGACCTCTGGGGCATCTTTCTCTCTGGCCATGGTCACACCTCAGGTTGAATCCAGCTTCAGTCCACTTTCAGAGCGGGAGAACGCATCAGCAAAGTGACCGTTCATTTTCTTTGTCAGCTGCTTGCAGTCCCCTTAAGGGTGAGTGCAGAAGGTTTGTCAGCAACTTTGAGCCCCCTTAAATGGCTGATTACAGAAGGTTTGTCAGCCACTTTGAGCCCCCTTAAATGGCAGGTCACAGCTCTCTGCTGAGCTCTCACAGCCCCATCCACCTCACCAGACCATCCCAGGATTTTTTTAATTTAATTTTTTTTTTGGGGGGGGGGAGAAAAAAGAAAGAAAGAAAAATTCCCCAGAGCGTGGCTGGCTGGCTCTCCCTCCTTCCCTCCCTCCCTCCTTCCCTCTCTCTCTCTCTCTCCCCCTCTCTTTCCTGCTGGCAGAGAGATCTAGTCGGCAGCAGCGCGGACACATTGCTTGCTGGCTCGCCTTCTCCTCCGGAGCCATGGAGTGCTCCCAGGCCGCCGGCACCGATCCAGACCTGGCGTGGCGCGAGCCCTGAGTGGAGCCCCCGAGGAAAGAAGGAAGGAGGGAAGGGAAGGAAGGAAGGAAGAGAGGAGGCGAGCAGGCCTCGGGCAGGGGGTCCCCGGCGGAGCTTAGTGCGCCGGAGGGACTCAGGCAGGGGGCGTCCCAATGACAGCTGATCAGAACAAAGAGGCAAAAAAGGCATGCATGACGCACAGGGAAGGGAGGGTGGGATCCTGGGAGGGAAAACCAATCACAGAGAGAGGGTGGGCAATGGGCAGGAGGACAATGCTGCCATGTGGACTCCAAGTATTGATTCCGCGTTAAGGCTGCAATCGGAATGCCCTCGGAACTGGATCAATTTGCAAGTCGTGTAGACAGCTTTGTTCCGGTTCAGTTATTTCGAATTATTTAAACCGAAATAACACATGCCGTGAAGACGCAGCCTAAGTGTAAAGGGCAGGAAAGGATGTCAGTGCTCTTCCAGATGAGATCACACCTCTGTTCATACTATAATGTCTGAAGCCTAACAACGTCACAAAGAATACGGATTTCCCCATTTCTGCCACAGGAACTTATTTCAAATGCCTGAAATATTGTGAGAAACAGGTTTCTTGCCCTCTTCATGTTTTCAAGCCCTCGTGCAATGAAGGAGGAGGAAGAGGAGGAAGAGGAAGAGGAGGAATTGGCTTTTCTACCCTACTTTTCTTAACAATTTAAGTGGACCCAAAGTGGCTGACAAAGCTTTCTGTTCTTCGCCTCACACTAGACACCCTGTGAGGTAGGTAGGATTGTGAGGAGACTTCTTGGAGAAGTGCGGAATAAAACCAGTGGCTAGGAAATATAAGGCCGGCACTCTAACCACAAGACCAAACTGGCTCACAGGGAGAAGAAAGGAAAGAGTGAAAGAAGTTAAAACAGTTGACTACTGACAAGAAGTAGCCATCTCCCTCTTCACCATAAACATGCCAACAATAGCAAGCCAAGCCAGCCAAGATTAGCTAAGAATACTAAAACTGACTCAGGCCCTTTCTCCACTGGGCTTTAAAAAAAAATTATATCCTGAAACAGAGACCTGTCGTCTGTATGCTAGTGCAGAATACAGCAGGCCCAGGTGGGGCCTGCTACAATCTGTACCAGCATGCGGATGATACAACCCTATTCTGGGATATAATCTAGGAAAAGACCCAGTACAGAAAGAGCCTGAGAATATGGGTGCATCTAGACTCATTAATACTGCGTAGCAGTGGGGGCATCAAAACCATGATCCATAGATGTAGTGGCAATGCATTATCCCATCGCTACTGTGAATTTACCATAGTGCAGGATGAAGAACACTCACTACACAGTGTTAATTAAATTTGTATCTTCCTGTCAGTCTGGGCAGGACAGCGAGAAATGATGATGACAGCAGGGAGGGCAGCTCAAACCCAATTGGCTGCCTCATCTCATGTGACAGTGCACACTGGCTGAGCTTTCACAGATTCCTATGGGAAGCTACAGAGCTGCGTTTTGGGTCAGAACTGAGCGTCCTCACTTTGCAGCAGGTAAGCTGCAATTTCCCCCTTAACCATGGATTTATTCTGCAAGTCTGGAGGGGGCCTTAGTCAAAGGATGTTGATAAACGTATCTCCAGTGAAAAAGAACTAGAATTGACAGTGGATATGATAGTTCTGTCTATACTATTTAACCTGTAGCAAGAAGGCTAATCACTTTCTTAATCCTACCATTAATGTTTTCACAAGAGACACTTCACAGACTCAGTTGTCAAAGAAATGAGGTCATGTGCAGATAATTCCTATCCTGCATTCAAACAAGAAGTGAAGGGATTGTGAACTCTAGAGGATTTCTTGCTCCAGAAAAGATGCCTGATCTTGCAAATTCCACCCTACAACATGCGTTAAACAGTATGAGAATGTAAAATTACCCTTGGTCCTTTCTGCACTGAGGATGCCATATATCTACCAGTCCAGATCACAGAGAGACGAGGGCCAGATGAGCACTATCTGCATGGATGGCAATAATCTGGATCAGTCCTCCCACAGTTGCAAAGCTGGTGCAGCATGGTGCTAGCTTACACACACGCACACACGCACACACGCACGCACATACACATACCAGCTAGGAATGACAGATCCTAGCTACGGAGCATTGGGGAGGGGGGGGGTAATTTTTGACATTAGCTATGGCACACTGCAACAAAACGTTCTTCCAGAAATTTCAGATCAGGGAGGTGTACCATCTGCACACATCCTTGACCCAGATTCAAGCCATTAGGCTGGATTGTAGACTCAGTAAATGGCATCTACACTAGACCCAGCTCAAAAGCATCTGGATCTAGCTCCATCCCGTGAGGACAGATAACGGCCTAACAGGGGGCAGGGTCTCCCTGATTCAGATTAATGTGCTGATGTGGAGGCCCTAAATCGGGACCAGGAACTCCCCTGATTCAGATCAATAACCAAGTATAGTAAGGAGCTTTGACTCTGGTGGCTACATGGATGCAGTCATAAAGTTCACTGAGTTGAAAGCAGTTCAGGATTAGCTTCATCTAGGGAAATCAAACATGGGACCTTCCAAAACTCCCAGCAGAACTGGTTTACAGAATAAATTTACAGACAGAACTTACCTGTCTATAGTCTGAACCCCAGGGTTCGGACCAGCTGGTTTGGACCATAGAAAGGCATAGTGCGGAGCAACGCTGCCTGGATGATTGTGGTAGTCTAGACCAAAACAGTTCCTGCATAGCCACAAAGCTTGCATGAGCTTTGAGGCTGGACACCAAGAGATCCAAAAGGTTAGAAACCGAACTTTCATTCCTATCATAGAGCTACCAGAGGACACATTTCCCTGTACAGCCTAGTTATCCCATTCAGATCCTCTGTCTAATGCAGACCAGGGGGAAGTGGGACCTCACAGAATCAATCTAAGGATTGGCCATTGAAGATCCATTTTTCAGCGATCCGTCCTGCCCCTGATCTGTCACAAATAGTGACAGATCCAAAGGGCCTTCGTGCGTCCACGCATACGTGGGGAGGACGGATTCCAGAGGATGGATGGAGTGGGTGCTGTATCCATCAGTATCCATTCCAAAAGTCCTCTGGCTCACGCACTGGCGACGCCTTCAGAGCCGTGGGACTGGAGCGTGCAGCTGCCAGTCACCGCATATTTCCAGTGGCACCTGGCGCATGGGGGAAGGGCTTTGGAAGCAGGCAGTCCTGCTTCCACCCTTCCCAACATGGTGGGCAGAGGGAATCCGTCTCTTCCCCTGGCCATGTGTGGAAGTGTCCTGCTTCTGCATACATCCAGGTGAAGAGACGGATGTAAGACTTATTTTTCAGGTCTTACATTTAATCCAAATTTTGGTGGCAAAACCGGTTTGAAAAACTGGTCTTGCACGCCGAAATGCGGAAGCAGCCTCTGCAAAGGGTCGCAGAAGAGGACTCCAATGCGGAAGCCGCTCAGGGTAAGTGTTCTTAATCTGGCTTAGGGGCGGGGGTTAAAACGGTTTCCGCAGCTAGCGTGGAAACACCCTAACATGGAAATTGGTGAGGCCCAGAAACTGACTATGGAGGCTTCTGATCAGGATTAAATGGTAAGTGCGGAAAAGGCCACAGGAAATTAAGCCTATTCAACAACTATGTAAAAGATGTCTTTGACAGGAGTAATCCCAAAGCTCTGCCCTTTCTCCTAATTTTAAAATGGCAACTTCCTTGAGCTACTTTGCAGTTCATCTCTGTTGCCTTCTCTACCAATTTTTACATAATCTGCTCTCCAGTTTCTTAAAAATATCCATCCAGTTCAACCTGCAAGTTCCTCAGAGCAGGTAATTATCATATTTGAAGTTTTGCCTCTTTCTTGGCTTCTCATGTTGTTCTCCAGAATTGTCATTGTCCTCTTGAAATTAAGATAGCAAGACTGCAAAGTCAGGGGGCTATCTTTTTGCTGAAGTTAGTCTGTAAAATGTTATATCACATCACATGATCCCCCACATTTTCTATACTAAGTAGAAAAAAATTCATGATCACTAAGGATGCTCAGTCCTAACAGGTTTATGCTACAGACACCTTCTCCTCATTATCATTATTTAAACTTCTACAGACTTGCAGGTTCTTCCGTGGTTACTGATACCTCTTTCTTTTGTGAGAGTGGTGCCATTATGGTTTCTCTGGAAAGCAGAGGGTTGCAGGTTTGATCTCCAGCATTTCCCTGGAGGATGATGTAGGTAAATACTTTCTGAACTACCAACAACATTGCATGGGCATGTCCATGTAGTCAACAGACATTGATTTCCATCCATGTAGTCAGCAGAAGTTGATTCCAACTTGATGGTACCCATAAACTACAACCATCTTGGATCACATCCAGACATCAGTTACTTATTCCAATATATTTGGCTATTACAGAATAAAGCATGGATATCCATGCTTTATTCTGAAACATCCAAATGCAGCAGAATAAGTCACTGAAATGTGTATGCAGCCTTGGTAAATTGTCCTGGTGCTAGAAAGATTGAATTCATCTTAAATGTACAAAGTAATACTGTTATATATTTCTGCATTGTGCCTGCACGTGATATTAGCACAGACATTATTACAATAATTTAGAATACTATCTGTTGTAAATTGAATTCAGTTCAATGATTGCTAGTTTTCTTGTACATTTTAGTTTTCATGCAAAGTTATTTTTGTTTCACTGACTGGCGAAGAACATAGTGTTATATATGGAAACTTGCAGATGATAATTCCTACATTATAGATCAGCAGATGCCATTACAATACATGTTTTGTGTACTTTTATAGCATGTGATAAAATTACATGAGTGTCCAAGAGGTGACATAAGACCTGCCTTTCTGATCACTGATTTCATAGATAACCAGGCCAAAATCCACATAAAATATATGGATCAAGAAGAAAGTATAGTAAGCAAACCCCTTAAAGGTGGTTTCTAATGAAAAAGCACACCTGCTATTTTTCAAATATTAAGCCCTTTAGAGGGCTAACTGTACCTAACCTAATGTGGACAGTGGTTTTAGATTTGTATCATAAACACTGAACCTCACTGAAAGTATCAAAATGTATTATGGGTGCAAAAATCCCTTCTCAAAGCCTCTTGTCAACACCCCAAAAGTCTGGTTTCATTTGTACTTCATCAATTTCCATTTTAAAGACTAGAGTGGTCAAAAATCAATTATCTGTCCAAAACATGAGGTTGAAGAATAGACACTTCAATTTTTGAAGTAGTGAGCTAAATTTGCTCCATTATTCTTCTGAAGCATGTTCATCAAAGAAACATTTGCAGGGTAATGCTGTTTTTCATTTTTAAAAAAAGCACAAACAAAACATGAAAATGACTCCTTTGACACTATTATAGAGTTAATTGACTCTTTTGTAGGAAAGATCTTCACTGAGACCCATGCACTGCTACCTGTGGAAATTATATTTTAATAAAGAATGTCCCTTCTTTCCACTTCTTCAAACACTGTTGCTTTTGAAACAGAAGTATTTTCTTTTAATTCTAAGGTTAGAAAAGGCCGTAAAAGATACTCAAACACCATGAACTTTATCTGGGTGTCATTGAACAGCATTTTTTGACCCAGGTTCATGTTTACTTTGTATACAAGACCTGTTGGATACTTCTGTAACTGATGCAACAAACAGTTTCACAATAAGGAAAACAGTTCCAATCTTCTAGTCTTTGTTGATATGACCTTGACCACATTCTGAGCACTATTTTTTTTTTATCTTCAAGAAACCTGTAAGACTCCAATGATTGCTGGGAAATTAGCAGTTTTAACCCATACAGGTCACTCACATCCTCCTGACCTGGACAAATTTGTTTTCAGTTCCTGCATTAGTACTTCTATGCATTTTCCTCATCAGTGCTTATTTTTAAAGTATTTAGACGATTAGCTTCACTCAGAGAAAGGTCATGCATTTATTCACCTGATCCAACAGCTCCATTAAAAGCCGACAAGTTTTAACAAGAAGTTGAAACATATAGGCTGCACACAGTTAACTCACAAGCAATCGATATCTTGGCGACACTTACTTTTGGGGCAAATGATGTCACGTCCACCAACTTGAAGAGATTTGCTTCGGAGCCATTCAAGTCATCTACGGTTTTATTGCAGCTGAAATCCGCAGGTGGGCATGAGATACCTGCTTGCATGGACTGTGAATTCATATGGGAAAGAGAAAAATCATTTCCTCAAGAGATGCCACCAAAAATAGAAAGAAACAAGCCCAATCTTTATCAGACCCTAGAAATGATGGATTCAGTTTCACCTATCTTAAACTCCCCCAAAATATTTATCTGATCTCTCTTCCCCACCCCCATAACTGTACACAGTCCAATAGGGTTTCCTCCCCCCTAGCAAGCCTTAATAGTTCCTCTCTCAGTCTCTAGGCTCAACAGTAGTCAGACTCAGCAGGAATAGAAGCAGCTTTCCAGTTAAATAAAAAAGGGCTGTAGATTTAGCACATGCCCAGTAAGAACCTGATTTGTCCCATGCAGATACAAGGCAGCAGCTTAACTATTCCATTAAACCAATTGATATTGCAACGTCCTCAGAAAAAGAAGGGGGGGTGGAAATTGAGGCAACATGAAAATAGTGCAGTGACCTAATAAGAATGTAATATGGAAAAAGGATGAGTTTGTCTAATAACAAGCTGGCCTCGATTTTTGCTTGCTTATATACATTCGTCCATGAGCTTGAAATTGTTATGTAACCCTGGCTGGTTAATTTGTTATTATTTGAAAAATAAAATCTATTCTAGAAACATTCAGTCAAAATTCAACACATAAACACTTTTTTTTAAAAAAAAAAAGTCCCATTTTAATAAGAGAGAGATAACTGCATGTTCACTTATTCCACTGAAGTCAACAGAAGTAAACAGGATTTAATCTTGGCTGACCTGGTGTCTATATATTGAATGGGCTGAGCTATTCCACCTGTGTTTACGGATTTGTTAAAAAAAATCTAATTTAAAAACATTGTCCTAGTTTGCTCCCCAAGGTATAATATCATATTACATGCAGTTTGATATGCATGGAAGTTACATTACATTCTATTAAGCACAAAAAGAAAATGTGTGTGTCCAAAATTATATCACATCTCCACATCAGAAGTACCCATAGAAGAACTAAGTCCCTAATGAAATGAGGTGTTGCTTCCTATAATGCATTGATACTTTAAAACTTGTCAAAAAAATTTCAGGACTTGTGTCAGGAACTCAGGCTGTGGTCACACTGTAAATTTAATCTGGTTTCAACCATTTTGCATTCTCAGGAATCATACACCAAAGTCCCTTTCTGTTTCTTCTCACCCCCTTTTTCCATGCACAATCAAAGATGCAGATCTTCAAGATCCAGATCTTTGAGATGGGGCCCTCCTGGAGATCTGGATCTTAAAGATGCCTGAAGACCCCATTGTGGACACCTTTAATCAGGGCCACACGAAATCCAGATTTAAGAGCCTGAAGAACCCATTAAATCCGGATTTCCCCTGCCCTTGTAGGGACAGGACCTTGCAGATGGCGCCTTCAATGGTGTCCAGGTGAGGACAGGGCCTTCCCGATTGGTACCAATCAGGTACTAATTGGGTTCCTAATTCCAGTTCTAAGCCCTAGTGGGAAAAGTCCCCTGGACTACCCCCTCCAAACTATGCTGTAATCACATTATCTCAGCATTGAGTCCATCTGAGCTGCAACAAAGCAAATTCAGAAGAAGAGATGAAGAACAAGATGTGAGAGAGAAGTGACCACGGGACTCTGTTGAATAATCCAGGTGAAGGGCTGCCTGTATCCATCCTGCTCAGCCACAATTTTAAGGGCACCCTATGGACTTTGGTGCCTGGATCCAGAGAAGGTGACCTGAACTGGCCTTCCCAGTGCACCCTTATTGACCCATTGCTAGCCGTGATCTGGTAGAGCTACCTTGCCTCATCCTTAATAGGTGTGTACAGGCCAGAAATGTTCTGAGTTTCTACTACTCCATCCTAAAATACACTATCATATTTTGTTGTAACCAGGGCCTCAGATTATTTTTTTAAAGAAGGCCTGCCAAATGCAGTCTGTTAGACGGTTATAGTGATCTGCCAAGTGTTCAGTTTCTCAGAACATCCAATAAATAAAAATGCTGTGTGTACAAAAGAACCTTTCAAAAATGCATAATGCACTTCCTGTGACAGACTAGGAAAGAGATCTTGGGGTTCTGGTGGACAGCTCAATGAAGATGTCAACCCTGTGTGTGGCAGCAGTGAGACAAAAACAAATTAAGCGATAGGGATAATTAGGAAGGGAATAGAAAACAAGTTGGCTAGTGTCATTTTGCCTCTTTTATAAAACTATGAAGCCATATTTGGAATAATTTTTATAATTCTGGTTACCCGCCCCGCCCGAAAAAAAGGATATTGTTGAACTGGAAAGAATGCAGAAAAGAGCAACCAGAATGATCACATGGCTGGAATACCTCCCTGAGGAAATCAAGCTGCAATGTCCAGTTTTTTTCAGCCTTGAAAGACAGTGTTTAAGGGGGGACCTGATTGAAGTATAAAAAAAATCATGCATGTTGTAGAAAAAATGGATAGAGAAAATTATTTTCTCTATTCCACAACACTAGAACCAGGGGACTCACTATGAAGCTGATTGGCAGGAGAGTAAGGATTGATAAGAGGAAGGTGTGGGTTTTTTTGTTTGTTTTTCCACTCAGAGAGCCATTAGTTTAGGGAATTTGCTGCCAGAAGGCTGGTAACAGGAACCAGCCTATATAGCTTTAAGAAAGGCAAATTAATGGAAAATAGGTGTAGCAATGGCTGCTAGAATAGATGCCTAGAACTTCCTCCAGGTTGGAGAGTCAAGCAGGATGCCTCTAAAAGCCATCTGCAGAGAGCAGATGGACACATTGCCTTTGTCTTCTGCTTGAGTTGCCCAGTCACAATTGGTGGGCCACTGTGTGAGACAGAATACTGGACTAGATGGGCTCTGGCCTCATCCAGCAGGGCTTTTCTTAAGTTCTTTTGTTTCCTTCAGTAGTGGGACCCATGAACTAAGATGATGTTTGAGTTCAAAGAGATGGATCCAGTGTTCAAGTCTTTCTGTCAGGGACTGCTAATATGTCAAGCAGGAATCTCTGGATTTGCATACAGCTGCCCCATGCAGTGAGCCACTTAACTGCTGCTCCTTCTGCATGGGAAATTTCTGTTCTCTCAAGCACTGGATCAACTCCTTCCACAGAGGATGGCTATCACGTTCCTTCTGAAGAGGAAGCAGTGCCAAGAGTGGACCCCCTGCCCCTCAAAATCTGCTTCTCAGGCAGTAATCTTACTCCCCCTGACGATTGAGCTAGGTTTCTTCAGAGTTCTGGTTGCTGTCTCACAGCCACATAGACTTTCAAACTCGGGTCTTAAAAATGTGTCTCTGCTTATCTACCATCCAAATACAGCTCAAAGTGAGAGTATGAGAGACATAGGTCCTCCCCGACTTCAATTTCAGTCAGCAGAACTGAATCTTAGATGAAGAACACCTCTGAGGAGAACTGGAGAAATGTCCGCTGTGTTCTAGTCACAGCATAGCATAGCTTGCACTCTTTCTCTCTTTCACAGAATTACAAACCTGTAGACTCCAAACCCAAGCAAGGATCAAGAGACTGGATAACATCTGGCCAATTATCAGCTACCCAAATATCACAGCGATGCTTAATTGCTGCTGTCATGGTTTCCGAGCCTCCCAGCCACCCTGGCTGCTCCCTGATTGACCTTAATTACCATCATTAAATTTAGTTGTAAAAATAGATGGCATTAGCTATTACCGAAAAACCTTTGTGAAGAGAGAGAAATCTTACTGTAAGCGGGAAAATTGGGCCCAGAGGGACCTTCGTGGAGATTATAGCCTTTATATTACTCTTGTAGCTTCAGTTAACCACAGTTGGGAGACAAAAGTATTGCTTTGCCATAGGGATTGGCTGTCCTGCCCTGACATTGTATTCTGTACTTCAATGCTTTCTTTTTCTTTTTCTGCTGCATAACAGACAAGGCCTGTGAAAATACACAGGGGAGTTGTTGGAGCCATTTCTCACTTCCTTTCCTGTCCCATGGATGGGAAAGGTGTACAATGAACTAATGTTGACTAGCATTTGTGCTTGCGGGTGCTAGTCAATGGCAGCCCAGCCTTTGCACAGTTGATTGCTCACTTGAGATTGATTATATGTCCAATTGACTCGTGGGTGCCACCATCTTGTGTCCAGTGCCCGGTGCAACAGCAGCATCACTAAGATAACACTGACTCTTTGCACAATCACAGTCAAGTCTGGGGGGCTTCTGAGGTCCCAGCACACTTGTGTGGGACCTCAGCCAACCTCCCCAGCTGGCAGAAGTGCAGATAATCGCCAGCTAGATGCTAAAGGTAAGGCTTAGGTTAGGGTTAGTTTGTTTGTGGTGCGCGATTTCATGCACCACAGCTAGTATGCAATTAGGCAACCTCTGGGCAGCCAGAGGGCATTTCTACACTGTAAATGCCTCCGGCACATGCAGGTGTACCTGCTCAGGTGTTGCCTAATGGCATGCTACAGGCCAAACTGTGAACTGGTCCCAAAACTGGCACACTAAAGATTTACTTCTGGCCATCACAGGATTCATACTTCTGGCCATCACAGGATTTATAAATCACAGGATTTATATTGAATTTAGCCTCTCAATTATGTAGTTCATCTATGGACATCAATAGGGGAGATATCCTAGGGCCTTTACAAAGTTATGATAGTGTATAACAAGAAGGAGCATACAGATCTCACTTCCACACAATAGTGGGTTATCAGGGAGACCTCCAATCCTCCTGGTATGCTCTGTCCATACATGAGCAGGAGGTTAGGGTGCCCAGAATGGTGCTCTGGTCTGGTCTATTGATAAAGCCTAATTTCAAAGTCTACGGGCATACTGGGGGTGGTATACTAGACCACAGTGGCATGCAGATAGAATGCCTCCATGGTCTCGTATACCATTTTGGCAGTGGAACAAGGTGTACCATCAAAATCCACCCTCTTTTCAGGAGCACCAAAGGACAGAAACTTTGTTGTTGGGATTTGGAGCATTCAGTTCTGAAGCTGGCATGAGTTTCAGAGTTGGCACAGGGGCTGGTGCAGAACACATTGTCCCACTGTGGATGACCTTGTTCTATGGCAGGAACAATCTGTCCCTGCTTCGGGTGGATTAACTATCTTGGACCAAAGAGTCCCAATCTGATCTGGGATAACAGAACTATATGGGACATGACATAACAATCCCAGAACTGTGACAAGTATCCTTGGAGATGTTTCACTCCTCCTGCCCCTCTCATGAACCTTCTAGGCTAGATAAGATAGATTAGGGTTGGAATGAGAGCATGAGGGCCACATGTGACTATCTTCAAAATGCTTTTTGAGACACTGTTTTTGACTACGAGTGAATGCAGCCAGTTTTCCAGCTTCGATGTTATGGCTGTGAAAACAGCACCCTTCCCACTTCATGGGGGAAGAAGTGCTATCTGTCCCTAAAGCTGGCAAAATGGGCTCTCATGCAGATCCTTCCCATGTTATCAAGTGCAATGGAAAGGAGAGGGAACCTTTCATAGTCTTTGAAGCAGCTAGCTGACTGCATAGGAACACCATACAGTTTCCTTGGCAAGGATACAAGTACTTGTCCATATCTTTCTTTTGTGGAAATATCTTGGATTGGGCTTGTAACTTTCTGGTTTCCAGGCCTTTACTCTACTGTTGAGTGATATGAAAGGCCATGATACATCTCAGAATAAAGAATGCTGGGACTAAGGCCTTGTCTGCCCTGGTGCAGACAATGGTAGACCCCACCCAGGACCTGTGGTTGTCTGCATTAGCATGCAGATGGCAGGTCTCTGTTCTGGAATATAAACTGGAATAAAGCTTAGTGCAGAAAGGGCCTAATAGACCTCCCCAGCATAAGATAGTTCATTAAACTTCTGAGCTGAGAAAAAAATAGCAATAAAATATTTATCCCACTTGACTCTCTTAAGCCCTTTTGACTGATTCATCCCCTAGTGTTGCTATTTTATTTATTTTCACTGCTTCTCTGTGGGAAGAAATAGCAACTGAGATGCATAAGAGAACAGATGCCTAAGCTTCTGCTTCTCTTCCTTGCTTCTGGTCTGACTGAATGGGCAGAGTCCATTTGATCACAAGCTGGTGCTAGGCTTACCTTCCCAAGAAGGAGTCAGGGGTTTCTTATTCTGTCCCCTTTGGAGACTTTAAAAATCATACCTGGGTTGTTGACCAATGTGTCCTCTAAGTCAGAGGTTCACGGGCTCTATAGAATAGAGGTTCACCTCAGTTCTATTTGAAAAAGCTGAAAATTACCGAGACCCACTAATAAAAGGTGTTTTTTTCCCCACAGTAATATCCATTTCTTAAAGGACTCCTCTATTATAGCTTAGTTACTTTATTTTAGGCAAAAATGTGTTAATCTAGAATAGGGGTGTGCACAAATGCAATTTTTGGCATTCAATTGGATTCAAATCAAATATCTGAAGATTTGAATCGATTTGAATGTTTAAAATTTGAATGTTTAAAATTTAAATGTATTCACATTCGATTTGAATTGAATAAATTTGTGTCTATTTGTACAGATATTCTATTTGTAGTTGGATATGAATGTCGACAATCCCATTTTCATCCCATATGTATCCGTACAAATGCACATAGATACGAATAAGATCCGTACGGATACGTATGTAGAGTGTATGTACAGTATCTGTACACATACGAATGTCCGAATGATTTGAAAAATTCAAAATTTGTTCAAATGTTTAAATTTGAATGTAGAGACATTGGATTTGAATTCGGATGCCCAAATTTGAATCAATTCGATTGAATTTTGAATGTTTCGAACATTTGTGCACATCCCTAATCTAGACGGTTCAACATAGAAAAAATATTTTTCTTTGTTTCAAAATTTAAATTGGCTTTTCTGATATGTTGATTTGGTTCAAATCATAGAAGTTTAATTTTTGGATATAAAACTTACCCTCCCTAATTCTGTTCTAGGTCCTAATGGTCAGTGGTGAACTATTACTTTCCCCTCCACGTCAAGGAGGCTTGGTTTGTTGGTCTGCTCAGGAAAGTGACGCTGCCACAGATGGGCTCTTTCAAGATTAAGTGGATGATCCCTCTTTGCTTTCACACCTGATGGACCCACATGCTGCCTCTGTAGCCGGAAAGTGACTTCGTGACATTGTGAAATTCCAGGGTGACATAATGGCTTCTTGTAATGACTTGGTAGCTGTAACAGTAGAGGGCCAGGCCAAGCAAGGCTTCCCCTGCCAAAATATCCCTACTGGCTTCAAATTACAAAATGAACCAGAATATCAGTAGAATTATGTGATTTATTAAAATAAAAAGACAAAAAAATGAGCAAATACATAAAACAGCAGCAACAACAAAAGATACAGGTTCAAAATAATTCAAGTAAATAAAAAGATTTCTCCATGCAGAACATGGGGTTCAGAATCTTAGTTCCTTAACAGTTCAAAAGAAGCTCAGAATCAGGACCAAAGTGAAGACTCAGAATAACTAAAGCTAACACAGGCATGACTATGTCCTAAATCATGAATACATCACATCATATCAACCAATGAAAAGCCCACAAACATAGGTCCTTCTAGAAGGCGAGTGAATAGCCCCCTTTCGTTATGTAATGCGGATAGTTGCACATCAACTCTTTTCAGCCAATTAGTGTTATCTAATTCGGGAATAAGTTCCCAGGTTCAACTGTTTCTGGACGGTACTACTCAAAGGCCAAATATGCCTTTCTTCTTCAAGGCTTAACATAACAAGCTGATTTTTCCCTTGAGAAAATTTTTACTTCTGATGTTAACCCTCTAAGGCCAAATATGGAGCTAGTTAGGCTGCATTCCCATTACAAGCTTAATATGGTTTCCCTAAACCGAAATAATAGAACCGGATGCAAATGCCAATTTGCCTGATCCCATTACTTTCAACTTAATTGCATTTGATCCGGATTCTGAGGTTCGTACGTGGCGTACGTGACTCAAGGGGGGACTCAAGTGGCTACTTTCTAGAAGTGGCTTTTTGGGGCTGCCCTGCCCTCTTCCTCCTGGCGCGAACACGCCACCCAAAAGGGACCCCTTCATGGAGCCTAGCTGGATGGCTGGGTGGCTGCCGCTTGCCTGGATGGATGAAAAATGGCACCAGGCAGCCAGCTATTCTTTCCCCTCCTCTCCCCATTTCCCAGGGCATACAGCAGCAGCGGCAACTCAAGCCCCCTTCGCCCGCTCATCACCACAGCCTTAAAAACATTCACAAATCTCCCAGAACCTGCAGCTCCTTTCCTTTCTTTTCTCTTTCTAAAGGTCAGAACTTTCAGAAATGCACAAAATTGCAACATTGTTAACAGGTGTGAAGTGGATGGATTGCTACAGTGTAGCAGCTGCTGTAAGGGGTGGATTTTTACAGTAAAATCACTATCTTTGGAAGTAAGATATTGGGAGAGGGAAACCCTAAACATGCAAACCGCCTTGGGCAGAGTTTTCTTTTGGAAAGGCGGTATACAAATAAAAATGGAATGAATTAATTCTCTTCCCACTAAAACGATATGGTTCCCACAGTAAGAAATGTAAAATGTTTCAAATGCATGAACCGTAGCGAGTGTTAACATTTACAATGCTTTGGGGCGATTTAACATGCGGAAAGCATGTTAAGCCAACCTGACATGGGGACTGCAAGGATCGAAACCATTTCAAAACTGTTTTAAGCTTGTAATGGGAATTCACCCTTAGGCTCTTCCATTACAATAGCATACACACTCAAAACATGGTTGAAAAAAGAGTGGCCATCATCACCTCTTCCCCTGGTGCTGTTGAAAGTATAAATGCACATTCAAATAGTTTTCACAGTGTAGTGATCACAGTTAAATGTGTGGATTCACAGCTGGTGCACATTAGGTACCTGCTAACCCATGTTGTCTGTCGAGTCCTTTGTTTGCAGCTGAATGTGCATTGTTACTTTTAAAGCATATCTGATTCTCTGGTGTAATCACCTCCTGTCCTAGTAGAATTAGGAAGAGTAGGTGATGGACACAGCTTTACAAATGGTGTCAATCAGTCATAGGCAAGAGTCATTTCCTGTTTGGTCTGCATATGTGTGTGTTTCCGCATGCATGTGCACACTTAAACACATGCATACATATTTAAACACACTTAAACATATTAGACCCTGTTTATCAAGATCCTAACAGCCCCGTTCTCATATTTTTTCAGTCCTTATTTTCAGGCTAAGGAGAAACTTCTTTCTTTTCAAATGCAACTTAACTGTGCCATCACTTAATACTAGTGCTCACTTATATAAAGCAGAAACCCTTGAGTGCACAAAGTAGCCACAATAGCTGAAGGGAGCCTTATTGCCTAACAAGATAATTTAACACTGCTGCGCTCAGCACTTTTTTTTAAAGAGGGGAGCCTATCTGTTCCTCCTTGACAAATTACATGAATCCATCAGTGCATTTTGCAGGTAACCAATTTGTAGCAGACCTCAACAAAGACAAATGTACTTTCATTATGTTCAGCATTTCCCTGTGTAGCATTTATGTGCTTAAGTGCACAATTTTTTTTAAAAAAACCCTCAGCACCTGATTGATAACTTGCATGGAACAGTCACTGCATTTTGCCAGAAAGCAGTTTCCAATGGACCAAGTGTACTTTGAGTGCATTCAGCATGAACTATTTTCTTGTGTGCCCTGAATGTACTATTACTACTTCCAGTTTGGTCTAGTGGTTAGGGAGACAGACTCTTTGGCCACATCCCCATTACAAGCTTATTTCGGTTTCAAACCGTTTTCAATCCTCGCAGACTCCACGTCAGTTTGGTTTAACACACTTTACGCGTGTTAAATCGCCTCAAGGCATTGTAAATGTTAATCCTCATTTCAATAGGTATCACTCCGGTTCGTGCGCTTGAAACATTTCACATTTTTTACTGTGGGAACTGTTCTGTGTTAAGGGATGAGAATCCGTGTTTAGGGTTTCCCTCCCCCAATAGCTTGCTTCCAAAGACAGTGATGTCAGTGTAAAAATCCAACCTTCACAGCAGCCACTACACTGTAGCAATCTACACTTTGCACCTGATAACAATGTTGCAATTTTGCACAATTCTAGCTCTTTGGAGTTCTGACCTTTAAAGGGGAAAGAAAAGCAGGGGCAGATTCTGGGAGATGTGTGAATGTTTAAAGCAAGGGGGCTTGAGTTGCTGCTGCTGCTGTGTGCCCTGGGCAATGGGGAGAATTGCTGGCTGCCCGCTGCCATTTTTCCTCCATCCAGGCAAGCGGCAGCCACCCAGCCAGGCTCTGTGAAGGTGTCCGTTATGGTGGTGCATTCACGCCAGGAGGAAGAGGGCAGGGCGGCCCCAAAAAGCGGCTTTTAGAAAGTAGCCACTTGAGTCCCCCTCTTGAGTCACGTACATCCTCAGAATCCAGATCAAACGTGATTAAGCTGAAAGTAATGGGAACAGGCAAATTCGCATTTGCATCCGTTCTATTATTTTGGTTTAGGGAAACTGGATTAAGCTTATAATGGGGATGCGGCTTTAATCTAGGAATTCCGGGTTCAATTCTGCCTTCCTCCATGAAGCCAGCTGGGTGACCCTGGGCTAGTCACAGCTCTCTTCTGAGCTCTCACAGCCCCACCCACCTCACAGGGTGTTCTGCTGTGGGGAGAAGAATAGAAAAGCTTTGTTAGCTGCTTTGAGTCCCCTTAAAGGGTAAGAAAAGTGGGGTAGAAAAGCCAACTACTCTTCTTCTTCTTCTTCTTCTTCTTCTTCTTCTTCTTCTTCTTCTTTGTAGTCTCACTAAACATATTTCAGCTAAATGTGTATTGTGAGTTTTAAAGCATATTTGATTCTCTGGTGTGGTCACTTCCTGTTGTAGTAGAATTAGAAAGGATAGGTGAGAGGGACATAGCTTTACAAGTAGTGTCAACCGAGTGGTAGTGTCCCCAGCCTGTAGAATAGTCTCTTCCCAAAAATGTGCCAGTAACCTTTACTATATACATTCAGAAGATTGGTAAAGGCATATCCTGACCTTTGACTGAGGACCGTCTTCCCCTTCCTATTGTAGTGTGCTATTATTTTTAGTATGTCCATTTTATATTCTAAGAATTTAGGAAGTTCAATTTATATTTATATTGATGTAACCCACCTATAGTTTTCTGTCTGTGGGCCCATCGCCATGCTGAAAATATTCTGAAATTATTCCAAATCCACCTCGGGAGGGTCTCCATGCAAAGCCCTAGTACATGCAAGACAATATATGTTTAAAAACCCCACTTAACAAGTATACTACATCTGAAATAAGGGGTTAGCATGTATTGTCCTGGGGTAATGCAGATGCTCCCGGGTTATTTGGGGCAGAGCTTGACGGCCGCAGTATTAGCGGGCAGGGTTTTGCCTCTTCTCCCTGTTCCTGCTGTGTGCGCTGCGATCAGACCTTGGTAATCTGTTGACTGTTAAGCCACATAGCAGTAGTGAAATTAAAAGGCTTTTCCCTCCTTCAGGATTGGTTGATCTGAAAGTGATCAAGACAAGGTGACCTGAATTGGGAGAAAGTTTTGAGCCATTTGCAAGTGGGGGGTGACCACCGTCATGCCCATGTGTGCACCTTTGCTAGTCTGTGGTGGCCAAGGAAGGGAATGATCTCCTTTTAGTTATGCTTTTAACTAACTTTTGGTTATGCTTTTAACTGTGGCGGCCAAGGAAAGGAATGATCTTTGTGTTCATGGAGGTGTTTGCCTGTCATTGCTGCAGCTGTTTGCCTGTCATCGCTGCAGCGGGCGGGACAATTTATGGTTACGTCAGCCTGGCTTCCTATCAGGGTGGGTGGGGAGAAAAAGATGCAGGTTCATGCTGCGGCTTCCATGGGGACGGGCACGTACGATTTGAATCCATGTTGCCTCAAGCCACATGGGGACACTTTATTGAGAGTTACAACATGGATTTTTATGACATGCGTCACAAGCAAAGCAACCGACTTCCGTGGGGACGCGCCCTGTGTTTTTTTAAAGCACTTAATGAAAATGGAATAACAAAGAGCTGCCAATTTCCATAGTCCACAAATATACAAAAACTGGGGGAATCCTAACCATTTCTGACAAAATAAGAGCTCTGCTGGCATTCTATTATTTTGACTTTACATCTATACTAGATGATTCCTAGGAGAGATCACAGGCTTATTATAAACAGTTGGTGGTACGTTATCTCTTCGATAATTATCTTTCTAAAAGGAGCTGTTTATTTCATTCAGAGCCCTGCTATCTGGCAAATATAAGCCTAGCATCCTTTAGATCTGTATTTTTTAGAACACCAAGGTCTATGCCTTTACTGTGGAGTCACTTATATATAATTAACAAATGCCACTTGACAAAATGGAAAAGGAAAGAAAGATATGCAAATATTAACCATATTCTCCCTCTTCATCACTTTAAGGCTGTTGAGTGGTCATGTTTGTGAAATCAAAATGGTATAATCTATACAGAATGGTATGCCATTAACTTATGAGGGGTACAGAGACAGGACAAGCCACGGATAAGAAGGAGACACATACACACATTTTGAGAATTAACCTTAAGTGGAAAGCCTGATTAAAACCATTTGAGTTAAATTTCCAGGTCATGCTGAATCTCTTTAGTGGCACAAGGCAGCAGCCTCTATCTTTATTAACAAAAGTGTTTATTATTATGTGCCCCTTTGGACAACAATAGTAATTTACAGGGCATTCAATCACACCGTTATATATGTCATCAGTATTTCAGCCTACAGACTGGGCTGTTCCCAAGATCTCCTTAATAGTTTCCTGAGAACTCCCAAGACAAAGACCTATATAGCAACTGCTGAGCAATGTTCATGATCTCATTGAAGTTCACACTGCTGCTGTGTTTAATGTTCATCTGCTTCTTGGTGGTCATGGGACAGATCCTTTAGTCCTCAATGGTCAAGGCAAAAGCTGAGGGGACCACCTTAATCTGAATTTGCCTGTTCTGGATGGTCAACTTCTTTGTGATCCTCAAGCACTTCCAATCACCAGTGGCCTTGGCAATGTCATCTCTGACTTTTTTGGAAGGCAAACCAAGAGGTCCATTTTTTGGAGCTAGAGAAGACATGGGCACCTATTTCACCACTGGTGCAACCCAGGTACACAATTTTGATTTTGCTTTGGATTGAAACTTATAGCAAAGTTTATAGCAAACAGCTGGTCACTATTCTAAGCATGGAGAATGTTGCTGGATTCTGAAAGCCACAAACCCCTCATCCATGCCAAAAGGGCAAGAAACTATAACAGCACTCAATTCTGCAACATCTTTTTTGTAGAGCTTACTTTATTATTTAACTACAGCTACAACTGTTATAGCCATTCTTCCTCCTGGACGCAGTGAGCAAGACAACTGTTTCCCAACTGCAAAGTCTACAAAGGCAGCAGAGCATTGGAACCTTAGGCCTTTTCACACACGCGGTTTTGGAATGCGCGGAAGACAGCCCGGGACGCAGCATTCGCATTGCCACGACCGGGTTTGCATCCCGGCACGTCCCGGGCTGTTTTCCGCGCGTTCCAGATGCAGAGCACTTTAAAGTGCTCTGCATCCATTCCCGCGTGTACGAAACGTCCCGGCGCTTTAAAATGGAGTAACACGCGTTCCTGCGCTCCTATGTGTGAATGGTCAAAGCGTCCTGAAGTGTCTTAGGCTTCCCGTCCTACACCCATTCGAAATGGAATGGATGTAGTGCGAAAATGCCTCTGGTCAAACAATAAATGTTAACAGCAAGCACCACAGAAGGGAGACCCAGGCTTATAAAAGGAGATGAAGAAGAAGTGGATATATTTTTAATTGTGTTATTATGTTGTTTTTATTGTAAAGTGCCTTGAGAACTTTGAGTATAAGGCAAGAACTTTCTACATAGTCACAATTTAAAGGTAAGCATTTTGCATACCTAATAAATCATAAAGGACAAAGGGTCCACTAAGAATATCCTATCTAAATACACTGTTGTACTTTATATTTATCTTATTCCAACTGCTCCTGGTCAATTCATGATATTTTATTTAATTCCTTTTCTTCCCTTTTGTTATTCCTTTCCCTGCAGAATTTCAGGCCTTTTCTGCACTTGACCTTATTCCAGATTATATCTTGGAATAGGAAGCAGCTCTACATGCTGGCATAGATTATGGTCTTAAAATCCAAAATAAGAGCCGATGTAGAAAGGTCCTTATGTTCTGCATCTTCAGAATACCCTCATTTGTCTGTTTTGTGATTCTCTGACCCCAAAGTTCCTGTACGCAGTGAATTCTCCAACAACATTTCCCTCAAGAATACATTGTGTATTGGGTCCAGCAGTTTCTTCTTCTTCTTCTCTTTATTCTTGAAAGGACAGATTATTTACTTTAGTGCATTGGCAGAAACCTTGCAACTGTGTATTTCATAGCGTAAAATCCAAACAGGCATGAAACAATATTTTGACAGGGCTTTTTTCTTATTTTTTCTGGAGACTTTTATGTTAAAATCAGATTGCTAATTTAATCAAGATGCAACTCCCCCTATTAGAATATCCTGACAGTCATCACAGAGGTAAGAAGAAAGGGGGAAAGACCTCTGAGGAGAGACAATGCTTTCAGTTTGTTTCTTCAAAGCAATGGAAATGAAAGTGTGTTTTCTTTGATTTAATGTGTTTTCACCTTCCAATATGTTCTGCTTGGCTTACGGAAACTAAATTTAACGGTGTTCCAGGAACTAAATCATGCAAGCTTGATGGAAGAGTGTGCCAGGATAACCGAAACAGGATAACGCCAGTCTTATTCTGAATTTGTATTTTGTGTGTGTTTTGTTTTCTCAACAACAACAAGAACAAAGAACAGGCCTTTTCCCTCCTTTTCTCTTTCTGTAGCTGACTTCAAGTGTTGTATACTCCTTGAAATGAGTGGTCAAGAAAGAAAATATTCTGTTTATAAATGGCACATAAAATTGTCCTGCCAGCATCTCCAGCCCCTTGTACATGTTGCTGCTTAAATCCCTGAACTTTGACAAAACCTTCACTTATCTGCTGTTGTTTGAGATAGCAACTGATGAGCATTAACAGCACCAAACAAGCTAAATAATAACCCAAGACTCCTGTAAAATATGATAAAGCAAGTGCAGCAAACAATTTAGATTTTAAAAATATGGTTACTAATGTCTCCAAAATGTTATTTTGGACTGGGAATATGAATTATCTAAGTTGTCAAGGAACAGCAGAAATCAATTGATTTTTAAACTGAAGGAAAAGGCATTCAGGGGATGGGGGAAAAAAGAAGCTTGCTAAATCTGAGAGTGAGGGCTTTTCACACTTTAGTTAGGTACAAAGGCTAGCAAACCTCTGGGATGGGTCAAGCATCTGCAGTTCAGAATGCCTGATCCATCCCAAAGTTACATGGCACTTCATTGCATGCTGGGTAAATGTGAATCCCGCTATACCAGCAGCATTCAACCTGCTCTGGCAGTGGTGGCAATGGACATAAGCACCATCCATTGCCATGGTGACCGAGTGACATGGTGCACAACTGTGGCTGTGCCATGCTAGCCTACATACCCTTCACCCAGAAATGGCACAAATGGGTTTGTGCCAGCATGTCCTAGCCGGCAGCTAGGATAGTGGTGGTTCTTTATAGTGCTCCAATACTATTCGGTTGGGGGATGATCCAGGACACACAGATATGCTTCTGGGATGGAAGTGGCTCCATGCAGTGGGGCATATCTGGACTTCCCTTTTAACCAAAGTGCAAAAATGCCCACAGGCAGATTTTCTAAGAGTGCCTCCAGATGGAGGTTAAAACCCACAATTATCCTGTGATTATACTGAGAATGTCACATATATCCATGGCATTCCCAATATTATGGGAAACCTAGCAAAAATGCTGGATTTCCCATTACAGGGAACCTGTGTCTGCCTGCTGCTTACTTGATTGTTTCTCTTAAAAATGCCCAGAGATTAGTCAAGCACATGAGGGGGGGGGGAAGGGAAGTGGCTGGACACTTGGCTAGGTATAGGTATTTTCAAAGGGAACAGTCATGGAAGCAGGAACAGGTAAGAGTCTAAGATTGCCTCTCACATCTGGCAGGAATGACGAGCGGCAATTGTAAGATCTTCCTTAGATTCCATGATTGCCTCTTGCCCTCTGGGAGCATCCTATGAGGTGCCCTGGAGAACTGGGCAGTGGAATAGGGTTGTGCACGGATATTCAAAAATTTGAAAATCTGATTAGAATCCAATGAATATTGACATTTGAATTGGAATTGGAGTTTCAAAAATCTGGAGTTTAAACATTTAAATCAAATTGAAATATATTATTCGATTTGAATCCGAATGCAAAAAGTGCATTTGTGCACACCCCTACAGTGGAGTGTTAAAGAAAGGTAGCTGGTCTTTTCCAAGTTAATTTCCAAAAAGTGGGTCTCCCCAAAATATTATAGATTGTCTTTCTCTCTCTTTCTCTCTCTCTATATATATATATATGTGTGTGTGTGTGTGTTTAATATATTTTGTTTTCTATAAGTAAGTGAACAAATATTAAACAACAACCACATACATAAAGCAAAGTAATCATTAAGAACATACAAACAAAAGAACCTTTTAAATTCATATTTAACAAGATTTGATTTGAATTTATCAAATTCAAATCTGCACATATGAATATCAGCAACATTTGTATGTGCACGTACACATCTTTCCCACATCCGTACACATCAACCTGTTTTCATCCTATACAGATCCGTACAAATCCGTACGGATGCGGGAAAGATGTAGATCTTCAAGTACGCATCGCGTGCAAACCTGTGCACATAGGAATGTCTGGATAATTCGAACGAATAGATCTGAAATTCAAAATTTGAATGGAACATTCTATTCAAGTTCAAATGTCAAAATTCGGCACATTCCATCGGATTTGGAATGCCTACGAATATTTGCGCACATCCCTAGAAAAAACACCCTTATCTAAGTGTCCCCTTCTACTTGGTTCTGTCCCCTATTTTTTTTTAGAGAAATCTAAATTTAGAGCCTTAAACACTATCCTTATGTTAGCCATCTGTTTAAAAATATCTTTTCAGTCAAATCTAGGAAAGATCTATGCACGGGTTCTAGATCAGTCTGAATTCTTGAATGTTATCAGTTCCCTCTTACTGAAGTCCTTTTCAGTCAAAGTACCACATCCTTGCATAATGAGATGTGTACTAGCATATGGAGCAATAGATTTGGAGGTCACCCCCTAGCCGGGTAAAAATAAGGAGTTTCTGCCAATGCGACACACACACAGTTCTCTAGGCAAACAGAAGGCATCATCTCTTCAAGGACACTTTCCAACCAGACAAAAGTACCTAAGAATGCCACAGAGCACAGGCAGTGAAAGGAGTAAGTTGGAGAGACAGTTGTGCCCTGAGGGAAACCTAAGTGATGGGGAAAGAGGCCAAAAGAATCCTATTCAGGCCTTGGTCAGAATCTTTCAGCTAGTCTCTCAACTGAAGTGCCAGTCTGAATGCAATCAGACAGTGTAAACGCTGTCTGGGTGTGATCAGACTGGGCTTTTAAAATCACTGCTTTTAGAAAATGTGCCCCTTCAGTAGCCACTCAGAAATGAGCACTCAAACAATAAAAAGAAAAACCATACTTCTAGACATAACTGTTCCTTTGCTTCAAAGTCTGGCATCATCTCCCTAACAACAAATGCTCATTACCTGTCCTGGGTTTCTGAGACGCTGATTGGTCACCTGCTGACAACATTCATTCCCATGTTGGGACTGGCAAGATTTCCTTCCTAAGCTCCTTGCCCAATAAGTCAACTTTGGTCTTAAGATTTTTTGTCTGAAGAGGGATGACCCTTGTGAGATCTTGAGATGAAGTAAAGCAAATGCAGGGGTAAAATATTTGGCTTCCCCACCATAAATTTGCCCACAAAGCACCTCTTTACTCATGTCTGATTGCAGCCTCAGCTTCAGGCCAAAATGAAAATCCCACAGTAGGGATATAGCTTAACAAAATGAATGCAATATTAATCCAAGGGGAATTCCTAAGTATAAGAAACTCCACACCAAGTTCCTTGCATCTTAACTGATTTCTCCTGAATTTGACTGGAAGCCCATTTTTGGACATCTACTCCCACAAGCCTCTTAACGGATTTTTCATCTCCTGCAGAACTTGACCACCAAGCCTTTTTTTTTCTTTCAGAACATCCTTCTTTCCATTTCATGTGCTTGTGCCAGAACTGGACCTTCCAAAAGTCATTCCTCTCAGAACTTGTCCAAGGGTGCATTCCCACTTAAGTTTTTAAAAACAAAACAAAGCTAAACCCAATGCAAATGAGCAATCTGGCTGTTCCCATTTTTTTCCTTTTAAATCACAGTCAACCACAATGCTGCTTCAAAAATGCACTGGGGAAAGTGAATCTTTTCCTCCCCACTCTTGGCCAGCCGGGGTGACCACCCCTCTCTCCTGATTGGGTTCGATCCCACAATAACATGGCCAAGGGTGGGGGATCCCAGCTCTTCCTCCCCTCCTGCGGGGAGAAGAGTAAAGGCTTTCTTTCCCTGAATGCACCCACAAATAAAGAAATAACTACTGATGGCACAGAGTCAGCCAAACAGCAACTGTTTTCTTTAGTTAAACAGCAAAAGCTTCCCTCAGGTGGCTCAGGGAATAGCAGTCCCATTTGTGCGCTTTTGTAGACCCAGAGCCTGGCTCAGCAACAAGTACATAAACTCTCCTTTCCACAGCAAACACTTCCATGATGTTGCACATGATCACCTCCCTAAGCCTCCTCACCCACGCCTTCCCCTCACTTTCTCCTTTATCACACCCACCCACCATGGTTGGTTCCCGCAGGAAGGAGTCAGCCAAAAAAGCAGAAAGTGAGGGGAAGCATGGGCGGGATATGAAACTGTTGTTGTCAGTGTGGAGTGGGTGAAAGTGAAACTTCCTACTTGTTATCAGTGTGAAATGAAACTTCTTATCCACCCTGAAGTGGCCAGTCGAGGGGAAAAGGTTTGGCTACCTTAAGCCCCTCTGCAAAGGAGGGGTGGCATGAGGCTGTCCTACAGAGTGAAACCCCACCAGTTTCATGACACATCTTCCCCCAATACTGTGGTACTGTCCCCAAAGGAATAAAGAGAAAGCATTTTAGCAGCAAAAACAGGAGTGAGAGCTGTTTTCCCAGGTATTTTATTATTGCGGTTTTTAGTGATTTACTCCTCAGAAAATGCGGGGACCCAATCTGTAATGAATTTTCAAATCATTTTCAAACCATAATAAATCCAGGTGAGAACAACCCCCAAGATTTTGTAGTCTTCTTTATTTTTCAGAGTTCTTTGTTTACTTTACTTGGGCCCCATTCCCACTTTACTTTTTTAGTCCTGGTTGGACTATTTTAGTCCCGTTGGACTATTTTAATCCAGATACAGGGCCAAATGCTCATTTCGGGATGTTCCCATTTATCTGACAGTAAACTGGACTGAACCTGAGTATTGCCATTCCCACTCACTGCCCAAATCCCAAGCATGGAGAAACGGGACCTTTTAATCTCTAGTGCAAACCCTTTAAACCTGCCCTGGTCAATCCACTGAGCGGAAGAACAGACACACACAGGGCAATCACACTTTCCCCTTTTCACACCCTCCCTTTCAGATCGGATGTTCCCCATAACGTTACCTCCATCCATGCTACTGGGAAGACAGCATTTGTGCTCTAGCAGATAAGCAAAAGAGCAGAATGCAATCGGAAGGCTGACAGCTCAGGTGAGGGAGAGCAGCTTGACTTGTGGTTTTGCTTTTAAAACCTTTTTGCTTGACACATATGTATCCCTCTGATGATTGTTAGCAGCTACTAGAAATGTAGCTATGAGAGATACATTTCTAGTAGCTGCTAACAATCAGAGACGCATACATATGTGTCAAGCAAAAAGGTTTTAAAAGCAAAACCACAAGTCAAGCTGCTCTCCCATCCCATTCAGGAGAAATCCAAGCCTTTGCCTTTTCTTGATCAGGGCTCTAGCATTGCGGACATGACAAGAGGGGACATTGGCAGCTGTGAAATCCCACCCACATCTGGCAGGCATTGGTCAGAAGGCTAGATCTCCACCCCAATGGTCCGGGAGCATTCCTTTTTTGGGGGGGGGGGAGTGGACTCGACTCCAAAAGGGGGGAAAGTTCAGTTTTCCCTTCGATTTTTTTTCCTCCGGATTTTTGCAGGATAATCCTCAGAAGATCTGAGAACAAAAAATTGATTCAGATTTACATGCTTATGGGAACACAGCCTCAGTGGGGAAAACCTTGCAAACAAGAGAGACATGTGTGTGCAATAGCACTCAGGTGGAATGTTGGTTTAGGCTTACCGTGTGCAGTTCTGATCCTTTTCCTTCCCGTCTCCTTTGAACCTTTTAATTAACTATCATCATGCCACCGCTCAGTTGCAGATTTTAAGTAGCTGCTGGAATAAATAGAGTGCACAGCTTCTACTCCTGCAGAAGGTTAACTCAAGCATTAAGGGTCCCTTGCAATTATTTGTAAAGGAAGAATGTAATTCATTTCACACATAGGTTGATAACATCTATCATTTGCTTTAATAAATCCATTTCTGGTGAAAGACTGCTGTTCTGCTTGACCTTGTCACTCAAGAAATGTCTGGATGCATGCATGTGTATGAAGCAATTTCCCCTCTCCTGCTTGCCATCTCAATTTGGGTTTTCACAGTGTAGTTTCTGGGCATGTTTATTCAAAAGTAAGTCTCACATTGGTATTCAGGAGAATGCATATTTTAGATTGCAACCTTAAAGAGATATCACTGTGCCAAGCTGATTCATTCTTCCACACCTGTCTTTACTCCTAAATTTCTCAAATTGCAAACTGGAATCTTCTCAGATCCAGCCCATGCCCTCATCTGTCCAAGCATTACCAAGAAAGCTTAAGGAAGAGTACAAGGTCTTGGACAAGTTCTGAGAGGAATGACTTTTGGAAGTTCTAGTTCTGGCAACAGCACGTGAAATCGAAAGAAGGGTATTCTGAAAGAAAACAGGCCTGGTGGTCAAGCATTACCTGTGGAACCTTTCTTCATACCTGTTTATTTATATGTCTAGTTGCCATCTTGGGGAAATTTTCAAGGGGCAGCTGTCTTTCAGTGCACTATGATAACCCCCCTCCAAAAAAGCCCTCCTATGTAGCTGGGATCTGGAGCCATGAATTGGATCCAACAATAATGCAGGATGCATCATATTAAATACATGATAGCCAGTGCTATTATCGGAGGACCTTTCCCCACTGAGACGTATTCCAGTTTATATCATGGAACAGGGTCCTGCCATCTGGCTGCTATGCCAGTACCTGGGCAAAGTCTGCTGTAGTCTGCACTAGCATGTAGATGTCAGGACCCTATTCCAGGAAATAATCTAGAATATGTCCCAGTGCAGAAAGCACCAGAAAGCAACTTTGGCTAAGGGTGATAAGATCTATACAGGTGTAAGAAGTAAGGAAATGGACTGTTCCTGAATTGGTGCACTTGCTTTGGTTCAGGAGTGGGGCTCTCTGCTCTGCTCTGCCCACGCATCCCAACCTGCACCGACTTCCTGGCACCAATGTTTCAAGATGGGGCCCTTACATGAAGTGCTGGAGATGGCCATAGAATGCTTCTATTCTTGATGCCTCATGTAAAGATTCTAGGCACTGTACAAAAGGAGTATTCCCCGTAATGGATCCTACCCTTCAGACTGGGCCAAAGGTTGGATGGGTACAACAACAGACAGTCACCAGGGTTCCACTGCTGTTTTGACTCAGATGGATATGGCTATGTGGATCTTGTCCGAGAATATGTTGAAAGTTGTCCAAAAGCTATCCATTTCTTTTTCTTTTTAGATATTTTATTTATAAAGAACATTTCAAAACAGCCTAAAAGCTTCTTATGTTTCATATTGGATTATTACAGTAATCCAAAAGCTATCCATTTCATTGGGATTTATGTGAACTGTATCCCATGGTTTTTACTGTGTCAATAACAAAAACAAACATATTAAAAACACTCCTGGTTTTTGGCAGTTAACATAAAATATTGGTATTGTTTATTCTAGCAGAATGGGATCTAGAACTCCATGTTCTTCTGGATATTTATATTCTTTCAGTTATTTCAGAAACGAAAGTATTACTTTAAAAATTGGATCCAATCTGTATTGTTTTCATTATTGTTTAGATGCAATCTTTAGTCCATAAGTTGCCATAATGGAATGCATACAAATTTCAGCTTTGAACTGAAGCAGAACTGTATCTCTAAATGCACTTTTGAGGCATGTTGTTTTCGGAAAGTTGTTCAAAATTGTTAAAAGATACATCTGATTCACATAGCACATTTTGAGTCTTAATATGGCACAGTGTTTTGGGAACTCCTCTGACTTGAAGCACATTTGTATGCATGTCAGAATGTCCCAAAGTTTGCTCAGATCTTGGAAGTGAGCTTTTAGATAACAGTCACATCATTGGTTAAAGTGAGTCTAGGGCAAGGAAAGAAAATAGACAGGCAGGCCCATGCCTTTTCTCAAAGAGTAGAATTTCTTATGGGAAAATAAGAAAAAAAAATACATATATGGAAATAGAATGCAGTAGGTGGAAAGAAGGACACCCAGAACAGCAAGCACATGGCACTTTGGAGATACCTAGAATTATCTTGTGCCAATTCTTCTGGGTTCATTTGAAACCCACAGTGTGGTAGCAAATCTTCTGTGGGTGCAAACACTGTATCTTGGAGCTCCCCACGACCTCCCTAGCAGCTTCTGGGGAAACAGTGGAGAAGTAAAAACCTCTCCACAGCTTTGAAGGATCCGGGTTGCTCCCAGAGGTTCCGTGACACCAGAGGCATCCCAGAGGGTGCCCCACAGGTAAGTGTGAACAGGTGCCCATTTTGGGTTAGACTAAAGGAAGATTTGCAGCAGCATTGTGGAGTTCAACAAAACAGACTAATTGGCATGCAGCTGTTCCAGGTGCTTCCAGTTGTACCAACACACAACAACAGTTGTGTGTTGCTCATTGCTGGACGCAGTTTGAGAAGGTTCCCTGGGATCATTCATTTTTTTATTATTTGCATTTCTATCCCACCCTATACCCAAAGGTCTCAGGGCGGGTAACAACAATTAAGATCAAACATATATTAAAACAATAACAGTGTCTGAAAGTGGGGAGAGAAAGTGTACCCCCATGGCACTGGCCTTCTGATTCTTGGCACTGCTTCCAAAGAGCCCTTCGAGGTGGCTATGAGGTTCATTAGGCTGGGAACTTTCATCCCTGGCCTCTGAAGTTTCCATCTTGACTAGTTTGGGTATGGGCCCATTTCCAGTAGTGCTTCTTGTAGTGCCACCAAAAAGGGTCCCCTGAAGTATACTTGATCATGAGAAGTGCCATCTACTTATGCTCATGTTCTAGTATACTGCCCTTAGTCCAGTTGTAGACCTCAGCATCAAGACCTACAGCTATACTGGTTTAGTCCATCATTTTTGGCGCCTTAGCCCAGGCCATGTTTCATCCAGCAGGGTTGAAATATGTCAGGAGTGAGGCCTCTGCTATCCTCTGCTACTGCTCCATGAGAAAAGCCCTGAAGTGTCCAGCAGATTCCCTCACCAGCATGTTAAGGCATGAATTGGTGTGGCTCTGCGTTGATTAAAATGTCCAAATGGCATTAATTGAAGAGACATGTGCTGTCTTAGGTGAGCAAGTGTAAACTTATGGAAACCGGAGGAAACAAATCCATTCTTCATCTGACTTGGCTGTGAACCACTGAGAGAGGTCTTGGCTCAATGAAAAAAATCAGCCCAGTGTACATCGGTAGGTTAATAGCATGTTGGGGTAGTAATAAATGGTATCAGGAATAAAACTGCAATATTATTACCTTGTATAGGTACAACTTCAGCTGGAATACTGGGTACAGTTTTGGTCACACAGACACCAACACACACACCCCTAAAAGAGGATGACTAAAATGTTAGAAGTGCTAGAGGAACTTTCTTAGAAGAAAAAGTAACAGTGGGTGCTTTTGAAGAATGTAAGTAGGAGGGAGCATGATACTGGCATACAAAAGAGGTGATAGCTACCAGCCTAGATGGCTTTAAGGAAAGGATAGACAAATTTATGGATGATAGATGTATCAATGGCTACTAGAATGGATGTACGTCTTTCAGGCTGGGGAGACAAGCAGGAATGTTTCTAAGGCCTGTTAGATTTCGAGAGCAGGAGAAGGTTTGCCCTTGTCCCTGCTTGAGATGCCCATGGTTTTCCCCCCTTTGCAGAATATCAGAACTAGGGATTACCCAATGAGATTGAAGCTACATCAGAGCAGCTGCAAAAATAGCAGGCAGCATTCAGCAGTGGGTGGTTGCTAGGACAGAAGCAGGAAGATGGAGGACAGATGGCTTGGGTTCAGGTGCTGCTGATGAAGTGAGGGCTATAGTATTTTGTGAAGGTCTCATTTTACAGACGTCTCCTGAAGTTCACTGCTGGAGATGGAGTTTCCTACCACGGGGGACTCCTGCTGAAATCACAGCATAGGACAGACCATTGCTGGTCGTTTTCTGCAGCAGCTGACAGAAAGCTTCAAACTGGGCTGTTTCAGGATGCCTTTTCTGCCAAGAGGTTTTGCCAATCCTACAGAAACTGCCAGTCCATATCCCTCTCTCCTTTAGTTAGTATTATGCTGGGTCCTCATAGTTATAAAAGCTTTATTTCAGAATGACTAGTCTGCCTTCCCGACCAATTATGACTTTCAGGACTGTTTTCAGAAAAACTCAGTTATGTTCCTAAATGGATCTTTTGTTGAATTTAAGGTCATACAGTTGGTCTGCAGTGGGTGCAGAAAGTGGTTTCCAACTTGCCTTTTGTCATCCATAATTTGAAATCTAACAAGTGCCAGAATAAATTGGCATGCTGTTGAAGTTATGGCCTCTAAAACTGGCAGAACAAAAAGGTAAGTACAAGTTATGTGTAAGTATAGGAATAAAGCAATAAAGAAGTCCTATGGACAGTTAAGCAATGTTAGCACTAATGGTCATTCTGATGCCAAGTCTTAATGTATCCCAAACCTGTACATTATTTTTAATCTCCTTCCTTCCTTCCTTCCTTCCTTCCTTCCTTCCTCCCTTCCTTCCTTCCTTCCTTCCTTCCTTCCTTCCTTCCTTCCTTCCTACCTACCTACCTACCTACCTACCTACCTACCTATAATGAAAATGAATCGGAACAAATGAACTGACATTCCTTGACCTGAAAACTCATTTGTAATCTTTTCATCTTGTTATACAGTAGTTTTTTTATAATACATAACACATAACACTCCCTCCCTAATGATTCCCTTAGATTCCTTACACTTGTCAACTTCCAATTGCTTCTCAATTTAGCCCTGAGGTCAAGAAGAGATTCGTGGGCTTGAATGCAGCTCACATAAATGCTAATTCTCTCACCTTTTACTTGCAAATGTGCTAAGTCACCCTAACAGGAAAAGTAGTTGATCTTAATGCAAGACTTGGAATATGATCATACAGGGATTTTTAAAACCACTCCCGGATGGGGTTTGGGTTTCCTTGTGCCCTTAATCCTAAGCTAAGATAACAGAGGCTGGCCATGGGGTGCAAGGTGGTGAGATGACTAGGGATGTGCATGAATATTTGTGACAATCGAAATGAAATCGAATTCAGACATTCAAATTTGAATCAAATGTCGATACATTCAAATTTAACATTTGAATGAATTTTTTAATCTTCTGAATCATTCATACACATTATTCGGACATTCGTATGCATACGTATCCATACGCATCTTGTTCATATCTGTACGCTTTTGTACGGATACATATGAGACAAAGGCCTCTGTTTGATAACTTCAGTCTAAGAACAGATTGAGATGTGCAGATACTATTGATTTTAAGCAGGCAAACATTCATTTGGAAAGTGTACAGGTTGCTTTCCATTTGGTTCTCATCATAAAGCACAAGGCACCAGGCCCCCCTTCCTCTCCCCCCTTCTGGTGGTCTCAGCGTCAGTGTTCTGTGAGTCAGCTCTGTTTGACTGGGAAACACGTTTTTATCTGCTTTTAAAAGGAGTTCCGTTAGAGGATGTGACCATGTAAGGAACATTAGCATAGTAAGCTGCTTGGAAGTGGCCTTGAATTGTTCCTTATTCAGTGGGGCACAAGAGAAATTCACATGCTAGTGTTGTAGTTGCAAGATAGGGGTTTTAACATGCAGTTCATTGCGGCACAGGTGACCCATGCAGTGATCTCAGGCATAATATGATAAACACTCCATACCAGCCTCTTTCAGGCGCTTCATAATGCAGTCTGGTTTGCAAAGGAGAAGTAACAGGGCCCCATTCAATTGCCTCTTCTCAGAAAGAATAACTCCCAATTTAGATGCAAATTGCCTTTCACGCTAAAGGAAGCTGCAGTGTTTCCACAGAATATTGTACATTAACAACAGAAACACTGACTGTAACCAAGGCCTGAGGAAGTGTTTATACCAAACAAATTACCAATCATTCAGCTGAAGAGTAAATCCCACTATTGTGGCTTTTGACACACTAATTTTTTTAACCCTTTCTGTCCCCTGCCCTCTAATTAGCACTTACGTTTCTACATTCATTTCCACTCTTCCCCCTCAAGGGCAGTACCGGTGCTTTTAAAATAATGGGAATAGTGATCTGTTTTTTAATCTCCATAAAATCCTATGAGGTAGATTAGACGTAAGTAGCTACAGCAGATAACACACAGGCTGCATCCAGATGTTGGTTACTTGTTCCATTAGATTTGGTTAATCCAGAATAAAAAATGGGTATTTTGGAATAGCTGTGTTTAATTCTAGAATATCAAAATATATCAAAATAATTAACTGACATCTGAGGCCTGTTTGCACTTAGGCCTGTACCAGAGGTGTCCTAATTGCATACCAGAGGCCTAAGTGTGACTAGACCTCTGGATGCAGCCACAGTCCATAGGGCCATGTCTGCTGGGGCTGGAAATGCTGGCTTAGCATGCCCACGTGCTCCCAGGAGGCACAGACCCCTGGGGAATATCCCTGCCTGAATGGGACATTCAGCGAGAGGACAGAGGATCTCCTAAGCAGTCACAGCCTGTATCCTTCTCTGGCTACCATCTTGTAAAAGCTGGAGTGGGCCGTGCAGGGAACAGAGCCCAGCAACATCTTTTGTAGAGTCTGAAAATGGGACACTTTTTATAGCCTCACATTCCAATGATAAGCTGGTATGGGCATTCCAAAGTGCTGATGGCCACGAGGGCATTGTGGAACACGTTTCTCCACTCCCAGCATGATTGCTGAATACCTGCCCGTACACTGATATCTCAAGGTGAGGGCCTTCTTGTAGTTCCTTCTCTTCCAGAGGTACAAGGCATAGGGACATAAAGAGGGCCTTCTCTGTGGTAGCCCCTGGACTTTGGAACAGCCTCCCTCTTGAGGTTTGCCGGGTGCCTACATGTGTACTTTTCGGTGCCTGGTGAAAACATATCTTTTCAACCAGGCTTTTGGCATCTAAATAGCTTCCTCAGGAGGGAGGGAGGGATAATATTTTTAATTATGGGTTTTTTCTTTTCATGTTTTATTCTTATTGTAATCCGCCCTGGGACCATTTGGTGAAGGGCGGGATATAAATAAACAACAAACAGGCAAGACATGTAATGCAGAAGCTATTTGACTGGGCTTCCTTTTACTTCACAGTACAGAAGGGAGTTTAATAGGGAGAAGTAGACATCTGCAAATTTGGAATACCTGTATTTAGGATCCCATGTATATACATACATAATGTGTATGTGTAATAATATATTATAGCCTAACAGCTTATGAGTTGGAGTCAGGCTCATCCATGCAATCCCAGTGGAAGGTGCATACTTATGATTTGGAGATTTATTCTATTTAACCTAGCACTTTACAGCAGGATGGCAATAAAGTGGAAAAAGTGCATCCATGGAATCCATTGCAGCCCAATCTAGGGGCATCTAAGAAGGGTTGACTGGTGTGTTGTTGTTCTCTGGTGTCTGTTACCCATGGGGAATTGCTCTATGACCTTACCAGGAAATAAGCCCTCCCATCATGGGATCAAAGAAGATTTGTGATGTGTATTGTAGACATCAAAGTCAAGCAGCAAATAACTGTTCAGCTCTTCTGGTGCATCTGCCCTTGCTATTTAGTTCAGGAGATGTAAAACAAGCTTATTGACTCTTCATGTCTGCAGTAATTTATTACATTGCTGCCATTTAACACAATGATATAGAGCCATTGTCTCTGTTCAAACTCAAAGTAACAATACTGAAATTTTTGATTAAGCTATAATTTGATTGAGGCCTTAAGGCCATGTGCCGAACATTTCTGATTGATTAGAACGTTCACTAGCTTCTCAATTTATTTCCATTTCCAATATCAAATTTGTGCCCATTTATTTTTATTCTATACAGTATAACAGCTGTCCTGTTTATCATATGCAGCACACAGCAAAGTGTGACTAAGAGGTAAGGCATAAATCACTTTGGAAAATGAGCTTTAATGTATGGGCTAACATAGGGCCTTCCGTTGAAACAGAAGATAACAGTATTTTACCATTATTTGGCAAATAAGCAATACAAGATAAAGCCTTCTCTTCTAACAAGTATTAAAGATCCAGAAGCTTAGCCCACTTTTGTATCATCTGGTTGCATTAGACTGACATGAATAGGTGGATATGGGATCAATGATAGCATCTGCCTTTGCTATAGGTTCTCTTCCCTATCATTGGGTTTCTGTATGCTCCCTTGCTAATGCTAAGTAGTTGCTTTAAGTCAAGAGGCTGTCTAAACCCATACTTATTTATTTCAGCAGGTACCAAGTTTGCTGTCCAGTGCTGTCTTAATCTGGATCTTTGGTCATTGTTACTACCAGAGGGACTGGGGCCTTTTTCCAAAAAAACAGGAAGTGTGCAGACTGCATGCCTGCATTTCAGGATTACTGCAGAGTGCTTTTCCGTGGTTTACCATTGCACACCCCAGTAGAGCGCAACTGTGAAACTTGTGCAAGCTTCACAGCCATGTGCATTAATGTGGATCAGCACTCTCAGTGCAGCTAGTGCTGATCCTGCCAATGCATCCCTGGAATCTGGATCAGGAGACCCGGTTATTCTGGCCTCACTGATCTGGAATAAAGCCAGGTAAGTGCAGAAAGGGTCCAAAGCAAGGAAAATAAAAATAATTTTCTGCAGAAAGTAAACCAATGGCCCAACAACTCCTGACCTCAAAGTTTTAATAATACAGCTGCAATGCTCCAGATTAACACTGGGGGCACCAAAGAGCCATGAGCTCACATGTTATGGTATAAGTATGCCTGAGTGCTTCAGTTGGGATTTTCTAGGCAGAGTCAAAAGGCCATAGACTGAAAATCCTTATGATTGGCTGTGCTTTGGTGGATCCACACACAGACCTTTCCAGCTTCTGTTCACAGCTGCGTGCATTTTTTTTTCTCTGCATCCTTATTGTAATCTGCTTCCACAAAACAGTGTGAGAACTGAGAGTGGTGTGGTTTCTATTTGAAATTTACTTTGGAGTAATTCATAACATTAGTGGGGACGTGTTACAGTGAGTGTTTTTTTTTAAAAAAAATCCATCCAACATAAACCTGGAGAGCATCCAATACGTTGGACATAATGGGCTCTAGTACACACATGTATCCAACAGACTGTGGTGAAGGTGGAAAGGTCAGGGTAAAGCAAATGACAGAAGTCTTTTAGGATCAGGTTGAATGAACGATACATTTTGTACTCTTTTTAATGCTGATTACTATTAAAAACTATTTTTCCTATTAAGGAAAATAGACTCTGGGTCTCTCTCCTTGCTGTTAAGCATCAAACTGCTCTGGTGTTTTATTCAAACCTCTTTATAACAAAATCCCAAGGGTGTCCTGATGGAGTTATTCCCCCAACATGAACCAGGACAGCTCCTAATACCAGAAGATAAGTAAAAAGTGCTACTGCTGGAAAACCTGCAAACAGTGCTGAGTTTTCCAGCAATAATTTCTAGTGCTTTTTAGGGGGGTGAATAGCAGGTCTGTGGTAGGGTTGCCATAACCCCACTATGAGTGCAACCTGAATGTTTGGGTCCTGGATTTCCTCTCAGCATCCTGCCCACTTCTCCATCTAACCACTCTTAGGCCGCATCCCCATTACAACCTTATTTCGATTTCAAACCGTTTTCAATCCTGGCAGACCCCACGTCAGTTTGGCTTAACACGCTTTGCGTGTGTTAAATCACCCCAGAGCATTGTAAATGTTAATCCTCATTTCAACAATGGGATAAGGAGAATCCTTATCCCACTCACTCCTATTCTAAATCATCTTAAAAGAAAAACCAGTTTAAGCATGCAATTAAATTACCATGTGCCACAAAGGGTGAATCCCCACAGCAAGCTTATTTCGAATTCAAAACGTTTTCAATCCTGGCAGACCCCATGTCAGTTTGGCTTAAAACGCTTTCCGCGTGTTAAATCACCCCAAAGCATTGTAAATGTTAATCCTCATTTCAACAGGTCTCACTCCAGTTCGTGCACTTGAAACATTTTACATTTTTTACTGTGGGGACCGTACTGTGTTAAGGGATGAGAATCCATGTTTAGGGTTTCCCTCCCCCAATAGCTTGCTTCCAAAGATAGTGATTTCACTGAAAAAATCCACCCCTCAAAACAGCTATAAAAATCCACTCCTTAAAGCAGCCGCTACACTGTAGCAATCTACCCACTTCACACCTAATAACAATGTTGCAATTTTGCACAGTTCTGAAAGTTCTGACCTTTAGAAAGGGAAAAGAAAGGAAAGCAGCAGGAGGTTCTGTTTTAAAGACTGTGGCTGTGAAGGGGGCTTGAGTTGCCGCCGCTGCTGTGTGCCCTGGGAAATGGGGAGAGGAGGGGAAAGAATCGCTGGCTACCCGCTGCTAATGGCCACGGCAGCCACTCAGCCATCCAGCTAGGCTCCCTGAAGGGGTCCCTTATGGGTGGCTCATTCATGCCAGGAGAAAGAGGGCAGGGCAGCCCCGAAAAGCAGCTTTTAAAAAGTAGCCACTTGAGTCCCCCCCTTGAGTCACGTACACCACGTACGATCCTCAGAATCCGGATCGAACGCGATTAAGCTGAAAGTAATGGGAACAGGCAAATTCGCGTTTGCATCTGGTTCTATTATTTTGGTTTAGGGAAACTGGATCAAGCTTATAATGGGGATGCACCCTTAAAGTGTTTTTCCACTGTCACTAGAAGTACCCATTAAGTACCCATTAATGGGTACAAAAATGCCATTTCGTACCCATTAATGGGTACTTAATGGGTACTTTTAGTGACAGTGGAAAAACACCCCTAACAGAATTTTCTTTGCTGCAGTTTCTGTTTTCATCCCAACATTCATGCCCCTTTTTTTGGAGAACTTGCAAAGAATTGTGATTGGTCTCAACTGCTGAGGGCAGCTAAAATGGTAGAGTCAAGTAGTAATACTTTTGGTGTACCTACAGTACATTTCACTTGTTTGTTGCTACTAACAAAAAAAAAAAAAAACTGCTTCCTAGAAGCAGTGGTAGAATGGAGAAGAATGTCTCCATAATACTGGTGATGGGGAGGGATATCTCTATAGACAGTGAGAAATAGTACAGTGGCTGCAGAATTGTGCCAATGCCTTTGTTTTATTAGCAAATCATTAAGTAGTGCTAAAGTAATAAAATAATGTCTGGACTGCACCTCCATTTACAGCACGGTAAGACAGAGGTCTTAGATTAATGCCAACCTTTACATATGGAAGTGTGTACTGAGCAACTTATTATGAGCTAGCAGACAGTGCAGTGTTACTAAGCAATTCACAGAAAGGCAAGCATTTATGACAAATAAAATGCCAAGATGCTCTAGCATGTCACTGTCAAGGCCAACTTAAATAATCTTTATTGGGAACCCTAAGCCAATGAATGTAGCTACAGAAGTCTATTAAACAGATGCAATTTCTAGTGACATTTGTTTATGGTTTATCGCTCCAAGCCCATTGGAGGTTTTCCAGGTCATAGAATAAAAGGAGCTAAGGAAGCTGTGAGCAGCATGCAGATGAAGGGTAAAAGTCCGTAATTATATTATTATCTTTGAAAGTTCAGGTCATCCAAAAAGTGGCCTCCTGGGGGTTTCGTATTGTTTGTAACACTGGGACGGGAAAGGATAGGGCGAGACCAGCGCTGGCATTGGGGGCAACTCGTGCAACTTGAAAAAAAAAATTGGGGCTTCCACCCTCCCCAGGTTTATTTTTTAATCTTGGGTCATATAGTTTCTTGGTGACATATCAATGGTACATAATATAAATGGGATTGTCCTCAATGCCAACACAGCTTCCCTTTCAAAACTTTGCTTTTTGGTTTGTTTCTAAGAAAATAAAAGCAACCACAGAGAGATTCCTTCAAACCATCATTGTAACCCCAAGGGAATTAAGCATTGCTTCCTCATCTGCAATTCTTCCATGCCCCAGGCCTAGATAATGCAGATTGAATGTGGATTCAATGAGGATTAGATGCAGATCGAATGTGCATTAAAACCAGATTGAATGTGGATTGGATAAAGATTGAATATGGATTTAATGCGGATTCAATGTGAGGTTGAACGTGGGATGAATGAGGGATGAAACCAGTTTCAAAGTTGTTTGAATGAAGATTGGAAGCAGAATCAGGAGTGGGATTTGGGGGGGTGCTGAATGTGTGAAATGGAATCCTGAAGAGTGTGCAGGGCTGGATCATGAGTGGGAGTGGGTGTCAAAATGAAGAGCTGGAATGGGTACAAAAATCATGAGTGATGTCAGTGAAAAATCATGATTGGGAATGGGTTGAAAAATCTGGAATGGGAGTGGGATGAAAAATTATGAGTGGATATGGGTGCAAAAATCAGGAGTGGGAATGAGTAAAAAGTCATGAATATGAGAGGGGGCAGAATCATGAGTGGGAGGGTGGATGGGATGTGGCATGAATATGGAATGAAGAGAGTGAATGCGAGATGCATGTGGATTAAAAGCAGGTCGAATGTGGACTGAATGTGGTTTGAAAGCAAATCAAAAGCAGATTGAAAAGGACCAAAAAAGATTGCATGTGAGTTGAAAGTGGATTGAATGTGGAATGTGTGTGGATTGGATGCATACTGAAAATGGGGTGAGTGTGGGGTGAAAACAATTTTAAAGTGGTTTGAATGCAGATTGGAAGTGGGATCATGAATGGGATTGGGCAATAGAATCCTGAGTAGGAGTGAAGGACAGAATCATGAGTGGGAGTGGGTATCATAATCATGAATGAGAGTGGATATCAGAATCATAACTGGAGTTGTGTTGGAATCATGTGTGGGAGTGGGCGTTGGAATCATGTGGGAGAGTGGACAGAATGTGGAATGAACATGGATTGAAAGTGGAATGGATGCAGGATGAATTAATGGATAGATATTTAAAAGGCAACATATTAAAAAGTAAATCCCTAAACAGAATGTTTGGTCTTAACAGGCAACAGGAAGCAGTTCTTACAGTAACAGGCTGTATAGAACAAAAGTGCAAAAAACCAACAAACAAGAAAATATTAGCAAAATGCATATTAACTATTCCAGAAGTCTTTACTACAAAGAAAATATAAATAAGGAAAGAGCTATAGGTTATATCCTTAATGAATGCTCAAAATATAAAATGTGCTCATTCACCTACTCAGATACAGCACTGTGGGCAGAACAGAAATACAGAGTTAAGAAAACTTCAAATCATTTTGCCAGAAAGCCACAATACAGAAAAAGCAAAGGAATATATGTTTAGAATGAGGATAACACAAAAGCATATTATTATGCAATAAAATTGCAGGCCAGAAGTGTTTTGAGTTTCCAAAAAATCTTCATGCCATATATGATGTTGCAAAGCAGCCTAAAAGATAGAACAACAGTTCTATATTGAATTTTATGTATTCAAAGCACAAAACTGATCAATGTATATTTCATAAACAAATTCCAAAACATAGTATTCATTTATTTAAGAACATTTCATATTGCTCATTTTAATATATTAAAAACAAAAGAAGTTAAAAACCTTATTTGTTCATCATAATTTACATTTATATGGAGATGTAATAAAAATATTTTTCAAATTTTTTAACATTTATATCCAGTCACAGAGAAACAACAACCTACTATATTTCCTGTTTGACATAGAAGCATCAGAATAGGGCTGAATCCTGCACTTAATGAAAAATAGAGGGTAGTCAACAGCCTGGGACCATACATCCAAATTACACACTAGCTTCCAGCAGCCAGATCTTGGTTTGTTCTTTTGAGGAAGCCAAATGGCTTAGGTTAGCACTGACTGTGAGTGACAATGCACATGAGGGAATACTTTTTTTGCCTCTGTATTTCTTCATTCTTCTAACAGCAGTTGATCACAAGAACAACCTGTAGCATGCAGCTATATTTTAATCTTCGGCCTCTTCTGAAAAACCAGGAATGGCAATAAAGCACTTCCCAGCAGAGGGATATTTGCATTGCTTGTCAAGAACGGCAGTCATCTCAGTGGGATTCAACATCTATTCTGTTATTATCCTGTTTTCTGAAGTCTGTAGTTAATAATATTAACTGACAAGGCCAACAGAGAATCTTGGGACTTCCTATTATGGCTAATAAAACAAAATACTAATTGATACAACAACTGTCTTCTTCGCTAAATTGCCATTGCAGCATTTGTAAATGGCTTCCCTGCTAATTCCCAGTGCTTCCAATTCTTTGGTTTAACAGTCACCTTGAAGGAAGACTTGCTGGAAGGTATGAAACTGTAAATGCATGCAAAGTATGTGGAGGCAAGCAAAGGCTGGGTCCAGACATGTTTATTCTGTGCATTGGAATGTGCAGTCCCAATTGGGCTGTCACACACAACGACTGATCAATCATTGTGGTGTCACATTATATGATCCGGATCACACACTTACTTTAATGCTGGCTCAATGACATGCAATGTGCAGTATAAAGAAAAACCAGAGCTTCAAGTCAGTGCAGGCAGGAGGGCAAGAAAAGCAGACGAGATGCTGGCTAAGCAGGAAGGGCAGCTCAAAATGTGATTGGCTGCCTCAACCCGCATGACGCTGCGTACCTCCTCAACTCTTGCAGCTCCAATAGAGGAAGCTACAGAGCTGCCTTTCCAGTTGGGGCACTCGGTCATTGCTGCACAGTAAGTACGCTGCTCTTTTAGATTTAACTGCGGATTTATTCTACTAGTCTTGAGGCAGCCTAGGTTGGTATACTATAGTGATCAGAATAAAAAAGGCAGTTTCCCTGCAACCTATGAACCAGATCTGGCTTGTCAAGCCATTTTTAATGGCCAAATCATTGAATGATGCATGTTTAACACAAACAGGAAGTGCTACTTTAAGTGCTCAGTGTTTCTCAACCCCAGGTATTGTGTGGTTAAAATACTTCAGCAATTCAGATTGCTGCTTTTTGATTCCAGAGCACTCTAGCTGCCCCGATGCATGTAATTTTGCTTGGCAACAGATCCTGTGAAACTATGAACTGTTATTTTGCAATAGCAAGATGCTTAGCCACAGTTATGGCAAGCGGGCTGCATCCAGATGCCACCTACTTATTCTGCTGTTGGATAAACGATGTCTGACTCCAAATCCTAAGGGTCTTGAATTGGCCAAAGCCTGGAACTTGCAGTAGACTGTGCCAGCACACAGATGGCACGTCCCTGTTCCAGGATATAATCCAGAATAAAAGCCAGTGCAGAAAGGGCTGGTGTGTATGTAGGGGAGGGCTAATTTATTTATTTATTGCTTCACTTTTATTCTGTTCTATATCTGAGGTCACAGAATAGATTATAACAGCAAAAATATATTACAAGTTAAATATACAGTCAGACCCCCTGCACATCCCTAGTTAATTAACATCAAGAGGATTGTTCTAGACTGTGTTATGTACCAAGGATCACTGATTCCAAGAGCCAGAATAAAATATGAAAAATAAGGTAGAAAATAGCTGGGACTCTATTATTTTTACAAAAGCACCATGAGCAAAATCTAATTTTTCAAAACTTCAAACGGTAAGAAGTCACCACAGGTCCAATACATTCTATGTGGAAAACTAAAGAGTTTGCATATGTCAAACCACAATCACTCCAGAAAATTTCTGAACATATCTGAGCCCCAAATGAAGGCCTTTTATGAGAATTTTTTTTAAAAAAAAAGATGTGAGTTACCTTTTGGCCACTGTTACCTTCTGCTGCTCCAAGGAAATGGCAGTCATTCACTACCTTGCCCTATAAATGCCTTCTATTTCAAGGGGTGTTTTTCCACTGTCAAAAAGTACCTATTTTTGCACCCATTTAGGACCCATTTGGGTGTGAGCCAGATGATCCCATTTCCACCAGGGCACCCATTTGAGACCCAATTGTTTCCACTGCCACTAGGGAAATCTGGATCTAATGGGTACATTTTGGCCTTTAATCTGGATTTTCTGTAGACTCCATTAATGGGGTCTACAATGGGGTCTTCTGCCAGAAAATCTGGATTAAAGGGAGCCTGTTTCCAGTGGAAACAGGCAATGAGGTCCAAAGGAGGCTAGTCATTTCGAAGTCTGTGCAAAATAGCTCTGGAGTGCCTTTGAAGTCTGTGCTGATCTTCAAAGTGAACTTTGGAGTGACTGAAGTGACTCCAAAGTGACTCCGAAGTCATTTCGAAGTTCACTCCGAAGATCAGCACAGGCTTAAAAGGCATTCCGGAGCTATTTTGCACAGACTTCGAAATGACTTCGAAGTCAATTCGAAGTGGCTTCGAAGACTGCACCCCCCTGCCCCCCGAAATACCTGGGGTAATGGACCGACCCCTTGGGGGTCGATCCGGATTCCCCACATGGGTGCAAAGCTGTTTCCACAGCAGGGGTGTTAGCGCCCATTGCTAATGGGTGCTACACCTCCTGTGGAAACACATGGCTTCCCTTAATCCGGATCTACTAGATCCGGATTAAGGAACGTACCCATTCCTTAGATCCAGATCTTCTTAGATCCAGATCTAAGGGCTGCAGTGGAAAAACACCCAAGGAGACATGAGCCCCCAATAGCTTTTGAATAGATTTGTTTTTTTAAACATTACAGGTTTCACATGCCTAGTACAAATGTATGAGAAATTACCAGGGCTGTGGTCACAATTAAAGTTTAATCCAACTTCAGTCAACTTTCAGAGTGAGAGAATAGATCAGCAAAGTGACAAGCTGCTTTCTTTCATGCTACATATCAAGTCTTGCTTCCCTTTCCAAATCAAGCCATAAGGTGGGGTTTCCATGGATGACAGAACAGCTGTGTAACTGCAGCGTTCTGACTCTTCTTTAGTTTGGATATTTGGATAACATTCATTTTGAGCTTCACTGATATTTTATGAATGATCCCCAGGAACCAGAACAAATTTTATGGCCTCTCTTTGCTCCAAATAATCTTTCAGGGGGCAGGGATGAGACGCATAAAGTTTCATGTGCAACTTTTTATTGAACCCCATGCGCTGTATTTTCATTTCTGATTCAATTACATTTTAATTTCATTTCCTTTAGCTCCAATTTTTAGTGCAGTCTTTTGCTTCTGTGCATTTACATCTGTCAAGGACCTACTCCATGATTTATAATTCAGATGTGCTCCTTTGAAGACAATGATAAAAACCCACTAGAAGGCACAGCCCAAATCCTCTTTTGAATAATCAGTTCACAACTTTACGTTAACTGTAATTCAGGCATCTAACACAATTTTCACCTTGAATTACCACAATCTCCTTGTTAATGAACCAAAGGACAGGTACGTGAGTTAAACATCCATAGGATTTTCTCTGGCAGACCCTGCCATGACCAGCGTTTCCCATTAGATGTCAGTGCAGACCAATACAATATGAGTTCCCAACACATCATTCCAGCCCAACCTGCTTCTCTGTTTAATACATCTCTTCACATGTTGGCTGCATCCACATACATTTTCAAAAAGCAGCTTATAGCTAGTTTTGATGTGGTTGTCTACAGATGCTAGTATTCTCATCCAACCTCTAATGCACGTTAAAGGCCAGATAAGGCATTTTGGAAGTGCATTTTTTTGGCCTTCAGTTTGAATCAAGGTGCCATCATGTGGATGATGCCACCACTAAGCTGGTTTTGAACCACTTTTTAAAATCTCTTATTACTGCATGCAGATGCAGCCTTTGTATACAAGGACTGTGAAATGCCAGCAGGGAAGGAGGAACATATATTTTGCAAATACACAAGAAACACGTTTCACTATCTGAGGTAAACCCGCAAACACGTCTCCCCATCAGCCAGGCTGGTGGAACTTGAGGTAAAGGGGGAATCATACGGCCCTTTCTGCACTACGTTGGCTGTTCTGGTCCATGTAGCATGGGCCAGCAGGCAAAGGCCATTCTGGAGCAGTCTAGCAAGTCCACTCCAAGGGCTATCTCTATTCATACAAACTGTCATGGGCCAGTCCTCAGAGCCAGCGCCCAGACTCTAAATGCTGGAACCAGGATCCTGGGAAGACTGGTTCCTGTAGTGTACCAGGGTGCTTCCACATTGGCTTCCAAAAAATGGATCTAAAAAAGATCTGTTTTTCGGCGATCTGTCTTCCCCCTGATCTGTCACAAATAGTGGCAGATCCGAAGAGCCCTCGTGTGTCTGCACTCACACGGGGAGGCCGGATTCTAGAGGACGGATGGAGTGGGTGCTATGCGGATGCATCAGCACCCATTCCAGAAGTCCTCTGGCTCGTGCGCCAGCGACACCGCCTCTGGAGCTGCAGGACTGGAGCGTGCAGCTGCCAGTCAACGTGTGTTTCCAGTGGCGCCTGGCAAACAGGGGAAGGGCTTCAGAAGCAGGCAGTCATGTTTCCGCCCTTCTCAACATGGCGGGCAGAGGGAATCCATCCTTTCGCCTGGCCATGTGCGGAAACGTCCTGCTTCTGCACACATCCAGGAGAAGAGACGGATGTAAGACCTGATTTTTCAGGTCTTATAATTAATCCAGATTTCGGCGGCAAAACTGGTTTTAAAATCTGGTCTTGCACGCCGAAATGCGGAAGCGGCCTCTGCAAAGGGTCGCAGAAGAGGACTCCAATGTGGAAGCTGCTTAAGGTAAGTGTTCTTAATCTGGCTTGGGGGAGGGTTAAAACACCCCCAATCTCCAGCATCCCTCTTTCTGGTGCACTGCCGGAAGATGCCCCCCCCCCCCCAGTTGACTTCCAACCTAGGAATTGGCAAGGATTTTATTTTATTTTTTGGCATTCGATTCAAAACAAATTGAATGTTTGAAAATCCTTATTCATACAAATAGATCACATTCAAATGCGGTAAAATTGTATTTGATACTAATCTATTTGTACATATTCGTATGAACATTCAATACGTATCTGATACGAACATTACGAATACATATCTGATATGAATAGATATGTATCTGATACGTTTCCCCAGCTTAACAAACGTCCAAACTATTCGTATGAATGTCCAGAAACATTTGTATTTGTTTGAATGTTAGCATACAAATATTGTAACATTCGATTTGAGTTCAAATGTCTGAATTTGGCTGAATTTGCCCAAAATTTGAATGTTACGAACATTTGTGCACATGCCTATTCCAGTCTATGAGGGCACACTGACTTCATGCCCTTCATAGTCTAGAATGCATACTCTGATACACTTGTTGCTGAGCTTAGATGTTTCCAACCTGTTGCTTTTACTTCAGACATGTGGGAGAAGAAAAGAGGGGTTGGAAGAGTTTAGAGTTCAGCCAAGTACTTTATCACTTGAAGAAGAGTTAGAGGTGGAACCGGTGCTGAACCCTGATGGGGGACATGTGAACCCTGCACCCTTTGAGCCCTCTCTCAGCACAACTCTGTGCACATCTTGCCTCAGTCTACCTTGTCATGAGGGCACCATGGGGCTTGATGTGCAAGATACGGACAGTGTACAGATACAGATTGGTATGAAAAGACAGTAAACATTCCACTGTTGATCTGTGCTTGCCACTGTTGCTAAGAGTAAACAATGCACTGTGCATGAAATGAGTCAGCGATAGGAACTAGATGTACTCTGTTGCAAAAAATTATGAGGATCCTGACTGCTTTCATTTCCAAACTGAATCGCAGAGGAGTAAAAAGAACAATATTAATTTCCCAAAATGATTAGAACATTACAAAACACATTAGGCAACACCATTATCCTTATCGTTGTTCAGGTGATGGTAAACGTCTTTATTTCTCTGTGGAAATGAGCGTGACTTTCAAAACAGCCCTTCTGTTCTTGACGCTGTTCAAGCCCTTGACATGCACCCTCAAAGGAATGTGTCAGGACTTGGGGATGTTATGTGTGAACAAAACTGATGAAAAGAACAGAGATACTGCTGTGTTTAAAACAGCCTGGGCAGTGAATTTTTGCAGAGAAGTCAATGTTGCTGGTTCGCTTTCCTTGGCATTCTGCCAAAGGTGCCATCTGCTTTAAAGGGCCAAGGGCTCCATCTCCAGTGGCACTAATGTGCAGATACTACTGGGTACAGAGAACCACCCAAAAGATGGAGCAGCAGCCACACAAGTGTACGCTGAGTAAGCTTAACTGAGTGACTTTGCATTGCCTTATTTTAAAAACATATAAAACAGGGCCCAGACTTTCCCATGCAGACTTTTCTATCCATCTTCACCATTCAAAATGCATAGAGATGGACTATGTTACTATGCAGTGGAGGTGGAAAGGCAACCTAAAACAAACGCTCTCAGTCATCACGTGACTCTGAATGTGAAGCACACCCTGGCCTTTGCCGTCAGTTGGGAAACGGAACGCCAATGAAAGATTGCTCTGACATTTGAAGAACATAGCAAACCACTGATTCTTAGCTGACTCCTAGTTGACTGCAGTTTTCTTGACAGAGATTTAGAAGTGGTTTGCCATTGTCTACTTCCAGGGAGAGGCTGGGGATGAAACTGACAACCTTATGCATTTCAAGTAGTTTGCTCTACCACCGACTTAACAGCCATTCCCAAGCCGAGCCTAGTTTGACCTAATCATCGATTGTATGGAAACTTCAGGAAAAGAAATAGTTATTGCCAACTGGGGTGGGTATGTTACTACAGTCTATTATTTATAAGTTGCCTTAGGAATCATTTGATTAAAACACTGTGATAAAAAGCTGCAGACTAAATAAGCAACACCAATCATGCACAGGTCAAATTGTGTTTTATTCTGCAGTTTACAGAAGTCAGCAAATAACACTGCCTATCTCTGACTGTGTCCACAGAACAGATCAGGACACAGGAATGGGATGATGGAGAACCCATCCCCACATTATCTGCCTGTACATGCCAGTGTTTTGCGCATGGGAGCACTTCCTTCAGAATTCTGCCAGCAGTGCCCATACCATGCTCCTAGCCAGCTGTCAGAACTTTTCTCAAAGTTGGTTTTTTTTTTTCATGCCTGAGATCGGAGTGGAGTGGACTGAATGCTGGCCAGGGCATCCTGGCAATATTCTGGGGCCAAAGCCAATTTGGTATCCCTTCCATATGTGTTAATATGTGTTACATGCTTCGTTTTTAGAGATCAAACAGTTTAAGGGGTAATCAGCCCCTTCTCCAGCCCAGTCTCTTTGGGGACATTCTGCAGTCCCAAGGGTAACAAAGAAGGTCTTGAACTTGGGAGTAGAAGTAGACACCACTTGCCTTGAAAATGACAGGTTTCCTTGACTATGAGCTTCTGAGACCTGGGCCATCATCTTTTGTATATTGTTAATTATTGCTCATTCCTTTGCCCCATAAACGTCCTCTCGCTGCCAGCAGATTTTTGTGGGTATAACAGATTTTGGGCCCACCTACACCTAAGTTTAAAACAAACTCCAGTCCACCTTCAGATTGGCAGAACACACCAGTAAAGTGACTACTCATTTTCTTTCCAGATTATCTAGGGCAAAAGTGATTTTTCTGATCAGATAGTACAAAATAACCCAACTTGACACTTTGATGATGTATTCCTTCACTCTGAAAAGGGACTAAAGCTGGATTAAAACTTAGGTGTAGATGGGTGCTATGGTCCATTCCCTAGTCTTCTTGATCTGCTGTTTGGTCCTGCCAGCCACCATTTCAAAGTGCTCCGAGTCCTAATTATCTGGAGTGTCCTTAGCTTGGCTTTCTGGCAGTATCTCCTCCACTATTCTCATCCATCCACAGCTCACCTAGCTTCTTCTCTAACAAAGATCTACTCAGGAAACACTGTGATGTGATTGAGCAACCTCTATCATTATTCTTCAGGGTGTGACAAAAATGACAGGCTGCAATGACATTTATTCTATTAAGCACAGCTTCTGCCTTCAGGAAACCTTTGGGACGTATTTGCCTACAGCTGTGACAAATGTAATTTTAAAATATGGGTTACTGCAATTGCTAGAAAGAAAAAAAATATCTTCAAAAGTCACATACAATGCACTGTTTAAAATATAGTCTCCTCTCAGCAACAGGGCTTTACCTTGCAATTCTCCATTTGCCTGACAAATGTTCACAGTAATCAGTATTTTTGTGAGATAAGTGCCTTGGAGGCAATTTGGTTTATTTACACTCATACTGTACATGATGATCATGATGATGAAGGCATTGCTGTTTTGTACAGCACATCAGTTTCTCACAACTCACACTATTCCTCTGGCTGCACTCCCTACAGAGTCCTTTTTGCCACCTGCAAACAGTAGAGTGACACTCATTTCTGATATTGTTATATCCAGTTGCCTGGCTGTTTCTTTTTTAGATTCTATACTAGTTGCGTATGCATAAAAAATACTGTATCCTAGATAAGTATGACATTCGCATTTTATTTATTTGTTGAGATACTGTATATTCTGCCCTATGCAACACTTTCAGCCAGGGTGGCTAACCAGAGAAGTTGAAACATTATAAATAATGAAAGTTTAAATAAAATGAACTAAGGCTACATCCCCATGCAGGAATTTTAGTCCTGAAATAGTCTCTTTTGGACTATTTTTGGGACTATTTTTAATCCAGATTGAGTTCTTGTCAATTAATCCGAATATAGCTGTCCCCGATGCAGCTTTTTAGTCCTGGTTTTGGGACTATTTTTAAACATTTAAACATTTTAATTCCTCCTGTAATTTTTAAATTTTACAGTGGCTATAGGGACACACCTTCCCGAATTCTAATCAAAATGGCCATGGGGATGCACTCTAAACCATCCATCAGTTGCTTCTGAATATCCCATCATTCTTCCAAAGAGTTCAAAAAATTAACACTGAAAGAAAACAGCTTGTCATTTTGCTGATGTATTCTTTCACTCTGAAAGTGGACTGAAGCTGGATTAAATCTTAGGTGTGACCACAGCCTTACACATTCCATTTTAGAATACCCAAGCTTCAGAGTAGAAGGCAAACTGGAAAACATCCTGTTGTTCCTTTTTCTTCCCTCTTCTGTCTGCATGACAATAGAAACTGGAAGAGATTCATAAGCCTATCACGAGGCGATTGGTGTTAAAAGGTCATGCCCACTTCAGAGCATTGGAAGCTACTACAGAGCCAGTTGTTTCTAGCACACTCTGTTTACAGATCCAAATGATACCAAATATGTGTTTGGGATACTTTTGTGTTCACCCAGCTAAATTATTGCTTAATCTGTCCAGGAGTTAGACTCAGGAATACAGCTATCATGAATGTGGGGAATCTTGAAAGAAAGATGGGTTTGCCCATTGATTGACTTTGTCTCTGGCTCCTGACAGTAATCAAGGTTCATTTACATTACAGAGGTCCTGCAGGCAGCCGGATAAAGTGCAGTTGTTTGTTTAGCCCTTCACCTGCATTTTACTTGTCACCAAACTGGATGTGACCTGCCTCACACTGATACTTTTGTTCATCTCAACTCTTGTTTCAAACATACCATTCCAGAATCCAGGTTCTCAATTCGTCATTCATCCAATGAAGTAGCTTGTCACTTTTCCACTTGGAAAAAGAGTATTAAAAAGATCCAGTTTTTCCATTCTGTATCACGTTTCCTCCCCTACATCACAAGAGCTGAAGCCACTGCAATATCACTGAAGGAAGAAGAGAGTTCCTCCAGATCACCCATCCTCACTCCCTTCTCCTTGCCTCCTGCTGAAATTAGAGAAGCTCTGCTTCTTAAGAAGACGGCTTTCTTCCTTTTGAGCTGATTTCACTTGGAAAGAGGGTCCTCTCTCTCTCTTCTCCTGTTGCCTGGGTTCCAAGTCCAGCTTCAACTTCTGTGCTCCCACCACCTGACTAAAAGTGATTATGGAGTGCTTCACTTTCCCATCTGCCTCTGACGTCTGACTGTGCATTTGAGACCCGGCTGCTGTGCATGCAGAGTGATGAGAATGAGCACTACATTTTTCCTTTCTGGGCAATTTTCCTTTTAGCTTGGTGAAGATATGTCTGGAGAAGATTTCAGAAGGTGACATCCTAGCTCATGTTGCACTTGTTTATTTGTTATTTCCTCCTTTACTTCTAGGATTGCATATCAGGACCATTGCTAGTGTTCACATACTAGCTTGATCTCCTTACTTAGTTTTGAAGTGAAACCTTTTTGTTTTGTTTTTCCTTTACTCTTCATCAGCAAGACTATGCTATCAGCTGATTCTGACAAGGACTTTAAGTAGTTCAATTGGAATTCCATAATCTTCATAGAATTTGTTGGTAATGCTTCCTTGACTTCACTCTCTAGAATGTTTGGCTCTAGGTTAGTGACCACACTATCGTGGTTACCAGTAATAAGATCTTTCTTGTGCCCTTTCTGCACTGAGGGCACCATAGATCTGGATTGGTGGATCCGGTTCCCTGGATGTGCTGATCTGGTTCACAGGGAGTTGAAAGTTGAATGAGCACTGTCTGCATGTACAGCACTAGTCCAGATCAACCCTTGTGTAGCATGAGCTCCACAGCCACCCCCACCCTCAACAGATAGGAATGACAGATGGGGCATGGGGTGGTGGTGATTTTCAGTGGAGCACTATGGCATCCTGTGCTGAAAACTACTTCTGGGAATCCTGGATCATGCCATCTGTACATCTCCATGATCTGGACTCAAGTTAAGATTGTAAGTTGGACTGTATTAGACTCAATAAGTGGGGTCAACACTAGATCCAGATCAAAGGCTTTTTGATTTGGATATATGTCCATCCCATAGAGACAGATCTGGTGTAATGAGGGGCAGAGCCTCTGCAGTCTGGATTAGCGTGCAGGTGCAGGGGCCCTGGATCCAGATTAAGCTTTTGGTGGAGAAAGGGCCTTGTATAGTTTTTCTGTGTACTCTTCCCACCTTTTCTTTATCTCTTCTGCTTCTCTTAAGTCCCTATAGTTTTTGTTTTTTATCATGCTAATTGTTGCATGAAACATTGCCTTGATATTTTTAATTTTCTTGAAGCTATTTCTTGTCTTTTCCATGCTTTTGTTTCCTTCTGTTTCTTTGTATTACTCATTTAAGAAGGGCTTCTTATCTCTTCTTGCTATTTTTGGGAAATCTGCATTCAATTACCTATGTCTTTCCCTTTCTCCCCAGCCTTTTACTTTTCTTTTTTCCTCAGCTATGTCTAAAACCTTATCAGACAGTCCTTTTGCCTTCTTGTTCATCTTCTTGGAGATGTTTTGTTCTTGCCTCTTGCGCAATATCACAAATCTCTGACCATAATTCTTCAGGCAATCTGTCTATTCTTAAATCTATTCATCACCTCTACTGCATATTCACAAGAAATATCATGTACACCATATCTCTGTGATCTAATGGTTCGCTCCATTTCAATTTAACTCTGAATTTTGCAATAATAAACTGATACCTTAGTCATAGTCAGCTTCTGGACTTATTTTTACTGCCTGTATGAAGCTTCTCCATCTGCAGCTTCTTATAATCAATCAGATTTCATTATTGCCCATGTAGAGATGTCCAGGTGTAGAATTGCCTTTTGGACTGTTGAAAAAATATATTTGTTATGACCAGTGAGTTGTCAAAACTCTTATTAGTCTCTGGCCTTCATTATTTTATACCTCAAGGCCAAAAATGTCTGCTATTCCAGTTATCTTTTGATTTCCTACAATCTATGATAAAAGTGACTTTTTGTGTGCGTTGGTTCTATGAGGTGCTGCAGGTCTTCATGGAACTCACTGACTTCAGCGTCTTCAATGGTTGGAGCATAGACTTGGATCACTTTGTGTTTGAATGGTTGCCTTGAATCGAAGCAGAATCCCTGTCATTTTTAAGATTGCAGTTCAGTACTGTCTTTCTCACTCTTTTAGGGTCTTTCCGCACTGGCCACTTAAACCGCATTAAAGACAGATTAAGGACAGATATAAAACACTTGCCAAGTTGCCTTCCGTATTGCAGCACACATTAGAGACACGTCGAGGAGTCCGCTTCTGCACTGACTCGCGCAAGATCCGTCTCTAATGTGGTCTAGGAGCCACTAAAACCGGTTTCCGGGAAGACCTGAAAGAAGGTAGTCTTAATTCGTTCTTAATCAGTCTTTGCATTGTAAATCCACATCAACGGAGGATGCTTCCACACATGGACGGGAGAGCGAACACATGTAGGCGGGACAGGAAGTCGCCATGTTGAGTGAGGCAGTGGCAGCAAGCCACCATGTTGAGAGAGGCGGGAGAAGGACAGTCCAGCCATGAAGTCCCTCTCACATGGGCTTTGCATTGGGCAGGTGCCCAGCTACGGTGGTAGAGGGACAGCAAGTCTGAATGTAGAGGTTCCATGCACAAAAGGCAGGCTTTGGCACCAGACAGACATGGGATCTCGTACACGCCGCTGGTTGGTCCGCGCACGGCAGGAAAGGAGTGGTCACTGTCAGCTGAATGCTCCAGTCACACGGCTCCCGGGGTGGCATGGCCTCCGGGAGGCCAGATCTGTCTGGAAATCTGTGCTACTGCATCCGCACTGTGAAGGCATAGTGTGTTCCTCGCAATCCATCCTTCTCAAGCGAGTGCGGAAGCATGGGGCCTTATTTAGATCCATATCTATTTGAGACGGATCTTGCTAGAGGCACATTTCATAAAAAACAGATTTCCTTAATCTGGTTTTCAGCGGGTCAGTACAGAAACACCCTTCTTTACAATGAGGGCTGCCCCATTCCTTCTGAGAGATTCTTGCCTACAGTATTAAATGTAATGGTCATCCCATTCCAGTCCATTTTAGTTCACTGACTGTCCAAATGTCAATGTTTAGATTTGACATCTCATATTTGATCACATCCGACTTAGCTTGGTACATAGATCTTACATGCCAAGTCCCTAGTCAATATTATTCTTTAGACTATTTGACTTCTCTAACACCACCAAATACATCCACAACAGATTCTTCTTTCCGTAGTTACTTGTACTTGTCACATGCTCTTCCCTAATAATGGTTTGGACACCTTCTGTCCTGGGGAGCTCTTTCAGAATCATACTCTTCCCCCCACCCCCACCACCCCCACCCAAAGCAGTTTTCCATTGAGTTATTTTGCCAAGGATACCTGAGTGGCTTGCTGTTCCTTCTCCAGTGGGTCACATTTGGTCTGAACTCCCCACTTTGACCTATTCATCTTGGGCAACTCTGCACAACATAGCTCATAGCTTCACTGAAATGCACAAGCTCCTTCACTACAACAAGGTGGTAATCCAGGAAGGATTTTTATCATGAACAAAATTAGGTTTAGATTGTTTCTCTCTGGGTTCAGCAGGGGAAGTGGACCCATATTTGAATTAGTCGGTACAATTTTGAAATGTCTCTTCCTTCCTTCCTTCCTTCCTTCCTTCCTTCCTTCCTTCCTTCCTTCCTTCCTTCCTTCCTTCCTTCCTTCCAACAGAAAGTTTATTATTCAGTTGTGTTTGACTGCTCCTTGTTCTAGTAATTAACCTGTTTGCTTGAGCTATCAGATGGTCAGTGACTTTGTTAATTCACTTTGGCTGTCATCCTTCTACTTGCTGTTTTCTTTATTTAGAATCATTAAAGGAATGTGGTGTGTGTGCATATGTGTGTGTGTACGCATGTGTTAGTGTGTGACAACTATGCCCCCTAAAATGAACATTAATCCTGCAAACAGCAAAATGATCTTTGACCATTCCAGCACAGGTCATTGGCACTCCAGTGCATACAAAACCTTGTTAGTCTCAGAGACTGTGAGGTTACCCATTTAATACCCTGCAGAAGCTGCTGCTTTTTGAGTTCGCAGTAGCAATCTAATTAGAATTACAGGAAAATAAATAACGACAGTTCATTTATTTAGGGCTGCCTTTATCTGAGCTTTAATGAATTTACAGACTGATAACTCTTTGCAATATCCCACTGTTTCCTGGTGACAAAACACAGATAAACAGTTTTTAAAATATTTCCCCCCATTTTTCAGTTCATTACGCCAGCTAGTTCATTAATTTTGTTATCCATTAAATGTAAGTAACTACCCAGCCACCTGAAAGCTATGAAATTTCAGTGGCCCATGAATTGTTTCTCACTCTCTCTCTCACTCAGCACTGATCTTCTACTGCCTGCTCTGCCAGCCAGGGTGTATGTTCTGTTGTGCAGAGAAAAGATGGCCTACTTCCGAAGGCATTGTATAGCATGATCACTTGCTTAATGGCCCTCGATAGCTATTAGAGCTTTCTTGTTTTGCAAAGTCTTCTACTGGGTGGGTGGGTGGCCTGAACTGTTGTAACTGTTTTAGTGAGTGCTTTGCCACTATTTCATGCTGCTCTTGCAGACTCTTCAGGACTCCTTGGGCTGGTAATCTTCTTACATGTGTAACTGTGCTTGCATTTTACATATTTGCGTGCCAGAATTTGGTGAGCTTCCATGTGGGACATCCTTGCAGTGAGTTATGTTCCCGTGTGTGTGCTTATTTTGGGATGTATGGATTTGGGATTTTGGGATTTTTTTAAAAAAAAATTTAATGAGCAATTAAACATATAAATGAAGATGATATCATACTTTCAGCAGGAGTTTGGTGCAGTGGAGTCGTATTTTGCAGTATTAATTGCCAAATTTCCTATTTGTAGCTGTTTTTGTGGGTTTTAAACCTACTGCATACATTTTTTTTTAATTTGTTGCATTTATATCCTGCCTTACTTTCATTGTGAAACCTAGACTAGCATGTCTGTGGTTCCCATGAATTTTCCCAACTGTGCACTGACCAGAGGCCTATTCGCACGAGGGGGTTTGGAATGCGTGGAGGACACGCGGAGACGGAGCACTCGCTCCTGTGGGGCAGTGGTTCCATTCGGAACTGCCTCAGCCTGTCCCAGAGTGCCCTCCACGCGTTCCAGTTTCAGAGCACAAGAAGTCCCGGCGCATTTGGTGTGTCCCAAAACGTTCCCAGCCGTAACGGAGGGAAAGCGTTTGCACGCTCTCCCTCCGTGACAGCTGGGCCCCTCCCCTGGGCTGCCCCAATTGGCTCCCTTTGAGCCAGGGGTGGGCAGCCCAGGCACCTCCCTTCCCTGTGCTCCTGTGCCCCAGATTGGACTCCTAGGGCCAGGGGGACCCCCACCCCCACCCTCAACCCCCACCCCAACCCAGGGGCATGTGTGAACAAGGCTTACCTGTTCGGCGCTGGGCAGTAACTAAGGCGAGGAGGCTGGCCGCATTTTGCGCCCTCGTGCCATGTGTTCCAATTGGTCAGGGACCCGCCTGGCTTCAAGTGGCCATCTGTGCAGGTGCGGGTCCCTGACCAATTAGGGAACATGCGGTGTGCAGGTGCAAAAAGCAGCCGGCCTCCTCGCCTTAGTTACTGCCCAGGTTGAACAGGTAAGCCCCATTCACGTGCACGTGCCCCTGGGGGTATGTATGGGGTATGGGTCCCCCTAGCCCTAGGAGCCCAATCTGGGCCCCAGGAGTGAGCGGAAATGCAGGGAAGGCATCCAACAGGCTTCCTGCCCTAGGTCTTGCCTTACTCAATGGCAGGAGGCCGGGGGAGGAGCGTCCCACCCACATCCCGGCCCTTCCAGACTAGGACAGGCAGGAACACTTTCTCCATTCACACAGAGGGAGGCAAGAAACCCGTGGAGATGCGTTCCTGCCTCCCTCCGTGTGAATAGGGAAAGCGTTCCCCCGCATCTTAGCCTTCTTGACTACAGCTGTTATGGCTGTAGTGTAAAGAGGCCTCAGATTTAGACCTGATTCATGTCAGCAAGATGGCAGTTTCATATCCAATCAGACCACATTTTAGTTAATGTATGTGTTTGTTGTGATCCTCATCATTCTATCCATCTTCCTGTTCCACCTCAGAAAGAGGAAAAGATACAAAGTATAACATGCCAACAAAGGTGGGGGGAGAAAGGTTTGCTGAGTGCTAGAAATAGGAAGAGAGCTGAAGGGAAGATTTAGTTTAAAATGGGCTGACAACGACTTGTTGCAAAGAGTCTGAAATTTATTACCAGATCACCATAATTATGCAACACTTGCATCAAAATACAGCTTATTTAAATCAATTTTTAAAACCCAACAGGAAAAGGGTTTTTATTTCAATTTCTCCAAAGCCAAAGGCTTGGATCTTGACCTAGTTAGTTTTGCTTGAATTTTAGTGATTTCACTGTTAGATTTGATTGATTTGACTCCCCAGCTTGACCTCTTAATTTCAAAGAGATTAAAGGAAGTTACTCCAGCTGCAACCCCCTGACGTTTGAAATTTGAATTTTATCAAAAGCCCCTGTAAAGTAAGGAAATAGAATCCCTAGTTCAACCCCCTAGTCAAAAAAGCTGTATGATTTTAGAGGCATCATTAAAAGTATCTTCAGAACTCCTCTGTGCTTTACATGAGAAAGTCTTCACAAAATTGCCTTCAGGTAAAATCTTTTGTCAAGGAAAGGATCAGTAGAACACACACACTTGCTTGTCTTCGTGAACTGCTCTATATTTTGATTGGAAGTCTTATATTTGCTTCAGATTTCACTTTATGAGAAATCAAGTTGACATCCATATTTTTTAAAGAAGCTGAAAAAAAGGCACGAGGTAAAAGGAAATTCTATTTCAGTAGCAGGGCCTTTCCTCAGGATGTGGGGTGGAGGTGGACTCTACTGGTTATATACTACGTAATGTCTAATAGGAACACTGAGTCTAATGCTTGTCTATCCTTGTTGCTTCATCCTGTAAAACAAGTATTTCTAGGAGCAATTATCTAATAGGGAGTATACTCCAGCTGGCATGAAGTAGGAGTGAAAACTACAAAAGAGCAGAGGTGCTGGAGTGCAGCAGTTTTCTGTTTTGCTTACACTCAACAGAGTCAGGATAGGGATCACTTATTTACCACACATCATTAGCCCATGAATTACATTGTGTGGCGGCACCGTTTGATTATGGACAGTGGTGTTGAGTTTTCAGATTTTTCTTAGACCTTTCATTGTTTATGAAGCTGGATGCATTTCTGCTTCAAGTCAGAAATCTAGGGAACATAACAAACAAGGAAAGTAATAAGTTAGACAGCAGTAATTCCCAGATATCACCCCCTTTTGGTTTTGATTCAAACTATCATCCCACCATTTTTTGCCTGAAATATGTTTTCACTCATTTCTACTTTGTCTTGCAATATGTTTTATATTTTGTCTTATTTGTATTACTGTTCAAGATCAATCATTTTGCGCAATAACTAGACAAGATTATTAAATTGAAAACTAACGATATTTTTACTAGTCGACTCAGTACTAGGGATGTGCATGAATATTCTAAATGTTCAAAATCCGATTGAATTCGTTCAAATTTGGACATTTGAGTCTGAATCGAATGTCCATGAATTCAAATTTAAACATTTGAAAGAATTTTGAATTTTGGAATCTATACGAATTATTCAGACATTCGTATCTGTACGGACACATACATGATGCATACTTTCCCGTACGAGTCTTTTCCGCATCCGTACAGATTTGTACGGATCTGTACAGGATGAAAATGGGATGCATACGGGATGTGTACGGATGTATACGGTTGCGTATGGCTGCATACGGAATATGCATGGGCACATACAAATGTTGTCAACATTCATATTTGCAAATTTGTATAAAAAATTCACACAAATTTGAATGTATGCAAATCAAGTGTTTAAAGATTCAAATCGATTCAAATTTTTGGATATTTAATTCGAATTGAATCCCAGAAATTGCATTTGTGCACACCCCTGCTCAGTACCGTTGATCTGGAAAGAAGGGAGGTGAAGATAGAATTTGGAAGTGTGATTATGAATTGATTATGGTCTTATATGTCTTTTCTGTACTGTATTCTTTTTATCATTTTTGTGTTAATGTTTCAATGTATGATTTAATTTGTTTACTATACATTAAATTTTTAAAAATTGACAATGTGATTCCCCCTGCCCCACCACTCCTTCCACAAACTGGCTCCCCTCCCACAAACCTGGCTAATTTCCTCTATTTGGAGAAACAGGAATTAGAACTGTGCTGCCAATTCCTGACTGAAATGGAGTCAAGTCTTGCTCTCACCAATGGATTCCAAAGTATAAACCAAGATACATTGTGATCAGCCTAAATGGTATTTTAAAATCTAATAACCTCTTTAATAAATATACTTAATTCATTGGTTTAATTCAATGAGATATGTATGGCTCTCAGATTAACATAGGTATTTTTGTCTCTGTTTTGTTTTCTATAGCAAATTCCCAGGTATGAGCTACTGTGGGGTTATATTGTTGTTTCAAGGAAAAGCTGGCTGACAAGAACAGATTCAAATAAGGCAGAACACTTGATGGCTCTAAAACACTCCCATGAAATAAAGAAGCTTTTCTTTCTGACAGAAATTCTAGTCATAATGACAATCGCCATTTTACCAATGACACGAAAGTGTATTCAATGTCTCCTGTGCCTATAGTATGTATGCCCACAAATATGTGTGTGTGTGTGGGGGGGGGATATGTTTTCTAAATGATCAACACAATAGAGCAATTTTCAGTAACACTTAACAACCATCACAATTGCCTATCAGTGAATTCTGCCCAAAGACGAATGCTATAATAATGATGCTAGTAATAAAATAGAAGAGACTTGATTGTTAAAGACAAGTAAAACTTGAACACTGAATGGAGCATGAAGGAAGAAGAAAGGGAATCAACAAATGATTCCACATTTCATGGCTATGAGCCAGAAAACAATTCAACTGAGAACAGGGTGAAGAATAAAGTAAGACTAAATTTTGAACAAGCTTCATTGTAATCAAGTTAAAAAATGTTTGGAGTCACTTTACAAATATGTTCATACCAGTTTGGAAAGATTTCAACACAATGTGCTAAATGACAGCTATTACCACAATAGAAAACTCTGGAGCAAAGAGATACTGTATGGAATTGTTAAGTATGGAAATTTAGTGACATTCAAAAACTAACAGGTTAAATACTAAACACAAAGTATAATACACCCATGAAATCACGAAGAGTGGTATATTTGTATTCTGAAATTTGATCTCCTTGAATTGTGAAGATATTTCTATTTAACAGAGAATTTAAGAAATCTCTCCTGAGCATCTTTTGATTCCAGTCAGGACTACATACTAGTGGAAGAAACAATACTAGTAGGTTTATGCTTCCCTGGCTTCCTCCAGACATCAAAAATACATTGTAGGATCTAAAGAAGATTGCACAGTTGCCTCTTTCCAGCATCTAAAGCAGTGACAGGTTTACCCCCATGTTTGCCACCAGCTTCTGAAAATAAGGATGTTTTTCCACTAGAGGTAAGAACCCTTTCAAGAGCCCATTAGGAACCCAATTGATACCTGATTGGTACCAATTGGGAAGGCCCTGTCCCCACCTGGACCCCATTGAAGGCCCTATCTGGAAGGCCCTCTCCCCATGAGGGCAGGGGAAATCTGGATTTAATTGGTCCTTCAGGCCCTTAAATCTGGATTTTGTGTAGACCTGATTAAAGGTGTCCACAATGGGGTCTTTAGGCATTTTCAAGATCCGGATCTCCAGGAGGACCCCATCTCAAAGATCTAGGTCTTGAAGATCCGGATCTTTGAGTGTATGTGGAAAAAGCGGGTAAAACAGCCAACCACCAAGTACTCTCCTTTGGCTGACTTCCAGTTATACCAATTGAGCTTATTTCTGAAGTTGCCAGCAGATGTCAAGGTCTGGGGAACTATTACTGGAAACCTAGCATCATTGCTGGTTTTCCTGTCTATATTGGATTTTTTTTATCTACTCACCCAGGACTTTACTGGGAATGTGCCAATTGCATCTGGCATTCCCAACAGAGTCCTGGGAGAACTGCTCATTTTTGCCTGTTTCTGTTCATTTTCTATAGTTCAATTTTTTTCAAAACTGGCTTCATATGATTAGAACAGCACATTACTTAATTGCAGTTTGGAAAAGCTTTAAAAATCTATTTGTTTATTCAATATGCATTAGCTTCACACATTTATAAAACCTAAAGATACATTTATAAAAACCCTTCCATAATTTTTATGTTTATAATGATCCCTAATATAAAATGTCCATATAGTACTTTCTGGGTATATGTCTTTGTTCTTTTGTGGTTCATATCACAAGTCCTTACAAGTATGTCTTTTACCAGAGTCTTTTTAGTTGCTTTCTGCTGGAAACAAAACAGAGTTCTCCAAGCACCTGCATTGGTTCTGAATCAGGATTTGGGAGGATTGTACAGCATAAAATATAGCTATGTGCATATCAATGCTCTGTTTTCTGATAACACATACAGCATGCAGGTCTGTGGCCAAGGCAAAAGGCTGGAAGGAAGGGATATATATGACCAAAATTGAAGGAGCAATAATCTTTCAACCACCAGACTTGAGAAAGAAGATAAACTATAGTGTCTCTCCAAATCAGTAAATTTTCAGATCCATTTAACAAATCGTTATGAATTTTGAGCTGTTCCCATTGCCTCATTTTCCTTTTGTGTCATATATTTTAAACTGCATGCATCTGAAAGCAAGGACTGTCTAATCGCTGGTATTCTAAGACTTGATTGAAGAGTATGACAAAAATTCATGTTATTGTCTAGGCCAGCAGAAGGCTTGAAGGCATCAATAGGATTGTTGTTTTCTGGAGGACATTGAGAAAGTGAGCTACCATTTTTCCTCCTTTTCCACTTATCTTTCAACAATTGTAACAATTTTACTCCTTTGTTTATTATAATTTATCAATCCCTTTTCAGAATGTTACCACAGCAATTCGCTGAAGAAACATAGGATGTCTCCAGGCAAGGGTTTAAAAGGGCATTTATGGTGTGGCTGTGTCGGAATTGCACCATGTACCCGTAGCAACCTCAAGATAGCTCAACATGGATTTTCCCTGAAAAGCAGAAAAACCTACCTGTCTCAAAGCTTGGCAGCATGATCTCTGTGAAATAAAATTCACTATATAATCTGTGGCATCTCCACTCTAACAATGGTAAACCATCTCCCAGGCATGGGTATTGGCCTCAATTCAGTGGCATTTAGCAACAGAAGTAGTGGCCAGGTGAGGGCTGGAATTTACACAGTTCATGTTAGGAATACCTTTCTTTCGCTCACCTTGGAAAGAAGCCAGGGAAAGAAATGTCTTTTCTAGCATCAAACTTTCATGTCTCCCTCACACCCCAAGAATACTAAACTGAGAACTTGGGTGTTTTTCCACTGGCAGAAAGTACCCATTTTTGCACCCATTAAGGACCCATTTGGGTGTGAGCCGGATGATCCCATTTCTACCACGGCACCCATTTGGGACCCGATTTGTTTCCACTGCCAGTTGGGATATCCGGATCAAATGAGTACTTTTCTGCCTTTAATCCGGACACCATTAATGGGGTCTACAATTGGGTCTTCAGCCAGAAAATCTGGATTAAAGAAAACCTGTTTCCACACTTGTGTGGCAATGGGGTTTAGAGGAGGCTAGGAGGAAGGGGCACCCATGGGGGAAGCCCCAAAACCTAAGCTTTGAAGTCATTTCAAAGTCACTTAGAAGTCTGTGCAAAATAGCTCCTTAGTATCTTTGAAGTCTGTGCTGATCTTCAGAGTGAACTTCGAAGTGACTCCGAAGTCACTTAGAAGTTCACTCCAAAGATCAGCACAGACTTCAAAGGAGCTATTTTGCAAAGACTTTGAAGTCACTTCGAAATGACTTCAAAGTGACTTTGAAATGACTTCGAAGCTGCTTCAGAGATTGCACCCCCTGTCCCCCCAAACACCTGGGGTGACAGGCTGACCCCTCGTGGGTACATCTGGATTTCCAAATGGGTGCTCAGGTGTTTCCACAGGAGGGAGGCTAGCTGCTGTCCCTATGCTACTGCAGTCTGTGGCAGAACTCTGCCAAGGCTTGCCATAATCTGTATTAGGCTGTTTTTGCACTGGCCCCAAAGACTCCATTAAGACCCCATTGGAACCTCATTGGTATCCGATTGGTACTGATCAGGCATGCCCTTTAGGACCCCATCCTGAAGACCCTGTCCCCCCAAGTGTGGGGGATATCCAAATTTAATGAGTCCTTTGAGCCTTTAAATCCGGATTTACTGCAGACCCCTTTAATGGTGTCCACAAACTAGTCTTCAGCCTTGAAGACCGGATTGGAGGATGTGTGTCCACATTACTTAACGGGCTAATGGTGTTCGGGGCGGGCCCAGCACTCAAAGCTATGGAGGCCTGGATAGCCTCCCTAGATGTCTACAGAGTCAAGCACAGGCTTCGTAGTTGCTGTGAAAGCAGCTACAAAGCCGTGCCTCTCTGCCCAGCACTCTGTCAGTGGGTACGCTGTGACGATGGTGCTGGCCAATTGGTGGTCCTTCCGGTTCTGGTGAAAAAGAGCATTGGAATGGGTGCTATGGCATCCGCACAGCGCCCTGTTTATTGGGTGTTAGGGGCCCCATGTGAATGTATAAGGTCCTCGCCAAGATTTGGGGACACCATGTCCAAGATCCAGATCTTCTAGATCCGGATCTTTGAAGGTAAGTGCAAAAACAAGGTAAGCATGTCTCTATCCTGAGACATATTCCAGAATAAAGTCAAATGAGGAAAGGGCCTTGGTCTCTTAGGTTCCAGTGCAACACATTAACTGCTACTCCATCTTGGCTCTCTTTTGCCAAATGGCAGGGAAATACCATGCTTTTATATAACAAAAAAAAAAAAAAAAAAAAAAAACCACGTGTGTGGTAACAGTCAGTTATTAGGTTACTGTACACAACTTTCCACCTCAGTGATTCCTTCCTTATCTACATATTAAATTGTAAAACATCGGAGTCACTGAAGCGAGAATAATTTTGTTTTAAAATCATAAGATTTATTCTCACTTTTTATATTTTCTTTAACTTTTATTGTTTGAAACCTGTTATTATTGTTTTATTGGAACTACTATATTGTTTTATTGAGACTATGTTGCTATTTTGAATAACTAAGACGTTTAATTGAAAACAAAGGGTGTTTGTCCACTGTCACTAGAAGTACCCATTAAGTACCCATTAATGGGTACAAAAATGCCATTATGTACCCATTAATGGGTACTTTTAGTGACAGTGGAAAAGCACCCAAAATTAAAACTTTCCGTTATTAACAGGAAAAAATGTTATAGACATAAACTGGAAGGAGTTAGAAACATTAAACATTCAGACCTGATATAATAAAGTAGTAGAATATGCAATAAACGAGCTTATTACCCCTCAGTACTGCAAATATACAAATGGAAAAGAACGATATGTGTTTCTAGAAGTTTGGAAACCGTTGTTAGACTTCTTAACATATCATGTAGAGGAATTAACATTACCAGAAAATGCCATAGAATTTTTGTTGAAATGATATTATATAGTAATACTGTAAGATATATATGTATCCCATGTAAATTATAGTCAAGATTTATACAACTTCATATCTGACCTGTAACACAACTCAAGTTTTGAAATAGTATTGTTTATTAGTTTATTTCAATATAATATATGTAAATTTATATCAGGCAGAGGAGCTGTCAAGGGAGCCATTCCGGAGCTGACTCAGCACACCGGCGGTGACTGCTGCGGCTGCCCAATTCCCTCGAGGCTCCTACCAATCGAACTCGAGCCACGGACTCCTCCGACTCCCCCCCCCCTTCCCCAGGCAACTACAAATCCTATCAACCCATTGGCTGTCGCGCGCGCGCACGCACGCAGCCCTTCTGCTCCTCGGCTCTCGCGCGAGGCTCTCCCCAGCGCATGCGCGGCGTCTCCCCGGCTCGTCGGTTGAGTAAGACGCCCCGCGATTGGCCGCGGCGGGGCTTCCGGAGGGGAGGCCGAATGTGTGGAGGAGAAGCGCAGTGACGGAAGGAGCGGCGGCGGCGGCGACAGCGGCGGGGGGGCAAATGGCGGAGAGATGGTTCAGGGCCCTGTTCAAAGAGCAGCCGCAGTAGTAGTAGTAGTAGTAATAGCAGCGGCAGCAGCAGCAGCAGGAGTCATCCCGGCGCGGAGGAAGCGGCGGCGCAGGAGGAGGCGCAGGCGGCGGCGACGCGGGGAAAAGTCGGCACCGCCAGCGGCTTAATCTCCGTGAGAGGCGGCGGGAGAAGCCAGACGAGGCCCGGGGGCGTCGCCCGAGCGAGAAGGGAACCAGCTCCCTCCCTCCCTCCGGCGGTTGGCGGCTCGGCCGGGCTGACGGTTGGAAATTCGAAGAGTGACGCGCGCGAGAGACCGGGGAAGCCCCGCCACCTCCGTCCCCTTCCACCTCTCCCGGCAGGTTTTTTCTCTCCTCCTTTTTGTGGTTTCCTCCGTTGGTGTGTGTGCGTTTGTTGTGCGCCTTTCCCCTCCCTCTCTTCCTCGCTGCTTCCTTCTCTGGGCCTCGCTGAGGTAAGTATTGGGAGAGGCCGACCCGACCGACTAATCCCCGGCCTTGCCTGCGTCCTCTCGTGGGGGGGGGGGGGACGGCGGCGGCGTCCTCGTCGGAGGCAGGACGCGACGAGAAGTTATTTTTCTTCTTCCTTTCTGACTGGTACTTTTACATCGGAGCCTTGCAGGCCGCAGAAGGGCTGGCGGGGAGGCGACGGGGAGAATGAATTCGAGTTTGGGTGCGTTTTTTGGCGAACGGGTGACGGAAACGTCTGAGGCCTTCGCGTGGAGAGTTGGGGCTTGCGGTGTTAACTTTATGCCTGCAGTCTAGGCCTGTCCTGTTCCTGTCCTGGGATAAGGCCCTCGCTTGGCGCTGCCCCCACCCACCCGGGCTGCTGGACGGGGCTGATTTCCGAGGACGCTTTGCAGTTCTACGACCGTACATTTTGAAGGAGGAGAGCTGGCTTTTCTGCCTGCTTTTCTCACCCATTTAAGGGGACTCAAAGCGGCTGACAAAGCTTCTGTTCTTCTCCCCACAGTAGAACACCCTGTGAGGTGGGTGGGGCTGTGGGAGCTCAGAAGAGAGCTGTGACTCGCCCAAGGTCACCCAGCTGGCTTCATGGGGGAGGGCGGAATCAAACCCGGTATTACCAGATAAGAGTCCGGCTCCCTAACCACTAGACCAAACTGCTTGGGATCGAGTGTTGAAAATCGGGCTATATGGCTGTAGTTGACAGGAATACAACTGCTATGGGATCAGGTGGATCTTAATCCAGGGCAAGAGGCGTTGACTCCCAGCGCTGCGGCCTCCTTTCCTCTTTCCGGGGTGGGTGGTGCTGTTGAATCGCGTTTCGTCTCGGTTGGAACGGCTCGCTAATAGTGGCATACAGCCTCGGTAGTCTTTCTTCAAAAGTCTACGTAGGCAAAACTTTTCTCAAGCTTTTTACGTGATCCATTTTCCCCGCCCCAGCAGGGGTGCGGCTAGGCGCCCTCTCGAGTTTGGTGGCTCGTCCCCCTCCCTGGATGGGCAGCAGGAGTGTACTATTAGGTTTGTCCCTGCAGACTCTTTTAGCCACTTCTGGTTATCATGGGTGGGGTAGACGAGCTGGAAGTAGCAGCCCTGTGTGTGTGGGGGGGGGGGATAAGCAGAAGGGAAATGACGACACCTCCAGTTAATTGATGACACTGTTCTTTTCCTATCGTGCTCATAAGCCATCCTTATCCATTTCTTGACAAAAATGGTACTGGATTCCCTTTTAACTAAAATGGCAACGTACTGTGTGAATTCAGGGAACTGAGACATTGTCTTTCTGAAATGATTGAATGGGAGGAACAAGTATGCAGGTGCAGCCTTTTGGGAGAACTACATATGTTGCATTGGTGTTTTAGTGCTCATCTTCGGCTGTCACTGCATGCTTTGTGAAGGTTTCAATTGTAAATTTAAAGTAGAATTAACACGCTAAGTGAAAGGTTGAAAAGGTAGACTAGTTCTGTTTTGGAGTATTGTAGTCTAGACTGTCAGTGTAGCTGTTTTGAAATATTGTAGTCATAGACTGAATTGGAACTTCAAACACAGGATTAGAGTCCTAATGTTTTTAGCCTTATTAGACTGAATTCTAGCAAGTTAGTAAGGTGGGATAAGAATTCTGCATTGCTCCGGTACTGATTATTGGATATGTCAGATAAACCTGGGAATTGGAACCCAATGATAATATTTTGAAAGCTATAAGAAAAAATTGCAAGTAACCTTTTTAAATAGATAATTTTGTTTAGATTAAGTGAAAATAAAGAGCACTATTCTGAAAATATACATTTTTTTGTTAGGCAATGCTGTTGTCAGCTCTCTTGAAAGTACAGTATAAGTAGACAAATGGACAGCGTAGTGCTTTTGATGCCAAAGGAGTGACATTTGGGAACTATTTTTTTACAGTATATTCTTGTAGAAGTGAAAATAGTATGGTGGGCAATTATATGGACCTTCTCGTGTGGTTTAACTGTCCTCAGTGCTAGTGAAAAATGATGCATCACGTGGATAGTGGAGTTGTTTTGTATTCCACCTGTTTTTAATCCCTGCAGTTACACTATGTATTGTATTGGCCTGATTTCTGCAGGGATTTTTTTCCTGGGAGATATCCTAAAATTGTACTGTGTCACAGGGCCTTTTTCCACTAGGCCTTAGAACCCTTCTAAGACCCCATTAGGAACCAGATTAGTACCTGATTGATACCAATCGGGAAGGCCCTGTCCTCACCTGGGCCCCATTGAAGGCCTCATCTGCAACGTCGTGTCCCCACGAGGGCAGGGGAAATCCGTATTTAATGGGTCCTTCAGGCCCTTAAATCTGGATTTTTTGTGGACCTGATTAAAGGTGTCCACAGTGGGGTCTTCAAGATCCAGATCTCCAGGAGGATCTTGAGGATCTGGATCTTTGACTGTGCATGGAAAAAGGGGGATGGCTTAGAACCTTTTGCAGAAAATACATTTAGACTTTTTTTTATTGGGTACAAAATTCCCGCCTCTCATACTAAGAGTTAATAAAATATTTCCAAAAGAAAAATAGATTATGCTTATTTGGTTTGCTAACATTTGTGTACATGCTAAATAACGATTTTAAATCAGCATGACAAACCAGGATGTCAGTAGGTTTTTTAAAAAAAAGATGCAAGCAATATACTATTTTTATTAGGTCTACAATATGGAAGAGGGAACAGTGTTATGTATCCTTACCTATTCTAATCTGCTAGGATTAGGACTTTTTTTTGTTGAAAAATGCTCATTCTACACTGATGAAGAAAAAAGATTGTAGTTTTTTTTAAGCAAACATTATTAAAAGCAAAGTTTGTTAGTGAGTATCTAATTGTTTCAGGTAGCTTTGCCTAAACTGGGAATGGCATGTGAGCTTCATATTAGAATTTTTTTCCAGACCTGCCTCAAAATATTGTAAGTTGTTTGTCACTTTTTTGGTCTAGATTCTTCACATATGAGGTTTTAGTTATTGGAGAATATTTGCTTTAAGGAAGCTATGTTGTTTTTTCTGTCTCCTGGGAAAGAAACAGTTAACCATGACTTTATTTATTTATTTATTTATATTTCAATTTATATGCCGCCCCATACCCGAGGGTCTCTGGGCGGCTCACAACATTTAAAACAGATGTATAAAAACAGTATCAGAAAATAAAACAAATTTAAAAATACAGTTTTAAAAGTACAAAACAGTTAAAAACATCAGCGGTTTTCAGTGAGGGGAAGTGTGGGGAACATTTAACCAAAGGCCTGTGTGAATAGGAACGTTTTCACCGCCTTCCTGAATAAGAACAGAGAAGGGGCCTGACGCACCTCAAGGGGGAGACCATTCCACAGCCTGGGGGCCACCACCGAGAAGGCCCTCTCCCGGGTACCCACCCGCCTAACTAAAGAAGGCGGAGGGATCACCAGAAGGGCCTCCCCTCCAGATCTAAGAACACGGGCAGGTCGATATGGGAGAAGGCGCTCCTTTAGATATCTGGGACCCAAGTCATTTAGGGCTTTATAAGTTAAAGTTAGCACCTTGAATTGGGCTCGGTAGTGAATTGGCAGCCAGTGCAGTTCTTTCAGAACCGGCGTAATATGCGACCGGCTAGATGTTCCTGTCAGCATTCTAGCGGCTGCATTTTGCACCAGCTGCAACTTCCGAACCGTCTTCAAGGGCAGCCCCATGTAGAGCGCGTTACAATAGTCCAGCCTGGAGGTTACCAGAGCGTGGATAACTGTGGCCAGGTCATCTCTGTCCAAAAAAGGTTTCAGTTGACGCACTAGCCGTAGTTGGGAGTAGGCACTCCTGGCCACGGCCTCCACCTGAGCTTCAAGTGTTAGCGCAGAGTCCAGGAGTACCCCCAAATTTCGCACCTGTCCCTTCCCGGATATTGCAACCCCGTCAAGGACAGGGTATCTCCCAACTACTTGGACCCGAGAGCCTGTAACACACAGCACCTCTGTCTTGTCTGGATTCAGTTTCAATTTATTGGCCCTCATCCAGCCCATTACCGCCTCCAAGCACCTGTCAAGCACTTCAACCACCTCTCCTGATTCAGATGGCACAGAGAGATAGAGCTGGGTATCATCTGCATATTGATGACACCTCACTCCAAAACTCCTGATGATCTCTCCCAGCGGCTTCATGTAGATATTAAATAACATGGGAGATAAGATCGACCCCTGGGGAACCCCCAAGTGAGTTCCCAGGGTGTCGATTCTGTCTCTCCCATCACCACTATCTGAGATCGGCTCTGGAGATAGGAGTGGAACCAATGCCAAGCACTGCCTCCAATTCCTAAACTCCAAAGCCTCTCCAGAAGGATACCGTGGTCAATGGTATCGAAAGCCGCTGAGAGGTCCAGGAGAACCAGCAGGGTAGCATTCCCCCTGTCTTTCTCCCGGAGGAGATCATCAACCAGGGCGACCAAGGTGGTTTCCGTGCCATGACCGGGCCTGAAGCCGGATTGAAATGGGTCTAGATAATCAGCTTCTTCCAAGCATGCCTGCAGCTGAACAGCGACAACCCTCTCCAGGACCTTGCCTAGGAAAGGTATGTTAGCTACCGGGCGATAGTTGTTTAAGTCTTCTGGATCCAGGGAGGCCTTCTTCAGGAGGGGACGTACCACAGCCTGTTTAAGGGCCAATGGAACCGCCCCCTCCCTCAGAGAGGCATTTACCACTTCCTGGATCCACCCGGTCATACCTTGCCGGCTAGCTTTAATCAGCCAAGAAGGACAGGGATCTAGAGAGCATGTTGTCGGCCGCACCCCTGCAAGCAGCTTGTCCACATCCTCAGGCCGCAATAATTGAAACTGATCCAAAATAATTGGACCAGACAGTTCTCTGGACACCTCCCTCAGACTATGTCCAATTGTGGCATCTAATCCTCTGCGAATCTGAGCAACTTTGTCCTCAAAGTGCTTTGCAAAACTGTCACAGCAGATATTAGATGGCTGAGGCTCACGCCTCAGCTGGCCAGATTTAGTAAGGCCATTCACTACTCTAAAGAGCTCTGCTGGACGGCTACTCGAGGATGCAATGGCAGTGGAGAAAAAACTGCTTTTCGCCGCTGTCACCGCCACGTGGTAGGCACGATAGTGTGCTCTAACTCGTGTTCGGTCAGATTCGCAGCCAGATTTACGCCACTTGCGCTCTAGCCGTCGACCTTCCTGTTTCATGGCCCGAAGCTCCATGGAATACCAAGGAGCTTTCTGGGCTCTACAGGCGGGCCGAGGGCACTTGGGAGCGATCGTGTCGATAGCCCTGGTCATCTCCTGATTCCATAGAGAGGCCAGAGCTTCTACAGGAGCACCAGACATGCCAACTGGAAAATCCCCCAGGGCATTCAGGAATCGTTGAGATTCCATAAGTCTCCGGGGGCGGACCATCTGAATAGGTCCTCTGTCCCCACAGAGGGGGATTGGCACTGTGAGTCCAAACCTCACCAGCGAGTGATCCGTCCATGACAACGGGCTAACAGTCAGCCCTCCTATCAACGGATAATCATCAATTCGCTCTGAGGCAAAAACCAAGTCCAGGGTGTGGCCTGCCATATGCGTCGGACCAGATACAAACTGAGACAGCCCCATGGTTGTCATGGAGGCCATAAAGAACTGAGCTGGTCCACTGAGCGTGGCCTCAGCATGGATGTTGAAATCTCCCAACACCACCGTGGCGGGGGCTTCCAACACCACCTCCGAGACCACCTCAGCCAGCTCAGATAGGGAGGATACTGGGCAGTGGGGTGAGCGGTACACCAGTAGCATCCCTATTCTGTCTCTCTGGCCCAGCAATAAAAACAGGCCCTCAACCCCGTTAACAGAGCGAATTGGCCGCCTGATAAGGGAGATGGAAGTCCGATGGACCACAGCGACACCCCCTCCCCTCCCCCCTACTCTAGAACAGTGTTGCACTGAGTAACCTGGAGGACACAACTGGGTGAGGCCAGGCCCGCCCAGTTCGTCCATCCAGGTTTCAGTTATGCACGCCAGGTCAGCCCTTTGTCCTTTCAGTCTGTTCTAATGCATTCTAGTTTGGGAAAAAAATGCTTTTGGCCCTGGCTGTTACCACTGACTCACTTTCCCTTTCGGATGGACCATCAAAACAGCTTTTCCAAAGCACTATAAACCTCCACTAATTAATACAATCCTAAGCAACCATTTTTATGTTAGAAAGAAAAATGTTCATTGAAAGGAACAGTATAGTTTATCTGATTTTATTTTCTTTAGGTAAATGTTTATCTTGGAATGGCTAACACCTCTGTAGTTAATTCAGAAGAGTTAGACCTGAGAAATGTGGGTTCCTGCAAGTTAGTAGACTCCCCTGAAATCACTGAGGTTTATCTGTTAAAATATCTAGACACACACCTTGAAAATAAAAAGTTAAAAACCAAGGGGGATAAGTAACTTAGTAGCCATGTTTTGAATTTTTCATATGGTGAATCATGGGCCATAGTTTTGAGTTGGGGAAATTGTTTACATTTCATATAAAAGCACACTAATTCTTCTGTTGAATGCATTTGAAAAATGTGTTCAATCTTTTTTTTTTTTTTTTTTAGCAATAACATGGATTTAGAATTTGGGGACACATCTACAGTTTATTAAACCTGAATTGCAGAAGTCAGGAAATTGGTTCAGCTGAGAATTGTGTCCTGAGCATCAGGACCCAATTTGCCACAAAATACACATAGAATTAATTCTCACTCCAGCTTTCCTTCCAAATTTCTCTGTGTTATTATTTATTTGGTTTATTTAAGAGTTAGCAAGTCCCTCTAAGGCTGAGCATGTTACTGAAGTACAGACCATTTATTGCTGATGATTTTGAAAGGGTCTCTTTTTCTCTTTCACCTCTCTGTGTCTCCAAATGGTACCCATCTGTGGAAGTAGCATAACAGATACTCTTTCTCCCTCCTAAGTGCTATTTATAGGCTGTCTTTAAGACAATAACTTTGAACCGTGTTTGAATATAAAACCGTATGTGGGCTGTATAAAATTGGTGACTGCATTTTTGATCTGATGGGGTATGCCAGAATTTCCTGAATCTTGCTACTTTAGGAAAGATTAATTAAAGAAAAAGTAATTTCCTCCCTTTAGATATGGCTTTGTGTACACACACACACATAGAGGAAATAAGTTTTGGCAGGGAAGAGGCAAATTAAATAACGTGCCCCGCTTAAGATTACTAAGTTGTTGGAAGTGATAGTACAGTGATATTGTTGGAGATTGTAAGTGCAATGCTAAGTAATCTTGTTTAAGCATTATAGGTGCCATTTGAAAATTCAGTGAAAAACTAAGATGACTGACAGGTTATAATTTGTATTGCATTAACAATGGCTTATGTTACCTTGGGTGATGATCTGTAAAAGTGCCATTGGTATTTTTCATTGCTAAATCTGAAAGAATCCTCTTTCTATACTTCTCTAGCTTAATAAAGTATAGTAAAGTGTTTTCTAAAAAACAAATTCATGTTCTTGTTTATTTCAGAGAATATGAAACAGGTGTCAAAATGACATCTAGGTTTGGGAAGACATACAGCAGAAAAGGTGGCAATGGCAGTTCAAAATTTGATGAAGTTTTTTCCAACAAACGGACTACTCTTAGTACAAAGTGGGGCGAAACTACCTTTATGGCCAAGCTAGGACAGAAGAGGCCCAACACCAAGCCAGACATTTCTGAAGTTCCTAAAAAACCCAAAGTAGAAGAGGAAGCAATAGAAGATCCATTTGGATTTGACAGTGATGAAGAATCTCTACCAGTATCTTCAAAGAATGTGTCTCAAGCTAAAGGTTCCTCTCAGCTGGAGTCTGCTGAGTTTTCTCAGTCTGCAGACATTTCTTCTGTACTTGAATCTAACAGCAAAATTACACAGTCAATCAGTGAAGATGTTTTGTCCGGCAGATGTCTTTATTTTGATAATGCAGTCCATGGCTTAAAAGAGAAGAACTCAAACAGAAACACAGAGGATGGTGACATCAAAAGCAGCAGTACTAATGCGGTACTTGCAGGTATGCTTTGATAATGTGTTTAAGATCAGCTGAGCATTTATTTGCACTATATTTTAGTCGGAATTTAAGTGCTCACTACAGTGATGGTTTAACTGGATTTTGATAGAAGGTTGATAAAATTTACAGTGGAACTTCGACATCCATATATCTTTATGGAGACTTCCTTGCTATTCCTAAAGAAGACTAATACTACTTATCTACTTTTTTTAGTCTAGTCTGGCATTTTGTGATTTTAAGGGAGATGTTATTTTGTGGCATTTACATGGGTTTTGGGGAATGAAGCTCTTTTCTGGAATTTTTTTTACTTGTTTATAAAATTAGCAGGTATGTAAATTCAAGCGGTCAGGTACCTCTAAAATAAGATGTTGCTCTTGTTAAGAGTAATATGATGAAGGTGATATTATTTGTAGGGTTAATTTTTTTATTAAAGTATTTAATAAACTATGAAACAATACAAGAAGTTAGAGTGAAAAAACTATATTTCCCATATTTGATGCTCTGTGTTTGTTCATTAAGAAAAGATTAAGTATCTTGTTCGGTAAGTCAAAAGTATTTTTAGTATTCATGTTGAATAATGGCTTTATAAATAAATATTCCATAGTGATTCTATAAGTCTAATTGTCTCACACATCATAATGTGTTATTTCATCTGGTACATGATACCATAGACTCATGCAGTCCTCCATGGCAGTTCCTAATACTGATAGATCTGTAATTAAGCATTTCAAAGTGTAATCTTCTCCAACCCCATCCATTTTTAATTTGCTTTTAATTATTGATTTCTTTTTAAAATCATTAATCTTTCCTGCAATTTTATATTGAGGAATAGAATATAAATGTTTTAAATTAATTAATTAATGAAACTAGTATTAGAGTATTTGATGGCAACTCTGAGAAGCTATGTCTTGTAGAACGTGGGTGTTCTGGGAATCATGACTTCTGCTGCCGTCAAATCATTGTTATTATCTCTTTATTTGTATAGCATCTTTCCATGGCACGGTCAAAGCAGTTTACAAGTCCTTATTAAAGTAAATAAGGAGCAAAATAAAATAATAATATATTATCATATATGCTTAAATATAACCTCCAAACAGAAAAGTCTCAAACACACAAACAGAAGTATACATATCAAGCACAGCTGTTTACCTCCAGAGAGCATCTGACAGTCTTCAGGCCCACTCCCCCTTAGTTATTGTATGTAGAATCCTATGCCTGAAGCAATTAATGTCAAAAACAACTGTTATGACTAAGGCCACTGACAAAGGGGCCCATTCCTGCAAAGAAGCACCTCTTGCAGGGTAGCAGTGTTCAGCCGTTGTTCAGTGTTTCTGTCTTCTTCTTATTGATTAAATTCTAGTATCATCACAGGTTCAAGTGTTTGGTGCTCTGCTGTTTTTTCTAGTTAATATTGAGGTAGCATATAAACATTTTTATAAGATTATTTTCCCTCAGGTGAGAAACCTATGAAATATTTAATCCAACAGATGCATTTTTATCCAGTAAAATAATCATTGAAAACTTCTATAGATCTGTTTTAACATATTGAAGGAAAAGTAATAGAATTGCAATCAATAGCAAAGAAAACCATATTTAATATTTTCTTTCATTCCCTGTTACAGTAAAACATTTCTAACAATGGCCAGACATTAAAATGTCCCTTCAACAATTAGTTTTTTTTTCTTTTACTTCCCAGTATGAGGCTACAGTCCTGAAAATAAAGAAAGGAAAGGATGTGTGACTGATTTTATTAACTGCTGTTTTTGCCCTAATTTTGCCCAGGTGGCACACCCAGTATCACTGGAATCAAATCTTCAAGATTACAGGTTAAAGGGAAATTCTGGTTTATTGTTTTCAGTTCCTGTGTCCAACAAAGTAACTGAGTCCAAAGGCCTTTTCACACTTATCTTGGTAGTGCATCGTGCATTAAGGCCGGTACACTCTGGGTACTGGAGGACCATACGCACAGCTGCCTTGTATGCTTGGAGCCCTGCCTCTTCACTGTTGCAATTGGCTGCCACTGGCCACGTCACACATTCCGTGACACACTGGCTGTCAGGCCATTGCGGGGGTGGGGGGGTGGGATTGAACCAACCTAGCAACGTTTTGGGGTGTTGTGCCTCGCCACCTCCTGGATCTGTACTGTGCCAGCCTCCTGTGGCAGCCAGTGGGGACCTGCCTGGTGCACATCATAGTCTTCCCTGATCTTTCCCATTTGGCTGCTGCCCACCCTGCTTTGGTGCACCTCTATCCTAATCCACAGCAACACATCATTGCTTGCTTCTCTTCCTCAAATCTCAGGGTGCTTCCCCTCCCCCCCCCCAATTCTGTCTGTGGCTCATGCAAGGACCTGGCGCCAGTGGCAGGGGCCAGTTCGACATCGAGCGAGGAGGGAGAAGCTCTGAAACAAAAACAACTGGAAAAGCCCCGCAGTTGCCGCCACCAGGTCCTTGTATAAGCAAGAGATGGAAGGGGGGGCAGAAGGAGGGGGCTTTTCCAGTTACTTCTCCTTCCTCACTTCATGTCGAATCGGCCGCTGCCACTGCTGCTGTTAGTGACTGAAATATTCTTTCTATTAATTGTTAAGGGAAATAAAGCCTTTTCTGTGCTCAAGTATTCTTCAGTCTCTTCAGCCAGTTGTGCTTCCTGTAACACCTGTGGAAGACCATTCTATCTGTTGGTATTCTATGATGAATGTTCAGGGAAAGTTCCAGAGCTGCTCAACATAGTGTAAGCCCACAACCCTAAAATCAGAGAGGAAGATGCCTGTCTCTTACATTGCAGTGGTAGTGGTAGTGCTGAGCCAAAAGCTCCCTACTGAAACTTTACCAAATTTCTTCTGCCTTTAAATGAGACACAGATAATACTCATTTGCATTTGCAGAAAAAGCTAAAGGTACAAATGAAATTGGATGGTGTAACAGGTTTCTAAAAGAAGGGAAACAAGATCTAGGATATCTTCCAAGAGCAAAATCTTTCGAATATGAATATCACAGCTATATCTGGAAACTTAGGTTCTCAGAAGAGACCTGGAACATGGCATAACAGCCCCAAAACTGTTACAAATGAGGTTTCGGCTTTGTATGGCTTTCTTACCAAAATCCACAGAGATTATGAAGAACTTATTTCTGTTAGAGATCCGGAGATCTGTAGAACCATAGAATTTGAAAGAGTTATTGGGCCATTAGGGTTGCTTTCCTGCTCTATGCCATGTTAAGTTTGTGGACCTGTGTGGCTGATTGAAGTTGATGTGCACTTGGCTTAAAATTTTAGGAAAAATACTGTGTTTCAATACTTACCTTGGTTTACGTGTTAACTATATTTAAAATGTACCTAAGGGTTTGGTGAAGGATGTAAGCTATTAAAAGGAGACAAGCTTCTGGGAAAAACCATAGGGTCATAATACCTGTCATTAGTAAGCCACACCTGCTCAAGAACTGAAGAAAAACAAATCATGTTTACCAGGAATCTCTGGTGTATTCAGATTATCCTACACTGAGGGATCCTCATTTGAATTTCTAAAATGTTTCATGAAATAACAAGTGGTCATACACTGGGTACATGTTGACATGGACAAATGAAACTATGAGAGCGTATTGTGTTTCCCTAATTATGTAGCATCTGGATCTGATTTCTGAGCTGCAGCTAGGAAATTATTGTTTATGTATCTAAATGTGTAATTGGGGTTTTAAAAGTTTGACACTTCAAAAAATGCGATGCTCTTAAGTAACTTCAGGCAGTAATTTCAGGCAGCAATCTAATAACTTTTGAGTTATCCGAAGCTTGATGTAGTAATGTAGTATGCTTAGTGCCAAAAATTCAGATTCATTTTTAAAAGTAGATGGTTTTGCTCATTCATCCCATTGGATATACAATCATGAGAAAAAACAAAGTACATCCTCTTTGAATTCTATGGTTTTACATATCAGGACATAATGAAAAGTATCTGGTCCTTAGAAGATCTTAAGTAGGTAAATGTAACCTCAGATGAACAACAACAAACAATAGATTCTCCTGTTTTATTAAATATTCAACAAAAATGAAGCCAAAATGAAAAAAGCCACGTGTGAAAAACAAGGTGCACCCCATGAATCAATAGCTTTTCGAACCACCTTTAGCAGCAATAATAGGAAGTAATTGTTTTCTGTATTACTTTATCACTCGCTTACATCTTTCTGGAGGAGTTTTGACCTTCTCTTCTTTACAACATTGCTTCAGTTCATTGAGATTTGTGGGTATTCATTGATGCACAGCTCTCTTAAGGTCCCACCACAGCATTTCAGTTGGGTTGAGGCCTGGACTTTGACTTGCCATTGTAACCCCCTTGATCCTTTTCTTTTTTAGCAACTCTGTTGTAGATTTTAACAAGCTAACTGAGGCCTGTACAGCCTTAGCTGTAGCTGGTTGTGGTTTTTTTTTGCAATTTCTCTGAGCATTACACAGGCTGATCTTGAGGTGAATGTATTCTGCATTTTTCTGGACAGATGGGAAAAGAAGTTCATGAATTATATAGCGAATTTGCACTAAGCATTGACTATGAGACATAGCACTAGAATCTTCTAGTGATCCACACTTGCGAATGGGCAGAGCCTACCTCAGATGTGAATGGATGTCTGGATGGCACCCATCACGGAGCTCCAATGATGCCACCAGCATGCCTGTGCAGCACCATCACCGGAGCCACCTGGTGACAGAGCACAGCATTACACATGCACTGCCAGTCAAGGTGCTCCTCTTGCACATCTTTCAGTGGGAAGGCATGTGGATGGAGCATCCAAGGCTTCATCGACCCTGCCGCTAATGTAAGCTTGAAGCACTAACAGTGCTCCATGTTTGTACTGTTTGTGGGAAACTCCCAGAATCACAGAGCCATTTCTGGTTAAGTAGTGGCTTGTAGGGTACTGATGCATCTGTCTAGGAGCTTCCTCCACCTTGACAACAAAGTTGAGCGTGGAAAGACTCATAGTTGGGAGACCATGGGCCCTTTTGCTCTTGGCTTTCCAGACGTGGGAAGCCTTGGGTGAAATGACCCTGAGTGCACTAAGCATGTGTAGTTGCAGAATGCTTAGTGCATTCCAACTTTCCCCGACCTTTTCTGGATGGCGGCCATGTTTCAATCCTGGTGTCAGTGTCACATGATGTGCCACGTGGGTGCATAATGTGTCACATGATCCTCCAGCATCTCTTCCACCTGGAAGAAGTGCAGAAGGAGCTTACGAGGGCTTAACCAGCCCTGCACTAGTGCAAGTGTGCAGCACACTTGAGTGCTCCATGCTTGTACTGTGTGTAGTCCTCTCTGGGACACATGGAGCTGTTACTGTAACAGAAATGGCTCCATGACGTGCAGGGTAAGTGTAAAACACCCCTCAGTTCAAATGGTAGATTTCTAACAACCTCGGGGGCTTATTTACATTTGGCTTTATTCTGGAATATATCCTGGAATAGGGGCCTGCTGTCCACATGCTAGTGCAGGCTACAGCAGGGACCAAGTGAGGCCTGCCAGAGTCTGCAGAGTCATGCAGACCACAGACTCCTATTCTGAGATATACCCCCAGAAAAAGGCCAAGTGCCCCAGGTTCAGTGAAGCTGATTTATTTCACCTTACTGATTTTTGGTTATGGTGACAAACCAGCCCAGAGTAATCAAAAGGAGACAAACCTCTGAACTTTTCCCCCATGTTCTTGTAGAGAATAAGTGAGCAAATGGATCTAGAAATTAGTCTGAATCATTGTGGTTGTTCCTGTTGGGGTAAAGAGTGACTGAATGTAGTTAGCCAGTAGAGCCACTGAGTGTGCATGCTGCTGCTAACCTACCATGTTTTTCTTTAGTTTTAATGTTTTAGTTCTATAGTTTTGTGTCTGACTGCAGAACTGTATAAAACTGTGATATCTGTAACTTGTATGTTCCTGAGTTAACACCAGAAACCAGAACTTTCCTGAAGTTTTTGCTGAGAGAGATAGTTTTTAAAATCTGTTAATAGGGTGCGGCTACATGTTGTGAACCTTACACCTCACATTAAAAGGGAATCTTCTTTAAAAACACTTCAATTTTACATTAGGAAGGAACTAACACATTAAATGCTAAGGTACTGTGGTTTTTTGTTTTGTTTTTACATGCCTAGGCAGTTCTACAACAGATCGCTGTGCTTGTTAACACTCCCCACTCTCATAGTCTTCCCCTGGACTGCAATGATTGGTCTATATATCCTTTGAATAGTTCTATGGTCAGTTCTTTCTCTTCTCCTGTCTTATATAAAATTGTCCTTCTGAAAATATTTTGTGGGGGATTTTCACAGGTATATATTGTAAATGCTTTTTCAGTTCCCCTGCCCTGTGCAGAATAATTCATCGCTGTTGAATTCTTTTTTTTTTCTGCAAGCAGTGACATTTTACACATCCTGGAGAAAGATCTATGTCCACTTTCCTTCTCTCCTGAAATGCCCAAGTCCTGGCCTTAGATTCTTAATGTGGTGCACTTAAAAAAGAAGTGTTCCATAAAGAATCCTGGAAGAATGACTCTGCAAATATAGCAAATTGAAAGAAAAATAATGCACCTTTAGTTGTGGATTCCCCACAGCAGAAACCTCTGAGTATGGCATGTCTGCATTCTCATTGAATTTGGCAGGTTATGAATTCTTGTTTGGAATGTCAAGAGAAAATTTAAAATACTTGGACATCAGTCATATTTTGGCAGTAACTCCTTTAGCTTTGGAAGGTGTTAAGAGCAAGATGTATCTTTGCACTTTTTTCCTGAAGTTTTCAAAAGCAACTTCCCAGTCCTCATTTTCCCAAAGGCATAATGGTTTAATATTTGTGGTTCTCTGAGAACATAACCTAAAAGGATAATGAATGAATGTTTATGTTGCTAAATATGTGGTATTTCTAGCCGATTCCTCCCTATCCAAATATGATATGTTCATAATTTTATTTTATAAAGGCTAAATTCTTTGCAGAGGTTCTTTAGATTAGGATTAGCTAGCATTTGTCGTTCCATCTGATCCTGAGTAGGACTTAGTAAGGGATGGTGGGACTTGCTGCCGAAAAGATCTGGCTGAGGCAAGTCATATCAAGTATGTTGACAATAGAGCGAACTTGTATTCTGGCTATTTTTGATAAGAGTCTAGAGTATGCAGTTGGGTGTTTACCTAATGTTGCCTCTTGATAGAATCTTGAGTTTTTCAGTTGAAACAGCTTTGTAATGAAACCTGAATTATCTGCCATTGCCTATATATACACACAATGTTAAAGGGATATTTAGCAAAGAGTTTGCCTTTCTTGGGCTGCAGTAATATCAATTAAAGAGAGGGGATAAATAAGCATACCCTTTTATCTCGAGTCTCCAATATTCTAATAAGTAAAATTCTGCTCCTTTGAGTTCAGCTACTTGAAGCTCTATCATGCTATAAGTAGTATCTTTATCATTCCTTCGGAATACATTTTTATATAGACTTTTACATTGTTTAGAAATCAGTTCTATTTTATATTTCATTTTAGGAGAAATTATTTATTTATAGCTTGCCTCATTTCTCCATTTTATCTTAAGCACAAACATTGACTGATAGACAGTAACTGACCAAAGATCCCCTAATGAAATTGCATAGCTGAGTGGGTATTTCAATCTAGCCTGACGCTCCAAATTTGCTTGACAGTAGGGTTCCGTCTAGCAGATTTTGTCCCTTGTAAGAGGAGTGTGACTGGTTTGAAGACATTGCAAAACATTTGAAGCAGTATTTTGCACATTCCCCGATTTGAATTTTGAGAGTTTATAGAAGAGCTGAGTATGTTTCAGAGCATACAACAATCTAAGTACATAAAATGCATAAGTTCCATGTTTTACGTATTTAAAACGTTGGTATACTAATTTAAATTCTAGGGCATGCCCAACAATAAAAAGAATAAAAATGATGCAGTAAAAGAGAGTTAATCCTTAAAGCAGCAAAGCAGTGGGCTTATCAGTTACCAGCAAATGCTTCAGTTTAGTGTGTTCAGCGCTTCATTCATTTGTGTATAACCTTATTGATTTTTACCGTATCAGTGTATTACCTTTTACTACTATTTATTAATATTTAATCAGCTCACTTTTTAAACTTAAAATAACACAAATCATTTCAAATCAAAAGTTCATCTACATACCTCCTAAAAAGCATCTATGTACCACCATTGGTATGTGTGCTGTGCTTTGAGTAATACTTCTTCGATACATAAACTTGTTTTTTATAGGCAGAAACAAGGACTCAACAGAGTTTTCCCAACTGTCTTTCAGGGGGAAGCTGTTCAACAAGAATGTTTCATGTTCTTATACTTTCCTACATCTTGCTGGGCAAAACTCTCTAAATTATGAGGAGTTTAAATATGGCTCTTACTTTTAGATATGTTCTGCAGTTTTTAGCTTTTAAGAAACTATTTTGAATGCTATATACTTAAGATGGAATCATTGGGTGTCACATCTTTTAAGTGAGTATGGGTTTGTGACGGTTTCTGGGGACAGGCTGCAAACTGCTTTGCTTTCTGTCATTGCAGGCTTCTAGTAAGCTGCAATAGCCAGCCTTTGTGCAAACAGCTTGTTGCAAACCCTGGGTTTTGGGCTGCAACAAGGGCAGGAAATCCTGTGTGGGCCCTGCTGCAATGATTGGTTGCAGCTGATTGTTAGAGGGAAAAGCTGTCGGGGATCTGAGTGCTGGAGGGGCTAGAGCAGGAGTTCCCACCAATCAGAGGTGAGGGACAGGAGTTTCTCTTAGGACTCTCCAGCAGCATTTTATTTCAGCAGTTTTCCCCGGGAGGTGACAGCCAATCAGGACCAAGGGGAAAAAGGTATAAAGGAACACAGAGTACAACAGACTATGTCTTCATGCTGGGACAAGAGCTGAAAGGAACAGAAGAGCTGAATCCTGAAGGAGCCGGACCAGTAGTTGATCAGGGGTCTTCGTGCTGGGACAAGAGCTGAAGGGAACAGAAGAGAGCTGAACCTGAGGGAGCTGGACCAGTAGCTGACCATTGGTCTTTTGGCTGAGTGATTTCTGAAGGAGACAATCGTGAGGATTGTGGCTCTGAGGGAGGCTTCACTAGGAACTGACCAGGCTGGATGATCGGTCAAGCAAGGACGGACTGGGCCTTGTGATCATCTAGAGCCACGTTCTGGTACACTGGCTTGGCTTGAGCTGTGGCAGAGCAAGTCAGGAGGGGAGGAATGTGGAGAGGTTTGTCTGTTTAAAAAAGGAACTATTTTCCTTTAGTGAAAGGGGAGCTGATAGGCTGGGAAGCTGGTAACCTTAAGAGACTCATAGCCTTAAACCAACAAATACCTGAACCTTATTTTCCTTTCTAGTATTTTTTGTGTATAATAATAAACTTGTTTTAGTTTACTGTTGAAACGCTTGCTACCAGTGTTTTGTGTCCACACTGTAGTATTCACTTGGCCATTGCACGAACTCAGCATCCTAACAGGGCCAAGCTACTCCTAGAGGGGGCAGGCACTTACAGGAACGCTGGGGATCGTGACAGGGTTCACTACCTGGCTTCTTGTTACTGACACGAAGGACCTGAGATAAATGATTACAGTATAAGTTTAGTGAAATGGAAGGGCACCACTTAAATAGTTGAACTCACTATTTGAAAGAGGAATTTTTGTCGTTTTGTTCGAATGACAGACTTTAGGACTACATGTTTATGTAAACGCCCTGTTTTCATATCTTTAGCCACATTCATTTCTTTGAAAACCTTACAGTCCACACAGCATTTGATGATTTCCTTCCTTCCTTCCTTCCTTCCTTCCTTCCTTCCTTCCTTCCTTCCTTCCTTCCTTCCTTCCTTCATTCATTCATTCATTCATTCATTCATTCATTCTTGTTCACTGTAATTGCAGATTATCATCCCTGTGGCTTAATTCCTGGTAGAGGTTAATCTCCAGTAGGCCTATCCTGATTTTTTGGTGCTGGAACTCGGTTGCGTTGTTCCTTTTTTCTTTTCAGTAAAGACATAAGAGTGATGGTAATGGTTTAATTTTTCAGGCATTTGTTTAGGCATAGCAGGTGGAAGTATACAGTTGATGGATCAATTGCCATGAGATGAGAATTAACACAGAATTTGGCACTTCATGGAACAAAAGATAGATGGCTGGTGAAGGAAGAGCAGAGTCCATGGCTGTTTCTGTACTTACTGCTATTAATCCAGATTAAGGAGATCTGAATCTTCGACATCTGGTCCTCGTTCAGTCTGGTCCATCAAGTTCCGGATCTATTTGGAGACTCCATGTGTCCATACAAGCTGTTTAGCACCCGATGGCAGTGGGTCCTAAACAGGACTGTGCTGTGGATGCTGTAAGAACTAGGGAGTTGGATACCAGTTGCGTAGGGAGTGTGTAAAGGGGTAAAACCGGAGCCGCCCTGCTGCAGATGGTGGCCTCCAGGCCCTGCCCTGGACCTCATTGGCCCAGCATATGTGCAGAAGCACACTCTGGAATCTCATCTTCATGGTACAAGACCGAATTGAAGACCTATTTAAAGGGGTCTGTCTCTTATCCAGATTTATGGAACCAAAGACCCCATTGAATCCGGAACTCTGCAGTGCTTGTCCGGACAACATGTTCCTAATGGGGTTCTAATGGGGTTGTCAGTGCAGAAGGTATGTAGTGAATCTGTTCCAAATGTGTACCTATTGGGTCCTTAATGGGGGTCTTCAAGGCTTGGGTGGAAACAGCCCATATCCCTAGGCTGCAGCCTGCTTACTTAACATAAATACCTTTCTGTATGAGATTACAGGTCTATGTTCTTACACAAATCAATCAGATACCTATGGAAATCCTTACAGTTAGATTTTGGGTGTAGTTTGCCAGTGAGACTCTTCAGGAAGTGCAGAAATAGCTGGAGAGGAAAAGGGCAGAAAACTCAGCTCTGCTTAACAGTTACAATAGTGTATTGGATTAAAGCAAGAACAAGTCCTATAACTCATGAAAAATACAACTCAATCAAAACTAAAGTAATTGAATGCTACAGCCGAGTGAATATTTGCATCTTGAGTGGTTGGAGGATAACTTTTTTTCTTTTAGTCTGCCTTCATTTGTATCTGGTTAACTACAATTCTGCTTGAAGGTTGAAACTGGTAGACTTGTTTATCCAGCAGTGGTTAGATAATTTTAACGTTCATGATATTATTGACCTTTATGTCCTTGTGAGGTGTGTCTTGTATTGATTGCATAGGAGCTTTTGGAATTGACTCAAGTGTTACCTCTAAGAGGGGAAGAAAACTTGCTTGTACTGTGGTAGAGGCAGAAATCTTAGCAAAGGAAAACGTTCCATCCTACCTCAAGAGGAGCTGCATCTTGAGAGCACAAGAGGTATTTTGCTGGTACAGAGCCTCTAAATTGGACCAGATACGTTTGCATGCCAGGTTCCCTCTTGTTAAAGGCATTATCAGTGTGTCTTCCACTGGTTAGTACGGAGTTGAGTTGCTACTGTACTGTTCAACTTTGAAATGTTAAGACTGAATGGAGTAACTTGTATTTATTATTCATATTTATATTTCTGTGCCATTCCTCACTCTGAGGCCCCATGAGAGAGAGAGAGAGAGAGAGAGAGTGAGAGAGATCCCTCCCTCCAGTCGAACGTCTCAGAGCAGGTTACAGTCATAAAAACAACATACAAAATGAACATGAAGAGTAATAACTGCCTGAAAGTGGGGAAGAGAAGCTGTTTCCCTAGTCGAATGTTGGAGTAAATAAAATGCCTCTTCACTGTTCTCCAAAATACATGCAGTCAAGGTGCCCAGCTATTTCATATTCTGGGGACAACTACCAAGGTTGCATTCACACTTAAGTTTTAATCCAGTCTCAGTCCACTTTCAGAGTCAGAACACATCAGCAAAATGCCTAGCCATTTTCTTTCCACTTTAAGTGAATTTTCTGAGTTAGATAATGCTGAAGGAAAACAGCTTGATACTTTACTCATGCATTCTCTGATTTTGAAAGTGGACTAAAACTGGATTAAAACTTAGTTGTGAACGCAGCCTAAGAAAGCCCTGTCTTGAGTTCCTACTCCTCATCTACAAGAGGGCATCTTCTACAGATGTTAAGTCACAAGCAGGCTACCCCTCTGTAGCCGCAGCTGAGCACTTTTCAGTATAGATCTCTGAATAGTTCAAAAAGGCACCTAATTACAGAAACTGCAGTTGAGATTTAATATATTATTGAGAACATGATAGCTGTTCATCTACCGAAAGGGTGGATTGCATTTATGCTGGAATATTGCATGAAGCTTTCTAATACAGAGAAGAAGAAAGATGAGCAAAGCTTTGTCCCTCTCCTTAGTATACATTCCGGGAGCTTTTCCTGTCTTGTAAGTGAGGGGAGGAAGGATGCGTCATGCTTGCTGCACAGAGGAAGGATGCTGCATGCCTGCTAGGCATAGATGGTGCTATAAATGGTTGCAGCCAAGACAAGGCGCCAGACCTGTTCAGTGTCCCAAACTGATTTGGACAGTATTATCTTCAGCCATTTGGGAAGAGAGAGCAAGTCAGTTCAGAGCCTTGCCTTGGCAGTACCTGTTTATAATGTCATATGTCACTTAACAGGTATGTCAAAGTTTTGCCTTCTTCACACTTCCTAAGATAAGGAAAAACTGACAGAGAATATTACCCTCTTATTTGATTGCTTAAACCCTCATAGTGGTTAAATTATTTTGGGGTCAAGTAGCTGTGTTGTTAAATTATTGACGTACTTCCTTGCCTTTGGGACAGTATCTTTACATTTGGTGATCTTGGCTTGCACTTTTGTTTAATTTTATTGATTTTTTTAAAAAAATGTGGATCTTTGAACGTCCCAGTTCTCCTCAGGTCTTACACATACACTGTTTCCTGAACAGCAAGATTTGTCTGCATTTATTTCGTATCAAATTGGTTGTTTCATGGCAGCTGCCCTTGAAATTGCAGAATTTAAGTTTTATGTTATTAACAAAAAAAGAACATCAGTGTTGAACATGAATGTTCTTAGCACACACACAACTTTGGGAAAGATAGTTTGCATGTGGTTAGTGCTGTATTTTGATGATGAAGAGTGGACTTCCTCATGTAACACTTTAAAGAAAGGTGCTAATTAGGATAATTGGTTTGGTTGAAAATCTCACTGCTTTTCAAAGAAATTGTGGCGTATTGTAGGAGTGGTTTTGTTCTCCATGAGTGATGCAGCAGTTCAGATTAAACTTGCATTGAGAGATGTTGGAATTAGCGGGCAGACTGGGGGAGTGTAAATGTGAGTAGAGTCTGATGACAGCTTTGACCAGCATATAATATTCTTGCCTTGTTTTCCTGTAAAGGGGTAAAGTCAACTTTGGACTTATATTCTACCCTGCTAGTTGATCTGAAAATCATTTGAAACATTAGTTAATTGGGCTAATTCCTTTCTATCACTGAAGAGTAAAATACATTTATTAAAAAGTGCCCAAACTGGGGAAAACTGTTAAACACTTCTCTCTCTTTTTGTAACAGTATACGAGATATAAAGTGTTGTCTACAGTTGGTTATAAGCCATTCATTTCAACATTGGTGTTTGTTTTATAGATACAGCACATAACTTCAGTGAAGATGATGAAAATAGTCACTTCATCTACAAGAATGCTGAAGACAATAATACAACTAATGCTCAAACAGCAGAAGTCGAGTACAACACTGAAATCAAGGAATCTCATGATTCTTGGGACTCCCATATTGGGAAGAGAGACTCTCCATCAGAGGTGTCACATAGTAAGGGATCATTAGTAACTGGCTTATTTGAATGGGAGGAGGACAATGAGGATACACATAGAGGAGAATATATATTAGGTTTTGAAGATGAACCACTTTCCGAGGTAAAAATTAAAGATGAAGAACTAATCCCAGAAGAAATGGAAAGTCCAAAGGAAGCCATTAGTGAAGAACTGATGCAAACTGTTCTCAGGCCAACCAATTGTCGGACATACTGTAGATCCAATAAAACAAAACCACAGGGGATGACAAATTTTGATAAGCTACTGGATGGCACACTTCAGCCTTTAGCCAAAGGAAACAGTGATTTAAATGCTGATGGTCTGAACCCAGTAAAAAAAGTTGCTTTAAGTAGTGGGACCAGTTTTAGAGGAACAGTTGGAAGGACTAGAGACTACACAGTGTTGCATCCATCATGCTTATCAGTTTGTAATGTTACAATACAAGATACCATGGATCGTATTGATGAATTTGCCACAGCTGCACCTACTGATTTAGGAGAAGCAGGACGTCTAAGAAAGAAAGCTGATATGGCGACAGCTAAGACGACAACTAGATTTCGACCTAGCAATACCAAATCCAAAAAAGATGTCAAGTTGGAATTCTTTGGGTTTGATGACAATGATGAAGGAGGGGTTGGTGAAGGAGGTTCTCGAACCTCTGGAAGCTCAAATTATAAAATTAAATATTTTGGTTTTGATGACTTAAGTGAAAGTGAGGATGATGATGAAGAGCGGCAGTTGGAAAGGAAAATTAACAAGAAGAGAAGCAGAGCACCACCATCCTCTGCCTCACTTCAGTCAAGTTCTGATGGAACTGAGAACTACTCCCAGGACAACCAGTCGAGTGCTAATCAAGGTAAGGTTAACCTGTTTGGTCGAAATATTCACATTCTCTCCTATATCCAGAAATTACAGGATGAGGAATTATAGTCTTTTTTTTAATAAGATACAGAAGCAGTATCACTCAGAGAATACAATGCAAAGTAAGATACAAAATCGTTTCTGAAAGTAAACTGATGTTTTAGATTATCTTGAAAAGTCCAGACAAAGAGCAGGATTTTAAGCTAGTGTCTCAAGACATTGACTGTGTCAAGGAGATGTGCTAAAGCAGGGAACTACGAAGTTGGTATACCACTAGGAAAAAAGCTCCATTGCTCTTGTTTCCTTTTTTTTTATGACATGGTTTAGACATAGTTTGTTTATTTATTAATGATTAGTCCATTGACCGTATCATAAATACAAAATATAGCTGATAAAACTCATTTGTCCTTTAAAACAATTAAAACCAAGTTATAACATTTAAAACAATTGCAATCTGTAAATCCATCAAGCTTACACCTTTTCCCAGCATTTTGGTTTTGCTGTTCTCAGCTAGTCTTCTGTTAAACATAATTTCTTCTTATCATGCTAGTATCAAATGGCAAGTAATCCAGTGGAGCACCATAATGTTCTTATGATTTCATTTTTTAACGCTTTGTGTTGTCTTTGAAATAAAATCTCAAATTTGGTAATAGGTTCTTCCTTTCTGAAATATTTATCGATTGGTGTTATGGTAAATGTTTAGAATTTCTGAATGATTGTGATGTCTTTCTGTTTTTCACAGTGAGCATATTAAATTAATTTTCAGTGTGCAGAATATATGATAATAATATCTAAGTATCTAGCAGTGAGACAGGAAGAGGTCATAGAAAAGTTGTGTTCCTCAATGATTGTTTTCCCCCAAAAGGAGATTGGAATAAAAGCAAATTAAAATCACTGTCATCTAGCCTGTTTCAAATGATGTAGGAAGAGTACTGGTGGAGCTTGTTCAGCTTAAGCATAGCCTTCCTTTCTCTAGTGATTTGGCTTGGTTCCCACCTTATGCAGGTAATTGTTACCTATGGAAAGATGGAGGTTAGACGAATTACAGAGCCCTAATCTATAAGTGCTTATCAGTGGTATTGTGGAGAACCCCAATCTATCAGCAAATAAATGTCACTGCAGAGAGGGAACTCAGTCTGTTCATGTTGTAGTGTTATGGTCTACCAGTATAGGTCAGTGGTACCCAAGGTGATTTTCCACTGTCACTAAGTTGCCTTTGGAGATCAGCAAAGGCTCAGCAGAGAAACCCTTTGCCTCCAGGCATGGAAAGAGGTGCATATTAATGAGGCTGACTCATCAGTGCTCACAGGAGAGATGCAAGCAAGGAGCTAGTTAACATGCACCTCTCTTGTAAGAGGTTTGTCTTAGGAGCCTGTGCTAATCTCCTAAGTTGCCTTTGGAGGGACTTCGGAGCCTTTGCTAATTGAACCCCCTGTCCCCCCAAACACCTGAGGTGACAGGCAGACCCCTTGTGGTCCAATCCAGATTTGCCACATGGGTGCTCCGGTGTTTCCACAGCAAGCAGGCTAGCATCCATTGCTATTGGATGCTAGACCACCCATGGAAACACACTGGCTACTTACTTCCCTTAATCCAGATCTACTAGATCTGGATTAAGGGAAGTACCCATTCCTTAGATCTGGATCTTCTTACATCTGGATTAAAGAAGTGGGGTGGAAAAACACCCCAAGAGGCCAAATAATATTGATGATTTCATCATTCCATCAAAGGTGTGAAGTCACATTTTGCCACCTCTGTAATAGCAAAGCCACGCTGTTAAAAATCTGAATGATACAAGGGAAGTCCCATATTTGTAGCTTGGTACTTTACTAGGATATTAAATAGTTCAAAATGTCATAACTAATTGATTCCTCCAGTGTGATTTGTAAAATGTGATAAAGGAAGAATGCTTGTATTTTTATTCATCAGCCTTTTTGCTCAAGTTTTCAAAAGTTAAATGTCTGACGATAACATGGTAACTTTTAGATTTGGAATATAGAATATTAAATGCTTGAATATCTAAATAGGTAGGTTAAACTGGTTAATTATTATAGAGGTGGATGTTTAAACCAAAGTTGACATGAGGTATTCACTAGATGAGTGAAAATTAAGAATATTAGTCCATCTAAGAGTACTGTCTATTTTAAAATTAAATATGGATGTTTTAAATTGTAGGTGTTGATCTCTTACTGATTTTATAAAATACTCTAAAACAGGGCTAGAGTGCATTTTCAAAATGATCTCCAAAACTGTAATTTGAAAATCTGATGGTGCAGATGTGTTTCGAGAACCAGGAATGTGGAGTTCCATCTATGACAGAGAGCGGAAGATGGGAAGGTTGAGAGGAAGAGAGCAACAATTAGTGGTAGAACTCATATCTCCTCTGTTGCTCTCTTTCTCTTTCTTCTCCTCGCTTCCCTTCACAGTGTCCTTTGCAACTGGGAAGGGGCAGCAAGCACCTATCAGACACTTCAACAACCTTTTCTGATTCAGATGGCTCAGAGAGATAGAGCTGGGTGTCACCTGCATATTGGGTGTTTTTCCACTGTCATTAAGTACCAATTTTAGCACCCATTAAGGACCCATTTGGCTGAGAGCCGGATGACCCCATTTCCACCACAGACCCCATTAGGGACACATTTGTTTCCACCACAGCTAGGGAAATCCAGATCATAATGGGTCCTTCAGGGCCTATAATCCGGATTTCATGTAGACCCCATTAAAGGGGTCTACAATGGGGTCTTCAGCCTTAAAATCCAGATTGTAGGGAGCCTGTTTCCACTACAATCTGGCAATGGGGTCTAGAGGAGGGGGAGTGGGGGAGGCACCCATGGGGGGGGGGGTGCCCCAAAGACAAGACTTCGGAGTCCCTCCGAAGGCAGCTCCGAAATCCCTCTGAAGTTGCTCTCAGAGATTAGCAAAGGCTCCGAAGTCCCTCTGAAGGCAACTTTGGAGATTAGCAAAGGCTCCACAGAGAAACCCCTTGCGAGAACAGTGCTGCTGGGAGCTGCCTGTTACTTTCAGGCATGGAAAGAGGTGCATATTAATGAGTCTGATTCCTGCTCACAAGGAGCTAATTAATATGCACGTCTCTTGCATTGCTCTCGCAAGGGGGTTGTCTTTGGAGCCTTTGCTAATCTCCGAACTTCGAAGGGACTTCAAAGCCTTTGCTAACCTCCGAATGCAACTTCGGAGGGACTCCGGAGTCTTTGCTAATCTCCGAAGGCAACTTCAGATATTGCTCCCCCTGTCCCCAAGACACCAGGGGTGACAGGCAGACCCCTTGTGGGTCAATCTGGATTTGCAAATGGATGCTCCGGTGTTTCCACAGCAGGGAGGTAGCACCCATTGCTATTGGGTGCTAGACCACCCATGGAAACACATTGGGTACTTCCCTTAATCCGGATCTACTAGATCTGGATTAAAGGAGCACGGTGGAAAAACACCCACTGATAACACCTCACTCCATATTTCCTAATGATCTTTCCTAGTGGTTTCATGTTGATATTAAGGAACATGGGAGATAAGATTGACTCCTGTGGAACTCCATAGATGAGTTTCCAGGATGTTGAGCCAGAATTTTCCAAAACCACTCTTTGGCACTGGCCTTGGAGATAGCAGTGGAACCATTACAATGTAATGCTTAAAGAACATAGGAACATAAGAGGGGCCCTGCTGGATCAGGCCACAGCCCATCTAGTCCAGCATCCTGTCACACACAGTGGCCCACCAAATGCTCATGGGCATCTCAAACAGAGATGAGGACAAACCCTTTCCTGCTCTTGAATCCCAATAAATGGCATTAGAAGTGTCCTGCTTCGCCCGCCCCCCCCCCCCCCCGCCAAGGCTTCCACCTTCCAAAATCTGTAGCCTTGCTCAATAGTATTGAAAACTGCTGAGAGATTCAGGAAAACCAACAGGATCCTGCATCCATATTCCAGTAGGTAACATCGCTAAGAGTGATACATAATACCATACAATAATATATTGTCCATTCCCCTGGTGGGATTAATGCATGGCTATTATCTTTTACTTTTGCCAGAGTCAACTTTCCTTTGCCAAGAAACCTAGAGAAGTTTCACACCTCTTCACTTCTCCTCCCCCACATTCCAGCCAACTCAGCACCTTTTCCCCAAGTCTAGTTATAGGCCTTTGATTCTACAATACGCATAGGTTACCGGTTTCTCATGCATAACTATGTATACTTATATAGTTATATTGTTTATACTGTACATGATGTTATTAACATGCTACTATTAACCCCTTAAATACAGTGGCAGGCTTGTAACAGGTGTGGAGGAGGGGGTGTGCACCACTCCTTTACGAAACCAGTGGGACCATCCCTCAAATAGACATTCACTATTTCCTGCACCCAGCCAGAAATACCCTGCTAGCTTTTAGGAACCAAGAAGGCAAGAATCCAGAGAGTGTGTGGTTAGCCAGACCCCAACAACCAACTTGTCCACATCCTTAGCCCATAGTAATAACTAGACCTTGCTATTTTCTGTACCCTTCCCTTGGACTGTTCTCAATGTGGCATCCAAAGGTAACATCAAGCCAGCATTTTCAGCTTTCACCTTAATATGTGGTAGTGTTTGGTTATGTGATAGCTAAATGAAAACTAGTAGAAGCTGCCCTGTATAGCAGTCCTATTGAGCTAATACCAAGAACTCCGTTTCCTATATAAGTAACCAGGATGTGCTTGTAGGGCAGCTTATTTTATGTATCGGTATCAAGCCAGCAAAAGTTGGATGATTCAAAAAAGGGGAGGGGTTGGACCAATTCATGAATGTTATGGCTCTGATGGTAATAGGAGGTGGTATATCTCTTAAAACCATCTGCTGTTGGATTGCATGCAGAGCAAGCTGTGTGCTCATGTCCTGCTGGTGAGCTTCCATGTGCAACTTGTTGACTGATGAACTAAATGGCTGTGGGTCCAATCCAGTAGGACATTTTTTTTACTTATGTTCTTAGAAAGTATTCTCCCTCGTTTGATTAGTAGTACTGTTGCTTTTGGAGTGAGGTACTATGGGAATTGTTCTGCAAATAATTTTCTGTTTGATGCATGGACATACAGTCCCTGATTAAAACCCTGCATGATCCACTTTCTCATCAGAAACTTCAGAATAAGTTCCCCAAATTTCAAGAAGTAATATAATGTGGTTTTAAAAAATACTTTGTACATTTTTTCCATAGTCTGTTGTTTATACTGTGTAGACTAGGTTTAAGAGAAATCCTTCAGAGGAGGTTTTGCTTGCTCACACCTGAAGCCTCATATTTTGTTTGAAAAGGTAGGGTTGTTTGAGGAATACAATTTTTTGTATCAAAGGGAGAAAGTGTTAGATTATCTGATGAAGAAGTAGTATTTGTGGTGGGGATGTGCACAGATATTTGTAACATTCGAAATTTGGTCGAATTTGGACATTTGAACTCGAATCAAATGTTATGATACTCATTCAAATGAATACAAATGTTTCCGGACATTTGTACGAGTAGTTTGGACATTCATTAAGCTGAGGAAATATATCAGATATGTATCTGTTCATATCAGATACCTATCGAATGTTCATACGAATACGTACGAATAGATTTTTATCAAGTAGAATTTTACCACATTCAAATGCAGTCTATTCGTACGAATACGGATTTTCAAACATCTGATTCATTTCAAATCAAATGCCCCAAAAAATTTGTGCACATGCCTAATTTGTGGCAAATAAGCACGTAGCACTTTCATTATGGTATACTGTCCATTAAATTCCCCTTGCAGGCAGTTCTCCATTTAGGAATTGTTTTAACTTTACATCTTCTTCAGCAAAATCCTCTTTCCTGAAGTTGTAATTCTTCATGTTTGTTTCATCTCTGTTTTTATAGAGCAATTGGAATTTCCTGAAGATCCATCTAATGTTCCTGAAAGCAATAAAAAGTCCAGCAATCCGCAAGGGGATAAGTCTAAGGAAAATACACGAAAAATATTCAGTGGACCAAAGAGGGTAAGTAATAACATTGAAATGAATGTGCCTTAGTTTTATCAGTATCTTATTCAAGAAGTTGCAAAAAGCCTGATGTGCTTCTGTAACAACAAATTGTCACAAATTTTAAAATTTACTTCTTGGTTTCTATGATGGATGCTAAATGAATGCATGTTTCTGGTTTTTGTAGAATGGTTCCTGTGTGGCACTCTAGATTGGTCCATTTTATTTCTCCTGGAAAAGCTGAGTGTATTATAAGAAATGTAGCTTAAATCTCATCAAGCAATCATTAGGTTAATCTTTTGAATTAATTCTTTCTGTCATCGTTGTCATCCTATCCTCCTCTGATCTGGTAAAAAACAACTTTGAGTAATGTCATCCCAGGAGCCTTTAATTGGCTTCTGAGGTGCATTGGTAGACTGGGCCTCTGCACTACAGCTTCATTGATTGAGGATGTGAGGTTCCCTCCAGCGTATGCCATTGACTTGCATTGGGCCTCATTAATTTTTCTAGCTTGCGTTGTTTTTAGGTGGTAGTAACTTCCATTTTTTTGCGCTGCATGATGTGAACTGTTTATACACAGGATAACTCATTAGAGTGCGTGTATGAAACTGCTTTATATTGATTTATTGGTCCATTTTGGTGTTTTTCCACTGTCACTAGAAATACCCATTAAGTACCCATTAATGAGTACTTAATGACATTTTTGTACCCATTAATGGGTACTTAATGGGTACTTCTAGTGACAGTGGGAAAACACTCATTATCTTCTTATCAGCAGCATTTCTCCTGCATTAAAGGTAACTTCCGAAACTGGTATATGGGATACCCTTATTCAAAGCATGCTCTCCATTGCCCTTGTTTCTAGGCTTATACTTAAATGTCGTGGAAAAGGTATTTCATTCATACAGATTAATATTAGAACAGATAGATTTGAAGAAACACAAAGCCCAGCTGCATGTTAAATTCTCCGGCAGCCCTGATCTATTACCATGTCAGAAATTCTGCATGAATCTGTGATCTTGCACAGTACTTGTTCGTGGCAGCTGAATTTTATAAAACCTTTGAATGGGCTTCAGCTTTTTAATTTTTGTCTATCCCTTATATTTTTATGTGTCTATCATACATTCAAGGTTGTAATTCTTGAGGCTTCACTTATTAGTTTCTATGCAGGAGGTCTAAGTAAAGATAAAAATATTAGCTTTTATTTGTGCTCTCTGGTTGGAAAGAGAGTAGCAAGCGTACTGGGCTGAGATGTTTTTTACTGGGCCTGCATGTCCTTAACCTCTTAATTACCTCTCTTCTTTTTATGAGATAACTTTAAATATTTGGAAAAGTGATAAAGAAAGCACAGGCTTTTGCCTCATGGTTCATAGGCGAGTATGACTGCTTATGGCTGCTTCATTTTTGCTTTACGTCATCCCAGTACTTGTAGCTCTCATTCTTGTAGCCATGTGAATGTTAATTTGTTTGCAGCATTTATCTAATTTATCTAAGATCAGGCCCCGACACATCTAGTCCAGTGTTCTGTTGCACACAGTGGGCTTCCAATTGCTTTGGTGGGGTTTTCAAGCAGAATACAAAGGCAAAACCTTCACCTGCTCTTCATTTTCTGCAAATGGCTTTCAGAGGCATCCTGTCTGCCTCCAGCCTGGAATTGTGGTTGGAACTATGGATTGTTGAAAACCATTCCATTTTATTCCTACAGTAATCCTACAAAGTTGAGGAGAATAACTTGCCTAGTCACTTGGTGTATTTCATGGCCCAGGGAAGATTTGAACACTTATCTCCAAGATCCTAATCCTAATAGCATTTTATGAGCTTATGATCTGTAGCAAAACAAATCATATTTTTGATCTGAGGCCCTTTTTGCACTTAACTAACTTAATCCATATTAGGTAGATCCACATAAACCACAGATAGTGACATCTGCATTGAGTAGGCCTTAGAGCAACACAATGCAGATGCCTAAACCCTGTTCCACACTAGTGGAACTAGTGAACTACTACTGTAAGAACCACCCAAACTACAGTTCAGTTGGCCTACAGCACCTCCAACACCCAATGCAGTTGGCCCAAGTTCTCATAGATCAAACATTGCATCTAGATGGCAGGGGTGAGGCACCTTTGAAGGCCATTTGAAAACGTCTTCATCATGGATACAAGTTGTTTTTACAAACACTGCAAAGACCCCTCTCATAACCTTGAGAGGCTACATTAAAGGTCCTTCGATACAAGATTAGAGGCATCTGGTGGAGAAACTCCCTCTTCACCTCCTGTCACCCTGCAAAACTTGATTAGACTACGTCTGACCAGGTTCTTACGTACTGCTTAATGGCTTGTATTGTCTTGTCCTAAAAGTTGTTGGGTCAGTCACTTCTGCTGGGTATCATGGCTCATTTTGCCTGAGCAACATTTTCCTTAGCAGCAGCTCTCACTACAGTGGTACCTTGACATACGAGTTTAATTCGTTCTGTAACCTTGCTATTATGTCAAATCGCTCGTATCTCAAAGCAATTTTTCCATTAATCCATTCCAGCTCCCAAAACACCACCTCAGTTGTTTTTGTTATGTACTGTACTGTATTTACATACTCGTATCTCAAATCTTGCTCTCATCTCAAAGCAAAATATCACTCGCTCGGCAGCTTGTATCTCAAAACACTTGTATGTCAGGGCACTTGTATTTCGAGGTACCACTGTACCACTGTTTCCATTAATGAGATGTGCTGTGCTGTCATGTAGAAGTTACACTCAGCACTATCCAGCCATTGCCAGCTTGTCTTTTTGTGCAGTGAACACAACCTTTTGAATGTGGGTTCTTCAACAGGTTGTGGGCTCTGTTCTTCAGACCTTTCTGCCTTCCCTTTTCATCCCCCAAAAGCTTTAGTACACTCATAGTGCCTTTGAGCTCTCCAGTGATGAACTCATTGAGAAGGCCTGAGAGATACTTAACTGACTGCTTTTTTCTTGGCGAACTACAGCTAAAGAATTCCATTCTCTCCTGGAGAACCATCAGTTGTGACTATTCTTGAGGGTAGAAAGGAGGGTTCTATTCTTCCCTTCCCTTCTTTCTTAATTTTTAAATTATTATTTGGTACTGCTTCAGAAACTGAGGTCTGGTGGACTATCTTAAAGTCCAGGGCACTACAAGTACCATGGAGTCCCTGACAGACAAACTAGTTTCTGTTTGTCTGCCAGGGATTCCATGGTACTTGTAGTGCCTTGGACTTTACCACAGATAGTCCACCAAGATATAATGTACATAATATTTCAACTTTAGAGGATTTTTTTTAAAAAAACTTTCAGTGTTGGTATTGTAGAACAGACAATAACTTTAAAAATAATGTACTTAAAAGGAATTGAGTTCTTGCATTCCAAATAACACTGTTTGCTCTGTTTTTCAGTCACCTACAAAAGCTGTATACAATGCTAGACATTGGAATCAGCCAGAATCTGAGACTCTTCCAATACCACAAATGGTGAAAAATCCAAGTGTCCCTGTAAGTATGATATTGTCTTCCCTGGCTCCTTTCCCAGGATTAGTTGTAGTTCATATTTACTAAGGATATATATGTAGCAGTTCCACTCAGCACCACCCTGTCTCTGATTTACTGATTCAGATATGAACCTGAACCATTTTGGTAACTGATTGGATCCAAACTAATCTGACGGTGGTTTGTCTGGCCTAATTTGATTGTGATAGGGAAGGCTAGTAGCTGTTGGTAGTGAGATTCCTCTAGTGAGCCTTTTCCTGGTGACCAATATATTATGTTCCAAAATAGATGCTAGGGATGTGTATGATCTGATAAAGTTGGTTCAAATGTTTAATGTTTATGACGGGTTAGAATTGGTTTTAGCCTGAGTTTTGCTGAATTGGCTTAGGTGCCTTTAGTGACCAGATGTTGGCCACAGTAAGCTTTTTCTTAATGCACTCAACAGTGGATTGATCCTTTGCAAAAAGTTGCTTGCTGAGGCCAATAGTTGATAAGCATACTGATCTGGTCTGACTTGGAACTGTTTGGGCTGAACTAAGCTGCCACTGTTCACTTCTGGTGGCTTTCTAATCAAGTAGAGTTGAGTGTCTTCAGTTTTCAAGTTAGAATAGAAATGGAAAAAGCAGTTTGTGCATGACCCTAGTAGATACAGCTGCAGTCATTGCACGTGCAATTGTGGTATATTTTTTCATGTTTATAACATGAAAGTATTGTTTGTAGGAAATCTGTCATTTGAATTGTGTGATAGCATTTCACAATGGTTTTGCCTTGGTCTGTTGTGTTGCTCTCCTGTCAAGCAGTTATAATATAAAGTTCCTGGAATCTAGGTCAAATTAAGAATGCATTTAGACAACTGTTGATTTTATAAGATTAATTGAAACAATAGGAACAGAGAATAATTTATGAATAGATAATAATAAGACAACACCCACACTTACAATTTGCCTCAGGGAGTCCTAGTCTTCAATCAGAGAAGGGTAGCAACAATGAATTTTGTTTCCAGACTTGGTTTAAACAGCAAGACTCAAAAAGCAGAGCTGGGGATAGACTTGAATTTTTCTTCTAAAGCATCATAGATAATTTTATGCTGTTGAAAGTTGCTAGCCACTAAAATTACTGCTAAATCTGGCCTTGAAAACTATAGATAAGGATGTTTGCTCATATGAGCAAACCTGAATAAACATCAATTTCTGATAGTTATACTGAAGACAGTAAAAAAGTTCAGAACTGTATTATACAGTCGGACCCCCATATCTGTGGGGGATACATTCCAGGTCCCTTAGATAACGTAAACCACAGATAATAGGAAATGCTGGGAAATGCACTCCATTTTCCATAATTCCAGTGAAATCCTGCGGGATTTCAAAGGCTTTATGGGAAATTGTGTATTATTCTGGGCCATTTCCTGCATGTCCCAGGCTCAGAAGAGCTTAAGGAAGGCCTAATGGCACCCATTTCGGAGGGGGGGTGTCAGGACTGATGAGGTCAGTGTGGGAAACTGAAACCGCAGTAAAAGGATTAGTGGATACGGGGCTCCAACTGTATCTATTAGTGAAGTTTGTTTTAAGGAAAGTTAACAAAATGCTAATAATGCTTACAGTTATTTTCACAGTAGTCTACTACTGTATTTTCTGGCGTATAAGACTACTTTTTAACCCAGGAAAATCTTCTCAAAAGTCGGGGGTCGTCTTATACACCGGGTATCATCTTCTTATACGGCGAGTATATCCCAAACTCTATATTTTAACAGGAAAGTTGGGGGTCGTCTTATACGGCCAGTCGTCTTATACGCCGGAAAATACTGTATTTTTCTTTATAATACATACAAGCAAACAGCATATGGAAGAACTCATGACTGAGTATACTAAAGCAATTAGATTTATTAAAAGTTTTCAATCCAAATACAACATGAGAAATACTGGCAGAAATTTTAGTTTCAAGTAGAAGTGACAAATTTCAGCAGAAGGTATTTCTTCTGTGCGGCAAGAAACAAGAGTACAAGGGATACTGTTCGCGGAAAAAAATGGAGTTTCTTGATTTCTAAAAATTAAGGAAATAGAACACTTATTGATTCAGACTATTGAAATATTTTTGTGCTTGTGTGCTTCTCTTTATAAAGAAGTCTTAATTTTTTAAAAAAAATCTGTTAGTCCAGATTCATAACATAAATTGGGAGATTCTTCCCGTACATTCATTTTTGTTGTTTGCTTAAAAAAAATCTAATAATAATTTACCTTTATTCAGTCATTTAATTGTACCATTTGAAGAGTGAGTATTAAAGTGAAAATCTTAAAGTGTCAGTATATTTATTGTCTTTATCTCACTCTTTATCAAATGGTCATGACAGGCAACAAAGTAGATACACCTTTTTCTATTTTGTATTGCTGTAATGCTTGAACATTTACTCATTGTAGTACTTTATTAATAGGTAAGGCTATCTTCAAAGGAGGCAGTTCATAAAGATGATGGAGTGTTTAAAGCTCCTGCACCACCTCCTAAAGTGATTAAAACTGTGACCTTACCTACTCAGCCCTATCAAGAGATAGTAACTGCCTTGAAATGTAGGAAGGAAGACAAAGAAGTAAGTGGAATTTCTGAAAATATCTTTTTCACAAAATAAGCCTGAAGAAAGTTTTTTTTAAAAATCACATTAAATTCAAGCTAAGGAATATATCTGAATGGAGATGCCACTTTATTAAAATTGGGGAAATTGTGTCCTGATGCTGATAAACAAAGATGTATCGGAAACGTGTTAAGCTAATACCCTGTATGCCTGCCTTCTAGTTATACACTGTTGTCCAGCACGTGAAGCACTTCAACGATGTAGTGGAATTTGGAGAGAATCAGGAATTCACAGATGATATTGAATACTTATTAAGTGGGCTGAAGAGCAATCAGCCCCTAAACACACGTTGCCTTAGGTAAGCAATTCTTTGCATAGCAAGTTTTCCGGGTCTAGAATTCTTTGGAATTGTAATATGGGAAAGCTATATATACTGTTGTAGTTGTTTAAAAAAATGCTTGTCTTTGCTGCCAAAATGTCTAAAATGGGAGTTTTATGGATAGAAACCCTTCCAAGTAATACAAGAACAGCTATTTGTGTTTTCCTTATTACTTAGATCAGAGATGGTCACTACTTCTCTATCAGCAGCTCCATAGCAAAGAGGCTGATGAAGTTAATTCCCAGTATTCTGGAAGTGAATGGCATGAATGATGATTTTTAAAAGTTTCTTTGGCTTATATTCAGTGGCATTGTATTGGGAAGAAATTCTTTCAGGTTTTTTCTGTCCTACCAGTTCAGTTTCTCTGTACAAACAGATGCTTCTCAAGAATTGGAACAATCACCAGAAGAGGATAGGATTCAAAATACAGGGCTGCATCTGATGGAGAAAATGGAGAGCTTTGCACTAAGTTGTGATAGCTTTATACTACCCGTATTTTCTGGCGTATAAGACGACTGGGCGTATAAGACGGCCCCCAACTTTTCCAGTTAAAATACAGAGTTTGGGATATCGTCGCCGTATAAGAAGACACCTGGCGTATAAGACGCCCCCCACCCGACTTTTGAGAAGATTTTCCTGGGTTAAAAAGTAGTCTTATATGCCAGAATATACAGTATATAAGATAGTGTTATGTTAAAAGGGGGTCTTCAGCCATCAAATCCGGATTATGGGGAGCCTGTTTCCACTGCAGTTGGGCAGTGGGGTCTAGAGAAGGCTTGGGGCGGCATCCATGGGTCCCTCCGAAGTTGCCTTTGGAGATTAGCACAGGCTCTGAAGAGAACTCCTTGCGAGAGCAATGCTGCTGTCAAAGGCTCCGGAAGATCTTCGAAGTTAGCGGCAGATCGCTCCGGAGATTCTATGGAGCCGCTCTGGAGTATCTTCGAAGATTCTCCAGAGTGTCTATGGAGATTGCACCCCCTGTCCCCCCAAACACTTGGGGTAACAGGTGGACCCCTTGTGGGTAGATCTGGATTTGCACATGGGTGCTCCAGCATTTCCACAGCAGGCAGGCTAGCACCCATTGCTGTTAGGTGCTAAACCACCCATGGAAACACATTGGGTACTTCCCTTAATCCGGATCTACTTGATCCGGATTAAAGGAAGTACCCATTCCTTAGATCCGGATTAAAGAAGCTCAGTGGAAAAACACCTCTGGAGGGCAGCTCAGTAAAGGTGTTGACCCCGTTTGCAGCAGCAATGGGGAAAAAATCGGTGCTAGGGGTATTACAAAGGAAATAGAAAATAAGTTGGCAAGCTTGATTGTGCCTCTTTATATATCAATGGCAAAGCCACATTTGCTATATTGTATACAATTTGGGTCACCACTCTTGAGAAAGGATATTTTGGAACTTGAAAAAGTCCAGGAAAGAGCAAACAGAATGATCAGGGACCTGGAACATCTCCATTGTGAGATCAGGCTGCAGTTAGGTCTCTTCAGCCTTGAAAGATGGCGTTTAAAGAGTATTTAAAACTGTGCACCATGTGGAAAAGATGGATAGCTGATGGGCAAGAGTGTTAGGACCACAAGGGAAAAAATGGTTTTTCCCCCTCAATCTGTGGAATTAATCTATGTAATTCACTACCAGCCTGGATAACTTTAAGAAAGAGTTAGACAAATATCAGGAGGACAGACACCTCAGTGGCTACTATACTCAGTGCTCAGGTATGACTTCCAGGTTTGAGAGTCAGGCAGAGGTAGGGATGTGCACAGATATTTGTCAGGTTTGCAATTCAATTGAACATCCACATTTGAATCAAATATTGGCTACATTTGAAGATCGATATTCAAATGCTAAGCAAATGCTTTTGTGCATTCGTTTGAAACTTTTGTGAAGGTGGGGAGGCAGCAAATCAGCTGCCTAGTCACATTTGCGATGGTTTCAGAGTGGTTTCAAGGCAGATTCAGAGGGGATTTGGAGGTGCAACTGGTGGCAGGGATTCAAAGCAGATTCTAAGTGTATTTGCAGTGATTCAAACCCTATCATATTCACTTCAATGCAAAGTGAACACAGAAAACATTTTCTGTTTGAGAATGCCCAGAAGCAATTGGTGGGGCACCATGCAAGATAGCATGCTAGACTAGATGATCCACAGGGCTCTTCTTATGGTGTTGTGATCTTTAATGGTGAAGGTGGGTGGTGGTAGGAGCCTTTCATTATGTGCAGTGTTGTAACATACGTAAACCTCTAGTTGAACAGTAATAGTAGTGGAATCAGTTCTAAATGAAAAACAGATTAATACCATTGCTGCAAAAAAAGTCACAGAGCTCTTCTGATAGTTGTACATACTCCTGTGAAGTATAATATGGCTTTCAGGAAAACTAGTGGGCTCCCATCAGCTGTTGTTCCTAGTTTCACTGAAGGCTTATTGTCTTCTGTGCTGCAGTGAAAGTAGAGAATATCTTTACCTTAACAGTAAGTTATTATGCCATGCCATCTTTATTCAATGAACTTTTAGTTTTTCCTTTGTGAAATACGGGTGATATTGCCTCCTGCTGACAGTTTTCTGTGTTAAGGATAGGAAGGTTGAAGTCCATTTAATTAATTTATTTATTGGCTTTTCCTTGTGAAGTTAGAGATACCATGGTTTTCTTTTGTTTCAGTGTAATCAGCCTGGCGACAAAGTGCGCCATGCCGAGTTTCCGAATGCATTTGAGAGCACATGGAATGGTAGCTATGGTCTTTAAAACACTGGATGATTCACAGCATCACCAGGTATGCACGTTATATACTTGATAACTTTTCAAAACAGTGTTATTTGATCTCCACTTTCTTTGGTACAAAAAGTCTTTGCAAACTTTTTTTAAAGTCCCAAACTTAGAATTGATTTTCACCTCCCTTGTCTTCTTGATTGTTTTGTTGTATCCCTCATAGGCTTAATGATACTTTCTTGAACTTGTGATGGTATCTTATTTTTCCCATTAGTTATGATGATGGTGATGATGATGATGATTTACATTTTTATCCTGCCCTATACCTGAAGGTCTCAGGGCAGGTAACAACATTTAAAATCAAATATAGATATGCATTAAAGCAATAACAGTATCTTAAAGTGGGAAAAGAAAATATATCTCCATTTAACCAAAGGCCAGGGCAAAGAGATGGATCTTCACATTTACAGTGAAGGTGACTAGCACACCTCATTGGGTATTCTATAACCTAGGGGGCATCGCTGAGCAAGCCCTCTCCTGGGTGCCCCCTCCTTTAGTTACTGAAGGTGGTGTAACACCCAGGAAGGTCTCTCCTCCAAGTCAATATGGAAGAAGGCGTTCCTTTAAATATTTGTGGTCCAAGTCATTTAGGCTTTGTAAGGGAAAGTTAGCATCTTGAATTGGGCTTGGTAATGAATTGACAGCCAGTGCAACTCTTTTAAGACCAACATGATGTGTGCCCAACCAGCTGTCCTGGTCAGCAATCTAGCAACTGCATTCTACAAAGACTGCAGCTTCTGAATGGCCTTCAAGGGCAGCCCCATGTAGAGTGCATTATAATAGTCCAGTCTGGAGGTTACCAGAGCATGGATAACTGTGGCCAAGTCATATCCGTCCAAAAAAGGCTTCAACTGACACACCAACAGTAGTTTGGAATACGCACTCTTGGCCACGGCTTCCACCTGAGCTTCAAGCGTCAGTGAAGAGTCCAAGAGCACCCCCAGATTCATACTCATTCCTTCCAGGGCATTACAGTCCCATTGAGGACAGAGTGTCTCCCAACTTCATGGACCCAAGACCCTGTGACACACAGCACCTCTGTCTTGCCTGGATTCAGCTTCAGTTTATTGGCTCCCATCCAGCCCACTTCAACTGCCTCTCCTGATTCAGATGACACAGAAGGGTAGAGCTGGGTGTCATCTTCATATTGATGACACCTCACTCCAGATCTCCTGATGACCTCTGCTAGTCCCTTCATATAGATATTAAAGAGCATGAGAGATAAGATCGATCCCAAAGCAACCCCACAAGTGAGTTCCCAGGATGCTGAATGAGAATCTCCCTCTATGACTCTGTGAGATTGGCAATGGAGATAGGAGCAAAATTAAAACTGCACTGCTTCCAACTCCTAGGCTTTGTAGCCTTTCCAGAACGATACATACTGCCTCTACTACAGATTCTATTGATTAAAAAAAAAACGTTGCAACTTAATTATTTTTTCAAAAGACAAGTGTACGACCTGATATAATCTGTTTTCTTTGTCATTGGGCTGATTTTCTTGAAAAAGTTTGTCCAAAACATTTTAATCACATCTCATATACTAGGAGACCTATTTTATTTCGTCTTCTCCAGTCAAAAGGACTCAGACTATAAGTAAGCCTTAGCTTGAAAAGGAGGGCAGTAAGATGTAATCTTTGAATAATTACTATAGAGGAGTCTTTTATTTGAAATGATTGCATTATTTTCCCTGTACACTCACAATTGTGGTGGAATTAAATCTGTTTTGGTCAGTTACACAACACAGGATTCATCTTTAAAATCTGGTCAAAATCTTATCGTTAAGCAGTGGTTCAATGTTGACATGTAGCATTAAGAGAGAAGTTAGCTTCTTTTGTTATCAGGATGATGATTTTTACCCAATATGTTTGCAAATTCAGGGACAAGATTAATACTTTTTTAAAAAATATATTTTGCACAACCTGTCTATATCTGTCTGTGTTCCTGTTGGCAGAAATAGAAGTGGCGATACTTCTTCTAAGTCAGTAAAAGAAAGCAGAAGCTATTGCAAAAGCATGAACTGAGTAAAGGATAAAATCAGAGTTAGGGAAGTGAAAAATTTGGGGATGGAGTGCAGAGACATGCAGACAGAATACACTTTGAAGTATGTAGAAAGGGGGTCTGATTTATGGGGTAAGAGATAAAGATGTAAAAAGAAAAAAAACAGATTAATGTGAAATGTCATTGTTTTGAGAAAACTACCTTTTACAGTAAAGAATAATGATTTCATTCTTTTATAAGAAAAAACTGTTCTTAGCGTCCAAGTTTGTACTGCTGTTTCAAGTCTTAAGTACTGTATTCGTTGCACTACCTTGATTTTTTTTTTTTACAACTATGGCTACAATGTTAGATTCATGAATCTTGAACTAGAGTTCCCCAAAGTCAGCTGAATGTATTTTTAGCCACCAACTTACTTAAAATTCATATATGCAACAACGTCATATGAGAACGTCAGGCTTGTACATCATTCACAAAACCTTAATAATTTTTTTCTATACTGAGTAGCTCACAAAAGCTATTTCATAAATAATAGAAACCTCAAAATGTGTCTTAGTACAGTTAAGAGAGATGGAATCGATAGCTGAAGGTTCTTGTATGAATACTGGTGAGTTTGGGCATGCATAACTTGGAAGTCTAGCTGTTCTTAAACATTTCAAATTGCCTTTACATATAGATTCTTTAAATTCATCTCTTAAGTTCTGTTGGATTTATCTTGCGTTTTTCTTTTTTGTTGAAGAATTTATCGCTTTGTACAGCAGCTTTAATGTATATCTTGAGCAGAGATCGTTTGAACATGGATCTAGATAGAGCCAGCTTAGATTTGATGATTCGGCTTCTGGAATTAGAGCAAGACTCTTCATCTAAGCTGCTTAATGAAAAGGACATGAATAAAATCAAGGAAAAAATCCGAAGACTGTGTGAAACTGTACATAATAAACACCTTGACCTTGAAAATATAACAGTAAGTTGTATGCTTTTAACTTAGTTTTCCTTTAATATGCTTTTTTCTTTATGCTTATTTATTGTTGAAAGTTGTCAATTTTAAATTTTAGATAGTGTTCAAAGACCATAAGAAAAAAACCCTTTTTAAGTTTTTTTGTTGTATCTATCTGCTTAAGAATGTATCATTATGGATGTCACTGTGTTTGTTCCCTTGGGCTGATCATCTGATTCTTTACTAAGATTTCTGGATGGTATAATTAAATACTAACAAATTGTGTAAATTCAGTTGAATGATGGAGGCTGGAAATAACCATGGTATATTATTTTCAGCTGTATGCATGTATTTTCATTTATAGCTTGCATTATACCCTAAGATCTCAGGGTGGTTACAGTCAGTGAATAGTGAAAAGACAGACATCAGTTAAATTTTGGATAACAGTGACAATACGGAATAAAGAAAAGAACCCAAGATTATCACTTCAGCTAAAAGTAAAGATGAGAGAATGCATTTTTACTGGCTGTTAATATTTACAGTGATGATACCTGATACACCAAAGCATTTTTTAGAAATTCCACTCCCTTTGATCAAAGATATAACCTGAAAAATATTTGGAAGCGTCCATTTCTTTTTTGCGAACAAGTTGTACCTTCAGCAAAATCTTAAGTATGTTGCACTCCTCTATGTGTTTTCCTAAAGTCTCAAGAAGTCTTCCTTCTTACCTTCTTTCTTGATGTTTTATATTTAATTATCATTTGGGCTATTTTAGGGATTTTTTTTCTTTCTCAGCTTCTTACATTGCTGCTTGTGTAATTCCAATTTGGCTGCGCTAGAATTGACATATCTTAATTTTGCAAGTGGAGAGATTAGTTGCTACCAAAGTCCTCAGTTTTTGTTTTGTTACTAGCTAGTAGTATCTCTTTAATTTAGCTTGTGAAACTTCTTGGTAGAAAACTGGCTTTTTTATCTACTGCCACCTATTTCTTGCATTAGGTTTTCTCTGTGGCATGAGCAAATTTATTCTACAGACAATGCTGATAATAGTTTTATCTGCTGTAATGTTTGGAGTTTGCTCATAGTCGGCATCACAGTGATGTTTTAGCTCAGTTTGTAGTAGTAAGAGTAGGAAAATGGCTTCACAAAATTATTTTAAATATATATTTTCATATGAAATGCTGAACATTTCCATTGCAATGTAAATTGTATTCTTTAAAGGTACAGACCTCCGTAATTAGAATTCAACTTGCAGCATTAATGAGAAATAATCAGATAGTAGTTTTAGTAAATTAATCGGATGTGTGTTTATATTCTAGACGGGGCATTTGGCAATGGAGACATTGCTCTCTCTCACTTCAAAACGGGCAGGAGACTGGTTTAAAGAAGAGTTGAGACTTCTTGGAGGTCTTGACCACATTGTAGATAAAGGTATGAATATTACTTTAATGAAAATTGCAGTGAGTTCTTTAATTAGTAAATGCATAGTTGCTCTGATGTCATTGCGCATGTGCACCAGTTCACACATGTTCACAATGATGCATATTGCAGCCCCACACACAAAAGGGCTAAAACAGTTGCCAGACCATGCTGCATAAAAGAGGCAAGTTCCCTAACTTCCTGGACATGACTTCCTACGTAGGAGTAACAAATTTTTGGCTGTGGGATAAAGTTCTTATCTCCTGCCTCTACAGTTCTTCAGATCTCTAGCCTATATGTAAATCATATTGACAGGATTTTGAGAAATTTAGTGCAGACTTAATTTTAGAATGACCTCTTTGTATTGTTTGTGCAAGATAATTTGATTTTAAGTTAGTAGATCAACATTTGAATGTTGGGATATTTCAGTCATATACAGTTTTTGAAAGTAAGAAAATTGCAGGATGACTTAATAGTCTAAAGGTACAGCTGTTGCTCTTTGGGACTGATGAAGGAGAGAACAGTCAATGACAAGGAAATGATACAAAGAATCAGAACAGGTGTAGGTAAGAAACCTCAAGGCAGCAATTATTTGCTAATTCACTTGAAACTTACTGCACTGAATGTAGTAAATGATGTACACAGCAGTCAGCCCTGAACTGAGTAAAGCAAAACTCTATTTGGTTTGCATTTATGAGCCAACCATCTCTGCTAAACTGTGTTGCATGCTTTGTTTTTTAGTTAAAGAATGTGTGGATCACTTGAGTAGTGATGAAAACGAAGAAAAATTGGTTGCTTCATTATGGGGCGCAGAACGATGTTTACGGGTTTTAGAAAGTGTAAGTATGAAATTTAATAAGGAGTGCTATTTTCTGGATGATTATTTTTCTTTTGTATTTTGAGAACCAGGAGTAGAGAAGCTCAGTTCACAATTTTCATCTGAATTTTTCTTATTCAGATGCAGTATGTTTGTATAGCTTTATACACGTGGTTTCTTTTGGTATAGTGTATATCAATTGGCACATAATATATAACCAACCTAGGGTTAGATGAATTCATGGGTTAAGAAAGGGTTGGATGAATTCATGGGTTAAGAAAGGGTTAGATGAATTCATGGGTGACAGGTGAATCAGTGGCTACTGGAATGGATACCTAGTACTCCCTCCAGGCTGGAGAGACAAGTGGGATGCCTCTAAAGGGCATTTGCAGGAATTTGAGAGCAAGTCAAAGTTTTGCCTTTGTTTTCTCCTTGAGATGCTCAGAATCATATGGTGGAGCACTGTGTGAGACAGGATGCTGGACGGGATGGACTATGGCCCAATCCAGTAGGATTCCTCTTATTTTCTTATATACATGGTTGTCATGTATTATCATGTATTAGCATGAGAAAGTTTGTGTTTGTTTGCAAGTAACAGTAGGATGACGGCTGTGACAAGTAAAAGCACACATGTAGTCTAGGACCTTTTATAATGTGTTTCCTTTTGTAAGCGGAAGTGGCATTGAACATAGATGTGAGAACAGTGTGTAGGACTTGAGTATTTGTTAATTAGTTTGGGAGTTTATATAAATGTAGCATATTGGGTTCAGGGACTGCGTGACTTTTCGGGTGTGATGGTAGTTATCCGTGTCCAGTTCTGTGCTTTTGAGCTAGCTGAGGAACTGCATACCTCTTATAATATGTATGAGTCAGTTTAGACCACATGGATGTTTTTGTGCAGGGCTGGACATACATGAGTGTGTGATCCTTCATTCCAACTTAATCAGGGATTGGCAGCCATTGGCAGGAGAAGACTTACTTCCTAGGCAACCCTCCTGTCAGTCATCTCTAGGTGCCTTCTCCATTTTCAGCCCATTCCGCAGCCTACTGCTCTGGCCAGAGGCTTCTCAGAGAAAAGGAGAATAAGAAAGGTACCTGCTGTCCATGGACAAGCTTGCTGGTGGCTACTTGGGGTTGGGGCATTCAGCTAGAGACCTTAGGTGTGTTCACTCATGCAAGCAGCCAAGGGCTGCCTGAAATGTTCCTTCTGAGCTTTGCAAAGGTGTCTGAGAATCCATCAGCAGTGCATCTCTACATATCCTGCCATTACTGCTAGGCTTGAGTAATTTGGCCCCATCTGTTTTATAGTTCTTGCTAGAATTTTCTTTGCCATATTGACCTTGCTGCATACATGGGAAGCCTGTGCAATTTTATCAGCGAGTTCTGTTTCTGTTGTGAGATTTGCGCTTCTGCTAGCTCCGGATGCAATATGAAGTATTTTAAGGGGTGAAGTTCTTTCTTACTTTCTTTCAGTTATTAGAACAGTACAGTTTCTCATAGTTGAAATATTAGCTGTAGTATTCTGAAGGCTTGAGATAGTGAAGTTGGAAACATTAAGTTCTTTTAAAAAGCTAAAAGAATAATCCTCTCACTTGTCTCAGTTTTTGGGTTCTTATGCCATGTTCCATAGTTTAGTTTTGAACCTAAGTTTTGGATATGGCTATGAAACCCATCTTCAGAGGATAGGACTTCTAGAACAGCCAAATGTAACTGATCCCTTACCTCAGTCAAGTCTGGGACTGGCAGGCATCAGCAGGGCCTCCATTCTTCCAAGTATAATCCTCCTGCCAAAAGATGAATTTCTTATTGTTGTACTGTATATGTATTTATTTTTTCTTTCTTTAATTTAGGTGACAGTGCATAATCCAGAAAATCAAAGTTACTTGATAGCGTATAAGGATTCACAGCTCATAGTCTCCTCAGCTAAGTAAGTTTTAATAATTCATTACAATACTAAGTGTAAGTGTGTAGCTGCTGAAAGTTTGCAGGAGTCAACATCAGTGGAAATTTTAATTCAGCTTTAGAAATCAGATCAGTGTACTTTTAAAAATAGGTCCTTGGTGCACACTTAATGCCTTCTTTGTGTGTTTGCGCACACAGACAAATTTCATATCTTTAGATTTCATAGTGTTGGTGCTGTGGCACATGGTGCGTGTTCTTTTTATTGTTAGTACATCTATGGTATGATAATACTGGTCAGCAACTGTAAATGTTTTTGATCTTTAATTCTGCCAGCGCTTTCCTGGGATCACAAGTATTGAAACCATAAATGTTTTTCTGTGCCAGACTTTCTTGAGAATATTGTAACTTTACAAATACCAAGAAAAATAATAGTCCAGTTGCTACTTTATTTCACTTACTGGTATCATGTCTATTTATGTCACTTGGATTCCTGCTAAGCATTATTTTGTACAAGAGTTTCATTATGAAGGGGAGCAGGTGTATTGATTACTTTTTATTTGTTTGGAGTAAGTGTTTGAGGTGGATGATGCATCAGATGCTTTTGAAATTGCTGCAAATATTCAAGTGAGAGTAGAAATCTTACTTTATGGGTTCTAGTTATGGGGATTTGTTGAAAGATGCCCAGTTTCTCTGTGTGTACATTTAATTATCTTTACATTCAGAAATACATGCTTAGGTTTTTTATCATACCCAGGCTGTTTCAGCAATCTGCAGTCATGTGTTTTATGGACAAATGCTAATTGTTATGGTTGGAAAAAGATTCAGTCTGTGAATACAGTTGAGAGAACTCAGATTGGCAAGGGGCTTCATGGTATCCACTTGAGAATATATTATATGGCACTAAGCCTCTTTCTCTCAAATCTGTCTACCTACCTACATGCCTAATTTTTCTTTATGTACTTCTACACAGATAGCTTTAAGTCATAACCTTTGTTTCTAAAATGCCATTAATCTTGAAAACAAGAATCTTTGTAGAAAACAAAAGAAAATATTTTGCAAATATTTCTAATTTTTGATTTGACCTGGTGTAGAATACTTGTAGTTTCATTCCTTTTTAGTTTTATAGGACTCCCAATTATATTACCAAATGCAGTTTGCTCTTACAGTATCTTACTTCTGGACTGATGAATCCAAAGTACTTTGTGCTATTGCAAGTTACCCCATAGGCCTTTAACTTTAGAAAAATGTAGAGTATAGCTTAATTAGGAAATAACTCCATTTATGGAAAATACATTTTCTCTTTAGAGACATATTTATCTCAGAGCAGTCAAGATAAACTGGTAGTAGAGTAGCCCTTGCTTTCAATTACAGTCCAAAAGGGAATACCTGAAGAGAAAGCAGTGGAGGAGAAGTAAAAATAAGCTTGGATACTAGTTCCTATTGCCAAATTGCTCTTCGCAAAAGACTCCATACTGCCAGTGATGAGGCCTGGGTGTGAAAACGAGCATCATTCAGATCAGGAAGTAAAGGCTGCTCCTGCTTCTCAGTTATTTCTTCAAGCAACTGGCGTGATGGCAGTTGAAATCCTCATAAAATGAGATTCTTCAGATATATGAGTCGTGTTTGATGTGGGTTCTTATACTGAATGCTGATAACTAGGCTTCATTTTGCTTAAACCATTTGTTATTTGTCCTTGAACTTCAGGATGAAAGACAAGTTTGTTGATGTTGATGATGATGACGATGACAAAATGGAATTGATTTATATTTTGTATGTGTTCTGCATTTTTAATTTTCAGAGCATTGCAGCATTGTGAGGAGCTGATCCAGAGATACAACCGTGCTGAAGACACCATCTGTCTTCCAGACAGTAAGCCCCTGCCTCACCAGAATGTAACAAACCATGTGGGTAAGGCGGTGGAAGACTGTATGAGAGCTATCATTGGAGTCTTACTCAATTTAACAAATGATAATGGTAGGTTACTTGGTTTTATTATAGTGTTCACATAATTGAAACATTATATTAGAGCATCAGTTATATCAGTTATTTAAAGTAGAATATCCCTTATTTTTTAAAGAAAAGCATGGACATAGTAGCGCTCTGATTACATTGTTGTGTATCAAGATACACAGTAAAAAGCTTGAGAATCTTTGTAAGTTAGTTGGGCGAGGAAACTGCAAACATAAATGTTGCTCATAGCTGTCAGGCTAGCATTATTTGTTTCTACCTGTGTTAAAACTGAGATGGATGTAATGATGATTGAGTTAGGGTATGAAGATCCATCCTAATCAACCAGTGCCCCAGTTTTGCGGTCTTATTCTGGATTAAATCTGATCTAGGTTCTTGCTTAAAAGCTGAATTCGGTGTCTTCTATATTCATTTGAGGAGTAGGTCCTGAAGAAGAGGGTGTAGATTTTGCTGTGGAATCAGTGAGATTATGACTAGAGAGGATACCAGTTCTTGAATCTCTAATCAGTGTGTTAATATCTGCAGAGTGGGGTAGCACTAAAACAGGTGAGCAAGATGGTCTTATCGGCACAGCTCTGAATTGTGTACTTCAGGTTCCAAAGTTCCTACCTCAAGAACAGAGATTTGATATTCGGGTTCTGGTAAGAAAACATACTTTTATTTTTTAGTTTTTAAAAAAATCTTAAAAGACAAAAACTTCATATACAGCTTTTATTTGTGTTATAACAGAATAAAAAGATTGGCGTGTGAAATAATTTATGCATTTTATGTGTCTTCATGTGCTTTAGACCTTTCATGATCATTTGGTTTTTCATAGCACTTGGAACAAAGAAGAAGTTGGAAATTCTTCTTGTACAAAGAGATGGAGTTCAACCCTTTTGAAATAACCTTCTACGCTCATTAAAATACCAAGTTCATAGCTTGAAGATACTGTCACTGACAAAACAGTCTTTTCAGTAACTGTAGATTATATTAGCTATACTTTTAATGGATAAAGGCAGGATTATGACAGACATTCAGAGTATGTGTACCTTCTGTTTAGGTAGTAGGGTAGAAATGTATAGTGTATGGGCCTATAGATGTTGCTAAGTTGCAGTCCCATTGGCACCAGTTAGCTTGAGTAATAGAAATGTATAATTGAAGCTACAGGCCTCCTAGATTCTACAAATTTCCCATTAACTGATAAAGAACAGACTAGGACTACTTTTAGGAATGCTCCTTACTGATGGTTGACAATCTTCTTTAGTTTCTAGACTACTTCCAGCAAGAATTTAAGATATTTCTGTTTATTGAAAACATGGGAGCTCAATATGTTTGCTTCTTCTGTAAATGCCTTAAACGTTCCAATCATCCTCTAGTTGTCTCTCCATAATATTATTTAAATATTTATATGTCATTTTCTATTACACATTCTTGTAAAAAAAACCACGCAGTTAAAACACAGTTAAAAGTGATGAATGAAAAAGAGGAGCTCCTCTCTTACGGAGATGTTTGGATGAAAAATATTTTGAAAATGTGAGGAACATTTCAGAGATTAGGCCACCATAGAGAAGAGGCCTATTGTGAGCAACTGCAAAGTGACAGTTAATAATTTGATAACTGCATTAGAACGCCCCTTGCAGATTTCGTAATCTTACAGGTTTCTGTAGGAGAAACAGTTTGCTAAATAATATGACTCCAAGTTGTTTCAGGTTTTATATGTCAAAGATGAAACTTTTGATCTGGCTCAGTAGTTTATTGCTAACATGTGCAGATCCTTATGCGTAAGTGCAGTATATATACTTGAGCAGGTATCCTATTCATTACTCTAGCTACTGCATTCGTATAAGTTGTCATCAGGAGGAATGCACCCATAGGTTGGGTTCCATGTGCCCACCCGATGTCGACAGAAGATCCAGAGCAGCCCTTGTATTGTTGAGCACATTCTAGCAATCTAAATTTGAGGTTAGCAACATTTGGTTAGGCTATAAAGATCTGCCAAACCAGATTCTGAATAGACTGGTCCTTTAGGGTTCATTAGGCTAGCTATCAGAACCAACCCTGCTTAACGTTTTTGATTTTGGTCTAAGAGCTGACCCATGCCTGCTCACAAAGAACTGGATCATCAGGTTCAGGCTTCCTGCACACTAGACCTACCTGTCAGGTTTGATGGGGGGCCAATACTGTTGACTGGTTGGCCTTTCAGAGTCTGAATAGTGCATAACCTGATTCTGTGCCTCTCTAACAGGATGTTTTCAGAGAGTGCCCTCAGAATCATTAGGGTTGTTCTGGCCTTTTTCAGCCCCAGCATCCAGTAGACAACACAGCCATATAAATTCTATGCCACCTGCTCACTCCAGTTTCATTTGGTCAGTCAGCATCAACAGATCACTCAGCTTATTCAGAACTTTCCACAACCGTCAGGCTGCATGATGTGCTTTCAGCCCTCTCATCCTCTGCAGTTAGAGCCTTAGAGTGCACATAGCTGTTCCTGTCCAAATAGGGCAATTAGTAATCATTTGAAGCTATTAAGAGACAGTCTTAACCACTTGGGTCCCTTGGTCTTCAGAAACACCCCTCCTTGAAGTGATGCGAGTAGGAAGCAAGAAGTGTGTATATTCAGTTGAAATGTTTTGTCTTTGGAAAAAATACTCTTCATGAAGGTTTGACTGACACGACTATTGTTATTTTTTCTGTCTTCCGCTGCTAGGCTTTTAGAATTTTTGGAATCTTCTAATGCTGCTTTGGATTTATCAAAATATATTTTCATTACTATGTTTATTTCTGATTTGGTATATTGCCCTAAAAACTGATGTAGAAGGGCAGCATTGAAATACTTGAATATTCTTTTTGAAACTTTTGTTAGATGAGCTGTAGTGTCTGGTACTGCTTCCCCGTTTTCATTTTAGATTGAACTGGTTTTATTGTTGTGGGGTTTTCACTGAAGGCTTTGGTGAAAAATAATCAAAATATTTAAATACAGTGACCCCAAATAAAATTCTGTTAACACCCATTGACCAATCTAGAATTCAGGAAGCCAAAATGGTTTAGAATCATTGGCTTATGGGAAATAGTAAATGTTGGTATGCAATTTTGTTGTTGAAAACCAGACATTGATCAAATATGGATAGGAATGACTTTATTTTATTTTATTTTGTTGTTTTACTGGAAAATAGCTGGATCTTCCTGACCTAGTGTGAGATATTCCTTGGGCTGAATAACAAAATAAATAGTGCATTGATCAACAATGTTGATCCTCCTCATTCTAAGAATTTATAATTTACAATATGATAGATATGGGTACTATAATGCTAGCTGATAGAATGAAACTCAAGGTAGCTTTAATAAATATATATTTCATAAGAAAATGAATATGTAACTAGAAATAAAGTATCATGGAAAAAATCAGCATCGGGAGCATGTTTAAGGGCAAGCAAAAAGTGTGGGAGCAATAAATTTCAGCTGTGAGATTATCTTCAGTTGACTTCCTGCAACTGGCCCTTGAATTAATAGCTTTTCCTAATGGACAATTGCATAGTAATCTCACATTCTTTATTAGGTTTTTGGGAGAGGTAGAATTTGAAAGAACTTGGTTTAATGTAAAATTTAAGGTCCATTTGATTGGTCCTCTGGCAAAAATATGTATAATATGTAAGATTTATTGTTCATTTCTGGCAAGTGTTAAAAAGGAGGCCTCTAATGGTTCATGTAGTACTTCTACAAGCATGGTAGGGTAGAAGCGGCTTCACAGACTGTTGGTGAGATTATAGTTACATTTTCAACTGGAATCTCATGTATAGTTCCTGATTCAGGGAATGCCACTGGATGTCATACATGACTTCATGAGCCAAAACAACAGACCATTGACACAGTTTTTAATTACTACTGTATTTTTTCCTACACGAGACTCATACTTTCACCTTAAAATCACACTGCGTTCTTTTTTTACTTTATCTTTCCTGAATATAGATGTGGCTTATATACCAGTGCATCTTACATAGCACAAAATTAAATAGGCTTTTTTAGGGGCATTTCCAAGATAAACTTCAGATGTTTGGAGCCTGTAACTATCCATCATACTTTTATCATCCAGGTGTTCAGAGAGGATTCCTAACAAAATGTCCGCTTTCTTTTACTTGGCAACAAGTTATCTTTTTTTCACCACAGGGTTTGGGTCTTCTGATAAATCTGGTTGAATACAGTGCACGAAATCGACACTGTCTTGTGAACATGGAAACATCATGTTCCTTTGATTCCTTCTGTTTGGGAGAAGAAGATGATAGTATAACAATGTCTGGACAGATGGCTGCAGTTCAAGCTTTAGTACAGGTAAATTGCACCTTTTAATCCCAAAGGGGTATAGTGTAGCAGTAACTAAGGCACTGTATTTAAAAGTGACCATTAAAGAGGAAACAAGCAGTCATGGTGGATCTAAAATTCAGAAGGTTAACTGCTTACCACTTCCATCTCCCTCTTAACTCCCTGTAGGCAAATCCTTTGTGTTACACTTAGTTCACTGGAACATTCATAGGGTCTGAATTTGGTAAAATGTTCTAGCCGTGACTCCAAGAAGCTTTAACAGAAATGCACAAAACTTTGAAGGTACCTGTAACCTCACAAAAATAAGTGACGCAGAATAAGATATTTGACTGTTTAAGGCAATCCTTCATCCCAAGGATGGGAACCATTGTGTTGCTGTTTTGAAGTCATTTGTTTTCTTACAGACCATAGTTCCATGAACATGCATCTTGACTGCCTGTGAGCCTTGTACTTCCTCAAATCACTAGTTTAACAAAATTGTCTCAGTAGCTATTTCCTGCTTTTCAGAGGGAAGAACTAGGTGTTTCACAGGTGGCCTGTGAACAGGATCTCACAGAAGGGTATGCAAGGCAAGAGTATTTGGACACAAATCTGAGGAAAGAGAGCTTACTTTTCTGCCCTTTTTGTTTTAAAATTTCTGTTCTTGGCCTCTGTGTGGTAAGAATGCTGTGCAAGAATTGAAAAAAAGCTACTAGGGGAGCATCAGAAACCTTTTGGGGGGCGGGGTGTCCATGGGTATATTTAGATTGTGAGGGGCACCACTTCTTGCTTCTTTCAGTTACTATCTCCCTCTGCTATAAAATTAAGGTGATTTAGAGATGATTTGCTTCATCAGGCTATGTTCTGTGCTGTTTAAATGTTCTTCTTGCTTGCAAGGATATCCACTCAAGCATTATTTATTCTGAATCAAAGTTCAGGCTTGGGGAAGAAGTTTACCCCTCATATATGATTTTTAGCTATTTATTAGAGCATGCTAAAATGCCGTTGTACTTGGGGATTATGTTTCATCATTCCGCTTCCTGGGCCGTCCACTGCCCTTACGTTTCCCAGAAGGCAATGGTTTCCCTCTCTGCCATAATTTTATACCCAGAGGGGTCAGTTTATCCAACCCCATCTAAAGCTTTTAATTCTACAGTATTCTTTAGGTTACTCTATGGGATGTACTCAGATTAATCCTCTGTTCAAAGATTTCAGCAGCACGAAAACCAGCTTTTTAAGAGCCCTCCCAGGCTCAAAATGTGTTTTTAGGAAAGTTATTCTTCACACAGTTTGTGTGTGACCAGTGGAGATCAAGAGCTTAGTTGGATGCCTTCAAATGTTTGCTTTTTCTTTTTTGAGGGGAGGGAGGAGGGAGAAGCAACTGGCTTGACTAAACTGATTGAGTAGTGAGGGTTGAGTCAGAAGTGATCTGAAGGTTCTTAAAAGTTGTGACTACTCAACAGACTGCATCATTGCAGAAATATTAGTTGACCTGTTGTACTAAAATACCTTATTTGAGACTGGTTTGAAAATTGATAAAATTAGCATTAACATGTATAGACGAGTAATAGTTAAACATTTAACAAATGTCAAACGCTGTATTTGTTGGATGACACAAAGGTAACTTTTTAAATTTGGTCTAAAAGTTGCATGTAGTCATGCTGTTTTGCCAACAGTGACTGACAAAAGGAGAGGACCAAAACGATGTATGAAGAGTCATTCGTGTGATTTAATAAGTTCCTAGACATTCAGCTCAACTGACTTAATCCAAATCCAGGGAAAATCTAAAGAATCTTGTATATTGCCTCAGATGGCTACCCAGGTGTTACTGAGACTATTATAAAGTAGACCACCATCCCAATGGACATTTTCTGGCTTTTCTCAACATCTTGTATTTTCCCCATTAAGTTATACTTAAATACATTACGATTTTATGCATTAGCTTAAAATGTTTTGTGCAATTAACGCAGAGGGCAAGTTCCTTATTGTGACCTCAGTAGGACGTAGCTGGGCTTGTGGTTTGCGTCATTGGAATTTTCCTCCTTAGTTGTTCCTAGAGCGTGAACGAGCAGCGCAGCTGGCAGAAAGCCAAACAGATGAGTTGATTAAAGAAGCTCCTACTGCACAACATGACAAGAGTGGGGAGTGGCAAGAGACAAGTGGAGAAATTCAGTGGATTTCTACAGAAAAGTCAGAAAATGCAGAGGAGAAAGATAAGAAAGAAGATGATGAAGAGGAACTTGATCTTAATAAAGGTACATTTTTAGATCGATGAGGCAGACTTCCGCAACGGATTTGTAGGTGTAGAAGTGTGCCCCAATAAGCAGCATTTGAGTTGTAGGCTCCTTTCTTTTGTACTGTGCTCAGGCTGTTGTCTTGGTGTAATGTCTGCCCTAAATACAGTTGTATTAAGAAGGGATCAGAATGGTCACTTCCTTTTCTGTTTATATCATCTTATTTCTGTTTCTGAAAAGTTCTGCCTCTGTAAGATGCAGGGAGGAAGCTTTTGACATCTTAGTCACTATTTTCTTTGTGCTGCTTCTCAGGGCTGAGGTCGGGTGTCAGTTATTCTCTATTAAACAATTCTTTTCCAGTTGCTACAGTGTCATGTACCTTCTCTGTATTCATCTGGTTTCTTTCCTTAGAAGGTTTTCTGCATTGGCTTCCTTTATCTGTCTTGGATTTTTTTTTTAAGGGGGGGCAGTTACACGCTCCTTCTCTGAAATTGGGACATATCAAACTTAATGTTCATTGGGAAGACGATGGAATAATGCCAGTTTTTTGAGCAGTGCTGTCATTCCGTAAAAATCCATAACTAGAGAGTTGGAAATGCTGACAATCAGTGATGCATAATTTTCCTCTGTGGATGTGAAGGTAGATAGAAGACAATGGGTAGTTAATACTAGAAAAATGATTTGTGTGTACATTTGTAAAAGTATTGCTTCTATTGCAGCTCTTCAACATGCTGGGAAGCACATGGAAGATTGCATTGTGGCCTCATATACAGCATTGCTTCTGGGCTGTCTTTGCCAGGAGAGTCCAGTAAGGAACCCTCTCTCTCTATGAGCATTAAATAAATGTAATACTGAATAAAATATTCAGCCAAATGAAAAACTTTATTAAATGTGTTTTGCTAGGCCATTTACCCCATCAGTACCTTAGTCCACCCATTTAGTTCAAATGCTTCAGATTGATCTCTTAGGTACTGATCAGTAGGATTTCCAACATGTTTCCAAACATGTTGTGATGTTGCTAAGGTGGAGGTGCATCAGCTCCAACCAGCACTGTCAGTGACTGCAAATGACAGAGCTTTCTGCATCCATATACGTTCATTATGTTTTCCGTCCATTTTTGGGGTGAGGGGAATACATGTGACAATATTAGCAGCCCTAGCTATTTTTCCAGGTGATCTTACCTATAACTGGAAATTGATGACAAGCATCATTAAATACCAAATACCAAAAATTAAATACCAAAACTAAAAATTGAAAGAGAGGTGTTTGTGTGTGCATGCCTGCCTGCCTGCCTACTTCTGTCTATGCAACATCTTGTATAAATAGCATGGGACTTGCAAATAAGTTTTCACATTTTACTTGTGCTACAAGAGAAATTTTACATTTCACAACAGAAAAAGAATAGATGTACAAGGGCTTACACTCTTGACTTTCAAATAACACTTTTCTGTTGGAGCCTTGAAAACTTCCTAATTCAGATTTATTTCTGTAGATCAATGTGACCACTGTGAGGACCTATTTGCCTGAAGGAGACTTTTCAATCATGACAGAAATGCTCAAAAAGTTTCTCAGTTTCATGAACCTAACTGTAAGTACTAGCATCCTGCCCTAGGGGCTTTTCTGTGCCTGAAGACCTAATAATCTTAGTGTGACAGCAAAAAATAATAATGGAGTGGGTGGAGAAGATTGTATTGACACCCTGATGGGAATGTGATTTTTTTTTCTCATATCACCTAGTATGTTAATTCAAAGTAGGGATAGTAGCCCCTCCTTTTAAAGTAAAGCACAGAGTGTACAGTGAAGAATAAATACACTTCTGGGGTTCAGGAAGCCTTGGTAACCTTCATTTGAAGGGTTTCAGCTGCTTCCTTGTCTAGTCTAATTTTCGTTTTGCTTCCAGACTCATGGTAATTTCAGTAGTGCAACTGTCATGTAATGGAAAAAGGCAGCTGTACTATTTTTTGTTGGACCTCTATAGATCCCACTACTGAGTTTGGGTTGTAGTTAGGATATAGAACAAATGCACTTCTGTTAACACTCAACCAGATTGAACTCAGTCTTTTTAGCAACTCTCATAGTTTCAGCAGCCTGACTGAGAAAAAGGGGAATCCATATTGTTGAATAACTTGGAATCAAAAGTTTTAGAATTACTTGAGTGATACATTGCAGTCTTTAAAAGACTTGTTAATAGATCCTATCCTCCCTTCTGCCTTTCCTGTTGTAATCCATTGGAAAGCATAGGAAGAGAAATGTCCACCCATTACCTAGTGTGATGCTGAGCTTGCCAGAGAAGAGTGCTTCTTCCTTTCATGAAGCAGGGAGCAGAATGAGATGCCCTTTCTCTATTTGCCCCGAACACAGTGCCAGTTTCAGAGAAGCAATGGACCACCATCCCTCAGGTTAAGACAATGCCCACTGAATGACCTATACCAGCTTAGAGAAGCTAAGACTGTTATTGCAAATCAGTGTAAATGGCACAGCATATTAATGGCTTTTTAAAGGCTGTCTAAATATAGACTACTTGTTTGTAAATGGATTATTTGCTTGCAAAGGAAGAAATACTGCCTCTGTTTGTGATGGTGTTATTTTTGTTGGGGGAAAGTATTTGATTAGGATCTACAGTCATGCCCCCAACCCAAAGGGGGTTATCTCAACTATCTTAACTTCTCCATTTTTCTTCATGCCACCCCAGTGTGCTGTTGGAACGACAGGCCAGAAATCTATCTCTAGAGTGATTGAATACTTGGAACACTGCTAGACAGTCAAGTTCTGCAACAAGCACTTGAATGCTGGAGCTCTATCCTTTCAACAGAGAACGAAGTCATGAAAGAAGTCTTTGAGAATGCACCAAGAGCATTTTATCAGTCTCATTCGTGTTTGGATTTTTAAGGCTACCTGGTCTCTTTATCATACATTCAGCATTTTCTAAGACAGTTAACTACATCAATCTGCAACTATCAAAAATGAGGGGAAAAATATCTGAGGAAAGTAAATCAGGAATTCATGATGTTTATAATAAGCAGTGCAGTATTTAAATATATTAGGCAGGGTTTACTCTCCTTCTTTATTTTCCTGGCTTTGTTTGTGACAACTTTAAAGGGGGAAAAAACTTGCTGCTGATAATGCAACTGCTGTTTACTGTTGAGCCACTGTTTTTCATGCCAGCCAGGTGCAAAGGCAGCTTTAGCTACTGAGGTATCAAAAATCTTCTAATAAAGATGCTCTGGGCAGCAGCATTGCTCTGATTTGAGTTTAATTTGCTCTTGCTTTTTAAAGAGATTATTCCAAAATCATAAAAATAGAAAATTTTTAAATACTTTTTTGTGATTTTAACTACTGTCTATATTTAAAATGTGTTGGAATCCAAAGAGATTGAGGCTTGGATAGTTTATTTTTTATACTGTTTTGATTGAAAATTGGGTTGTTGGAAACTACTTCTCAGTTTTTAAAAAATGTTGTGGCCTATGTACTGTAAACTGATTGACCTAACACTTCTTAGCTCTATGAGAGGCATGCAGGAAAAAGAATCCCCTCCCAGTTGGTAGCTACGTCTATATTTTTTTAAAAATGCAGTAATTGTAAAACACGCCCTGTTAAAAGGACTATGCGAAATGATGTTCACCACCAGGGTAGTTTACACTTTATAATAAGCAAAAACTTTTAAATGCTGTTGATTTTGTTTCAAGGAAGAAATGCGGAGCTAAAACACCAATGGGGGATTAATGTTTTCCAGTTAACATTATCTTTCTATTTCTTCTCTAGTATTGCGCAGGTAAATGCATACAATACAAAGCCTTAAATAGCTGAATATAGCGAAAATTTTGTTCAGTGTGGGGTTCTAGTTCACAGCAAAGGATTGTGTTGACACTTCAGTGGAACAAAAATCCCTGCAAAATACCTTTTTTTTTAAGAAGAGGTTTTGAACATTGCACTCATTATTCCAACTGACAGAATTGCTCATGATTTGTATTAAGCTGGTCTTGAATATTCACAAAACCTGGGGGAAGTGAGTCACAGACACTTCTTTTCCCACATTACCTGTGTAGGTAGTTTATCATGTTACATCATTGAATTTGTAAAACTTGAAGCCATAAAAATATTAGTTCTGTGTATAATGAGGGGTGGGAGAAATAACAGAAAATCTAACCTGCTTTTAGATCTTGTGTTATCTCCATGTATAGACTTACAAACTTGTGCTTTTGTATCAGTGCCAGCTGTAAATTTTTTACATACAGTGGCTGCCTTCTATGTCTTCCTATTTTTGATAATGCAGATTGTTGGAAATTCGGTAAGGAAGTAACCGATTAGAAGCAAAATCCTATATTGATCCTGCTTTTTATCTTATCTTTTTTTTCTCATCACCTTAAAAGCAAACAAAAATATCATGTACCAGTGTAACGTAGAAAAGATACGGGGCTGTGTTTACCCTTGAGTTGAGGACTTCATGAGAGAGGAAGAGCAACTTTGTTAAACTGTATTTGTAAATTATTTTTGAGACGCAGGATTTGCTGGATATATTTTTGGCATTTAGTTTAAACAATTTAGAGCAATGGCTTTCACTTTTAGTTGACATTCATACTAGATTTACGTTAGGATTTTTTTTGTGTGTGTATGTGCAATGGCAAGGGTTTATTAAAGATACATGAAATGATGGGGCAGGGAATCGGAGCCGCACTTCTCTGTTACACTGGTAATGATCTGAATGGGAATTGATTAAACTCTTGTGATGAACAGTTCTTAGTTAACAAGCACTGAAACTTGCAGACTGTTTGGGGGTTTTGTGGGGGTCAGGAGAGAAACTGCCTAGCAGGTTGCAGTGTGTTTTCTTGTTTAAACCCTCATCAAACTCTGCATTAAATGGGTACTTGAGGCCAACTGTCAAATTTAAAGTTTTAAAGTAACTTTTTTTCCACTGTAAATACATATGTAAATAATTGCAATTGGAAACTAGAACAGTAGAGTACTTTTCTGAATCCAATCCTATTTTTATTTTATACAGTATTTCTCAGCTGTGATCTTTGGAGCAAAAGCCAACGGCAGGAATAATAGTTTGTACCAGTTTCATGAAGTATGTCTTTTGTTTTGTAAATAATTTTAACTCGAATAAAAATTGCTACTTTCAATACATAACTTACACATAATGGGCATAGTTTCTTGCTGTCACTCCTCAGATAATTTAACTCCTGAAACGATTCCAGCTATTATGTAGTGAATTGAGTTCCATTATTGGCATAGCGGTGTTGGTTCGTTAATTACCTTGTTCATATACTGACAGTAATAAAGGCAAAATAAACCTTCTTCTTCTTGATGGTCTGCATGCTGAGGGCCCCCCAAACAGATGAATAATCACCATCTAAGAGAATTCTAGGGAGAAGAGGAGAAGACTGACTGGTTGGTGTGAGAGAAGCCACGTCCCTTCTGAACCCCACTTTCTTCCTCAGCCTGCCTTCGTGGAAACAGCAGGCAGGAGATGCTTTTTGCTTTCCCTCCCTCTCTTCCTTGTTTGGGGCAGAGAGCAATTGTCTGCTCCTTTCAGCAAAACAGCAGCTTAATTGCACTACACTTTTTATTTTCTTGTACTCAGAGCATGTGGGCAGAGCTGCCTTGCTGGAGCTTTGTGGAAGCTGAGTGCCAGCCGCAACCAGGGAAGGCTCCTGTGGTTTCTCCAAGGACATGAGGAGCCATGTGGGAACTCAGTACTGACAAGAGGCATTTGAAGCACAGAAGAGCTGATGGGACAGAGCAGGCATATAGTGCAGAAGGCGGCAGTGGCTTGTGTGTGCGCACATACACACAGGCATCTGAATCGTAGGCATGAGGAGAGCAATGACACTGAGACAGAGAGCATCTGTGATCTGGTGGCATGAAAAATGTTATGTCAGGCAAGGAGCTAATTCAGGCTGTTCAAATCCTGTGAGATGCTGTCTGATCTGTGAACCTCAGGCCTGCTTGGTGACCAAGGCTGTTTTCACACCTAAATTTTAATTAAACTTCAGTCTGCCTTCAGAATGGAAGAACCTGTTAGCAAAGTGAACAGTCATTTTCTTACCACATCTAGTTCAAAAGTAGTTTTTTTTTCTGAGATAAAAGAAGCTGAAAGAAGCCGGCTTATCAGTTTGCTGATGGGTTCTGTCATGCTGAAAGTGAACTGAACCTGGATTAAAACTTAGGTGTAAACACATCCCATGTCACCTACACCTTCATGGGCACAGCAGGTGCAGCTGATATCTATGTACCTTTGAGGCAGTTGCACATCTTTCTCACAGCAAGGGTGTGGGGAATCAGGCCTATTGCAATTGCCTGCCCTTTGTGTGGAAGAGCCCAAGTGGATCAGGAGGAGCTTCCGGTCTGTCTTGGCTCAAGTGACTTACCAGGCTTCATCAATTTTAAATCTATCACTACTTGGTTAAGCATGGTGTAGTCACATGCCTGGAAGCCAATTTTGGGACATGGCTGCCTTCTGGCCTTCAGTCAGGCTAGTTCCATGGCGGATTTTGTATCTCTTCAGGGTTCAGCAATCTACTTCAAATGCTGAACATTTCTTTTCTGGACGGCCTTTGTTCTCCCTCTCGACCCAGCCCAGCTCCAGAGAGTCTGAGTCCTTTCTCTCACAGGATGTAGGAGCCCCAAGTCAGGTGGGAGTGTAGCCCTGAAGGCAGTTCCAGTAACACATTCTCTTGTAAACTTATATATCATGGCACCCATTCTCCTGTAAACTTATGTATCATGTACACTTCACCGGGCTATTGGCTGGCAGGGGGTGGTGGGGTAACACAGGCCAAGAGGCTGTTCTAGCCTCAGTCAGGAAACTGTGTACTGTTAGAGTGCTCAAGGGCCCTCTACTCTGCCCCAAAACCCATTATAGTTCCCAGGGGCTATCCTACCTTGATTTAACATCACTTAAGCCTGATTGACTGTGTGGGCATCTGCCTAGTGCTTCCCATTCTGGATCATGAGGACAGGCCTTTCAAAGTGAGTATTCTTAACAGACATTTAAGAAAGCCCCAAACCACACTTTGGTAAGGAGGAGGGACAAATTTCAACTGGAGTTGTCACTTTGATGTGCTATTTCCAAGGCACTGGCAAGGGCCACTCTTACGATGGTCATCTGAATTGGGGGAGGTGAGGAGTTGTCACCTCCCCCAAGTCAGATGAGGTGAGGAGTTGTGGAAAGAGGGAGGTCTTTCTTCCCATGCCCTTTCTGGACATTCAGCAGTGCTGTGGGTATCCATAATGAATCAGGGCATAGAAACCAGCATAACAATCCAGAAGTAATAACCAGGAACCCAGGAGGTAGGGCCTGTTGCACCTGAGTCTGCTGTAGGTCTCCCTGTCCATTGCCTAGTAACAAGGGTGTTGCTATCAGCGACATCCTCCTGACTAGGTTGACCTTGATTTCTGCCTTGGTGGCATGGGCTTTTTTCCTTTGGGGGTAGTGCCTGGGCAGAGGACCTATGAGAAGAAGAGTTGGCTTTTATACCCGGTTTTTCTCACCCATTTAAGGGTACTCGAATGTAGCTGGCAAAGCTTCCCTACAAAAACTACCTTCTGAGCTAGGTGGGGCTGTGAGAAGTCAAAAAGAGCTGTGACAAGCCCAAGGTTACCCAGCTGACTTCATGGAGGAGCAGTCAGGTGAAAAGCACTTTCCATGGTCTCCAGACACACTATGCTGAATTGGGGGGTGGGAAGGTGGGCAGACCTTTGGCCATCAGGTGCTGAGGTTCCAAGTAACAGACTTAGCCTTCTTCCAGCCCTGTAAGTAGATAGCTATGGCACATCCTATCTGTTCTAGTAGCCCTCAGCATACAGACCTCTGAGAAAGACTGGTTGGTACTAGCAGTTAATGTTTTTTCTTGGAGTCTACTGTGTTGAGGTCCACCACACCCACCCAGAAGGCTAAGTTTGGACTTGTGGTTAGAGTGACAGATTCTTATCAGGAGGTTTCCCGGTTTGATTCTGCACTTCTCCATGAAGCTAGCTGTGTGATCTTAGGCTAGTCACAGCTCTTTTTGAACTCTCACAGCTCCTCTCACACCTCACAGGGTGTTTATTGTGGGGAGAATAGAAAGCTTTGTCAGCAACTTTGAGTCTCAAACAGCGAGAAAAACGGTGTAAAAGCCAACTCCTAAGAGGACAGAGACACTATACTGTAGGAGGGCCTGGGGTTCTGAGGAGGGTCTGCCTTGTTTTTTCCTCCTGACCAGAGCCATCGGATCCTCACACAGGACATCATCAGAAACGAGTCCAGAAGAGGCTTGGCTTCCCTTACATTGATTGATCATCTCCTCCTCTGCCTGGAATTCCCTCATGAGGTAGCTACCCATCTGTTCCGGTCGCCCTCAGAACACTGGACTCCGAGACAAACCATAATAAGTACCAACCAGCTTGTCTCTGTGGCAAAGGCACTGCCTGTGCTTTACAGTAAAAATAATACACACTCAACTTTTAATTGTTTAAAATTCATTTATTTTGACATGATGGTGCTTGACCATCAAAAAGCAGGTTTCTACCTTTTCTTCACAGTAATGGTAGCTACTAAAAGCACCATTTGAAGATCAAGGGGAATGGTCAAGTATCATGCATTTTAGGTAAGGATCACTTGTCAAGATTTGTAAAGTCCTTATCTGACGACAGTTAAATATTTGCCACTTGCTGATTGCTGCCTGTTCAGCTATACTTACCAGGAGAAATGGAATCAGTTCAAAAATTGACAACTTTATGTAGCACAACCTGAATGCAATTGGTAAAAGAGTCTTTTGTTTTGGGATGTGAAAGATTAAATACTGGGCCCTTTATGAACAGATTTTAATTTTCTGTGTTCTAATGTTAATAACAGGATAAGCATCTTCTTTAAGCCTGGTTGCATCCATCAGATTTTTAATCTGTGCTTCTAGGGCTGAAAATAAAGCACATATGATAATACAGTAGTCCTTTGTTGTTCATCAAAACATTGTAGATCCCCCAAATCATGCCCCTACCCCTCCTGCACACCCAAAACCTAGAAAATCAACTATATGGTGGTACCAAACTTGTGAATACATGGGGTTTCTGCCTTTTTTTCAAAATTGCAAATATCAAGGGACAATGTCAAATTTGAATGAATACCACCGAGCATTTAAATGTTAAACTTGCAAGTTCTCAGACTGATGGAGCAGACTCATGTAGGGTTATCTCCAGTGTCGACAGCTGACCACGACTGCCAGGGGGAGCCTTACCTAATTTTAATTTGCTGTTAGTTGTCTGTGGGGCTCCTGTTCTTCTGCAGTCATGGAGCTGGCCACATTGTCTAGAACTTCTGTGTGATGTCTGTTTATTCTTTGGAGCATATTTCAAGCCAGAGAGGTAGGAGGTTCTAACCCCTCAACCTAAGGGCTGTGGGAATATTGGAAGCACCCCTGTTGGACAAGACACCACATTGGTGAACCTTTTATTCCTATCCGATTCATTGGAAGGAGATTTCAAAGGTTTTCCTTCATCCCCCAGTTCAGTCAGCTTAGCTCCTCATCCCTCCTGGGGCAGCGAGTGGGCCGGCTTTGGGTGCCAACTCCAGAATAGAAGGGAGGCATCGGGTAAGGAGTTTCCCCTCCTATTCACCTATTCTCTCCTGGGGACTTTCCATAAACCATCCCCTCCATTCACCCTTTCTTTCCCGGGATTTTCCACAAACCATCCCCTCACCTCATGCCCCATTACCCTCCCCTTTCAGATCTTGAGCCAGGTGAGGTGAGTGAGGCCTCCCTTTCTCCCTCAGCAATGGCAGAGTGTTCCCCGTAGCGGAGCGCATGGTGGTCCAAACCTCAGTGCGGAAGCCGTCATGCAGCATGGTCCATCTCACCTTGCCCTGCCCATTCCTCCCCATCTGGCTGAATTGAGAGAGCGCAGCATGAGCTCTGGGGCAAGAGAGAGGCATGGGGCAACCAGTACCCTGGCATGTGCTGATGCTCACAGCAGGGATAGAGCCACCATGTCTAGAGCCAAAAACGATTCTCGCCACCTCTCTTTATCCCCAAAATGGTGGCAAGAGAATCAATGCAGTGCCCATGATCTCTACCATCGAAGCTCCTATGACAGGGGGCACTTCTAGGGACAGGCCTAGTAGGCCTTCAAAATCGCCTGAGCCTTGGCAGCATGAAGACAGAGGGCACCATTTTTCCCGCCTTTCTTCGCAAGAGATGGTGCACTCATATTACTGTTCAATGCAGGGAGGCAAGGATGGGAGGCATTAGAATCGCTCACCCTCTCCTTGATACTGTGTTAGACCTAAAGTACCTGAATAAATTTATGAAGAAAATTTATTTCAAGGTTGAGTCTCTGAGTTCCATCAGTTCACACTTAGAAGAACATGCGTTTATGGTGGTCATGGACCGGATCCATGCATTTTTACACATCCCAGTACACCCTGCCCAAAGGAAATTTTTGCATTTCCAGGTGGAGGATAACCATTTCCAATACAGCGCCTTACCCTTTGGGTTATCTGCAAGTCCTAGAGTCTTTGCTAGAATCCTCCTAACCCTTGTATAGCTCCTAAGGATCCGAAATATCGCTATTTTCCCGTACCTGGATGACTTGCTTCTCACGGCTAGGTCTAGCTTGAAGCTCAAGGCAGATTTGCACAAATGTCCTCCAACAATACATAGATTTCCCAATTGGGATTTTGGCTTAGTTTTGGCTGTAATGTTGGGGACTCTATTCTAACCAATCAAGGAGATATCCCTCCTTTCTTATAAGGTTTTATTCTTAGTAGCAATGACATCGGCTTGCAGGGTCTCTGACTTGCAGCCTTGTCGGTCAACTTCCCATTGTGCAAATTCACTCCTGATTCTGTTATTTTGAGACTTGATCCAACGTTTAAACCCAAGGTAGACTCAATATTTCATAGGTCCCAGGAATTGCACCTTCCCTCACTATGCCCCAAACCTAGTCATCGTTTGGAAGAGCAGTGGCACTGCCTAGACATGCGTTGAGCTGTTCATGTATATATAGAGAGAACCAAGGACTTTAGGAAAACATCATCCATGTTCATATGTTTCCAATCCAACATACATGGGAAAGAAAGATTCACTGAAAGTCCTTTCAGCTTGGATTAGATCCGCAATAGCGTTAGCCTACAAGATCCAGAAAGTTGATCCCCCACAAGGGATTCAAGCTCATGCCACCAGAAGTGCAGCTACATCAGCAGCTTTTGCTACCAGAGCCAGTATCGAAAAGATATGCAGAGCTGCGGCATGGGTCACTCCTTCAACATTCACTCATCACTACAAGATGGATGTTTATAGGTCTGCAGAGGCAGCCTTTGGAAGGAGAGTTCTACAGCATGTGTGTCATATGGTACATAGCTATAGTACTATGTTGTAATTGTGATATTACGTGTTTGTAATAGTACGTATGTTGGGAACCCACCCATGTAGGAAGCTTGGGCACATCCCTATGTGAGTCTGCTCCATCCATCTGAGAATGGGAAGTTGTCTTACTTACGTGAACTCCTGTTCAAGACAGATAGGAGCAGACTCTTCCCTCCCTATTAGCGTATGTGCTTTATCATTATAAATAAGATCTTCAGCTTCTGCTCCTGCTACACTCCCCTTGGAAGAACTGGAGCCCCACAGACAACCAACAGCTAATTAAAATTAGGTGCGGCTCCCCCTCATGGTTGTGGTCAGCTGTCAACATCGGAGATAACCCTACATGAGTCTGCTCCTGTCCATCTAGAACAGGAGCTCACATAAGTAAGACACTTCCCGTTCTTGAAACTAGCATACAGTAGTGATTTTAAGGATGCAGTTGATGAAGCTGTGTAGCATTATACAAATGCTAGAAATTTTACTCATTCTGGAAGCCTGAAGCTTTTGAAGACCTTGTTCTTGTATGCCCAGATCATGCTCTCTGCTTCATGTTATATTGATAATCGTCTTCAAATGCTTGGTCTGAGGCAGTGATCATCAAGCAGAAACTTGCATATTTGGGGATGTGATATGAGTAAATGAACGGCTTGCATGAGGTGAGTTTGAGGGAAGGAAACTGGGAAGACAGTGGTCAAGATGGATAGATAATATCAAAGAGACTCCTGAAATTACTATGAGATATTACTGGAGAGATCAACATGGCGAATGCTTATGCAGTCTCCTGGAATCAAACTTGACACAATGGGATCTAACAATAAATCTACATGTGTTTTGCACATTGACTTGAAAGTAGAGTTTACTGAATAATATTCTTGCACTGTTTTTGAGCAGTTTTTGCTATAACATTGGTTGATGATATGTAACTCTTCACATCAGCTTTCACCTTTCTTTTCACAGCAAATACTCAAGGTCAAGATAGCAAGGTATTTACTGTACTGATAGCAGTCAGTAAGAACAATGTAATATGTATGTGCAGGCAGAGAGTCAGAATTGTGTTCCAGATTAAGGGTTTAGGCAAGCAGGTTTTAATGTGTAAAATTACATTCTATACAAAGCTAAAATCATAGTAACTGACCTGGATTCCTCCTGGTAGCTTTTTTTTACTTTCCATTTTCCTGGAAGAGCCGCACTGGCTTATGAATCACTGCTGAAGTGAAATAATCTAGAATACATATTAGAGGTGAACATTCATTTTAGCTTTAAATTGCTGATTCATAATGCGATGGCTGCTGCAGGTACAAAACTGTAGCATGCAGTTTGCAAGTCAGATCAATGTATAAGAGGCTGCTGAAAGAGGAGTAAAAATTGCTTGATCTTCAGTTGAAAATATACCTCTGTCATTTAGAGATGAGCCATGGTCAGATATCATTATTACGATTATTACAAATTTCTATCCCACCCTTCACCAAAAGATCCCAGAGCAGGTCACAATAAGAAGCAGATAAATAGAGTTGTTGCTCTTTACGGACTGAAGACTGCATTGATAAAAATCAGTTAAGGTTGCTAGTACACATGATAGACAAAATTAGCATTTCTGTGATTGTGGCAAGATGACACCCTTTTTAAGCACTCAAAAATAAACTTCATTTTCTTCCTTTTCTTATGAATAGCAAGAAAAAAATATGTTACAGTGGTGAATTGTTTATTTACCCACAATGTTTTTATTTTAATTTATATAGTTTGTGATTTCTTTTACCATGAGCCAACTTTGAATATCTCTGACATATGTGTTTGTACAAAATAACCCTCAAAAAAACTGACCAAGTCCTAAGATAGGTCAAAACTCAGTTGCTTCCAGTTTTCATGCAGTATTAGTTCACATTTAACATGCTTAGTTGGTGCTTCATTGCCTATACTTACAAAGACATACTGCTGAAGCCATAAATGACAGGCTCACATAGTATTTGTGAAAAGCAGCATGCAAGGTTCTTATTTAACAACTTTGTGGCATTTTAAGAGGTGACTTTTATGAAACCAGCAAAAGCGCATCTAGTTTGTAAGTTTGTGCAAGTGCAGTGTTCACAAGAGGACACACCAACATTAAAATTAACCATGCAATGATGCCTGCTGATTGAAAGCTTATGGATAAATCTCTTAACGTGGGCTAAAAGATAGTGGTGTGTGTGGCCGTTGTGTTCTTAGCCCATGTCTTGTTCAGCTTGCCTAGCCTAGAATGTTCCATGAGAGGGGATGAGGGGTAGACTGGCTTGTGAATGATCCCACTTGGAAACCATCTATAAACCACCCCTAGGTTGCCTCAGAAGTGCTTTAAAAAAATATATGTGTGGATTGACAATGGCATCTAATCACAGCTTGGACATGTGTGTTTTACCAAATGTAAAATCTTACACATCTTGACAACACTTATCCAGATAAGGAAATCATATATAGTATGGATGTCGGGCCTCATCTCCTCATCCCTTCCTCCTCACTGGGGACAACCAAGGTGAGCCTAGCTTCCCTGACAGGGCAAGGGAGGTGTGGCTCAGAACGCCGACACTATAGCCCAAGATGGAGACAGCTCGGACGAAGATGCCCTTCCCCGAGCATTCTGAAGCAAGAGCAACAACAGCTGAGATAGTACATCTGCAGGCCAAGCATATGCGATGAAGAGAGCGTGATTCTCCCTCACCTACTTAAACATGCCCACACCTGCAGAACTTGTTGCAGACAACACGTCTCTTTATCCTGCAACTTCGACTCGTCTTCTCTTTGTATTTCTGATCCTTGGACTGATATCTGACACCACAGACACCCTGGCTTCTTAGAACTCGGAACGTTTGACTGCACTTTACTCTTGCTCCTGAAAGAACTTCAAACTTTAGCCGGCTGCTACTTCTGCTAGCCCTGTGTGTGTGTGCATGTTTTTGCTCTTTAAGATCTGGCTGGCTTGGGACACGACAGTTGCATTGCACACTGCGGGTGGAGAGAGAAAATTAAAGAAGACCTGACAAATTCATTGTGGAGACAAAACCTATAACTCAGACTTTTTGGCTACTAAATGCAAAGAAACAGATCCCCTTTCCACCCCACCGCTTCAGGAGTGGAATATTAGCTCCAGCTTCTTGATTATGGAGGTTAACACTTCAACTGTGAGTGGTATTCTATAATACACAATGATTATTTCTGAAACTATGCTGACAGCAGCACAGTTTTCAGAAGGCAAGCAAATCCACTTAACTGGAACATTGTCTAGGGAAGTGCCACCTTCAGCAGTTATGAGGGCCTTTTATTATTTTAATAGAGTGAAAGCAAATAGCTTCTCTAATTCCTCTCTGATTTTCTTTGAAAACACGTACTCTTTCAATCCCAGATTTCCAGGAGGCTAGAACTGGATGTGGCAACAGTCCAATATGTGGACAATAGATCACTAATATGGCTAGTCATTCCAGGATAGGAAATGATTTAAAGTTGAGAGAAAGCACTTTCTGTCATGATGAAAAAGGACACAGGATGAGCCATATCTTCTTATAGCTCTACTGCTCCAGCTAATATGCATATTTGCCTATCCTCATTAAACTCATGTACTAAAAGTCAACTATTTCTCAGAAGCAAAATGTATGCTTTGGTCACAGAAGAGCTACAGGTTAGACACTCCTGCTCTAAAGAAAACAACCTGAACTAGGAAGATGGACATCGGGAAGATTCATGGACCCACCTATTCCAGTTTGTGCTCTTAGAAAACACTTTTCAGATGCTGTAAAAATACTGGAGTTGAACCAGAACCATACAGTGATTTGTCTTCTGACTTTTTTAAAAAATGTAACTAAATCAAACAAAAGCTCAATATTCCAAAACCAAACTTATCTTTCGTTACCTAAAATTGTAACAAGCAACGACCCTGAAAAGCCTGCTTAACAGGTGCCTTTCACTATTTACTTAGGAAGATGAGTAGTAATGAAATGAGTCCCTCTGGAGGCTGAGACCACCCAGAAAATGCCCTGTTGTTCACCACACTTCCAAGAGCAACTGGGCATAACAATTCAAAAGCTGGCCTCTCTGCACTGACAGGCTCAGATAAAAGAAAATAGCTCTTTCAGGCTGAGTTGAACTTTGGATCTGACTTTTAAAATCTAACTTTGGAAACTGTCCACAAACAAAATTGTAACCATCAAAATGCTCATAGTTTTAGGGCATTGTTTTGCAGAGGGATTAAAGGTCCATGTGGTACACATTTTGGGACTCCGTATCAAACCCCTGATGGTCTAGCTCCATCTGTTTTTGTTTTGCTTCCTGCCTTGATGGTTACTTGTTTGGATTGTTGTCCAACATGCAACAGTCTCCAGAGTTAACCTACAGTGGACCACTTTATGATAATTAGCTACCACTGGTCCAAGCCAAACAAGCCAATGGCCAAGGATGACAGTCAAACCATGGCATCCCCTGTCTCTGGCTCACAGCATGAGCAGTTAAGGCTGATATTTTTAGAAAAAGCAGTACCTGAAGCTGATGGCATACCTGACCCAATGCACTATCTATACAGGACCTTTCCTGAACTTACCACTTGATAACCCTGGATGAGTGGGTCCAGAATAGCCCAGGCCACTGATCTGGATTGCACGGAGGTATTGGTAGGATTGGTATCTTCTGCACTGATGTTGCTGATCCAGACTAATTCTTCTTGTGGCTGCAAAACTCACCCTCGGTGCTTTGGGGCCTGTGGGGAGTGCTTTTTAGTAGCATGCTATGGTGTACCATTGAAAAGCATCCCATGGTATCCCTGAACACTGGAGGTGGCCTTCTACATGCCTTCTGTGTTCCAGAGCAGGGCCCTGATCCCTCTTGTAGCACTGACTAAATGGTACTACAAAGATCCAGATTAAGGAGACTTTTTAACCCGGATCAGGCTCCATCAAATTCAGATGGAGCTATACCAGCAAGGGGTGGATACAGAGGCTATGGATCCTTAATCTAGTTAAAAGGTCTGTGCGGAAAAGGGTTCAAGATATGTTACACACCTACACCTAGATTATTGACATTGTGTCATTCTTGAGTAGGGTAAGCATCCACTGCTGCTGAACATTGCTTCAGAAACTTATTTGCTTCCTTGAGCAGCAACATGCAGATACAGGTGACAGAGCTGCATTTGAAGTCTGGATAATCTTCACAGTAGCTTTAAGCAGATGTTAAACTAGCCTAAGTCACAAGAGTACTGAGATCTCTTGTAAGCCAGAGAGCACAGCATGTCACTGAAGTACTGAAACTGTACTGACTTTGGATAACTCTTTTAGGAAGGACACATTATATTGTCCTCCAGGAAGATGCATTATATTCTACATCTGTAGCCATGTACTTCTCAGAATCCTGTGCTTCAAGAGTGTTGTACCAGCAAAGGCATGGCTAGGCCAAGGCACAAACACTTCTGCATTATGATATTGGACTGTACAACTGACATATTATTGGTATTCAGGCTGGCAGTACAGAATTATGTTAGTGAACTTGAGATTTCTATAAAGGCCATATATATACTTTTAGTCCAAAAATATACTTTTAAAATAAAAGCTATACTGGCAGGAAAAAAAAAAAGGATTGCAAAGTAGAGGTTTACAGGATGCAGGAACCTGGTGAAAAGCAGCATTTGCTAAGGATGGGCACACAGGAAACTATCTTTGGAAACACAACTGTGAATGAATTCTGTGAGGAAAACAAGGCTCTAAAGAATAAGAGTGATTTGGCAATGTAGACCAACTTTTGTCTGCAGTAATGCCTGGGGGAGACCTTCATCTTGATGCTACATAGATTTAGTGTGTTTTCCTTGATAAGATATTTTGTCTACAGTGAAACTAAGTCATCCTACCTGGTCTCCTTTGTCCTGGAGCCAAGAATACTCAGAGTCATGTAGTTTTGTTTCCTTCCTGCCATTCTCCTAGCCCCTTCTTTACCATTCACCAGAATGAAATTCCATCCTATGGGCTGAACAACCCTTGCTTAATTTTCCTTCCTCTCTTCCCATCTTAAATGTGGCCATGTACCTGTATGGGATTCCTGACTAACACCACCACATAGGCTGGACTTTGGGAACAGGGTCTCTACCCTGATTTAATGTGTATAAAAATAGGGAACCAGGAGCAATCCAGTATGCTTTTTTTTCCATTCGTCACCTCAGTGGTTCTTCTCCTGACATCTTCATCACTTCTCCAGGATCTCCACATGCTCATCACCTACCATTCCAGCCTGTCCTGAACCAAATTGCTGCCACTGAAGAAGCCTCCTGATTCAGCCTGCTAACTTTGCCATTTTTCTACCTATTCTTCCAGTGCTCCAAGCTGGAGGAGGTCAAGGTTGTGCCACTTTGCTGATTCAGGCTGAGAGAGCAGCTCTATAGGTCCACTATCTCAGAGTTCCACAAAACTCCATTTCTGTGGCTCCCTAACTTGGATCATATTCCATCTAAGGCAGTCAAAGAGAGGAAAAGTGGGGGGCATCGGGAAAAGTGAAGAAATTGTATCTACAATCTATGATCATCATTGGACTCTGAAAATAATTCAGACAGGACAGAAGGCTTCATCCTGGAGACTTTCTGTGGATTCATAGCAGCCATTGGTGCCTTTGTCTTTGCGAGAACCTTGCCAAACTGCAGATTCATTATCAGACTGTAGACCAATCTTGCTCAACTAGGTACCATTAATCAGCCCTGACCACTTAACTGGCACTGATCCAGTAACATATCAAGAGAACCAGGCTGAGAAGATCTAGTGATTTCATATCAAGTTGACTGTCTGACTCCGACTCCCCGTAAAGTTCATGTAAGAAATGTGCAACTGTACTTATTAAGTCCTCCTCAACTGCTGCAGTTTGGTGAGAGATAATGTCCCTTGAAATCACATTTTCAAGTAGGGATGTGCACAAATATTCTAAACACTTGAAATTCAAACAAATTTGATCGAATGTGGACATTGAATTCAAATAGGATGTCTACACATTCGTATTTAAACATTCAAACAGATACGTACGCATTACATAGATATCTGTGTGAATCTCATACATATCTGTATGCATTTGCGCTGATAGTATGGACAAAAAAGGGATGCATACAGGAATAAAACAGGATGCATATGAAATGCGTAGAGATACTATAACACATACGAATGCTTTCGACATATCTTCAAATACGAATGTTGTCGACATATCTTCAGATTCGAATCTAACATTTGAATGAATAGATTCAAATTGATTCAAATCAGATTTTGTTGCATTTGTATTATAAACATTCAAATCAAATTGAATGTTTGGATATTCAATTTGGATGTAAAAAAAAGAGTGTGGATAGAAGATAAAGGTTTTTTTCTGAGAGTATTAAACCCAATCTTACAATTCTCCAAGATCTCCATGTGCTCATCATGATATACTGAACACAACTAGTGTACGCAGGATTACAAGTCTAAGAAGTCTCTAGGAAGGATGTGTAGCCTACAGGCTGCCTCCTTGCCTCCCTTGTCACTATTCACTGCTGACTCTGAATTTCTACCATCAAGAATAGACACCTATATCATTTACGGTAGCAAACTCCAGAAATTGTGAATTTTGTGCATTTAATTCAAAAGAGATCACAGTGAAGAGGTGATGGGGGGTGTTCTGGGGGTGATCAACTTGATTTTACAAAAATACATGTCTTCTTTTTCAGAATATTACATTTCACAGAAAGGAATTCTAAACACTAATGTGTAAAAAGAAAATGCAGTGACTTTAAAAAAACCTTATTGATTCAAAATAGCCCTTGTATTACATGAACTACAATGAAAAGTAAAAGCAGTATAAAGCCAGTTCTGCCTGTAATATTGGTTTCCACTGAGTGGCACAAAGCAATACATGTTCTTGCAAATTTTGCATACCAGTTTCAGTGCTGGCATTTTGTGCCACAAAATAGATTTTCAGTAATTACAGCCAACCCTTTCATTGCAAGCTACACAGCTTATTTGATACATAGAACAATGTATCAATGTATCAACATTAAATGGAAGTAACCTTGTACAAAAAAATAATAATCATTTTTCTAATAGCATTGTAAATTATGTGAACTTTACACTAGCTTTGCTGTGGAAAACAAGGGCCATCTAGCCAGTCTGGTCTAGTGGTTAGGGAGCTGGTCTCTCATCTGAGAATACTGGACTTGATTCCACACTCCTCCTCAAAGCCAACTGGGTGACCTTGGGCTAGTCACAACTCTCTTCTGAGCTCCCACAGCCCCACCTACCTCACAGGGTGTTCTGTTGTGGGAAGGAGAACAGAAAGCTTTGTCAGCCGCTTTGAGTCCCCTTAAATGGGTGAGAAAAGCCGGGTAGAAAAGCCAGCCCTTCTATTTGCAGCACTATATTAATGTAACTTTTACAGGCTACAATGCAGCCTTGTACATTTTGGTTTACAAAACAAGTCTCAATGAATACGGTAGTGTTTACTCAGATATAAGAGTAGCTACAATAGCTGCCTGACTTGTAAGCAAGGTGCATAATCTCTCTCTCTTGGAAAAAGTAGAATGCCATATGGAATGCAGTCTGGATAATTGGGTAGAAGGTTCAATTTCAGATAGTGTAACCTGGGGTGCTTTTCCACTTAGCATTAGAGTACCCATTAAGGACCCATTAAGGGCCCTTAATGGGTACTCTAGTGCTAGTGGAAAAACACCCCTGATTTCCTTGCTGGAAATCCTCCTATGCAACTATAGTAGGTATAGAAATCCTGATAGATTCCATATGACTGCACTATTAAAAATGTTTATGATTTCAACATATTTAAGCAGGAATTGGGAATAAATAACAATCCAGATGTTAGACTTAAGTCTCATCTACTGATAACTAGGTTGGTGAAGAAGGATGATGAAATGTGCAGAACACCTAAACAGCAACAGATGCTAAGTGTCTTTCTACAACATACTATGAAATAAGCTAGCAAAAAGGGCTCCACGTCCCTACAGGTACCAGATTGTAGGCTAAAAAGCCAGTCCAGTGTGTTTACTAACACGCTACTCGGTATGGTTTCCTTTCTTCTACAGTTTTCCCTGTGCATCATTAGAAAACATAAGAGGAGCCCTGCTGGATCGGGCCATGGCCCTTCTAGTCCAGCATCCTGTCTCACACAGAGTGTGGTCCCACTTAAGATTTAATCCAGCTTCACTCCACTTTCAGAATGAGAGATCAGCAAAGTGACAAGTTGTTTTCTTTCAGTGTTGGGATAGATGACGTGAAAAGACAATTACTGGTCACTTTGCTGATGTGTTCTCTCACTCTGAAGGTGGGCTGGATTAAACCTGAGGTGTGGCCACAGTGGGCCAACAACTGCTTCTCTGGGCATCCTCAAGCAAAAGGCAAAGGGAAACCATCACCTGGGTACCTTTCCTTCTTTCCTAGGTAAGGTTTCCACCAACAAGTCCGGCTTGACTTTCCTCAGAACTTGAAACTGAATTGCTTCAGTTGCCTTCTTCCTACCGTTTGATCCAAGTTCTCCAAAGGATGGGTGAAAAAGAGCTGCAGGCCCAGCAGGGGAACCAGTTTGATCTACTGGTTAAGGAGCAGGACTCTTATCTGGGAATACTGGGTTTGATTCCGCAGTCCCCTATGGAAGCCAGCTGGGTGACCTTGGGCTAGTCACAGCTCTCTTCTGAGCTCTCACAGCCCCATGTACCTCACAGGGTGTTCTGATGTGGGGAGAACAGAAGCTTTGTCAGCTGCTTTGAGTGCCCTTAAATGGGTGAGAAAAGCAGGGTAGAAAAGCCAACTCTTCTTCCTACAGTTTGATCCAAATTCCCCAAGGGATTGTGCGGGGGAGGGGGGGAGAGCTACACGCCCAGCAGGGGACCCAGTATGGTCTAGTGGTTAAGGAGTGGGGCTCTTATCTGGGAATACTGGGTTTCACTCCGCACTCCCACTTGAAAGCCATCAGGGTGACCTTGGGCTAGTCACAGCTCTCTTTCTGATCTCTCAGAGACCCACTCACCTCACAGGGTGTTCTGTTGTGGGGAGAAAAACAGAAAGCTTTGTCAGCCGCTTTGAGTCCCCTTAAATGGGTGAGAAAAGCGGGGTAGAAAAGCCAACTCTCCTTCTTCCTCCACAAAGCCAGCTGGGTGACCTTGGGCGAGTCACAGCTCTCTTCTGAGCTCTCAGAGCCCCACTCACCTCACAGGGTGTTCTGTTGTGGGGAGAAGAACAGAAGGTTTGTCAGTTGCTTTGAGTCCCCTTAAATGGGTGAGAAAAGCGGGGTAGAAAAGCCAACTCTTCTTCTCTTGGCTGCGTTTCGCTCTCTTCCCTCCACCCGCAACCTGCACGGTGGGAAACAGAAGACGACTCTTGGTTTTCTAGACGGCGGTTAGTTTCTCCAAGACACCGCTCAGGGCTTCTCCTTCGAGGGCAGGAGAAGGAGCGTCAGCGGCGCTGTCGGGCCGTAGGGGGCTCTCGCTTTCCCTGCCCGGACAGAGCTCTCTTCCTCCTCCTCCTCCTCCTCCTCCTCCTGCAACCCCCAGCAGCAGATCGCCCAACACGGAGATGTAGATCTTGGCCATCTGCAGCGTCTCCGCCTTGGAGAGCTTGCGCTCGCCTCGCAACGCAGGCACGACGCTGCGCAGCCGGTCGAAGGCCACGTTGAGCACCAGCATCCGCCGCCTTTCGCGGGCGTTCGCGGCCAGGCGGCGTCGCCGTCGGATCCACGCGCCCTCCACGCCCAGAGGCTCGCCTTCGCGCCGGCGTCTCCTCCGCTCGTGGTGGCCGGGGAGGCGGGGAGGACCTAAGGCAAGAACCCCGGTCTGCTGCAGGCCGCCCGATCCGTGGCACGGTCGCCAATCCGGCCCCGTCGAGAGCACGACTGATGATGATGATGATGAGGGATGCGAAGGGCTTGTCCTCCTGCCTGATGATGATGATGATGAGGGATGCGAAGGGCTTGTCCTCCTGCCGCCGCGATCCGTCGCTCTCCCTCCGCCCTCCGCCTTGCGCCAAGCGACCGCGCAGCAGCCCTCGAAGGGGCCGCCCATTCCCCCAAGCGCCCGATTTCGGGGGCGTCGCCGCCGTCGGGACCGTGGTCGCTTCGCTTGGAACTTGGAAAACTTTCTGCCTTTCTGTAGACGTGTGGACGCGATCGCGCGCTCACTCCCCGACCCCGAACCGCTTCCTCGTCCCGGAGGGAGCCGCGACGTGCGGACGGCCGGTTAAAAAAAGCCGGGAAGCCGCTTTGTTTATAATGTGGCGCAGAGAGGGGACCGTCCGGGTGCGTCAAGATTCACGTGGGGGACGAACGCGCTGCGGGCGGGGGCCAAAAGGGGGCTCAGCAGCCCTCTCCCCGGGTTCACGGCTGAACCGTGACAAGTTCTGTCACTTCTCAAAGCAAACAAAAAAAGGAGGGCGAGGAGGAGGGAAGTCTGTTACAGGGATTCATTCAATTCGGATTAGTCTCTCTCCAGTGATCCTCTGAAGTGTGGCACCAGGAGTGGAAGAGGCGCTAATCCTCTCTTCTAAAATGTAATTAGATCAGACGCTCTCTCTCTTTTTTTCCAGATGGAAGGATCACATGCAATTTTGAGTTTGAAATTGGGTATCATCCATCCATCCATCCATCCATCCATTCATGGCCTCACTCAAGAATATAGGGGTGATCGAAATCTTGCAGCCGGTGACAGAAATCCCTGGGTTCTGAGAGACACCATGAGTTGTGCGGCCATGAGTTCAGGCAATGTTTGTGAACCCTTCAGGGTTTGTGCTTAATTATTCCAAACAGAGACTGTTTTGATTGAACTCTCTGAAATCCAAACTGCAGGGCATGATGAGCATCAATACATTCCCAGATTGCATTATTAGTATTATTTATTTCCACACAAGGATCCCACTCCAACTCCCAATGCATGCAGATACAGCATTCCACTTCAGGAACTGCTATAAGCTAGTCTTTGCCAAGTCTCTGCAGTACACTTTGTATTTAACTTTAATCTATTATTCTTTTCATTTTGTACAAATGACACATTTATTATCATTTAAACAAACAGGATTTTGTATTTTAATAACTTTTGAACGCCATGTAATAAAAGATGCTTCCAGATGCTAAAGCAATTGACTCTTGAAAGCAAGCAAACAAGACCCTAGTTACAACACTGAGAAGCTACTGACAGTTGGACTTCCACGGTCTAGAAGAGTAGGAATAGGAGGAGTTTTAAGAAGAGGACTGGTCCAACACCAGAAGAGATTAGAGGCTTCTGCTTGGGTCTCCAGGTTTTCACAAAAAAAGAGAGAATATAATTCCTGCTCCAGTTTGGTGGGCAGGTTTGGTGAGCCAGTTTGGTCAAGGAGCTGGACTCTTATCTGGGAATACTGGGTTTGATTCTGCGCTCCTCCATGAAACCAGCTGGTGACCTTGGGCTAGTCACATCTCTCCTCTGAGTTCTCACAGCCCCATCTACTTCACAGGGTTCCTGTTGTGGGGAGAAAAATAGAAAGCTTTGTTAGCCACTTTGAGTCTCCTTAAATGGGTGAGAAAAGCAGGATAGAAAAGCCAACTCTTCTTCCCTAAGATATGAACAACTATCTCAAGGGCATGTTTTATTGTTTTCCAAGAAACAAGGAAGGTAAGATCAGGAACAATCTTGCCTAAAAGCAGTCTAATAATCAGTTGGCAGCATGATATTGCCTGTTTCAAGCAAAAACTCTAGTATATACTGAAAGCTTTTACAATCAGGCATCCCAAATTATCAAAAAATAAGACTTTGAAAAAAATTGCCTAGCTTTTACTAACAAAGTGTTGTCAACAAAGTGAAATGCTATACCTTATTTGTTTCTTCTGATTAGTTTCATGGCATTCAGTTGGGAAGGAGGCAGATCTATTATTATTGTTTTTTATTATGGGATAAAAACAAGCAAGGACAAGGACAGACAAATAATAATCATAACAGTAGTTAGGAACTATTTAACCTTTGCTTTCCATCTTTTTCCTGATCTTTATTTGCCCAATGCGGTTAAGGACTGGGAATTTCAAGTTCCTCAGCTTTTTGGTGCCCGAGAGTGGGAGATGCTGGTTACAGACTTCCTGCCTCTGGGGCTTTACCATGGCCTGCAACCCAAGGGTGGGCTTTTTTCACGTTTGTAATGATCATACCCCTTTCATGTCACCTGCTGAGTGTTGCCTTCCTGCACAAAAGGGGTGTCACTCTAAAACTTCTTCTCCTTTTCCCCTTCTAGGCTTCTTAGAGCCATAAAAAAATAAGGACAAAATTGGAGCTTTTTAATGGCTTATTAAAAAACAAAGAAAAGAAAACAAGCAAAAGTAATAAAATACTGAGCATTGTGGTTCAAAAGAGTATCAGCATAAACATAAAAGCATCAATTAAAAAAATAAGAATCTCTCCATGCAAAGAACACGGGGCTCAAACTTACGTCCCAAAGTTCTCACCCTAAAGAGCATCATCAAGGCAATAAAAACATAGGGCAAAGCAACAGCATGGCTTTCTGGATCTTGATGGAAACAGATACCATATTTTTGGCTAACAAAAGGTGGCTGCTTATTCTAAACTAAACTGGTCAGGTGGCACAAAGTAACCAATGAGATTAGTCAAGACCCAGGCGTAACAATAAGTGAACTCAAAGTACATTGAAACATAGCAGTGATCCAACTGCCACCCATCTAGGATGACCCTGCAGGTCTTGCTATGAAGCAGGTTCACCAGTAATGCTAACTGAAGTCCTTTCACATTTGGAGTTGGATTCAGATTACTCTAAAGTAGTAGCTCTCCTTAAGTTGCCCTCCTAAAGCTAACCTTTTCCCAGAGAAAAACCTTCAGGAATAGAAGTTAACACAAAATGGTGTTAAGCTAGGGTGTTTCTGCACTGGGTGGTTAAACCGGTTTAACCACCCAGTTAACACCCATTTAGGACACTTACCTTAGAGGCTTCCACACTGGAGACCTTTTGGAGGCCCCTTCCAGGTGTCTGCTTCCACGTTTTGGTGAGCAAGATCCGTTTCTAAAACGGGTCTTGCTGCCGAAAAATGGATTAAATTGAAGACCTCAAAAATGAGGTTTTCAGTCTGTCCCTTCACCTGGATCCGTGTGGACACTACCACACATGGCCAGGCAAAGTGACAGATGTCCCAGTGGCTGCCATGTTGGGGAGAGCGGAAGCAGGACGGTTTGCCTCCTTCTGCCCTCCCCTGCTCGCTGCGTGCCACCGGAAACATGGTGACTGGCAGCTGCCTGCTGCAGTCCTGTGGCTCTGGTGGTGGCACGGGAATCTGGTGGACTTTTTGAAAGGGTGCTGTGGTGTCTGCACAGCACCCAGACAATCCGTCCTGGGGGTTCCCTCTTCCCCGCATGTGGGCCTCTTATTTGGGATGGAGCCTCAGGAGGATGGTTCACCGAAAAACAGATCTTCTTAGACCCATTTTTTGGTGGCCAATGCGAAAAGACCCCTAAACACAAAAAGGCATGAGTTAGGTTCACTATACTGAGCTAGACTGATGCTTCTGGTTCAATTTATGTCCTAGAAGCTGCTGGAATCTCTCCCATCTCTGTGTGGAAATACTGACAGTTGCAGCTGAGGCAGAGTTAAGGTGTGATATGTAACGTTAGCAGGCTGTCTGCTTATGAGAAGGTTTGAGATAAATAAACAAAAAGAAGGGCAGAAAGGTAGACCTTCCTCTCCACAACCAAAAATAAACCTAGAGGCATATCTGATTCAGAAAGACTTACAGCTATGGTCAAGTTGTATCTGACTTTTCCAATTTGGGGAGCCCCCCTTCCCTGAATTACTGTACCCCACTGTTTTGACCTGCCTGCTTGACTGAATAAAGCCCAGAGTAGTTAAATCATGAAAAGAAACAGCAAGGAGCCATATCCATTGATGGTGTTTTGGCTGCGTAATAACATTCCTGCCACAGACCTCCTTTAGAAAATAGTGGTCTAAGCCTGGAAAGATATGCACCATTTTTATGAATCCTGCAAAAGTGGAGGCTATTAAACTGCTTCAGTGCAGCTCTGCATACATAAATCAGTTGGATTAATCTGGGAGACTGCATCTGAAACATTCCAGTATGCGATTAGTCAGTTCTGCTCGTTTGTTTTGGTTTCCACAGAAGTAGCCATGTAAGGGTGCGTCTTCATGGCATAGTTATCTCGAATTCAAAACGTTTTGAGTTTGCGCAGTTCAGACGGCACTTCGGATTAACACGGTATTTCCGTGTTAAAGGACGTTATCCCGATTAGAAATAAATCCTGATCTCAACAGGTCTCACTCCGGATCGTGCGTCGATACGTGTTTCCTTTTTAACTGTGTGGACAGTATCGTTCCGGGATGAGATTCAGTGTTAAGGCTGTCCCGCCCCCCCAATCGCACTGTAACCAATGGCTGAACGTATTAGAAGCACGTCATGTTTAGGGTTTCCTTCATTGAAAAAATCCACCCTCAAACACCCACTATAAACCTCCAGTCCTTAAAGCTGAAACACTGTATCAATCTAAGCACTTCACACCTTAAAAACAATGTTGCAATTTTGCGCAATTTCAGACCTTTGAAGGTTCGGAACAGTCGCTTTCAGCCCCCTTAAGGGTGAGAAGGCTTGTCAGCCACTTAGTCCCTTGAAGGGTGAAAACAGAATGTCAACCGCTTTGAGCCCCCTCTAGGCTACTTTGCCTCTGCCTGTGGTCACACCTAAGGTTTAATCCAGTTTCAGTTCACTTTCAGAGTGAGAGAATACACCAGCAAACTGACAAGCTGGTTTTCTTTCAGGGTTAATAACTCAGAAAATCCACCTTTAGACTAGATAATGTGGAAAGAAAACTACTGGTCACTTTGCTGATGTGTTCTCTCACTCTGAAGGTGGAGTGAAGCTAGATTAAACCTTAGGTGTGACCACAAGCCAAGGTTTTAATCCAGCTTCGGTCCCTGTGAGGTGGGGGGGCGGAGTTCCCTCCCGGCCACGAGGGGAAGAGCAAGCGAGGAGCCCCCTTCGCCCTCTTGTCCACCCCTTGGCTCTCCTCCTCTGCGGGGCAAAGTGGCGGCAAAGCGGGGGAAAAGCGGCGGCGGAGCCCCAGGGAGAAGCCGCTAGCGCTGCAGCGCCGCAGCGCCTGGATGAATGGTTGGATGGTTGGATGGATGGATGGATGGATGGGTGGATGGGTGGATGGATGGATGGATGCTGCTGCTGCTGCTGCTGCTGCTGCTGCTGCTGCTGCTGCTGGGAAGGGGGAGGGTGGATTGGGCAGGGAATTCCCGGCGGATCATGACGCAAAGAGAAGGGAGGGTGGGATCCTGGCAGGGAAAACCAATCACAGGAGAGAGTGTGGGCAATGGGCAGGAGGACAATGCTGCCATGTGGACTCTGAGTATTGATCCCGCGTTAAGGCTGCCATCGGAACCGGATCAACTTGCAAGTCGTCTGGACAGCTTTGTTCCGTTTCTTTTATTTCGAATTCTTTAAACTGAAATAACACATGCCATGAAGACGCGCCCTTAAAGATTTAGCAGACTTCATTACACCACAGCCACAGACTAGAATCCATTTCGTCAGATGCATAGAGTATGATCCTGAGTTGGCAGAGACTCACCAAAATATAAAGGGGAAAAAATACAGGAAGATGAAGTTGAACAATAGAATATTTAAGTATATAAAATGTAATATAAAAGTTTAAATGTATGCAGAATGATCACAAGTTTCCGTAACCGGTGATTACATACTCATCTTTGAATTGGTAGTATCAGTAACGGAACAAGAAATCATTTTTGCTCTTCAGTCCCAAAGGAAGTGGTTTGGTTTTGATTGCAGTGTGCCCGGAAGTTTAATATTGCAGTTCCCTTTGAATCAAATGGCCACATCGAGTTATACAGTAGTCTGATGTGTTAACATGCTCAAGTGTTTGAATTGGGGACTCCCTCAGCTCATTTGGAAGCTGCTACATACCTTTGATTGCATCTGCCTTGTGAATAACTATAGAAGCAGACTTCATCAATCTGGTGGCCTCCGATTTTTCTGGACTGCAGCCCTATTCCTAGCTAGCTTGGCAAAGACTAGCTTACATCAGCTTCCGAAGTGGGATGCTGTATCTGCATGCAGTGAGGATTTGGATTGGGATCCTTGTGTGGAAATGGTGCCAGAGAGTGCTCCAAGAGGTCTCCCAACCATGCCACGCCATATGGCTGGCCTGCCTTATCTATGGATCTCTAACCCTTTCTTTTCAATAGGGATCAATAACTTATATAGCTCAGTTTTGCGCTGCATGATGGTCGTCAAGAACCTGGTTGAAAATCACCATTAGTTAGGAAAATCTTCAGCCTTTATTAGAAGTTAGTCTAGGGACTTCTCTTAAGCCAGTGGGAACTGCCTCTGTATTCATTCTGTGAAGACAAGTGGCTTACTGCATCTAACAGGGAAGAAGTTACAAACTTCACCATAGCTGTGGGCTGGGCTGAACCTGAGTTTTAATCCATCTTTGATCAGCCTTTAAAATGAGGTAGCATGATAGCAAAGTGATGAACCCTTTTCCTTCCATATTACTTATTTTTATTTATTTGCATTTTTATCCTGCCCTATACCTAAAGGTCTCAAGGCAGACCTTTTTTATCCCTAAAAAAGGATAAAATACACTAATCCTGAAAATTAATGAAAGGAACAGTACCATCAGTTCAACTGCAAGCCTTTTGTGCCAGCTCCTGCAGATTTTACCTCTGTTAAACTGTTTGCTTGTTTACATTTTTATCACATTCTACAGCCTGCAGTCCAAGGTTGGGTGACAATAAAAACAGAACAAAAATACTGTTAAAATCCAATTTAAAAAGCGCACAATGGAAACTAAAAAACAAAACAAAAGAGGATTTGAGAGAGCAAACCGGCTCTTCAGGCAAATCCTAAGGTAAAGGGTTGTAACTTTCTATACAAGACAGTTAGCAGGATGGGGTTCTGAAGGAGAATTTGTGAAGACCAGCTTGGCCAAATAAGGTCATGCCAAAAATCCTTTGACATAATGTGGTGACCACTTATCATTCCACAGAATCTGTTCTTGGTAGTGCTTCCTTTGCACAGTGAAGTGCTGAGAATGGTTCATTTCCAGGTCCATTATCAGCACTTTATTTCAAGGTAACACTTGAAAACTTCAGCACCAGAAGGGCTTGGCTGCACCTGAGTTTTACTCTACCTTTGATCTATCTTTAGAATCACCCCCACTCCCCAGCCTCAAAGCTTGCAACAACCTGGATGCACAGGGCATAGGAATGGCCCTTCTCTTCCCTCCTGCACTGCAGAAAGTTCTCTGGCCCAGCAGCGGACTCTTCCTGTGCCCATGCAGAAGACACCTTTGACTATAGCTGCATCTTCCTCTTGATCTGTCCTTTTAACAAACTCACCGGCCCCATGAAATACTTCTTTGGGAAAGAGTGCTCCTTCTGAAACATACTGAGAAGCAAGTAATGTGTCCTGTTTCACTTTGTTGACAAGACCACTTGGTTAGTAAAAACTAGGCAAATTATTTTTCAGAGTTGTCTTGTTTTTGGATAATTTCGGGTTGCCTGATCATAAAAGCTTTCAGTATATTATTGTGTTTTTGCTCGAAACTGGCAAGATCATGCTACCAATTGATCATTAGACTGCTTTTAGGCACAATTGTTTGTGAGCTTACCTTCCTTGTTTCTTGGGAAATGATAAAGATGTCCTTGAGAGAGTTATTCATGTCTTAGGGAGCAGGAATTATATTCTCTCTTTCTCTGCGAAAACCTGGAGACCCAAGCAGAGGTATCTTATCTTTTCTAGTATTGGACAAGTCCTTTTCTTAAAACTCCTTCTATTCCTACTCTTCCAGACAGGCTGCATCCAGACATATTTATACCACACAGTGGAATGAGCAGTCCTGATAGACACAATGATTAATGGATAATTGTGGTGTCGCATTATCCGATTGGGACTGTGCACTTACCCGAATGCTGGATAAAGGACACTCGCTGCACAGTATAAACAAAATCCTAAGTTTCCCTCCAGTGAGAAGAGTGAGAACAGGAAGGGCCAGCTCAAATTTGATTGGCTGCCTCCATCCACATGATGGTGTGCACCGACTCAGCTCTCGCAGCTCTGATGGGGAAGCTACAGAGCTGCCTTTCTAGTAGAGACATCTAGTCATCTGTTCTAACTAGGGTTTCCCTTTCCTGCCTTCAAGGGCCAATTGTTTAGCATTTGGAAGCATCTTTTAATGATGTTATTAAATGGGGTTCAAAGTTATTAAAATATAACTTCATATTTGTTACAATACTAAATGTTTAATTTATATAAAATGAAAAGCATCACAGATTCAAGTTAAATACAAAGTGTAGTGCAAAAGTACAGTTTTGCTTAGATCCCAGGACCTATCTCTTTCTTTGACAATGTGTTAGTGCAACTCTTAGGTGAAATTAATATTGATTAGATTATTTGTTCATATTTGTGGTTAGTTGGATCCATTTCAGCCTGGATTCCTGGTCTGATTTGAAACCAAAACATTTGCCACCTTGGAGAACTTTTGATGTTTTCAGCTAGAGATCCTGCAGTTGTAGAGAGATGATAAAATACAGTTATGTTATTTCTGTTAGCTCTGTGGAAATACCAGAAACCAGACAAAAGTATGGCCAAACTTTATTTACCTTCCAGATGAGGGGCCTCCATCTGAAGAGATTCCCTAAGAGCACTTATATATGTAGTTCATAGATTATTTATAGATCAGATTGTCTCAAATTGGTTATGTTTTTGAAGCAAGTGCAGTTTTCACTCAGGACCAGTAGCTGTTAGATAACACTTTCTTTCCTCCCAAAAAAGCTTTCTGTCATCCACAGCTATTTCAACAGTAACTGACTCTCATAATCACCACATTGCTTTGAATAAGCTGGTTTTTGGTGATAGTGTTTTTTAGCGGCTCTGTGTTTAACTTGAGAAACTGATTCCAGTAAATATCACTTGGCATTTATGACATTCCTCAAGTATTAGTTCTATACCTGATGTTCTCCAATGCCACTGAATGAAGCCCCCAAGGAGAATAGAGTCGGATATCTTCAATTTTCTTTTTTGTGTACCAAATAAAATTGGTGGAAGAGGTACTGATCAGCTGTCTAGAAGTAATAATGAGCAAGATAAGACATAAGACATTGAAATGAACTCCTGAGAAGAATGAAATTGTTGCTCAGTAGTCCATATCCCAGGAAAATGTGTGACAAGCTTTGGAGATTGGTTATATTTTTCCTTAACCAGCCTTCCCCAACCTGGTACTCTCCTATACATTTGAAACTGAATTCCTATTGCCAATGGCCAAGAATGATGAGAGGTGTAGCTGAAAATATTTGGAGAACACCATGACTGCATTCACACTTAAGTTTTAATCCAGCTTCACTTCAGTCCACTTTGGGAGTCAAATAATCCATCGTCAAAGTGACAAGCTGTTTTCCTTTAGTATTATTTAGCTCAGAACATCCACTTTGGGGTAATATAATATGGAAAGACAATGGCTAGTCACTTGGGTGATGTGTTCCCTCATTCTGCAGGTAGACTAAAACTGGACTAAAGCTTGGGTGTGAATGCAATTTAGGTATATTTTATTTTTACATTTCTGCTCTCCTTTTCTTCTGAATAGTTTGTGGTGGCAAATGTTATTCTCTCTCCCTCTATTTTATTCCCATAAACATCTCGCAAGGCAGGTTAGGCTATGCATTAAGAACTGGTCCATGGGGCTTTCTGCACTTGGCCTTATTATGGAATATATCTCAGGGTATAGCCATCTGCTGACTACAAGCTAATGCAGACTATGCAGGGCTTACATGGGGCCTTCCATAGTCTGCACTACCATGCAGATAGCAGGTCCCTATTGTGAGAAATATTTCAGAATAAGTCCAAGTGCAGAAAGACCCCATATTTAACCCAGGGAGGTTCCTTGCTGAATGGGGATTTGAACCTTTGTCTCTTAGTCTGATGCTCTAGTCTAGTCCCATGCTGGCATGTGATAAATTCTCGGAAATATTAAAAGGTCCTCTATGAATTCCTTGTGACTGCATGCGAGGGCAGGCTCTACCTGGGATCTGTCATTGTCTGCACTGTCACGCAGATGGCAGGGACCTGTTGTGGGATATAATTCAGAATATGGCCAGTGCAGAAAGGATCTTTGTCAGCTCAGTTCAAAGTGCCTATGGCCACATTAAAAACCCTATGTAAGCCTTCAGTATCTAATTATCCTCTAAGGGCACATTCCCACTTAGTCCCTTTTTGAATTATTCTGGTCCAGGAACGTCAGGTTGCGGGAACAGCGCTGAGCGTGCATTTTGGCATTCCCATTTCGGACCCGGTGGCGGCAATGACAAGCCCAGCCTGGGCAGCGGCAGGAGCAGAAGCGGCACTTCCAAAGTCCTTTCCAAGGAGATCCCACTGTCTGAATGTGGTGGCGGCAATGATGAGCCCAGCCTGGGCAGTGGCAGGAGCAGGAGCAGGAGCTGGAGCGGGTTAGGGTTACAGGTCCACTGATCGGCTTGTGTGGCCATGCACAAGCAGATCAAGTTTGATCTGGGAAACGCCCCCCCCCCCCCCGCACAACTGCCGCTGTATTCAGGCAGCAGGATCACCTTGAAAAGGAACTTAGAAGTGCTGCTCCTGCTCCTGCTCCTGCCTCTGCCCCCGGGGCAGCCCCCCTCACACCAAACATTCCACCCCTGCCACCGCCGATGTTGCCTGGGTGCCCCCCTCTCATGGTCTCACACCAAACATTATTCTGCCCCATTACCCCCCCCCCAAAGGCTGATCATGAAGGCAGCTTGGTTTAAAGGTGAAAACTGGGGGGAAAAACCCACATTTCCCATGAGTGAATGCTTTATCTCAGAAGGCTTTAATTCGAAACAGCAGGAAAAGTCTTGTTCCAACAGGGTTTCCCCCCCCCCTTGGATTTCTGCAGGCTGGTGCTCAGAAAAGCCAGGGAAAAGGAAGTGGAATGGGATTGGGGCTTGCCCGATTCAGATTACTGTCCAATTTAATGGGGACGCTGGTTCCTGAGTTTGAATCCAGTCTGAATTTTGTGTCTTTGGGAACGCAGCCTAAGATAATCTTCTGGGTTGATAGGAGACCCTCACTCCTGCGCCTTTAAATAAGGGAGGGGATCTTAGCAGACATTGCCTTTAGATGGACAACACCTGCTGTGTACCTGCATGTTGACACCTGTCCTCATCTGGATACAAACTGAATTGAAATGGTACCTAAGCTAGGGATGGCATATGAAAAAGAAGACAGGGTTCCAGTTCCTTTAATAGTTGAATAGAAGAGCAAGATTCAGGAGGGGAGGTTGTCATGCCAGCAATATCTGTTGAAATGTCCTCTTCCTTGTGATTATTACAGGAACTGGAATCCTGTCCTCTTTCTCATATGGTAACCCTAACATTGCTAAATGCAACATATAAAAATGCAAGAATAAAGTGTAATGAAAAATATACATAGGATTACCATATAGAAAAGAGGACAAGGCTCCTGCTCCTTTAACAGCTGTAACTGTGGGCCACACCTGCTATTTCCTCCCCATTCTGCACAGCTATTAAATGGGCAGAAGCCTTGTTCTCCTTTCTATATGCTAAGCCTAATCATATACACATTAAGACTTCTTTGCTCCTGCCTCCGATCAGGGATATACTAACAGTTCTTTAAATGCTAATGCGAGTGCTACCTGTATTTACAAAATAATTTATTTGCAAAGGCTTTACAAAGGATTTATTCAAAAGCAGAAAAGCAAAAAATAAAGTTAACACATGCTGTCCTGCATGAGGGCAAAGACCTTCGAATTACCCAGAGAAAATAAAGAAGGACACATTGTCTCCTAGATGAGTTTTTACTTCGAATGTCGGCTCATTTGCTCTTCTCCACACTTGCATGTCTTCACCAGCACAAACAAATCAAAGAAACCTTGCTATTTATGCTGATATGTTTCACCTGAGGGGGGTTGGTGGGTGAGATGGAAATGAGACCAAACACAAAGCATTACAGAGTTGCCGTACTTTTCACAGTTGCACAAACATTCGTGGGAGCAGTAAGCATTGTATGGGGAAAGAAGAGTTTAACTTGCTATAATTCTTCAGAAAGGTAAGGAGAAACTGTTTCTTTCTGATATTTGTTTAGAGTGGATAGATCCCTTAACAGTTATCTCTTTGGCTTACCTATGAAAGGTGCAGGTGACCTGTTCACTTTTGTACCTGAACACCTTCGGTTTTGTTGCTTGTTGCGGTCTTATCAAATGAACTCATCCTGGAACCATGTAGAATTGCAAGGAATTCAGAGGTTGAGTTAAGATACTTGACAATTACGAAAAGGAATTCCAGTGCACAGAATGGCTGCATTTCTAAGGCAACCTCTGTGGTCAGTCAATGATTACCCTTTGACTCTCTGTTTGTTGGATACCACTGAGTTGTGCTTGATTCCTATTTGACTGCATGAGCCCTTTAATGTAGTTTTCTTGACAGAGGTACAAAAGTGTAGTTTCCATCGGTTACTTCTGGGGAAAGCCTGGGGATTGAACCAGCAACTCTGTTTTCAAAGCTGCTTCCATGGTCATTGAGATGCAATTCCTCCCCTTGACCCTCTCTACTCCTCAAAAACAAGAAGCCTTGCCTGGTGTAGCTAGGGCACCTATCAAAGAAGGCAAGGTGGCCCTTCCATTTGATAGAAAGATGTGCAGAGTGCAAGAACAGATGATGATTTCTACTTCTATCCTGCCCTATACCTAAAGTCTCAGGGCAAGCAATAACATTTAAAATCAACATATTAAAACAATAAGTTATATATTAAAACAACAGGGTCTGCAAGTGGGAAGAGAAAGTGTATTCCCATTTAACCGAAGGCCAGGGCAGAGAGGCACGTCTTCATTGTCTTCCTAAATGTGTACAGTGAAGGTGATAGATGCACCTCAAGGGTGAGACTATTCCACAGCCCAGGGGCCATCACTGAGAAGGCCCTCTCTCGGGTGTCCACCCTCTTTGCTGCTGAGGGTTGTGGTACAACCAGGAGGGCCTCCCCTCCAGGTCTTAAGGCACGGGCAGGTCGATATGGGAATAGACGTTCCTTCAGATATTTATAAAAATAGATAGATATAACAATAAAATTAATATTAACAATAATAATGATAAGTACAAGGCCCTGTATCCAGCAACTGCTCCAAATTCCTTACCCCCACCCATGCCTCGTAGACCCCTAACAAAAAGCCAGGTTCACTGGGACCACTGGGTCAAGAGAGATTTCCTGAAAGAAATAAAAGTGATGGTCAGAGAATAGAGCAATAGGGCAGTAGGGAATTGGTTACCAGGAGAAACTATAATCGATATAAAATGTATTGCATTGTGTTACTTAACTGCTCTTTATCCGACAATTAAAAAAAGGGGGAAATAATAGCTATGATCCTTCCCCTTCAAGGCCAGGACAGGTTTCCTTTCCAAGATGCATCAGGGGAAAGGCAACGCGGAGGAGGCCCTTACAGTGGAGAAGCAGAAGGCATAGAAAGAGTCAAAGATGCCTGTCTGATTATTTAGTGCACTGGACCCGCCTTTTCCAGTGCTCTGAATATCAAAGATGGGGAATCCCATGGTTGCCACAAAAGCTCATCCATTTCAGGCCCTCTTAAGCTGGAATGGTAGAATTGAGGTAGGTGGGTGGGGGCTTGTACAAGGATCTGAAGAAGAGGGCCTTCTTGGAGTTCCTTCTCTTACAGAGGTACCAGGCATGGGGACATGCCAGAGGGCCTTTCTGTGGTGGCCCCTAGACTCTGGAACAGCCTCCCTCTTAAGGTTCGCCAGGCGTCTATGCTAGATAGGTTTTCACCAGGCGCTGAAAACTATCTTTTCAACCAGGCTTTTTCCATTTAAATCACTTCTTCAGGGTGCTGTCCTGCTAGGGAGGGGGTTATATTTTTAATTATGTTTTAATATTTGATATGTTTTACTCTTAATGTAACCCGCCTTGGGACCCTGTGGTGAAGGGCAGGATACAAATTCCTTGCATGCGTGCATGTATGCATGCAAGCACACCAACCAGATCTTTTCTTTGTCCTTTGCCCCCATTATAGTTCTTGACTCTTTTTGATGTCTGTTTTTCATCTTATAAGTAAAGGTGTGTATGTGTGCATGGAGATTCAGGTTTGTGTTCACAATTGCAGAAATACATAAAAGGCCAGAGATAAGCAGGCGGGAGGAGGACACTCATGTGTTTTGTTTCCACTTCGTTACATCTCTCTCTCTCTCTCCCCCCCTCCCCCAAATCTGTTTAAGAGTACAGTGTACTACAGTTCTCTAGAAAACTGACTTCCCTGCGGGAAACTTGCATTAATGAAAGGTCATTCCAGGACCCAATTCCATATTAGCCACTTTGAAAAGGGTTTCTCTCCCTTGGATCACTTTCAAACGTCTATTAAAAATTAACAGCTCAGCAGGATAAAGTGCCTGCAAACTTGCTCCTCTTCACCCATTAGCAAAAGCATTTGAAGTAAAATGCACAGCATTTGGCAGTATTCATGGAGGGGGCCGAGGTGGGGAACTCTGCAACTCTTCATAAATCTAGTATGTTTTCCTTTATTTATAGTTTTTATTTATTTATTTTCGTGCAGTGAGTTTTCTGTACATTGAAATATAAGAATAGCTATGCTGCCGGTTTTGCCATTAGGGCAGACTTGGGGCATCTATCCAGAGAGCCCAACTTTTTCGAATATGCAGGAGGGAGCCCCCTGTGGGCAAACCTGGCTTACTACAATTTGTCTCCTATCAGATGGAGAAAAATGGGGTATAAAAGCCAACACTTCTTCTTATAGAACAAGTGAAGCAATATATATTGCTGGAGGGCCATCTGCATTGAAGTTTTAATCCAGTTTCAGTCCACCGTCAGACTGAGAGAACAGAACAGCATAATAACGTAAGAAGAGCCCTGCTGGATCAGGCCACAGCCCATCTAGTCCAGCATCCTGTCCCATACAATGGCCTACCAATTGCTTCTGGGCATCCCAGGCAAGTGGCCATAAAGAAACGCTGCCTGTCTCCGAAGCCTGGAGTGCGTTTTAGTACCCATTGATACATCTGTTGTCCATGAATTTATCCAAACCTGTCTTAAAGCCATATAGGCTGGTTGCTGTTACCACCTCTTCTGGCAGCACATTCCGTACTCTGGTTGAAGAAATACTTCCCCTTGCCTGATCTGGATGCATCAAAACTGCTAAAATCATAAATAACAATTATTTAAAAAACACAATTAAAATCAGGGATGCAAACAGGCATTCACTTTGGAAAGGCCTGTACTTTCAACCAGCATCTAAAAACCATATAAATATCAGAGGGGAGACTGTGGATACGATCAGAGAAGCTCCAATTGATGGATTTTCTGAGTTTGGCTGCCTCCAGACAGGGTATAAAACCCAGGAATAAAACCTACACATGGCAATCCCAACATAGGGTGTGTCCAAACTTAGGAAAACTGCACATTGATGCCACTCCTGTGTAGTGGTGGTGCATTATGCCGCAGCTACTTCAAATTTACTTACTGTGGAACGATCAACACTTGCACAGCAGTTTCAGGTAAATTTGAATGTTCCTGCCAGTCTGGATAGGACGGTGAGAACAGCGAACAAGACCTGAGCCTGCAGCTCGTCTCCCATTGGCTACCCCATCCCATGTGACGAGCGTCTCACCGTGCATGCTGATGAAGAAGCTGTGGGGAGGCCGCTCGAATCTGGACAGCGTGTTGTGGCTTTGCAGCAAGTAAACTGCACATTTTCTTATAACAGCAGATTTTGTTTCACTAATCTGGATACAACTGTAGTCCTGGGATATCAGGGCAATATCTTGCAGTATTGCTATAGTGAAAAGAAAGTTTCTCCGTCTTTTTTTTTCTGAAATAGCCATACTGACTTACCTTTCTGGATGTTGCTTCCGGGAGCTGCTCTCTGGAACATGGCCGCCACACATGTGGTGGACCTCAGAATGACAGCTGTGCATGCACATGGATGGCCATAGTACATGTTTGGGTATTTTGGAGATCAAAATACCTGGATGTATTAGGCATGTAGATGGCAGAAGCATGGCATCCAGTGAGGTAAACCCGTTCACTTGATCTCCACTTTTTCCCAGCGGTTTATTCTCGAATATTGCTTAATAGTGGGCATTTTGGCCACTCTCTGGAAGCAGCATTAGATAATGCAAACAACAACAATCACAACCCGAAACAGCTTGTCAAGTTAAATTTGTGTTTTCAGTATGTATCATCAGATTGACAAAGTCTTGTTTTGTAAACTTTCACAAGAAAACAGTGAGCCAGTTTGGTCTAGTGGTTAGGGAGCCGGACTCTTATCTGGGAATACTGGGTTTGTCAGCCACTTTGAGTCCCCTTAAATGGGTGAGAAAAGCGGGGTAGAAAAGGCAACTCTTCTTCTTCTTAACTGGCCAGCTGGGTAACCTTGGGCTAGTCACAGCTCTCTTCTGAGCTCTCAAAGCCCCACCTACCTCACAGGGTGTTCTGTTGTGGGAGAAGAATAGAAAAGCTTTGTCAGCCGCTTTGAGTCCCCTTAAATGGGTGAGAAAATCGGGGTAGAAAAGGCAACTCTTCTTCTTCTTCCTCTTCCTCTTCCTCTCTCACACTGAAGCTGAATTTAAACGTAAATATAGATGGGTCCAAAGTTGGTTTCAACCTAACTCTATACTTGCTTACCATATAAAAGGTCATTTTGTCCAGTACTTTTACAGTAGTTATCTATATATCTCTATGAGCTCACAGAAAGGATATTGTGAGGATTTCCTCCCTGTTGCCACCTTTGACTGTGGTGGCTGCTGGGCCTTCTAGCTTACTTTGTCAAGCCTTGGTTCTATTGGTACAGCAAGATAAGGGGTGGTAGGTTAATGCCTGTCTCTACTACAGAGAGCCCTCCAAGGTCAGAGCAGAGGAAAGAAGAGACGATAGTGAGAGGAGCTGAACCTGGAAGGGAGCAGTGATTGCTGCTGAAGTACACAAATCTTGTACCTGCAATTATGTAGCATAGTTTCTTATCAACAAACAAAGGTGTTGCTTCAGTGCAAAGATTTTCTCGTCTTTGCCTTGTTTAACTGGGGTTCCAGCATGGTGATCTTGCCAAATATGCAGATAATTATAGCCCTTTGGCTTCCTGTGGTTGTGTGGTGTTCCCTGGTATCCTGTCTTGGCACAGGTGTTCCATATTTGTTTCCATGGTTCATAGCTGTTGATAGTTCAGCTACCTATGAATTTATATTGAAAAACAAAAAGCTAAACTCCTAACACATTGAACCTGTTTATCCTGTTTGTTGAGATATGTTGTCTTAGATTCTAGGTTAGATTGTGTGCACATTTTCATGTGCAAGTTCCCTCCCTCCCAGTGCTGTGGTGGACAAAAGTAAAACCATTTGAACTAAGCCAGCCCTTTTATGGAGTCACAATCTATGCTCTATTTGATCAGAACATTGAATGAACAAGGAGGGACAGTAATCTCCCCTTAGCAGGCAAGATCTGCCGTTGCATAACTTCATGTAGTACTACTAACCATAATGATCATAATAATGTTCAGTGACTGCTTGAAAAAGTTAAGGTGATGGAACAAAACTAGAACAATAACACATTTGCTTAGAGACTATATAATAAAAGTATTCAGATCTCCCATACCCAGATTATAGGAAGGATTGGACATAAGGCAGCCATTATATATATTTATATTGAGGGAGAGTATTTGGTCAATACTTAACATATTATATCAAATAAATTGTGGTTAAAGGTCCTTTTTCCAGGCTCAGTTATTGCAATTTGCTCTTAATCTGCACATTAACTCATACAAATGTTTTTATGTGAGTCTTAGCTGCCCGCTGCCATCTACTGATATAGCAGGATTTGTAGAGGGCTGTTTGCTCATCCAAGCTCTGGTTCTCTTTTCAAAGATCTAATCAGAGGGAAGATGTTGAAGGGAAAAGAGAGGTGCAACAGGCAGTTAAGGTGAATTAAGTTTGTGATGACCTAGCCTTACTTCTTACAGGGCCTGGAGTCTGAATGGTTACTTCTGGATAGGTGGACTTTGAGAATGAATTAGTAGCGTTCTGAGGAGAAATTTTAGACTTTGTGTAACAAGAGTTACAAAGAATTTCAGCATGAAACTCTATAGATTTTCTTCCCCTGTAGACCAAGAACAGAAAATCTGTGGTTCTTGGATAAATTTTAGCTTCTGTTGATCATGCGGACTGGAATTTGTGTCTGCACTTTTGATATTCGGAATATTGAGCCAATCAACAGATCAGTGCTTAAATATAAGGATGTGCCAAATTTGATTTGCTTTCACAAATTTGATCAAATATTTTGCATTTAGACATTCACATTAAAAAACCCCAGTGTTTCAAATATCCAAAGCTTCAATTGAAATGAACCAGTCTCCTTTGTGAAAACAAATGATTTGATCAAAATCTCATTTTTCACTGTGGTTTTTGGTCATGAAAAGGACTTTTTCAGTGGAAAAAAATTGTCTTTTTATTTGGGAAAAGTATAAAAACTCATGTGAAAATCCAGTCAACAATGAAACGAACTATCAGATCTTTGCTTCAACAGTGAAACAAGCATGACATTTTTGTGCATATTAATAGTTAAATCTTATATCTTCTTTCTGTGGAGGATAGGCTATAAACAGTGCTAATAAAATACATAAATACATCCAGCATATAAACATGCATGAACAATTTGTTCAGTAGGCAATCCAAAAAGAAAAGAAAAGGTGCAGTATTAATCTTCAAAAAGCCTCCTGCTTTCATTTGATCTGAAATGTGTCACATTGCAGTTTCCAAGGCAAATGCAGCAGCAGTTTTATGGCAGGCTTCAAAAGAACAGACATTTCTGAAGAGTTCTCCAACAGTGATGGGAAATACTTCCCTAAGAAAAGCTTTGCTGTTTGTTTTTGCGGCATGGAGTGTGCAGTGGAGACGATCCAGACAGTTTTGAAAGATAGCCATAGAGTTTGAAATAAAGCACAGCAGGTCGAAAAATTCAGCAGGACCTTGGAACAATATTAATATCCAGTGTGTGAACCAAGGATGAGAACTTCTTTTTTAAAAAGCTCTTTCAATGCCATCTTTTCATCAGTGAAGTGTTGTGACACCAACTAGCTTTTCAGGAGTGACCTTTCAAATGATATTTTCTATGCATTGGGAGCTGCTGTGATGTTATGTTTTTCATTGTTATAACACTTCAACATAACACCAGATAATGGTTCCATTTCTCCCTCTTGTTCCATGCACTTAACTTAGCACTTGAGCAGTGAAACTAGAAGCTGTAATTTTCTTTCTTTCTACTGCATCTTAGATATTTAGTAGGATTTTTAAAGCTTCGAAATTATTTTTAAAAGATGCACATAATTCTGCCCCAATAGTATCATTCCTCTCACATGATTATTGTTGCAATATGGGAAGAACAAAGTGAATTTTTGTGTCCCATTCCATTCTGTGCATCATTTTGCGTTGGGAGCTACGTGCAGCGTCATGAATAGGCAGCTTCATGAATAAGCAGCTCCACAGGCAAAGTACTCTGTCGCCCCATTCCCACCTGGGCTTTATTGAGCTTTGAAAACGTTTTGAATTTTGTTTGTCTGCATTACAGAATGGCTTCCCGTGCTTTCCGAGGAGCAAATAGCCAAAAACTGCATTTAAAAAACCCTTTAAAAAAAGCTCTTGCTCTCATTTTTGCTGCTAACACACTTTATTGTTTCCCTTTGGAAATCGTACAGCAGTATTAGGGGGAGATCACACCTTTTGGGTACCCCCCCCCATAGTCTTCTGCCCAATGTCTGTTGCTGTTGTGGGTGCATCATGAAACAGGTGGGGTTTCACCTGGTAGGGTAGCCCTTCTTAGGGTTTTCTCTTTAGCCCTCTGCAAGGTTTTTAAAAAGTTTTTAAAAGCCTCCTATTCCCCTCTTTCCCTTGGCAGGGCACTTCACACTGGATAAAAAGTTTCATTTCCACCCACTTTGCTTATTCCCCCCGCCCTCGATTTACTGCAGGCACAGGCGGAGAGAGGAGCTGATCCACACTCCTTCCCTCTCTCATTCCTAACTCCACACAACTTCCTAGGCCATGATCCGTGGCAGGTGTGGGTAGTTGTTTTGCTTCATCTTTTTGGATGGCTTTCTGAAACAAGATGTCTTGAGAATAGGTTAAGAAGGTTGCAAAAGGGGATGTCGGGGGGGCAGGAGAGGGCTCTGATCTGGCTGCGCTAAAGGGGGAAAGCTTTAGGTGGGGGAGGCAAAGGACTTCCCGTGAGCAACACACCCTCTGGCCACATTCCCATTATAAGCTTATTTCAATTTCAAAACGTTTTCAGTCCTCGCAGTTCCCACGTCAGGTTGGCTTAACACGCTTTCCGTGGGTTAAATCGCCCCAAAGCATTGTAAATGTTAATCCTCATTTCAAGAAGTCTCACTCCGGTTCGTGCGCTTGAAACGTTTTACATTTTTTACTGTCAGACAGCAATGGGCTGGAAAAACATGCTACTCTCTTAAAATGGTACTCTGACAATTCTGATAATCCTGCTAAAATTTACTATGCCATCCCAGCCTCTGCTCATCCTAAATTAGGAAAACATTATACCCTGTACTGTCAAGGATTGCTGGTTGCTTTCCCCATCACTTCCAGTGCTGCTGGAATCTATACTCACAGGACATTTGGATAATTTTATAATAATATGAGCCATTTATGTCAAGGTTGCTCTTAATTATATTAGTGAATCTTCTGATTTCATTAGTAGACTAGGATAAAAGGATTCTTGCCTTGAGTGTTTCTCCATTTACTTTTAAGCTGATCCGTAAAGGAGTCCAGCAGCCTCCCATCTAGAAGGTGGTGGTGGTGGTGGTGGAGGTTTTTTTACCCCACTTTCTCACTCATTTCAAAGGACTGTAAGGGACTGACAAAGCTTTCTGTTCTCCCCACAACAAAACACCCTGTGAGGTGGGTGGGGCTGTGAGAGTTCAGAAGAGCTGTGACTAGCCCAAGGTCACCCAACTGGCTTTGTGGAGGAGCGTGGAATCAAACGAAACTAGGCTGCAACATCTAGGCCTCTTCAGTCTGGAGAGACAGTGTTTAAGAGGTGACCTGATTGAAGTATATAAAATTATGCATGATATAAAAAGGGTGGATAGAGAAAATTTCTTTTCTCTATCACACAACACTAGAGAAGGGGGCACTCTATGAAGCTGATGGGTAGGAGAGTCAGATCCAACAAGGGGAAGTATTTCTTCACCCAGAGGGTCATCGGTTTATGGAATTGCTGCCGGAAGAGGTGGTAACAGCTACCAGTCTGGATGGCTTTTAGGTAGGGTTAGACAAATTTCTGGACAACAGATGTATTAATGGCTACTAGAATGAATGCTTAGGTACATCTTTCAGGCTGAGTGGGAGAAAGCAGGACACTTCTAAGACCATTTGCTGAGATTCGAGAGCAGGAAAAGGTTTGTCCTTGTCTCTGCTTGAGATGCCCATGAGCATTTGGTGGGCCACCGTGTGTGATGGGATGCTGGACTAGATGGGCTGTGGTCTGATCCAGCAGGGGTTCTCTTATGTCCTAAACCCAGTATTCCCTAACCACTAGACCACTTTCCCAGGCAGGGCAGCTGTTATACTATAATCTTATATTACTATCAGTTTAAATACTTCTTTTATCATTTCCATGGATCAGGTCTTTCCAATGTATTCCTAATGTATTTCTTGCCTGTTCATCCATATATTTTAATCTTTGGTTCCTATAATAATCAAATCTAAACCGGTTAATTACATAATTCTACCAGTTCTGAAGATTCCACTTAGTCTCAGCTTTCCAACCTTGAACTATCACAGAATTTATTTTTATTTATCTACTTATTTACATTTCTATCTGACCCCATACCCGAAGATCTCTGGGAGGGTAAGAACAGATTAAAAACAAGATGCACATTAAAAACACTTCTAAAAATTCAACAGGTTTAAAACAGTACACTCCATATTGCATTAACAATGACTGTAGCTGGGGGGCTGGGGTGGGGAGAATATAATCAGTCAGGCAATGGCTAGGACAAAGATGTGTGCTGCCATTAGAAGTGGATTCAACATATATTCCTTTTTTTTCTTCCACTTGCCGGCCCTTATATAGTAATAATATACAAAGTTCTGGAAATAGATTTATCTTCAGATTCATTATCGCATTTATCTGATCAATTCTTATTTTCCAAAATTTAATTACAAGCAGATTCTGTTTAGAATAATAAGCCCTGTTAGATACCACCAAATTGTAACCAAAACCTTGCTTGATTGCATGCCCACATCCATGGGAACCCCTGTGCAATGTTCTTGGCAGAGATAAAAGTGGTTGCGATGACCTATTCTTAGGGAGAGACTGGGGGTCAAAGCAACAACCTTCTGCTTTCCAGGACATTTGCTCTACCACTGAGCTACAGACAATCTTAATAAAGCCTGTAGCAGCAATACTGTAGGCCCAGTTCTAATCTGGTTTTGGAACTTTTATTATACTAAACGTTAGCATATGCTCTTCTTCCATCCTGATGATATTCTCCAGCATGAACCTTCTGTCCTCTTAGTAACTGGATCAAAAGCAAATTTTGCCACTGCTTCCCCCCCAAAATGTAGTTGTGAATCATTCAGCTGTGTGTTCTAGCTGGCCAGAGATTCCTTCCAACTCCTTGCAGTTTTGAGATGGAGAATTTGTATTGAACACTTCAGTACATAAGATTCTTTGGCCCTTTGCATCCATCCCCTTTGTATTGAATGAGGTTTTTCTATAAATCCTTAAGATTCCAGAACTGTTGTCCTTTTTGTATGCCTAAGAGGCTTCTCCATAAATTTATGTTCCAGCCTGCCTTAACTCTTGGAGGCCTACAGAAGCCAATCTCTTACCACACTACTTAAATTCCACCTTCCTTTGTTTGCTTCTCCTAGCCATATTATTGTTTTCTTAAGTACAAGTGCAGTGTAACAAGAGAAATGCTGTCTGCTTTTGGCAGCTGCTCAACACCATTCTAAGAAACCGTTGGTGAAGCTCATCCTTTTTTGTAAGGGTAGACGGACATAGTTTAATTGAACTCCTCATCTTTCCTGGAATGTGTCAAGTGCACTTTCAATAAGCAAAGGCTATTTACAAGCTGTTTCTTCAGTTTTTGATGGACCCAACACCAAATCGTTTTAGTTCCCTCAGAAGCCCCAGACTCAGATATATTGAACAAGTCATTCATAGTAGAGCTCAGGAGACTCCACTTTTCCCTTCAATCTTGCAGATGGGTAATTATTTATGTCTTGCTTCTTAAACCCATCCAATTTCCCTTTCCAAATGATCTCTTCCTTTTAATTGCATTTGAGTATTTCCCACTGGTATGTTTAAACCTCTGCTTTGATTCTGTTTGTTCTCTGTTGCCCATCTCATCTGGTAAGGCACATTCCTTGCTTTCATCTGTATTAGGAGAGCCACATATGAGCAAAGACTAAAAATATATGTATACCTTATTTGGTGGAAGTCAAATCTCTTGTTAAAAACACACACCACAACTTATTGGGCCAATAAAGACAACCATCATTTGGATTAAACTGTGTAAGAGAAGGTGTTTATCTGTGAGTTCAGCCAGTAACCCTTTGGGAAGCCTGTGTAATATCTTAAAGCAAATAATTCTGTTACAAAATGCCTTTGCATTCATGCTGCAGGTTGCAAGGCTGTGCATTTTAATCGACATGTTTTGGTTCTTGTTCATTTCCTGCGGAAAGTGAGATTGTGTTTGTAAAAGTAATATTTTCAGAGCTAGTAATATTTATGTATGAATGGAGATTCTGTGCCTTTCAAGATGCTTTATCTCCTTGTCCCCAAGTTACCTTTCCTTGCTTCTTGACTTCGTAGGGCTCTTGGAGGCGGCCATCTCTTTCACAGTTCAGGTTCCTCTTCTCTTAACTGCTTTCTTTCAAATTGGCATCCTTTGCTCATGATGCCTTCCAGAGTTTTCCCTCTCACCATTACCACCAGGATTTCTGAAGATCTAACTTGTACTTTTTTTGTGGCTTTCATCTGTAGTTCTTTTGGCACCAGCTAGAAAGGGCTGTTGAAGGGTGATTCCAGAGGGATGGTCATGATGTCCTCTCCCCCCAGATTGTTAGAGAAGTAAAAAAGCAACATAGGGCTTTAAGATGCCACCAAAATATATTCTAAACTTTTATTTTTCCCCCTGCACACGTCAGCCAAAAGGAGCCGTTGAGCTACTTAAAACAATGAAACACAGAAAGCTCATTTTCATATTTTCATATATTCATAAAATATGTTGAAATTAAATATCCAGGCAATGTCAGTAATACAGTAAAGCAAACACATAGATGTTGTTCTAAAATGCTCTTCAAAGAAAATTCCCTGTAATGAGTATGTGTCGTTCACAGTGAGGTGACTGAATATTACACTCTGTGGGTGCAGTTGTGGCAAATCATATATCGATATTTAAACAGTTAAAGAAACCTCACATTAAAATCTTCTAAAAATGAGTGCTCTCTGCAGTTTGTGATTAGAGCAAGAAAATCTGATTCCTCATTAAGTCCCATTGGGATCATTGTTCCGAGCTAATTTTTACCAAATTTCTATTTTAATAGAAATCTGTTTTAAATAGTTTTTTTTTCATTTTCATACAGTGGCCTTTCTGTAGCCTAGAATGCTAAATCTGTTAGGGAATCTTCTTCTTTCAGAAATGGTCTACTAAAGATAGGCTTCTCTATTAATAGTAGTAGTAGTAATAACATTACTCAGATGTTCTTCAGTACAATTCTGCAGAGGTCTTGATGCCTTGCCAGTATATATGTTACATGGACAGTGGAATATATATATATCTGCTGGTTGAAAATATTTTCAAAATCCATTCCTTATGAGTATAGCAATAGTAACATTAGTCAAAAGGATAATAGAATTCAAATCTACCAGTATCTTCTCTAAACTCAGTTGTCATAATGATATCTTTGATATTTTAGACCTGTTAAAAGGATTTAAAATGTAAAAGCATTTATAATGTAAACATACGTTCTACTTATAATGTACCTTTTGTTGGATATTTCTTTTTCTCTTGTGATTATATCAGATCTGTTGTAAATGCCCCTGTGGTGGTGACATGGGAGCAACTTGATCAAACATATTTGTTCCTTTGCTGGTCCCCAATCATTGTGGCAAAACAAAAGAAGTGCAGAAAAAAAGACTGTGCTTTTTGAGTGATTCTGGTAGGATCTGGCACGTTAATTGGGCAGCAGACGGTTGCCTAACCCTCATTTCTTGATTTGATTGACTAATGACTGATTTTGCTCAACTGATCACTGGTAGATAGGATGTGGCTGGCTGGCTCACCAGTGGCAGAAACAGTGATGCAATGTGTCAAGAAGAGGGAGGAAGAGACAAAAACCACAGCATGAAATGGCACAGGTGCAGCAGTCTGCATTACACATATTTCGTACACCATTTTTGCTGTTTGTTGCAGAAAAAAGAGAACGTTAATCTCAGCAGCAATCTTTTTAAGGACCCAACTACTCCCCACTTTAAAAGGAAATCTGCACTGTACCCCACATCAAAAGTGAGTAGAAACAAGCTGGATGCTGTGCCCTTTGCCACTCTCTCAAAACTCCTTTCCGCCACTGTAAATGATTGGTTTGCGTGTCCCGTCAATTTCTGGTGGATCTCCCCCATATTTTGTTTTCCACTCATGCACCAAAGTTTTTCCTGAGCAAGTCTATATTTAGTCCCACTTGTTAGCATATTTCCCCATCAGCTGTATAACTCGTTGATGGTTTTCTTGAATTTATTTATTTTTTAAAACCCTCTTGAATCTGGAACTGAACTCTCTTTCCCATAAGCTCCCGAGAGTGCAGAACTGAAACCCCATGATGTCAGTAAATCATTGGGCACTTCCCCCCCCCCCCAATAATGGTAGGGGACATTTACACTCTCCCCTGTACAAATCTGGAATCTGGGCACAGTTAAGGAAAATAAAAACCTAAGCTGGAGGAAGCAATGTGCTTTCTGTTTTGTTTTGTTTTTTGGGGGGAAGCTACAGAAACCAGTCACACAGAGGTAAATACTGCACATTAGGAAGCAAGTGGTCCATTTTTGATGTGATTTCCCCACAAGACAGATGGATTGAATGCAAGGGAAATTCTGTGTGCAGCTACTCCTAAGGCAGATCTAGCATCTGCCCTAGTTGTTTTATTTCCCATTGTAGACCTAGAAATAACTTCTCTCACTTAACTGTGCTTTTAACACCTTGGATTGATTTACCAACTCTTGCTCAGTAGAGAAACTTCATTTGATTGACTAAAAGGTAAGTTTCCCCTGAGGGATTTTGAATGTGAGCTATCAGACGTTGGGGAGGTGTTTCTATCCGTCGGCTTCCTATACAGAGATGTATGTGAAGACTTAATTGACGCTATCAGCTATCCTGGATCACACCTTAATTGCTCACTTTTCGGCAGCATTTTGGGTAGAATCTTTCCATCACCTGCAATCTCATTCTTTTCACTGACTTTTCTAGTTACTGAATCTGTAGCTTTCTGCACATAAAACTTGTGCTCGGCCTGTCACATAAGCAGGACTTGGGTTTCCTTCTCCAAATGGCTGGGGAGATGAGCTTTAGGAGAGGAAAACACTATTGAAGGAAAATTGCACCTACTCCATTCTGCTTGCCCCTCCTGCTCCTTTGGCTGTGTCCCATTCCCATGTTATCGTAATTTGGCAGAATCTGCGGTCTGAGAGGGGAAAAATCCATGATGCCGTTACATGGCGTTGGGAGGTCAAAGACACCCCTGCATACCAGATGACAATGAACATGACTTGCACGTGCTTTCTTTCAGAAATGTCAGCATCAGAGCATCAAATTGAATGACAAGGCTTCAGGACAGCAGGTGGTATATGAAGCAAGTTGGTGAATTAGCCTATCTGCTTTTTTTAGTAGGAGCAGAGAGGCTAATTACTCAAGATGCATGAAGCAGAACTGGCTGCCACACAGCCCTCCCGGTGCCTCTTGCCAAAGGAGCAATGGCAAGGCACATCTTCAGCTTTCAAATTAATCCCATTAGGTACTCTGTAGGAAGTCAGCTGGATGTAGCCGGCATCCACTTTGATTGATCCAACCGCAGCCATTTGCCAAGAAGCTCCTGCTTGATGGTTCTGCAGGCCCTCCAATGAGAATGAGTGCACAAGGTGTGGGAAGTGAGCCGGTTCCTCAAGCTTTATCAAGATGGGGTCCTGGGGAGAAAGGGAGGTTGGGAGAAACTTGGGGCTCCCGTGTAGCTAATTCTTTGGCGTTCAGGAACAAGGGAAGCTGGAGATCAAACATGGAGCTGTCATAAGGCCGTAGGATCCCTGATGAGTTCCACTGTTTCATGTGAGCAAACAGGCTTGCTGCTGAGAGAAGAAGAAGAAGAGTTGGCTTTTCTACCCCACTTTTCCCACGCATTTAAGGGGACTCAAAGTGGCTGACAAAGCTTTTCTATTCTTCTCCCCACAGCAGACACCCTGTGAGGTGGGTGGGGCTGTGAGAGCTGAGAAGAGAGCTGTGACACGCCCAAGGTCACCCAGCTGGCTTCGCGGTGGAGTGCTGAATCGAACCCGGTATTCCCAGATCAGAGACTGGCTCCCTAACCACTAGACCAAACTAGAGGGAAGAGGAAAGCATTTTGTTATACTTCTCAGCTCCCCACCTGCTATCTGTGTGGGACATAAATAAACACAGTTTATAAGTAGCCTATGGACAAGTTTCAGATACCATAAGTTTCCATAAGTACTGGAATTTCCTCAAGCAATTTTCATAAAACCACTCTATAGATCCATTAGCATATTGACTTCTAGCCTCCTCTGGGTCAAAATCTCATAATATTTCAAGAGTGCAAGGAACCACCGTGGGATTTGTAGCTTGAACTTGGTTGTGGGTAAAGTGCACAAGAAGCTTAAAAATGTTTGTGAAGCTTCTTAAGATTGTTTCTTTTTTTTTTCCTTCATGGTGATCAGAAAGACCTGTTTGAGGGAGGTTCCCAGGTAGACTCTGCTTAAATTAAGTGGGTATTTTTAGGCAGCCAAAGTGGCTATCTAGTGTGGTGTATTGGTAGATCTATTTAAAGACCCACATAGTAGCAGCAGTAAACTGGCCCACAGAGATGTGCAGACAGTGGTCTGATATACTGGGGAATCCATTTTGGAGACATGGATTGTTGTGCTGTTGAAATGGCCCCACTGGAGCTCCATAGACCAAGATTTTTTGCTCCTGGTCATCGGAGCTGGCTCTGAAGCAAGTGCAAGCTTTGAAGTCAGAGTGGGGACTTGACCAAAATAGCACTCGCAATGCAGATGGCCTTGTTCTGGTCCAGGCATAAACCTAGACCAGACTGGAATGGGTTGCGTGGACTAGACTACTGGCATCAGCCCTGGAGAAGCCAAGGTTTTTTCCTTTGACTTCTGTTTGAGAATGTTCAGAAGCAATTGGTAGGCTGCTATGTGAATCAGGATGCTGACTAGATTGGCTGAGACCAGATCCAGCTGGGCTCTCTTATGTTTTGGGAAACTAACTAGAATGGTAGTCACAAAATGGGGTATTTGGAGAAAGTGATGGATTTGGTTTTTCAGTCTGTGGAATTTGTGGCCTGCAGCCCTGCCACTTTATGTTGACTTGTTGTATGATTACATCAGAGAGAAAACCTTGCTTGCTAAGTGCCTCCATGTAAGTCCTCAAGGGGAAATCTTGACAGTATAGAAATGGTTGATATATGTGGCCTCACCCAGACTTGTGAAGTCAAGCTATAGCCTACACTCTGTTAATAGATTTTATTAGTATTACAAATAATATACTGCTCAGGGTTGTGTATTTTGCCCCAGAGGCTGGGTATAGCACCACATTATGCATGGCTGGTGGGTGGTTGGGTGAGAAGCAAGGAGGGGGTCGGCGGGTGTGAGGGGACAAACAGCTGGACTGGCTCCTTTTTTACCTGCTTGAACCAACCTCCCCTCCACACACACACACACTTAGGAACTAGCCTTTGCATAGGCATCCAGGATACATTTAGAAGTTGGAAGTGGATGGAGAATTTTAAAGAGAGAAGGCAAGAGAAAAATCACCACCACCACCCTGAACCTAGATCTTGCCCGTTTTGTGCCTGGTGGTGGGGGTGCATTACAGTTGATAAATTTCTCTCTCGCCCCCTGCCGGGTGCAAAGCATGGGCTAGATTCAGGCTTAGGGAGGTGATTTTTCACAAGACCGAAACATCGTGGAGTTGATCTCCATGGTCATGGGGAATTGCTAGTCTGAAATTACACAGTTGAGCAAAAGAGGCTGGGTATAGGATCAAAGGATGGAGCTGGAATTCCCCATCCTTGGCCACTTCATCATGTTAACTCTGCGAGCAAACCCAATCAAGAGAGAGAGGTGGGAACTCTAACTGGCAAAGGGTGGGGAGGAAAAGATGCACTTTCCCCAATGCACTTTTGGAGCGTTTTCAGTGGGGAAAGCAAGAATAGGGGTTGAATGCGATTTATAATTTTTAAAAAATGGGAATGGGCAGAATGCGCGTTTGCATAGGAGTTAGGTTAATTTCATTTTTAAAAAGTCAAGTGGGAACGAGGTCTAAGATAATCTAGAGTGGTCCTGTTGCAAGTACCTTGAATTAAATTGGGCCCAAGTGCACCTAAACTTTGATCCATCTTCAGTCCACCTTCAGGATGAGAGAATTAATCAGCAAAGTGACTAGTCATATTCTAAACATATGAATTGTATAATGTGGAAGCAAAACTGCTAGTATGTTGATCCTTTCTCCCACCCTGAAAAGTGATCAATGGTGAATTAAAATTTAAGTCTAGTTGGGCTCAAAGACAGTCACCTTGAAATCATCTATGGTTGGCCTACCTTCTAACATGACTTCCTCTTTGATATTGTGGTGCCTACCTTCTAACATGACTTCCTCCAGATGTGCCACCTTAAATGTGAAGCTCTATCCTTCAAACCAAAGCTTCAAAAGCTTCACCTTTAAGGTGGAGCTGCTTTCTGGAGGACCAGAAACTTCAAATTTCCAGTACAGCTGTTTCCTGTTGGGCAGATGGGAAGCTGCATTGCCGGCAGTAGAAGTGCAGAAAAGGCAGTAAAGCCCACAGTAAAAAGATGATGGTTATCCAGTATCCTTTTACTTCATGGGGTAGGGTGGCATGGAGAATGCCACGCTTCCACTGCGGGGGATGGAAGCAGGAAACTTGCTTTACTGCTTCCATCCCAGTCTGGAGGAACCATTCATTCTTTTTCTTAGCTCACAGGAATGGTGCCCCATTGGCTTTGTAATATTGTTCAGGTTTGGTTTTGAATCTTGAAAACCACTTTGACCTGTTTTATGTGAAGTGGGATATAAGTGTTATCAATAAAAAGATAAAGGGTTTGGGAAGATGTGGGAAGTGTCAAAGTGATAATATTTCTATGACTGGTAGATGTTTCATGTTGTGGCAATGATGTGCCCTTTATTATAGCCTCTTTTGAGGCTGTTAAAGAGGAGGACCAAAGGATTCAAGCTCAAAAGGACATTATTTTTAGCTAAGGGATTTTTTCTTTGTGTGTCTCAAAGGAAAAAGGAGAAATCAGTAAAGATGTCTAATGCACTGTTATTTTCTTGAATGTCAACACAGTCTCTCAGCTTCCAGAATCATGGAATCATCAGGGATCATGAGTAGAAACTCAATAGGAAGCTGAATACTTATTTGTATTCCGAACTGAATTGCAGAAAGAAGAAAGGGCCATAATTCTAGAGATTACATTAATGATAGTTTATAAAAAGAGCTTTCTCCTGCTTGCCTGTCTGCAAACACTGGCATCCCAAATGATGAAGGTTCCAGGATGTCATGAAATTCGAAGAGTTTCTGATACAAATCTAATTTTACAGAGTTGGTTAACCTTTGACTCTCCAGAGGCTGCTGAAGTATAACTTCGTAAAATCTGGTCAGTTGGAGATGCTGGATAGATCAAATGAGAGTATGACTGTGATCACATCTAACAACAACAACAACAAAAAGCCAGATCAGAAGTGGTTCAGAAATTGCAGAGGATGGCCCTTGTGTTATTATCCTATCTCTGATCTTCCCTTTTTAGCATAGAAGATTCAGGGGAGGGGGAGAAACAGGACTGAGGTATGAATGATCTTTACTTTCTTCCATATGGATCTGCCCATGTCTTAAAATCTGGAGGGGTGGCCCTCCTGCTTGTACCACCATCTTCAGTAGTAAAAGGTGCGGGCACCAGGGAGAGGGCCTTTTCAGTGATGGCCCCTAGGCTAAGAGATAGTCTCCCCTTTGAGGTACATCAGGCACCTTCACTGTACATGTTTAGGAAAGCAGTGAAGATGCACCTCTTTGCCCTGGCCTTTTGTTAAATGGAAAAATGTGAATAATAAATAAAGCATTTAGAACTTGATACTTTGCATTGAACAGATCTCACTAAAACTTTGCATTTAGTGGTATTTTTGGTAACTTTTTCAAAGATCAGAGAAAATGTAGTTAATGTGCAATGCTTTCAAATTTGGAAGATATGTTATTCAACATTGCAAGAAAATACATGTAATTAGAAGTAAATACTTGTTCAGAAGTACTTGATAAAACCTCAGAATTTTGTAGTTTCAAGTTTGTACTTATTTTTTTTCATTTTTGTAAATACCATGGTCTCCCTTTTCTTTTTAATTTTTAAAACGTTTTCCCAACCTGTCTTACTTAGCCTTAGAACTCCCAAACTCTAATCTTAACCTGTAAATTGCAGTAGTATTTTAGATGTAATGGGATATGTGATATCAGTTGCATTCACGTTGCAAAATTCCACAGACAATTCGAGAAGCTGACTAAAGGGGAGACAAAGTCAGTGAATTTGAATTAGCATTTATAAAAATAAGTGGGGAAAGGGGGCATAACGGGGACATGAAATTGAGGCTGCATTCAGACATCGGTTCCTTATTCCACTGTATTTGGATATTCTGAAATAAAACATGAATATTCTGAAATATCCGTGCTTTGCTCTGATGTCTGTATGCAGCCTACATATCAGTGCTTTGCTCTGATGTCTGTGAAGTACCAGTGGGAAATTCTTGAGAGATATGTAGGGCTGAGTGCTGGTAGATAAGAAAGAAGAGGAATCTTGATACAAAAGCAAAGAGACAAAAAAGAGACTATATTTATGCATTGCTATTTGAACTGACTCAAATTTTCAGCAGAAGATTTCATGAAATACATTAGAAGGTTTGTTGTAAAAATAATAATGAAAAAGTATTTTGGGGAAAAACACAGATGTAATTTACTAGACGTCATTCTTCCCGTGTGTTCTGTTCTGCTGGTTATTAGAAATACTCTGTTGTGTTTCTGAACAATGGTGATAACCTGCTTTCAGAAAGCCAGAAGCAAGTTAATACTTGCTTGTGCCCTCTAGTGGATATTACTAGAGTAGAACCTATTTTAGGACATTTGGAAAGGGAGGAGCAGCAGTAGAGAAAAGTAAAATTAATGCACTTCATGGGAAAGACAAGTATTTTTCAGAAGAAAGATGGAACAAGGTTTACACGTGAACCAAAATGAATTATTCATCTTTTTAGGATGCTTTCATAGCATACTGATGAATAAGCATGAATGCAAAGTTTGCTTGACAGTTCCATTTTATAAATAAATCCAAGGTTCTCTTCGATATTCTGGTGATGCAAATAATTTTCAATTTATCCCCTCCCTGCCTCCCTCTGTCCTTTCCTTTCTGGAGTATTTCTGGTTATACGGACTCTGTTTTATTCAAATATATATTCTCCTCCACAAAGAAACCCAGGTACACACTTCATCCGTCAAATATCCAGCATAGATCTCCTCTTACAAAACTTCATTCCTAGCGCTTCCTTTCCAGCCTTCACTATTAAAACACAGACCTCGTCAATGATGCTTGCTTCCTGCATGACTCAAATTGCTCTGCAAACTATGAAGGCCAGAGTTCTTTGGATTTTCATATAAAAAGGAAAACTATAAATGTGTTTGCATGGACTTTCTTCAGATAAAACTTAGCCTGATTAAGGATATGGGTAGATATTCATGAGCACGACAGGGATCCCATTTCTGTTTTGAAGGATGCTATAAAAAATGGGTTTCATAACTAACTCTCTTCTCCCTTTCTCTCTCTCTTCCCCCCTCTGCACATTCAGAAGTTTCTTATTTTTGTTGTTTTTTGATATATATGTTTTTTGATATGTGCATATATATTCCTCCAAAAAACAAAAAAGAATCTTCTGTGTGGGTGGGTGGGTGGGTGGGTGTATACATACATATATGCACACGAATTTAGTACTTATTTTAGAAGTTTTTCAATAAGAAATCAAAATGATTGTGTTCTTCTAGGTGTTTGGAAATCTGTTATGATTATCTGAACTGAATTTGTGGGTGACAGTGGACTTCATATACAATTCTGAGTTCCTTTGGAATCTATACTGGCCACCCAATGGGTGAGGAGCAGACCACACCTTGACAGTTCTGAGGTGGCCTTCTGAGACCACAGGGACCAATGTGTGAGCAGAACATTGCCCTAAGCAGCCAAAATCAGGCTGTGGCACTTAAGACGGCCTTCTGTTGGTGCCCACCTCCCCAGCTTTGGAATAGGTAGGTGCCAACTTTCTACAGTTTTTGGCAGGTAGTTAAAATATACCTCTTCACCTGGGCCTTTTAATTCCGACATCCTCTGATTGCAGTCCTGCAGTCCTGGGAGGTAGGTATGTAGGTTGGATAGAATATATTTTTGAATATGTTTTGGAATTTTTTTTATCGTGTGGGACCCTGGGACCTTCAGGAACATATAGTAAATATAATAAAATCAATAAAAATCTTCAGCTAGAACTGAGACTGTTGACAGGGAGCCCAGGTGAAATTCTGGTTGCAGTACACAAATGTTGGTTAGAACTCTGGCCTTTGAGACATCATTGGCTACACACTTCAACTTAATGTTGATTTTGCCAAAATGGCCATCTTTTGAGGAAACCTTCCCACTTCAGAATAAACCTCCCCTTTTTTTTGGCTTTTTTGAGAGAAGAGAAGACAACCATCCTTAGAATAGGGATGTGTAGCTGTCCCACCCCTTAGTCAGTCAAAGGTCACCTACCTCAAATCTCTCTTGTAGATGGAGCCCTAGTTACAAACTCCATCAGCCAGTTCAGGTCAACCTGATTTGTTCTTGAAGAATAGAGTTGGCTGAAGGTTCTAGAGGAAGTTAGAATAAAGAAAGTGCTGCTTTGTGTGTGTGTCCCAGAGATTCCATTCTTTGTTCCACTAAGACTCTTGGAACCAGTTTTTACTGCTTCATGCTTTGGTAAAATGAAGCTTTCCAAGGAAAACAGTTACAAGAATTGTGTTAAACATTGGTTCCTTTAGCTGTTTCTAGATTCAGTTTATAGAATGGCGGTCAGCTTCTATCTGTTGACTCTAATGGACTTTCATTACCAGCAGCCTTTTGATTCACTTATAGCAGGGCTGGCCAAACTGTAACCTCCTAGGTGTTGAATTATAAGTTTCATCAGCCTCAGCCAGTCACACCAATGGCAATGAATGATGGACAGTTAGCACCTTGAAGACCATCCTTATCAGAAGAACCCCTTATTTGCCCCATAAGCTACTCTGAAGAGTTTACTATCCTCCTTAAAGCATAATAAGTATATGCTTACACAGCATCCCCATGTATAGAATTAAAGGGTTTCATCTGAATTGTTTTCTCAGACTGAATAACAAACCTATTTCCAAAACCAAATTATAATTCAAGTTGTTGTTTGTTTTAAGCCCAGAACTTTTTCTTTCTGTCGCTGTAGGCAATGAAATCCCTATGTGTGTGCATTTCAAATTATCTAAATACCAATGTTATACTTTGGCGCTTTTTTTTAACAACAACAAAAAAGGTCTTCAAAAGCCACCTCTTGATACATAGGAGAAGAAAAACAAGCCAAAGTGCAGGGGAAATAGCCCAATCCATCATGTCGTGTCATTAAGGGAGCAGGTTGATAAAATGTGTCATTCTGATGCCAGACAGTTATGTAGATAAATTGATGCTGACCTTGAATCACCTTCAGTGACCCATCCTTCTTTGGGGGAAAATGACTAGATGCAATTTCTCTTTCAAGAAAGATGTATTGTTATGTGGAGTGTGGCTAGAGAAAATGTGAACTAGTCTATTGCTATTTATTTCCTGGTCACTTTCAATCCCGAGACTACTCCATATTGGAAGCATTATCCCCTTCCCTGTCATATATTCTTTACAGGGCTGTGTTCTCTCCCCTATTGCGGTCTTTCATTGAAGTGGAAAATAGCTCTTTGCAGATGTTCAAAATATTTGTCCACCAGGGACTGGGAATGTGTCAGCCTGCCCCAGCCACCTTGTACATTAGCTTCATTTTCCACTTGTGCATCAGAGATTATACTTCCATGAGGTAAAAAGGATAATAGTGTCCCCTCTCCTCATTCTACATTCTGAAGCTGTCTAGATCAGCAGCTATATTTTATTTGAACACTGGCATCTCCACAGTAGCTGCTTGAATGCAGGTTTTCCTTAGAAAATACAGACTATATTCAAACATAACAAAAGGGGTGCCTCAGAAGCACCCCAGAGAGATAGTGTGTGGCCCTCATGTTCCCAAGCCTTCTCTCATCCACCTGTTTTAGCACAGAATGTTGGGGGGCGGGGGGTGACTGGTGTGTAAACAATCCCACCTCCAAGCCTTCTTTGGTCTAGTGGTTTGGTCTAGTGGTTAGGGAGCTGGACTCTTATCTGGGAATACTGGGTTTGATTCCACCCTCCCCCATGAAGCCAGCTGGGTGACCTTGGGCTAGTCACAGCTCTTTTCTGAGCTCTCACAGCTCCACCTTCCTCACAGGGTGTCTGTTGTGGGGAGAAGAACAGAAAGCTTGGTCAGCTGCTTTGAGTCCCCTTAAATGGGTGAGAAAAGCAGGATAGAAATGCCAGTTTAGCAGTTGCTAAACCAGACCGGAGAAACATGTCAACACAGCACATGCCTCTGTGTTCTTGTTTAATGGAGTGCTGCTGTAGCCTGCAATAGCAGATGGCAGGCCCCCATTTCAGAATAAGGCCCAGTACAGAAAGATTGGGTGTGCCTTCCCATACAAGGCTATTTACACTTGTGCTTTGCAGAAGTGTTTGCTCTTAGTGTAAAAGTTGGATGTAGTTCATAGAGGCTTCTTCTTCTTCTTCTTCTTCTTCTTCTTCTTCTTCTTCTTCTTCTTCTTCTTCTTCTTCTTCTTCTTCTTCTTCTTCTTCTTCTTCTTCTTCTTCTCCCTTCCCCTTCCCCTTCCCCTTCCCCTTCCCCTTCCCCTTCCCCTTCCCCTTCCCCTTCCCCTTCTTCAAGTACTGATTGTACTTGCTTTCCCCATGGTATGCTAGGTTTAAAAGAAGCCAACAAAAGTCAAACTGGGATGGAAGGCTCTTCTATAATAACACTGCTATCTTGCAACTTTGCTATCATGCAGTAGGTCTCTAAAAATGATATTTCTGAATGGACATAAATTCACTTTGATATAATCTTGTTTGGGCCATATACGTGCACCCAACATATGTCAATAAACCTGCTGTTACCAACATAATTCTTGGTGCACTAAAACATTTCCACAGAGTCAGATTTGTCTTTAGAGGGATGCAGAACTGTTTCTCATTCAAGCCACTGGTAGTTTCCAGCCTGATCCTAGAAAAAGAAAGTTATGGCACTGGATGTCATGGAGATGCTTATACAGCTTGGGTTAAAGGATTGATTGCTTCCAAGAACACCAAAGAAGTCAGGATATCTATGGACAGGATTTATTGATTTCCTCTACAGTTCTGTGAGTTTGAAGTACATTTGACTATGATAATACATATGCATGTCAGTGTATCTGTTCATACTCCATTATTTTCATAATTCTATGATTTCACAACCCACAATGCATTCAGCATAAGCTTTTCCAGGAAAGGACCTGCCACGTGTTTAGCGTCATCTAGGAAACCACAGAGTTCCCATTGTGTGCAGAGGTTACTGATGTGGCACAAACTCTTTTTGGGGTTTATGACATAAGACAAGATGGCTGTGGTTATGTACATGAGAACAGATAATTATCCACATCAAAGCCAGTCTTATCTAAAAGAGATAGTGACAGAGTATTGTGTATTGACACTATTGTCAAGTGCATCATACATTAGTCAAAATTGTGCTGCATACAAACTCTTTATGCTTGCTGATACAAATAATAGCTATTTGTGACAGCAGTCTATTCTGTGTGCCTAAGGGCGATTCAGATATGTCTCTTTGAACAGGGCAAACACCTTTTGAAACGGAGCAGATTTTCAAACTATGCCACAGGATCCTGCCATATAAAGGTTGGAGAAGGATGTTTTTAGTGTTCATGGTTAAAACTCAAAGGAAGCCTTTCAGATGCTTTCACTTCCTTGAATATATCCTAAACTAAAATTCTAGCTAACAGTCAACCCTCTTTCTCGTACTAAGATTTGGAATTGTGTGCTGAGTAACCAGAAGTGTCAAATGTGTGCACCATAATGAAATTCTCAGTCATTGTTTTGGAGTAAGTAAACGTTGCCAAGTGGCCCTTCTGGAATCAGTCATGGAGTGCTAGTTGTCTGAAGCATGCCAGCCACCGTAGTAGTTAATCAGACAGATACAAACATATGTCAGGTGACCTCTGAGTCCAAGGGCATGTCCCACTTGATCAGCTCTTCCATTAAAAAGGCAGCATAGCCAATTAGGCTTGTTTTCTTTGACATCAATATCCATTGTGTATTCACTTGTCCTTTAATGACCTTACAATTGATCTAGACTCTCTTTGATCACGGTTAGGTGATCAAAGAGAAGTGTGTTTCAGTTTCAGTTGTTTAACTTGTTGATTTCAATTGTTAAATATAATTTCCTCAAGTCCATCGTTGCTCATTGCTATGGATGAGGTTTAAATCAGCAGATCAGAGGGAATATTGCATGCAAACATTCTGTGGTAATTAAAGGGAGGAGGGGACAAAAACCTTTTTCATAATGGCTGTAAGAAGCATGACATTGACGCAAATAGCAGAGGATTTTAAAAACAGGCTGCTGTCACAAATAGCCTGAAATAAATCCCATGCTAGGGTTTCGAATCAGCTAGTTCAGTTTTGCTTGTGGAGTTTTTTCTCCCCACAAATTCAAACATATATTAAAAAATTATATCAACCACTGCCAAAATTTTAAATGAAACAGTAAAATGATACCTTTGTTGAGTCCAACAAAGTCTGAACTTCAGTTGTTTCACTTTTCAGGGTATGAACTTAAGCACCCAAGTCCTATTTAATTGCGGAGATCTTGCATCTAAGTAAGATGACCTGGCTGTTAGAAGAGCTAAAACATATGGGCAGATATGTATCAATTTAAAAGGAGATAAATTTAGGGGCTACGAAGGCTGTTGGCAACTTCATAAAAGCACAAATGCCATTTTTGGGATTCAATTTGATTCAAATTGAATATCTGAAAATATGATTTGATTCGAATCTTTTAAATTCAAATTTACCTAAATTTGATTTGAATTAAGCAATTTGGAATCTCTGTTTGAATTTTCAATTCAAATTTGCACTTATGAATGTTGACAACATTCAGATGTGCCAGTACACATCGTTACTCATCCCATACACATCCGTACAAGTCCGTATGCATCCTGTATTTATCCCGTATGCAATCTGTTTTCATCCTGTACAGACCTGTATGGATCCATACAAACGCACACGGATGCGGTAAAATGTGCACATGCAAGTACACATTATGTATGAACCCATACACGCACAAAAGTTCGAATAATTTGAACAAATAGACTCAAAAATCTGAAATTCATTCAAATGTTTAAATTCAAATTTGTGAACATTTGATTTGAATTTGAATGTCAAAATTTGGAAAAATCTAAATTTCAAATGTCTTTGAATATTAGTGCACATCCCTAAAAGATATGGTTCTTCTGAGCTGCAATAACCTTTTATTTACTTAAACTCCTTTTCTAATCCTGTATTTTAATTTTTTTTTTAAAAAAATTGCACTTAGCTGTTTTGCATGCATTTTTATGCATCGTTGATCAAAAGTTGTTAAACACTATGTGTTTTAAATAAAAGCACCAGTTAATAAGTAAATTGCATAGATTATGCAAGAGTTAAAAATGTCAACACACAAAATGAAATGGTAGGCCAGGTTCTCAAACTGGGAGTAGAAAAATGTCAGTCCTTCCGGCAGTACTGAAAGCTATTGTAATTATCTTACTGAAACTGGTGAAAGTTTTAATTTGTTCAACACGCTATAACAGGCTTGATAAATCTGGGTTTCATGCTTGGGGACATGATGGTCTCTTCTATTTGTCATGTACCCTGTCACACATAATTATTAAATCATCTATAAAGCTTTCACTGTATCTATATACTTGGTCCTCTCTTAGCCAGAGTCTGTGCCAAAGAAGTTTGTTAGAGTTGATGACTTGGAAGCGTTGAAGTTAGTACTGTGGATTAGAAAGCACATGGGTTGTCAAAAGGAAGAGATAGTCCAAGCCCAAAAAACAGCCATTGTTTTCTTACTGCATTTACTACAGCTAAACCAGACAAGCAAGCAATAACTACGATTTTGGAACTGAGGCCTAATCATGACAATAGCAATACAGTATTGGTCTAAATATAAAGCCATTGACTTGATTTTTTTTTTTTTTACATTTTTATACCACTACTCTTGACAGTCTCTGTGTGGTTTACAAATAAATTATAATAGTTCAAATTGTAAAACTAATCAAAATTTCCTAAAATACTCTAAACATAAGAATATAAAAACATAAGAGAAGCCTTGGTGGATAAGGCCACAGCCCATCTAGTCCAGGCATCCCGCCACAAATGGTGGCCCCACCAAATGCTCTTGGGCATCTCAAGCAGAGACAAGGACAAACCTTTTCCTGCTCTCGAATCTTAGCAAATGGCCTTAGAAGCATCCTGCTCCCCCCCCCAGCCTGAAAGATGTACCTAGGCATTCTTTCTAGTAGCCATTGATACATCTATAGTCCATAAATTTGTCCAACTCTACCTTAAAGTCATCTAGGCTGGTAGTTGTTACCACCTCTTTCGGGAGCAAATTCCATGAACCAATGACCCTCTGGGTGAAAAAGTACTTCCCCTTGTCTAATCCGCCTCTCCTATCCATCAACTTCATAGAGTGCCCCCTGTTTCTAATGTTGTGTGATACAGAAAAGAAATGTTCTCTATCCACCTTTTCTGTACCATGCATAATTTTATATACGTAATATATATAAACGGTAAGATCTGTCCAAGTATTTTGAAGGCTGAAACAAAAGATAAACCGAGGCCTTTCTGCTGTGCACTGGGGCTGGTACACCTCAGGTACAGGAGGACCATTTGCATTTCTGGCTGGTGAGGGATGTTCCTACTGGCCAGAAATGTGAATGGTCTTCCGTGTACTGGCCGACACTGCTGCTGCAAAAGCTGGGGTCCCGCCTCCTCACTGGCTCAGTTGGCCACTGCCAGCCATGTCACATGGTTTGTGATACCATTGGCAGGCCAATGGAGAGGGGTAGGACCGATCCCGGTGATGTTTGAGGGCATGTGCCCCATAGCCCCCTACGGATTGGTTCCCAGCCAGCCTGCTGCTGTGGTGCTGGCCCATGGGTACCTGCCCAGTTGTTGCCACATTGCACCTGCACAAGACACTGGCAACCAATCAGCACTGGCAACGTGGCCACACCTGCACAAGATGCCGGTAATTGGTCCCAACTGACAAAATGGCCTTGTGTGCACAGATGAAGTGCTCCCCACCCACTGCACGCAATGAACAGGATGAAGAGTGAATGGTCGCACCACCAGATGCTTGCGGTAAGTCTGGGGTAAAGGTTGTTGTAGGTGTGGAGCACAAAACACCTCTAGTAAGAGTGGACATGCTTCTAGGCTGTAGCAGCCTAGTGGGCATGTTCGTATGCTCTTCACCAGAGTTGCACAATTGCTTACCAGAGGCTTAAGTACGAAATGGCATCTAGTGTTGCTCCTCACTGCATTATCAAAATCTACTCAGTCTTGCTAGTTAATCCTTCACTGTGAGAGCAGCAGTGTTCTCCATTCCACCAGAACACAACAAGCTGCCTAATGCATAGTAGGTTATTTCCTCCTACATCTCTGTATTGCCTGCAGTAGGATATCCCACCTGAATTGCTCATCTCATTTAGCCTAGTCACAGAGCAATCCTTGCAGAGGTAGGTAGAGACAGTACTGAATCATGCCCAGATGGACGTTTCCTCTGTGGGTAAACATTTTAAGACTCCAAAGAGCCTTTCATCTTCTTCTGATAACATGTTAAGAGCCCACCTTCAGAGTTGGAGGTTAGAACATAAGAAGGACCCCAGTGGATCAAATTGATTGACTGATTAATTGATTGATTGACCCATCCATTTACCTATATACAGCCTTTACAAATATTGCTCAGGTAGATTAACAGAAAAAAAAAGTATAAAAATAATACAATGCAGTCAGTAGAAAATCAAATAAAAGCACAAAGAGCATCAGGGATGGGCCCAAAGAGCCACAATTCTTATAAGTGCCTTGGGTCCAACTAATGTGGATTACGGCATGTTCAACACCCTCAATCATTCTTCATTTGAACTGGATGAAGCAAGGGCAGGGCTCTCTAATTCACCAAGTTTTCAGTTACACCTACTATATATTATCTTCCAAAACTAGTTTGAGGGAATGGGAGGGATCCTGATTTAATCATGTTCCTGCAGGGAAGAAGAATGTCTTGAGAATTTTCAGTCCTGCTACTTTTGCACGTTCTAGGATATAACATCTAAAACACAGTACAAAAAAGAGAGGATTATTTGGAGGCTGATAATGCTGACCCTTCAAAAGCTTAAACTCTCTATTTGGAGGTTTTGATACCGAAGCCTGTGTGGAAGATGAGTGTGGGAAAACCCTGCTGAGTCACTGCTACACTGGATTACAGCCAGTCTGTCTAAAGGCTTGGCAGTATTTGACAGGTAATATTTGAGAATGATGGAAAAAAATAGAATGCTGCCTGTTAAGCAGGTACTTCCTATTCCTCGCTTTGCATAATGCTACTTAATGACTTGGCATCTCAGTGTTTGCAGTGAGGTCAGCAAAATTCCTGGAGGAGAGGTCAAAAGCAAATCCTTGTTGGCTAGGCATATGCAGGGGTTGGGGACTACCCACCAATCACACTCTAATTCTCTTTCCTAGGTGTGCTTGTGTTGGTTAGCAAACAGAAAGCTTGGAATTGTCTATACTTGTGTTGCACCAAGCTGCTGTCTCCCTGGATTGGCAGTTTGGATAATTTGGCTACCTGAACTAAATCAAATGGTTTGGATTGCCTCTGCTTCCAGTGCTGCAGTGGCCCTGTGGAATTTTTCTGATGCAAAAGACTATGCCACAAAAGCCTTGCAATTGTGACAGTCAGAACCCAACTATAAGACTTTGTTTATTTGTTTATTTATTGAAAGTCAGCAGCTCTGTCTCTTTGCTGAGCTGTGAAAGATTTTTTGTTTGCAGTAGATGATGAGCTTGTTTTCGGCATCCAAGAGACAACACGGCTGCCTCTGCTCCTCTTGCTGCCAGCACTCAGCAGTGAGGGCTGGGTATGTGGCAGATCCTTCTCGAGTTGGGCCATCGGCTTGAGGGCGAGGCAGCGTTGGGGGCCCCAGGTTGACATCAGCCTCCAGGAAGTCCTCCTGTTGCCCAAGTGCTGGGCAACGGGATGAAAAGTGAGATGTGAATATCCAAATACATTCTCTCTTTCAAATCAATAAATAAAGCTTTTATTACTCCCTTTGAATAATCTGCAGTGCCAACTTGTGAAACTTCCTACAGGAAAGTTGAGAGACAGTGCTGCTGCCAAAAACTCTCCGACTGTATTCTCCCTTCTATTTCTGCAGCAAGTTAGGTTATCTGTTTTGCATCCTAGAAGAAACAGAGAGAGTCTTTGCTGCCTTGTGGCCCTTCATCTCTGCAATTTTCTTCAAAATGATGCTTATCTGGTAGCTACACTGCAGCTTCTCCAGAGCCAGCAATTTCTTTTTACTCACCCTAATGGGATTTTGGTTCTTTTCTGTATGTGAAAGGGACTGTTGGCTATTTGTCTGACATTTGATTTGTCATATATTTTATTCTCAATTTCTGTACTTTTAGTTTTATTGTAAACCATTTAGCGATTCTTTCTCTCTCTTTTTTTTTACTTAGGTGATTCATTAATTGAATAAACAACATAACATTTTGTTCCTAAAGTGCTAGCATGGAACAATATGACACAGCCTCATATTTTAAGTCCTCTCAGCTGAAAAACTGACAATGTTTCCTGTGAAATGTCCCTCAGGAAAGATTTTTATTTGAGGAGAGAAGAGAAGGATAGGGCTGCTGCAAAAACACTCTCCTGAGTTCTCCAATTCTGTAACCAGTTAGGTTATTTACTCTGCATCCTGAAAGTATGAGCATGCAAAGATGGGACTGCAAGGGAGACAGGCCCTGGGAATGTTGGAGATCATTCTGTTGCACTCCATTACAGTCCTTTAATTAGTGGAAAATGTTGCAATATGATGCAGATCATTGTGCAATGAATATTTGTAACATTCAAAATTTGTACGAATTTGGCCAAATTGGGACATTCATATTCTAATTGAATGTTAACGCATTCGAAGATTGACATTCAAATTTGAATAATATGTTTCGATAGATTTGCATGAAGCTTTGTATTGGATTTGTATGGGATATGTATGGGATTCATATGGGACTGAACACTCGTATCAAATTTGAATCCCACCGCATTCAAAGAGGGTCTGTTCAAATGAATACAATTTTTCTTGCATTTGATTTGATATGAATAGAATACAAACAAAATCAAAAACATTTTTGCACATCTACCCTAGTGTGGTAGTTATGGAAAATGTGACAGAAAAATACATGTAGCTTGGAATGTCCTGGACACTTTATGTAAATTCATTATTTTTAGATTTTTTCATGCTAGCTTTCTAATGTAAGAGGTGTGTCATAGTACTTCAGTGTGGTTGCTACTGTTGTGGAGTAAATATATGCTGAATTGGTACATTTGGGATTTGGCTCATATCAGTCTGAGCCCTGCAAACTACACTGTGACTTGGTGTTTCACTGAGGCAAGCAGCTGGTTAAACAAATCTGTGGATGGCAGATGTATCAATGGTTACTAGAATGGATGCCTAGGTACATCTTCCAGGCTGGGGGGACAGGCAGGATACATCTAAGGCCATTTGCAGGGATTCAGGAGCAATTGGTGGGCTGCTGTGTGGGACAGGATGCTGGACTAAATACATTGTGGCCTGATCCAGCAGGCCTCCTCCTATGTTCTTATGCTAGAATGGCAATTTGTCTAGGTATGTTCAAACCAGTTTGCACTCCTGTTTTAGCCACAGTGTGTCTTTTATGGGTATAAAAGTTTCACAAATATACCCTACCTTCATAGTACTCTATGCCCTGTTTGTCATATGTTTACACCCATGGTGGTGTCCTTAATGAACTGTAAAAGTGTGCAACAGACTGTAAAGTGCTATGAAGGCTCTATATGGCCTATTTGTGACAGTCTTGCAGCCGTAAAGGTTGTGCAATGCCCAGGAAAGGACACAATACAGACCCCAAAGGACCCAGAGACTGCTGCACTGATAAATGTTGCCATCTTATGCAACACTCTTGTGCACACAACACTTCCATGCTGGTAGTTGTGTCATTACATGATTATTATGTAATTATGCTGCACCTTTGCCATCTCATGTTCTCCTTGCTGTCTCACAAATGGGGGACATGAGGTGGCAAAGGGGACATTGCAGCTGAAAGATCATGGGCCCTGGTCACACAAGTCCCAATCAGGTTGGCCTATTAATTGGAATTGAATTTGTAGCAGTGCTGGTCAGACATGGATTGATAGTAGCTAACCCCTCCTTCAACTGCATTGGTCACATATTTCTACAGGCCAGCTTGAGTCCATGTTAGTCCTGTTTAAAGAGGACTACATTTTTAGGATGGGCTAAGGGCTATAGTCCAGTTTGGAATTCCAGTTAATTTATATTAATCTGACCAACTTGTTCTGCAGGATGACTGAGGTCATCCTAAAACTTGCGTGTGACCAGGCCCATGGTGACCTGGGGCAGGGACCCCAGCAGGGTTTGGCTCACCTTTGACTGACATTAAATTTTAAAACTAGATTTAGCTTGTGAGTGAGACTGGTGTGAACTGCCCTGTTTGTTATGAGCTGGCTTGCATGAACAGGGTTCAGCACATCTGAAAAGTATATTAAGAAACTGTGGTATGGAGTCAGTGATATTACACAGAATAAGTGGTATTTTCCACCAAGAGACTCCTCTGTATCTTCAAAGATATAAAGGAGAAGCCAGAGAGTGATTATGCACCTGTGAAGAGGTGTTTTTTAGACCTCTCCCTGCAGAAAGAGATGTATTACATGTGAAGATTGACTTTTACAGATCACATCCATATTGCGGCCCAATAAGGTATCCTCCAAAATGAATCCTCTGGGATGAAGGTGACATGGAAATAGCAGTGTTTGGCTCACATCTGACACTCTAAGATGCAACACAGCTGCCAGTTGGTTCTTCAACAGACTGAAATCAACCAACTTCCAGCCAAGTTTCTGGTCTGTTGAATGACTAACCCATGAGGACATGGAAGTAGGCATTGAGTACCTCCCGTTTCCAAGTTTCTACCTGTGTGAGGAGGTATGTTTGCCTACCCATCAACCCCTGGAGTCAATTTTCTGCCTTATGAGAAAGACGCTCAGAACACCCATGTCCATGAAGCCTAAGTTGTACTCTTGCGCAAAATTACATTGGTGACTTTGGGATCTACTTGTCCTAATTTACTTTTTACTGATTTGAGAAAACAACTGTTTTTGCTTTTTGCTTTTCTGTCTTTAACTATGAATAAATCACTTGTATTGCTTTCCTCTAAAGAGCATCCTGTCTGCATATTTGGTTCTACTACTAATTCTCTGTATTTGAGATTATTTTTCCTACTCTGTTAACTAACAATCTATAAATACCTCTTTACTGCATCATTTTTTCCTCCCTCAAGTTAATCCTCTCTTTTCAACAGAATAACAGATTTATTGAAAATAAGTCTATACTAAATTATAAATGGTCTTTTATAGATTGCAGTACAAAACAGACAGCAGAGGTTATATTGATTAATTAATTGTTGGTTGCAAAATATAAAATGATATGATCAGTCTTCCCAGGAGCACAGTGAGATGTTTGTTTCAAGCAGCAGATTTTATCACTTCATTTCCAAGTCATATGTATTTTTTTTCAGTTTATTAAAATTAACCTGGAGATATGAGTAGCAGCACCTGCTTTTTCTTCCAGTCTAAAAGTGTTTACCTAAATCCTATGGATTACAGATTTCCCATTTGTCTGTGAAGTCTCAGGAGCGTTGACAGTTCCTGTTAACAACCCTTAATTACGCATTCCATAGTTTTCTCTAATAAAAAATTAGTATCTAACTGATTCAAAACTAACTTCATAGTTAAAGTCAACCATTGAGGAAATGTTGACTCTTTTGGAGAAGATTGACCCCCTTTTTCCATACACAGTCAAAGATCCAGATGCTCAAGATCCAGATCTTTGAGATGGGGTCCTCCTGGATATCTGGATCTTGAAGATGCCTGAAGACCCCATTGTGGACAACTTTAATCAGGTCCACATGAAATCCAGATTTAAGGGCCTGAAGGACCTATAAAATCCTGATTTCCCCTGCCCTTGTGGGGACAGGGCCTTGCAGATGGGGCCTTCAATGGAGTCCAGGTGAGGACAGGGCCTTCCCAATTGGTACCAATCAGGTACTAATCGGGTTCCTAATGGGGTCTTAGAAGGGTTCTAAGCCCTAGTGGAAAAAGGCCCCTAATTTCTGCTTTATAGCTTCCTGGGAACCTGTTATGCTTTCTGGTCCCATAGCTATTGAGTGGGTGTAATTGTTCATCTACCTATCCTCTTTTATAGTCCTAGCTATTGCCAAAGGAGTAGGTGTTATTTTGACAAAAGGCCAGACAAAAGGACTTTCTGAACTAAAAGGCTGTGATCTGAACCAGTGGTTCTAGAGCAGCAAGGTCTACTGGTTTGGACCATGACAGGGCATGGTGTAGTTTAGCCCCCTCTGGACAATGGCACTGGTCCAGGCTAGGAATATGCTAAATTTGATTTGCATTTGCAGATTTAGTTGACTGTTTCACATCCACAGAAGTTTTCATCGAAACAAAAGTGTGGGGGTTTTTTGCAGATCCAAACCTTCAATCAAACTGAACCAGTCTCCTGCTTGTGTAAATGAAGAACTTGATTGAACATTCATGTTTTGCTGTGCTTTTGGTCATGAAAAGGGCTTTTTTTCAATAATAACAAAAGGAATTTGTGAAAAAAATTCCCAAATGAACGTGAAAAGCCAGTCTTTTGATTAAATGATTGGACAGCAAAACAAATGAATGGATTTTTGCTGCAAAAGCGAAACAAACTTTTTTTTGTGCGCCCAGCCCTAGTTCAGACCAGACCCCACCCTGGCCCCAAAACTTACATGAGCTTTGGGAACAGCTTCCATTGGTTCTCCGAAGGGCTAGGAATGAAAGTTCCTAACCTTAGAGCCCCTGAGAGCCCATTTTGGCAACAAGCTTTGGTCCGCCAACAAAATGGGTTCCCTGGTAGCCCAAAACATGGAAGCATCCCTTTTGTACACCTTTGTTTTCAAAACTAGACCACACTGGTCTCCTGGTAGTCCTCAGTGTTGAGGCCTGTAGCAGACTAGCTATAACAGCCACATATAGAACTAAACAAATGTCATTTTGTAAACCAGAAAATGCCTTAAGACTTCATCTTGTGTACTGAGAATTAGTTCCTTTAGGAAAGTGTTTTCCTCAGTACAAACTGCAAAGGGGTTAGTATTACTTTAACACTGTGTGAGAACATTCACACCGAAGTTAACATCTGTCCTTGATAACTTAATTGGGTGACTATTTCAGATGCATGAACATTAAACACACATGTGTGAACTGCCAACCTATTGGCTAATCCTAATCATCTGGTTACCTAGAATTAGGATAAGATATGAACATTTTCACTACTGTGTTATGCATTCTTTCCATCACGACGGAATGTATCAAATGCTCTTTACGACACGATTGAGTTTTGGGCTCAGTAAGTGTATGTTGTACTTCTTTGTAGAAACGCTTACCTCAGAGTAACCTATCTCATGTTTATGTTTCTGAATGTTTTGTACTGGCTTCTATGCTTTATGTTTTGTCTTTTGCTTTTTCACGAATAAAACTTAGGAACTAAAACAGTTCCAGGCATCTTGCCTACTTGTTGGTGACATGGAAAGAGGTTTCTCTGGTAAAAGTAGTTTGGGAGGGAAGCTCTGTGGAAACACACATTACCAAACGAGAGCACGTAGAGCAACCCCCAGTCGAAAACTGCTACGAGGACTATCAGTGATTTAGATCATGGACCCAGTGATATGGATTACACTCTGTCCTATATGGATGGAGTGTACCAGCACCTGGCAGGGCCTCCTGTATTACACACTAGCATGTGGAAGGAAATCCTTTAGTAACTTACTGGTAAGGGACACTAGCAAGGGCAGAAATGTCCCAGTGCTGAATCAAAGGGAGAACACTGGCTTTTTCTTGTAAGCAAGGAAATGAACCAGTAATGCAGTGGCAGATGGATGCAGTTATCTGTTGGGTTTGATGCTTGTTCAACCACCACAATTTTTAAAATTTGTCTGATCAGTTTCATATGTCCCACCTCCCTTTGATATTATCTGAGGCCTCTTTATCTCGGCAGCAGGAGTTTTTACTGTTTCTGTTGAAGAGAAAAGTAACATTTAGACTTTTGCCACATTGGGCATCACTTAAATAAAATAAATGCTATCACACACATTAGACAATTACAATGAAATTTGGAGACTGTATGAAAGAAAATATAAAACAAATATCATTGTATTCTAGCTGTGTGAGAAATTCAGTTTCGTAGCCCAGTCCTAGAGGAGAAACAAAGTTGTAGGTTTATTCTTGAGCCCTTTCTGCACTGGGCCTTTTTCAGAATAAGAGCCTGAAGTTTGCATGCTAATGCAGATGCCTTGGGCTGGGCATTGGTATCTCTAGTTAAACTTGATCTAGCAGCACATGACTAAAAAGGCCTGGAGAACTGCTCCCAGTTGGAGCAGAGCAGAACTGACCAAATTGTTATCTTCTAGGGTTTTCATAGTTACAACAGGTGTCAACCATAGCCAGTTTTATGAATGGCATGTAATGGTGGGATTTGTAGTTCAGTTACATTTGTGGGGACAGAGTCAGTATGGAACTCTCTGGCTGAAGATGTGAAATCCTCTATTTCCAAAATTGAATTCACAACCATCCATTTGCCTGCTTGAAATGAAATGCAACCTTAGACGTTTTCGCACGGGGCTGAACGGAACGCGAAAAAGACAGCTGCGGACACGTCATCCGCATTGCCCGAGCGCGGCTTGCGCTCCGACGTGTCCGCAGCTGTCTTTTCCGCGTTCGAAATGTAAAGCACTTTAAAGTGCTCTACATGCGTTCCAACGCGGACGAGCCGCCCGCAGGCGTTCGGGAGGAGAAGCGTTCGCGCCTGCTTCTGTCTCCCGAACAGCTGCGGGCTCGCCTCCGACGCCGGCGCGGCTTCGACAATCAGCTGTTTGACAATCAGCTGATTGTCGATCTGCCTCCGCGGCTGTCTCCGCGCCCCTGGCCGGCATTTGCCGGCTAAGACAGCTCCCGGCGCTTTGAGCATTCGCACACAGACGCTCCGGAACGCGTTTACACGCATTCTGGCGCGTCTGTGTGTGAACGGGGAAAGCGCCCGGAGCTGTCTTAAGCTTTCCGCCTGAACGCGTTCCGTTTGGAACGCGTTGCAGTGCGGAAATGCCTCTTATTTAATTGGCTTATGTGTTACACTCAGTATGCCTTTGAAAGGGCTTTGTAATGGTCCAAGCTAGATTTCTCTTTGCTATGTTCCTGGAATGATTTATTGTACTCTTCAAATTAAGAGGCTTCTGGGTTATGTGCTTTATTCTGGTTGCTAGCTGTCATTTTGTTGACTGTTTCCTCATAAAGAGCCATTTGAGATAGTGCTGTAGCAAGCCTGCAGAGCATCCAGATATGAACGCCTTGAATGGACATGATGGACATCCAACACATGATATGAAACCTCTCCAAGTGAATGTGGGATTATCCTGTGGTGGCAGTGACAAGCAACATTTTCTGATGCCGCTCAGGAAATCTTCCATTCCTTGCTCTATTATCTTTATCCCTTGGTTTTAGAATCTTCTTGTCTCTCCTAAACCAGGGAGCAGGTCCTATCAATCAAGATTCCATAGCTCAAACCCACATTTAAATTCATGGTACTAAAGGGTTCTGATCATTTAGAGCTTTATACCCCAAGCCTTTGGAATGAGAATTTGGAGTGTTAAGTGGTAGAATTTTTTTTTTAAAAAAAATTAAACTACTTATTATGCTTAAGGCAGTTTATAAGCTATTAACAAAATACAGACAAATTATTGATTCCAAATTATTTAAATCCACATCATAATTTTTTTTCAAAATTTCTGATATCAAAATAGAATAAATACTGTTGTAGGCCAGCCAACATTACTCCTGAAGACATAGCAAATTGTCCATAAACATGAGGGAACTATTGCTGTATCTATTTACTAATAGGTTGAGTGAAATTTGTGACAACTACTCTATACTATAGAGTTACCCATTTTAACTTCCTTTTATTTCACAAAGAACCACAATGTCTGTTGACTGTATGCACTTTAAATCTCTACTGGAGATTTATGGCACCTCAAACAGGATGTCTTATTGAGGCCTGACACTCAGAATAACCCATTGCTTCTTAAAAAATTGTTACTAAACGAAACGTATTTTGATTTTTTTCTTTACCCTTTCATAACAAATGCACATCATGTTTGTATATTGCATTTATGAGGAAACATTATTCTCATTACTGCTGTAGCTTTTAAAAAAAATACTTTTTCTAAAGGGAAGAAAATACTGGTTGCATAGAGTTACTCGAATGCAGTAGTTAAGCTTCAGTTTGCTAAATTCTTTTTCTTATATTTTTAATCTCTGTAGAGTTTTTTTTTAAGTGACAAAGAACTACTTTGCTAGGGCCATTTATCATTCTTTGCCTTCAGCAAAGTCTATATGATTATGTTTGTTCTTGTGTTACACTGTAAAATTTTATAAGCCTTATATCTCTAGGCGTCTTCTGAGAGTTTTGTACTGAAGGAAGAGTGATAAATATAAACAACTTATCTAGAAGTCATGCACCTTTAAATAGGACATATCCCCCCTCTCTGTTTGCTGGTTTATAGTGCCATCTAGATGTTTGTATAAAACTGCAACTCAGCTGAACATGGCTGGTGACACCCAGAATTCCCAACCATTTTTGTTGAACGATTCCTTCCTTTTCCATAGGGATATTTCTCTCATTTACATAGAAGGATGACAAGAAAATGAATTTATGTAAGGCAAACCTGATTGTTATGTGCAAACTTAACAATTTTACATATATCCTTGAAATTCGTTGTATGTTGTTCCACTATATTTAAAGCATGGATGTTCTGGAATATGCATTCTTTATTCCAGAATATCTTAATATAGCAGAATAAGTAAGTGATATCTAGACGCACCTTCTCACTGATATCACTGGAAGGGTCTGACACAGAATACAGTGTAGTTTTGTGATTGAGGATCAACTTTTCTGATTATAAATTTGATTTCTAAAACATCTTAACTTCTGGTTATAACCAAATATAGTGGCACTACTATATTGTTGTGGAGCTATTAGTCCTTTATTGTATATTCATTAAGGATTTTCTTTCAAAGTTGCCTAAGCTTGATGAGGGTATGTGATATGTTCTTTTTCTTCTTCTTTGTTAAGTTCTGCCTAAGGTTGTATTGGTATTTTAGGAATAAATGAACATTTATTTGCAGTCATTGTGGATCCATGCAAAGTAGAACAAAGATTAAGAAAACGCACACAAGATAACTAAGAATTTAGCAACTGATTTCTGGTTTTAGAGCCTAATAAAAGAGATTTGTAGAAGTTACACTAACATTGACATCTTCTAAGATAAATGTTACTATGACACTGCCAAATTTTTGAAGATGTTTAGGGGGCTGGACATAGAACATGTTCTATGGATTCAGGTTCCTGTTTGCTTGGACAAATCCTTAGGTTGGATGAAATCCCTCATATATACCATATAGCACCTGTGTAGGGATCATGTTCAGTCAGTTTGTAATGTATTTAAATAAGTTACCTTTGAGGTAGAGTTGGAATAGGGTAAACTAAGTGATAGTGGAGAGCAAAAGAAGTTTATTTTACATTTAATATAAAGTCTTCAGTGGAGATATCAAGAAGTTGTGAATTTATTGTACAGATTACATGATTGAATCTTAGCTGGGAAGGTAATCCAGGATGTGACCAATATGCATAAGTTTAGCAATAATTAATTTGTACCAGGAATTCACATAAGGATTCTTTTGCAACTTGAAGAAAAAATCCTTTATTTTTTAAATTAATTTTATTTATTTATTTACATTTGGAAACCATAAATCTTGAGCCAGACATAATTCAAAGAGCTCCAGAGGCAGTTGTTTGTAAGAGAGGTTGACCAGCTACCAAATGAATCATTGCATTTGTGCCAGTTTAGGGACATTTAAGGTGCTCTTATGAATTTTGAAAGGAGTATAGGTTATGGCACATAGTGTATTGAAGGTACTAATGCAACTGGCAGAAATCAGTAATGCTTTCAGAATTCCCAACTCATCTCTTCATAAATGTCCAATTCCAATGTGGACATCAGCTTGTTCACTGGTCTAAGTGATAAAAGATCTTTATAATTGATTTTTTTTCATAATTTAAATGAATACTGTTTTTTTCAATATGTTACTGTGATAGCAGGTACATGGTATATCTGGGTGTTTTTCCACTGTCAAAAAGTACCCATTTTTGCACCCATTTAGGACCCATTTGGGACCTGATTGTTTCCACTGCCATGGGGGAAATCCAGATCTAATGGGTACATTTTGGCCTTTAATCCAGATTTTCTGTAGACCCCATTAATGGGGTCTACAATGGGGTCTTCTGCCAGAAAATCTGAATTAAAGGGAGCCTGTTTCCACTGGAAACCGGCAATGGGGTCCAAAGGAGGCTAGGGGGAGGGGAAGCACCCATTGGGCCCCCCTAAACCTAGGCTCTGAAGCCACTTTGAAGTCATTTCAAAGTCATTTCAAAGTCTGTGCAAAATAGCTCTGGAGTGCCTTTGAAGTGTGTGGCGATCTTCGGAGTGAACTTCGGAGTAACTCCGAAGTGACTCTGACGTGACTCCAAAGTCATTTTGAAGTTCACTCCGAAGATCAGCACAGACTTCAAAGGCACTCCGGAGCTATTTTGCACAGACTTCGAAGTAACTTTGAAGTCAATTTGAAGTGGCTTTGAAGACTGCACCCCCCTGCCCCCCGAAACACCTGGGGTAACGGACCGACTCCTTGGGGGTCTATCCGGATTCCCCACATGGGTGCAAAGCTGTTTCCACAGCAGGGGTGTTAGCACCCATTTCTAATGGGTGCTACACCTCCCGTGGAAACACATAGGGTGCTTCCCTTAATCTGGATCTACTAGATCTGGGTTAAGGAATGTACCCATTCCTTAGATCCGGATCTTCTCAGATCCAGATCTAAGAGCTGCAGTGGAAAAACACCCTCTGTCATCCTTGTTAAAAATGTATCTGTTCTACATTCTTTTCTCAAATGCTGTTTTTGAAATAAAGTTTAACTATACCACCACCACCAAAAAAGCCATCTCTGGAACCAGGACCAGGGAGAGAACCTTTTTTTGCAGCCCCTGCTCTCTGGAATGCTCTACAAATGGAAATCTGAGCAGCTCCATTTGTGAGGTCTTTTAGATCTACTAAAAACACACTTATTTTCCTTTGCTTTCAACAGTGTTTACGTTGGGTTATTCCTATTTATTTTGTGGCATTGTTTTTTGTTTTATTTCTTGTAAAATAAACAATGCGAATGTAGAGTATCCACTTAATTGTTCATTAATCAGTTGCCAAAGCACAGGAATCTAATTAAAAAAAATTGTTTTATAATAAAATGTAAAGAATTGACCAAAAATGCAATTTGTATAGCTAACAACTTTGTGCCAGAATGAAGTAATTTTGAATATTGCCAAAATGTGAATTTTATTACGTCTCCAGCATTAGATGTTTCAGCCCTAGCTTTCCTAAACAAGCATCTTGGAGTCCAACATCTCTACCCACTCTTTCTTTTTATCCCTGGATAAGAAATCTAACATCACAAAGTAAAATATTAGATACATATGAAACAATAGCTTCACACTGTTTATTCAAGTTAAGGCCATCTATATCTTTATTCTGCTAGTCTCTCAAACTCTGTATCTATATTGCCAATACTATATATTTATAAAACTTAATTCCTTGCTTTGGGAGAAATCAAGTGAGTCTAATATAGTGATTGTGGAGTTTCACTTACCGAATAACGTGCAGATCCAAAATATCTTTTAATTGAAAATATGGCTGGTAGTCTAAATTAAGCATTTGTTTATCTACCAAACTCTTCCATAAAATTATAATTAAAAAATAACAAAAAGTGTTTGAGAGGAAACTAAAAACCATAATGTTTTAGTAAAGTAACAGCAGAAGGACATTTCTCTGCAATAATGTAAATAGAATGAACATATTCAAGATGCAAGGCACTGCATAGTACAAAAAGTCCAAAAAAGTGTGCATTTCAGTAAAACAACTGTATGATACAGTTCAGGGTCCAGAAAGTCAAAGCCTGTGCTTCATACTGGTAATTTTTTTTTTAAAAAAGTCTAGAAGATGAGGAACCCCACAGAAATGTATAAAACAACATATAAAATTTCTGAAATGTTTTATGGAGTGCATAAAACAGAATGCCGTATGAAATGACTGTCTTTCCTGGATCTTACATTTTAAGTGCTTTAACTTGACCCAGAAGTGTAAGCTTTAGAGATGCCCATCCAAATAATTAATTTCTATGTCATCAGCATCATAATTCCTTGAGAATAAGGGATAGCCAAATAAAATAACAGTCCTTGAATATGGCATATAAGTTTTTAATCCATGATTATACTGTTGTAAGTTATTTAAAATACTACTACTACTGTGAGCAGTCAATGGAATTTCCAGAAATATAACTTCATAAATTTGTTGATCAAAATAAAGCCAGAACTGAAGTTTGCACTTTAGAAATAAGAAATTATCTAACATCTGGGTATAAAACCATTATATATTCCATAGCTTTATGAGCAAACCCATATCGTTGGTCTGGTGAATGGCACTTTTGAAAGATTGTAAAAGAACAGATACCCCCTCAAACACACACACAGGACATGTCTCCATGGTCTCTTTTTGCTTCTCTCTTGCATCAGATTTTAAAAAATGTGCATTGTAATTTGAAATAAAGAGTCCCCATGATGTTTGGGGCAACACGGATTAAAATTGGACTTTGTATGCTTCCTATTCAACAATTTGAAAGTTAAATGTTTCTGGACTGAAATCAAATTCTGTAAAATTTCAGCAATCATCTGACAATATCATGGCCTTTTAATAAAGAGAAATTAAAATGCTGCATTCCTGAAGGTCTATGAGAGGCCTTAAGCTGGGAATCTGAAAGAACCATGTTTATGAACCAGAGCAGAAGACAGTAAAGTCTCACAAGCCTGAATATTTTGCAACAGTGTTGAACAAATCAAAACATAACCTGCCTTAAAAAAGATGTACTGCAGAATAAAAGATGTAACCATGGTCCTGTAGATATAACACATGTCAGACATAAATCAAGGGTGTTAATGGGTACTTAATGGGTACTTTTAGTGACAGTGGAAAAACACCCCAAATCTAGATCTTCTATACATTTTTGAATGTTAAATCTTACCAAACACAGGGGTATTTCAACCTAATAATGGACCCAAAATCTTGTTTGAAAAAATCTAGCCCACAATTATATAATTATTAACAATATTAACAGCATCATGAGAACATTCATGAAATGCGGTATTACAGGATAATATAAGTAGGGATCATACTTGTAAAGAAGCCCTATATATCTTATTTGAACATTTAACAGCAATATTAAATAATGTCTAGAAGAAGCCAAATCATCTACATTTATGAGTCAAAATTGTCACACTGTTGATCAGCTAGGTAAAACTCCCTTTACCAAGTATGAGGCACTATTGTTCCATCATTTAATTAAAGTGCATATTTTGCAAGATGCCAACTTAATAACTTTTTATTTTAGGTAAGTTCCAAATCCATATCTATTAAGATATTATCTGAAGTGTTTAGCAAGTCTACTTTCTCTACCTACCCCTAGACCATCACCCAAACAAAAATTGTTATTAAAGGTTAAGTCTCGTGTATTATCAGTGCAAAACAATGTAGCATAACTCACAGCATGAACCTCAGTGGTTGTTATAAGAAATACATCTTTTTGGACACCATTGTGAAAATACAGATGAAAAATGTGCTGATCATTATTGGCTACTCGTTTCTGCAAGAGCAGTTGTCGCAGATAATATACTATGAAACCATTTCTTTGTATGTGATTATGTATGAGTTTCAGTGAAGTTCAAGGAGGAAGTTCTGAGCTGTGATAAATTTTGAGGCTTCTATGGCTGCAAGTAATTTATGCTTAAGATTTAACAAGTCAAATTCTTCAAAGCCGTCTGCATCAGCATGTTTGTCATACATTTATCTAAAAGCTGGTCTTCAAGGTCCGGCAAGAAAGCGCTGGTTTTTATGAGGGATAAGTTTTCACTGACAGACAAATAATCAGTGGCATGATGTACAAATGTGGAGCAATAAGACAGAGTTTGTTTTAATCTTTGTCTTTCTATGAGCCTTTTTTAAAATAAAAAGCACCAGCAAATGTTTGATGGAGACACAATGTCAGGCATTTATCCACAGATACCAAGGAATGCTTTGAAGATCTGTCAGACAGATTTGTAAATATGTCCTTTTTGAGCTGCAGGAATATATCCTAGTGTTAAAAGCTCTCCTCTGTTTCTCCTTGGTTTTCTTTCTTTTTCTTTTTCTCTTTCTTTCTCTTTTTTAGACTCCTGACATTTAAGCCTATTTCACATTCCTTATTTGTCTAGACATACAGTTACCATTATCTTACAATGCATTGTATTTCTACATCCTTCCCATATGATCTGTTATACATTACTCGTAGCACCATGCATTCGCCATATCTTCTGTTGTTTATACAGAAACATATTGGCACCCTCCATCCTAGTTTTTCAAAACTCAGTAATGAATAGTAGCTGCATGACACTAGTGTTCCTTAGCGAAGCAGACACTTTCTCCAGTGTTCGTGACTGAGGTATACCTTAAAAACAGAAAAGTAATACTAACAATTTGAAAGTTTGCAGGAAGAGCCACAGAAATACAAATATTACAAAGCATAGTACAGGCCCCATTATTTACATGAAGGCACTTTCTGCACTGGATCTTATTCTGGAATAGGGAACAGCCATCTGCATGTTGGGGCAGATCCTTTCTTGAAACTGAGAGATGCTTTGGGACGATGCGTAATCACACAAATGCATGCTGAGAAGGGGAATGTTGGAAATACAGCATTCATGTGTGTGTGTGAGACAAACAAGTCAGCCTAATCTGACATAAGGGTTTCTGTCAGTTTGTTTAGTCACTTGGATTATTATTGTGATAGCTGAGAACAGATCAGTCTGTACTATGTTATTCCTGCTGTGTTTTAAGTAAAGTTAGCTGTGGGAACACTTTCCTGCTTGGATGGCAAACCTCAGCAGAAGGAAGTTTCCTAGAGCATGCTTGTTGGAACGCTTTCTTGCTTGGATGGCAAACCTCAGCAGAAGGACGCTTCCTAGAGCATGCTGACCCTTATCTCTCAAGCAAGACACATACCTTCCTTATCTCCCTTAAGCTAGACACATAATATGTCCAAGAGCATCACTTGCGCAAATTGTTCATAAGGACACTACATGCTAGAGCAACTGACATCTGGGTGTTTTCTTTGTAACTAATGATCTATCCCGTTTTACCAATAATAATGTATCCTGTGGAAAAAGATAGAAGCAACTGTGTAGCCTAGTAAAGCAAGCAACTCTCCTCCACTCCCGTGACCGTGTTATTCGTTGCTTCATCAGTTAACTTTTATTTTCACTAGTCTTTTGAGTGGTGCATTTTTGGGATCACTGCAGAGTCTTACTCCGCAAACTCTGGAAAATCACACAAGTCTGATTTTTCAACACTTTGAACACGACTACCTCTTCAAAAACTGTGGGACAAAACTGTCTTTGAAAGTTCTTGTAAGCATCCCAATATTTTTCAGCACAGGAAGATGGGCGGCCATTTAAACTATGATTGTGACCACACAGAACAGTTTCTGGGCATTCTTTGGCCTATAGATGCTTTCCATTTGCATCCGGGGTTTCCCCTGTGACCTACAATATTCCTGAACAATAGGGGAGGGAAGCTAGATGAAGAAGAAATCTATTGAAAGACAGTGCAGAGGACAGCTAGGTATTGTGCTATTGTATTAAATGTAGACAATGCCACCATAAAGTCCTGCTAAAACATAAGTAGTTGCAGTGTGTTCTTGGGTGTTTTTCCACTGCAGCCCTTAGATCCGGATCTAGTCGATCCAGATTAAGGGAAGCACCCAGTGTGTTTCCACAGGAGATGTAGCACCCATTAGCAATGGGTGCTAACACCCCTGCTGTGGAAACAGCTTTGCACCCATGTGGGGAATCCGGATCGACCCACAAGGGGTCGGCCCATTACCCCAGGTGTTTCGGGGGGTGGGGGGGCAGTCTTTGAAGTCACTTTGAAGTCACTTCGGAGTCACTTCGAAGTCTGTGCAAAATAGCTCCAGAGTGCCTTTGAAGTCTGTGCTGATCTTCAGAGTGAACTTTGAAATGACTTCGGAGTCACTTCGGAGTCACTTTGAAGTCACTTTGAAGTTCACTCCGAAGATCAGCACAGACTTCAGAGGCACTCTGGAGCTATTTTGCACAGACTTCGAAATGACTTTGAAATGACTTCAAAGTCAATTCGAAGTCAATTTGAAGTGGCTTTGAAGTGACTTTGAAGTGACTTTGGAGCCTAGGTTTAGGGGGGCACCAATGGGTGCACCACCTCCCCCTAGCCTCCTTTGGACCCCATTGCCTGTTTCCAGTGGAAACAGGCTCCCTTTAATCCGGATTTTCTGGCAGAAGACCCCATTGTAGACCCCATTAATGGGATCTACAGAAAATCTGGATTAAAGGCCAAAATGTACCCATTAGATCTGGATTTCCCCCACGGCAGTGGAAACAATTGGGTCCCAAATGGGAGCCATGGTGGAAATGGGATCATCTGGCCCACACCCAAATGGGTCCTAAATGGGTGCAAAAATGGGTACTTTTTGACAGTGGAAAAACACCCCTTGTTACTTTGTAGGAACATGGTTCTGCTTCCTTGAGACCAAAAGGTCACTAGTCTTCACTGTAACTCATGCTAGTTCCATCTATCGGGAGAGGACTCAAGACTGCTGGTTTATGTAATTCCATTTTCCTTTTGTATGATTGTAGCAAACTGTGCCAAAGATACTCCCACTGTCAGGCCAGGAATGATCTTCAAAATCAATATATAAAAAATACACACACTTATTTCAAACATTTTCATCCTGCTCTTATCTGAAAATAGCTTCCAGAATGGCTTACAAGTACAATAAAAAATATGTAAATTGTTGAACAGCGGTCAAGTGAGTGTAGGAATGTGGGCAGCTGCTTCACATCCAGGAACATTTTATGCACTTTCTTGGCACGAAAACCTCTTGCTCATTTATTTGAGATAGCTGAGCTTAGGTGTGAAATTTATATTGCACAACCTCAGACTTTTTTTCCCCTTCTTAATTGGTGAGAATATGAAACCCTAGATAGGAAAAGGAGGTAATTAAATTCCCAGAGATGGTCTAGTGATCTGTGTGTGCTTTATCACATCTTTTTTTGCTGCTTACTTCGTGGGTTGAAATGGTTGCTCTGCTGTTAAGGTAGCTATGCTAGCACAGCATAGTTCACTCTATGAGGGTATCCCATATTTATTTCTTTGTTTATTAATAGATCTAGCCTGCCCTTAACACCTCATGGTGCCCAGGAAAGTACAGTTCAAAATTCAATACAATCACAATGAAGAAGAAGAGTTGGCTTTTCTACCCCACTTTTCTCACCCATTTAAGGGGACACAAAGCGGCTGACAAAGCTTTCTATTCTTCTCCCCACAACAGAACAGAGCACCCTGTGATGTAGGTGGGTCCGTGAGAGCACAGAAGCAAATTGTGACTAGCCCAAGGTCACCCAGCTGGCTTCATGGGGGAGGGCGGAATAGAACCCGGTATTCCCAGGTAAGAGTCCAGCTCCCTAACCACTAGAACAAACTGGCTCAATGCGAACAATTAAGGAGTAGAAACACCTTTTAGAAGCTTTAAAATCAAAAATACCAATTTTACCTGCTCCCACAGTTCATTTCAGGGCCCAACACAACAATTTGTATGAAGTTCTTCTCCACTGATGTCCTGGACTGTGTCCATCATCCCCTCCTGGTCCTCAAAATTCTTATGGTAGAAAAAAGAACCTTCACTGTTGATAGAGAAGCAGTCAGATACTGGTCTAGCAAGTGAGTTATGGCCTAATAAATCTTCATCTACACCTTATTCAGAAATGATCAACAGTCCCCCCCCATTTTTCCTTTTCCTTTGCTCCAAGAAAATTTTGAGCCTTTTGTAAGGAAGCCAAGGGTAAAGACGAAGGATGTGAAATAGTTCTGAGACTAATCAATCAACTGGATCATTTCTGGTTGTCTCTACTATTCATTTCTTTTTCTACTATTCTTACTGTTTCTGCTTTTGATTTTGAAAGAGTATTACTAGAGGCATCTCAAAGTGGTGAGAAGTTGTCTTGAGGTGTTGATTACAAGTTGAGGGCACCTATCAAGCAATAATTATTACTACTGCTCAATGAAAAAGATAGTAAGAAAGAGAAAGGTGTTTGGGGCTAGCTTCTCTGTTTTGCTTCATACTACTTTCTACTTTTCAGGGAGGGTGGGTTCCCTGATAATTGTTTGTGCCTTCAACATGAAATCTGTTCCATAATTTCTTGTGTCTTCCACTTCTTCTCATTCCTCCTCCAAGACTGCCATAGGTCATCAGAAAAGTTTCACATTGCAACTCCTTACTCTCCATGCATTTCATTTGGACTTGAGCATAGATTAACTATTGTTAATATATAATCTATTTGTTAAAAAGAAAGCTTCTTCATGGTTATAGGCTGTTTCTCCAGATGTGAGGTAAATCCCATATTCCTCCCCAGCATTGCATTGAGGTTGCCAGACTTCTCTGTGGCTTTGCCACTGCAATGCCATTTGCAACATGAAGAAAATGGGTTTCGAAGGTATCACAGGAAATCCAGAAGCGATGCTGGATTTCACATGATAGTCCTACTTACCTTCATGTCTGGTGTGGTGCATACTTGATGCCATGGAGAGGTTGCTAGACTCTACGGTGAAGAGACAACAACGTGAAGTTGAATTTTCTTTTTACTATTTGAATTACTGATTTTTTTCTTTTTTTGCTTGGGATGGGGGAAGAAACAGCTACAGAACAGGTGGATTAAAAACAAAACAAAACCCAAAGCTGTCTCTCTTGGAACTTCCAGAAGCCAGCAAAAGTGCAAAAAACAACAAAAGACTGGGAACACAGCAGGCACTTGGCTGGTTCCCAGTGAGGTGTCTTCATATGAAATTCACCAGGTGTGAAGGACAGCAAATCTATGTCAGATTTGTTACCTACATCTGTGTGAACATTGCAAGAGGCAATTGCCATCTGGAGATACCCTTCCTCACTGTCTCCCCCGATAAAGAAAATGAAGCCAGTTTGATCTAGTGGTTAGGGAGCCAGACTCTAATCTGGGAATACCGGGTTTGATTCTGCACTCATCCACGAAGCCAGCTGGGTGACCTTGGGTTAGTCACAGCTCTCCTCTGAGCTTTCACAGCCCCACCTACCTCACAGGGTGTTCTGTTGTGGGGAGAAGAATAGAAAGCTTTGTCAGCCGCTTTGAGTCCCCTTAAATGGGTGAGAAAAGTGGGGTAGGAAAGCAAACTCATTTCTTCTTCTTCAGACTCTGGAGTAGGGGTATGCACGAATGCAATTTTCAACATTTGATTTGACTAGAATATTTGAATATCCAAATGTGTATGAACGAAGAAAAATGAATGTCTGGACATTCTAACCTTTATGAGTACATTTGTATAAATATTTGATACGTATCCAATGGTATGAATCTTGTACACATCCATACACATCCATTCACATCCTGTTTTTATCCCATTCACATCCCATTTTCATCCTGTACATTTCCATATGGATGTGTGCGGATATTATGCAATGCATATGTATCCGTACACGTACGAATGTCCAAATTATTTGTACGAATAACTGGAAATATTTGTCTTTGTACGAATACTATAAGATGAATGTCTGGATATTCGATTCGTATGTGAATGTCTGAATTCATCCAAATAACAAATATTTTGAGTATTCGTGCACATCCCTACTCTGGAGTCTCTTTATGTGAATTCCAGTGGTGGCTGCCACACATCCCCTTCCTGTGCAGGCACTGTTACTGTCTGCAGTAATCTATTTTACCTGTGAAAAGCTGCTGGCTGTTTTTATACTGATTTTATTGTCACTGGCCTTGAGATTTTCTAGTATACTGACTGACAGTATATACAGACTGACAGACACAAACTGTGGCAAGCTGCACTTTTATTCAGTGTGGAACTATATTGGATGAAATCCTGCTTTGTTTTATCTGATGAAATCTGCTTTCTCATAGCTTTCAGGAATCAAAGGCTAACAGTGAGCCCCTGTTTGGTCTCTCAGGTGCAGTACAGGAGACTTAAGTGCCTCTGATGAATTCTGGGCTGCCTCCAGACTTGCAGAATAAATCCACAGTTAAAGGAGGAAGTGCAGCTTACCTGCTGCCCAATGAGAACCAGCCATCCTGACTAAACAGCAGCTCCATAGCTTTCTCCTCGGAAGCTGCGAGAGCTGAGTTGGCGTGCACGGTCATGTGGGATGAGGCGGCCAATCAGAATTGAGCCGCCCTTTGTGCTCTCATTTGTCTCTTCTCACAGTTCTGCCTGGACTGGCAGGAAAATTTGAATCTTCTTTATACTGCACAGTGAGTGTTGTTAAATCAGCATTAGGGTAAGTGTGCAGTAGCAAGTGGATAAAGCGATGCCACAACGATCCATCAATTGTCGTGTGTGATGCCCCGATCACGACTGTGCATTCCACTGCATAGTATAAACAAGTCTTGACACAGCCCTGGAAGTTTGTGATCCTTTCACGGGAAGCAGGCATCATGCACTTCTGAAAAAGTATGAGGACAGCATAGAAGACCACTTGATTTTCAGTAATTGTGGAAGAGGGATCCAATGCTTTTCACTTAGATTTATGTGAACTCAGCCTTATGAGTGCTAAATAAATAAATAAATAAATAAATAAATAAATAAATAAATAAATAAATATCCCACCTCAGCTGCCCCCACCACAACCATTAAACCTCCATTTGTGGATATGGCCCTTCTGGGAGAAGAATCTGATCATTTTAATTGGTAACGCTGCATTGAGAAGCTTGTTCTACAGATATAATGTCTCCTGTGAGCAGGTGCATGGATCTTGAGTTTAGAAAAGAGGGGAGGAAGAATCAGCTTAATCACTTTAGATGTAAAGCATTTCATTTGTTATGGCATCTTATTCACTAGAGCCTTCTCAAGCAGCAGGTAGGCTTAACACAGAACTATTCTGCTGCCCCAAATCTCACCTTCCCTCCTGTTCATATTCATTCAAAGTAATGAAAGTTCCCTCTCTATGGAATGGTTTGGTTCAGCATCTAGCCTGTCCCAATTAGTAAACATTTTGCATTGCCGGTCTTACAATTAACAGGACAACAGTCTACTACTTGGTTATGACATACTGACTACATTTCAAACACTGTTAATACCCTCTTGGGGAAACAATACATGCAGATATTAGGATTACCAGATTTTAAAATTAAAACCATGCTTCCCTTGCTGAATTCATTTAAAATTGTTTCTGCAGAGTGATGCAAATTGATTAATTATATCTAGACCCTGTTTTCTGCTCACATACTACTATCCAGTTTCACTGCATTTACACACATTTATTTTGTAGTGGCATTCTTCCCTATACCCAGAAGTCCCAGGATATATTGAGCAGGGAGTTGAACTTGATGACCCTGGAGGTCCCTTCCATCCCTATAATTCTATGACTCTTTAAAAGTTATCTTAGCTGTATAAAAAACTGCCAAGAGTTAATAGCACCAACCTTTACCTGCCTTTCTTCCAATGCTATCATTGGACTAGAAGCCAGATTGATAGAGGTTCTAGATAATTCACTTCCCCCAAACACACCTGTGATTCAGCCTTACCTGCCTTTAAAGCACCCTGTCTAGGTGACAGAGACAACTGGGAAATGAGTATTTAACAAATTTGGGACATTGTCTTGAGGAGGGATACTGTCTTAAGGAGGGAATTTCCCTCTTTCTCCTTCAGGCCCACTGGCAGTTCTCTTATTTAGTGATTTATTTACCACTCCCTGAACATATCCCATCAAGCTTCTTTGGTGAGCTTGTTATGATCTTGTCTCCTGCAAGTATAACAATTGCTTTGTCATTATCCTGGATGGACATGGCATTCCCATGGAAATGGTTGAGCAGGAAGTTGACTTGACAGTTTTATGCCTGCAAGGTATTTCCAAGGACATGTGAATGAGACCACCGAGAAAAGTCAATAATAGATGCTGATGGTGGAGTATCAGATTTTGCATGCCAAGGATATAATTTGCTCTAATGTAGATTCTTAACCATGCAATAAAGCTGCTTCTTAATTAGGTAGTTTGAGTAAATACTATGTTCCATGCGACAATCCTGGGCAAGTGTTTTTGCGGACTAGAGCCTCACTTCCAACATGAGCAAAACTGAAGTTACATGCTTTCACCTTAATAACAAACAAGAAAACAAAACCCTGAAAGTCTATTTTAATACTAATTTACTTCCATATAATCATTTCCCAAAATATCTTGGGGGCGTTCCCATGCACTCTATACTCTGAATCAAATCTGAATTCGACTCAGAGTGTCCCCTTGCAAAGCCCGGCTGCATGGAGAACAAATCACCCAAATCCGCGGTAAATAAACTCCCCTTGCAAACAGTTCTCGCTGTGGTCCAGGAGTCAAGTGCGGATTATTTTGGAGGCCTGGGGATGCTCCTGGGGTATTAGGGGAGGAGATTGATTCTCATGTCATTAGCAGGCAGGTTTCATGTCCTGTGCTCACCATTCCTGTCCTGTGCATTGGGGATTGCAACTGCTGACCATTTTTAAAGATCAAACAGGGTAAAAGAACTGATCGCCCCAGTTTGACAGGTAAAGATGTAGCGACTAAAAGGGGGGGTGTCATCTGGTCCTTGATGTCCCACAAGCCTCTTCCTGCAACCCTTATTCCACCCCCGCTCCCTGATTGCTGGCAAGCAGCTTCTGAAGTTAGAAGCAGTTTATCAGGGAAGCAAAAATGTGCTTCTCTGGTCAACTGCCTCTAAACATTGTAGCGGCTTTGGTTAGCTTTTGCAGTTTGCCAGAGAAGCGCTTCTCTCCTGAACTGCCTCTAACTTCAGAAGCTGCTTGCCGGCAATTGGGGAGCGGGTGTGGAATAAGGGTTGCAGGAAGAGGCTTGTGGGACATCAAGGGCCAGATGACCCCCTTCATCGCTGCACCTTACATTGCTGCATTTTTTACTTTTGCCTGGCGATCAGATCGCAGAGAGAAGAGGCACTTTTCTCTTTGATCACTGTTTAATGCCCAGCAGTTGCAATCGAGGAAGGAGCATTGGGTGGGATTTCCCTGCCCTCACTCCTATCAGGAGAGAGGGGGTGGAGAGAAAAAGATGTGGTTTCCTGATGCAGGGGTTAAGTGCAGTTTGCATGGGGACAGGTCAATTCAAACTAGACTCTGTATTGGGAATATCCTGTATCAAATCCGAAGTAAACAGAGTGCATGGTGTTACTCTGGACTGCATTCTCCTTTATAAAAAACATATGGCTCAGTTTGGTCTAGTGGTTAGGGAGCCGGACTCTTATCTGGGAATACTAGGTTTGATTCCACCTTCCTCCATGGAGCCAGCTGGGTGACCCTGAGCTAGTCACAGCTCTCTTCTGAGCTCTCGCAGCCCCACCTACCTCACAGGGTGTCTGTTGTGGGGAGAACAGAAAGTTTTGTCAGCCACTTTGAGTCCCCTTAAATGGGTGAGAAGAGCGGGGTAGAAAAGCCAATTCTTCTTCTTCTGGAAAACATGGCAGCCAAAATTAATACTAGGAATAACATAATGCACAAACTATGTGGAACTAAATGGGGTGTCTCTGCTACCACACGTAGGACATGAGTCTGAATAGCTGTCATATCAACAAATTAGATGCCAGACTAAATGACACCATAGAAATAATTACAGGGTGTATTAAAACCACACCGGCTTGTTTGTTGCCTGTACTGAACCATATTGATCTCCTGGATTTGTGAAGGAAAGATGCTCTTGTTAAAGAATATCTTAGAATTACAAGACAACCCCCTGATTCCAATACATTCTGATATTCCACAAATATCAGTTGGGAGACTTAAATCTAGAAAACCTCCATTAATCTCAGCAGAACAGAAAAAGAATAGTTTTAATAGTTTCAGATATGACAAAAATACACACATTTATCTCATTCTCTTAAACAACATGGGGAAATCTGATGCTTGAGAAACAAACACAATCCAAAAGAGAGATCTGGCAATGTGGAATCGGTTTTGTTTTGCTTTTGGAATCTGACCAATGTTTTTGAATTCTGTAATCAGCCAACTGAATTCAATACAATATATATTTTGATCCCTTTGGCAAATGTGTGCAAAGGTAGAAAAAGGCCTAGCTTTCTCTTGAACAGAAACTCCTTTAATTTTATTCTTTTTAGAGATGCAAAGGTTTGTAGGTCTGGGATTTTTAGCAGTGGATGCTATTGAGTAATTAACCTTCAACTGCCCCCCTTTTAAAGAAAGGACAGTTATATACAGAACATGAGAAGAAAAGATTTTCTTTGGGAAACAAAAATTGAATGGTTAATCTTAAATTCCATTTTCCCTCTTTGACAGCTATTGTACCAACAAGGATCCCAACTTCTCTTTTAAAGAAACTTGTTTCTAAAAGAATAATTGTAAGATGGCGTCCATGTTTCCAGGAGACTGGGACTCATGCATGTAATTGCTCAAATTAATGGCAACACTGGGATACAGTGTTAGCTCTTAGAACAAAGCTATTTTGTTAAAAAAAAATGTTATGTGGGGACAACACAGAGCAAATTGCAGACCCAGCCTTTTCTTCAGTATGATTGATGATTAAACCATAGGGTGAAATTCATTGTTTATAAAACATGATGCCAGCTGTGTGGCATTCACAAAAATACTTCTGTGTGAGGACAGGAAAACAACTTTTATTAGTTCTGAAAAGTTGTTTTACTTAGGATGGGCAGAAGTAGTTTTGATAGTTTTTGTTATTCCAAAAGCTCCAGAATTATGTTAAAAGTATCACCTGCTACCACCATCATGTGAGTTTGCTTCTCTCTCATGATATCAGTGAAGGGAAAACAATTGAAATATACTAATTTTGGCTTCTCAAGAGAATTGTTAAGACACCAAGGGACAGTTTGACTCTGGTGCCTTGTTTTCTATTCTACACTGATGAATTATCAGAGGAGGGACTTTTTGGTTACTTTTTGGTACATTGCGGAGATGGTATTGAATGTGGCCAGGAAGTGATACTGTAGGTATGACTTTAAGTATCTAAGGAATGAATATAGATCGTGAGCTTATTCATATTTTCTGGGAATTGTTCTTGAAAAGTTTTCTTTGCAGGATTTCCAGAGAAGCTGGGAGTTTTGCCATACAGGGATTCCCAGTTAGGTGGCTTTTCAGAAGTTGATTCAAGTAAATGGGAACTAGTACACAACTTATGTAAGCAAGCCCTGAATAAATGTATATATGTTGTGCAATCTGCTGCACACAGATTATACAATGTCTGTGCATGTAGAGCAGCATATGAACAATCTCTTTAAGATTTTCTTGGGGTAGCCCATCTATACCTGTGTCCTTGTTTGTGTTTTCCTTTCACAGTAGTAATTTCTGCATGTGATTTGGATTTAGATAGGGGTCAGATGAACACACATTGGTAAAAAGTCACCCATGAAAAGTAGAAAACATGCTTTTCATGGGAAAAAATCCTGGCTCCATCTTGAAATTCTGAATAAAGTCAAGGATGATTTCTTAACAGATCTTAAACATCTGCCTGCTTACCCTGCAATTTTGACTTTCCAGTAGTTAAATTAATAAAACTGCACCCTAACCCTTATATATATTCTTTCCTCTTCTGTGGAATATGGGGGAAAATCATAGATACTGGATATGGTGTACATCATACATATGCAGGCAGAAAAAATAAAGGGTCAATTCATACTTAGTTAACATCTGGGCAAGTGCATCTGCACTTACACAGGTGTAACTAGCTGTGGTACACAACAGGGAACTTACCTGGGAGTTTCCGGCAGTGACAACCTGCACCTTTTCTTGTGCAAGGGGTCAATTAAGGTGCCACACTAGTACGCTGTGTGTCAGATGACCTCTGATGCAACTGCACGTGTGTAGAGCATCGGTGTTGCCATGGTGCTGGTGCTGGCGCATGCACAGTCATGCAAAATGCCACAATCAAAATGGTGACCAGACCCAGGTAAGTCTCTGGTTACGCAGGGGCTAGGCTGTTGTGTGCGAGTGCTAGTAAACGTTAGTCTACAATGCACCCTTCCCATCCAATGGAAAGGAAAGCAAGTGCAGAAATGCCCAAGACTCAGTATTTTGTCTTAGAACATGACACATAGGATTTTAAAAATGGAGTGAAGCCACAGTGGTCAATGGGACTTAGGATAAGCAAGAATGTTTCCCTAGCACATTGGAGAAGCCTACCAGAGGTGTAAATTCTCTTTGAACTTAATTTCCTGGAGGGGGGATGTGTGCTCAGTTAAAGTAGTATTCTGGTTTGCTTCTAAGGTAGGCAGTCCAGCAAGACTTATATGTGCTACTGTTACTACAGCTAATAAAAAGGCTGCAAGTGCTGGGTAATAGGTGTTGCTGTGAAAGGAAAGGAAGATGCCCCCCTCAGATGCACAGAGTATAAATAAAGAGGCACCAAGGTCAGCGTCCAGCCAAATTCTCCAAGAGAATGTCTGTTTGCTTCCTGGATATCTGGCATAAAGTAAGACTCAATCAATGATAGTTAAGCCCCTCTGTGGAAGATTTGGAGCTTCTAGGAAGCAGATCATGAATCTCTGTGAATGTAGGCAGGGAAACAATTCTGGAATTATCTTCACAGAAAAATCCTTCAAGTTGCCTCTTGACAAATATTTCCCCTTTTTCTCACGGGTAATGATGTCTGAAAGCATTTCATCCCATACAAAGTTATCTAAACCCAAATACTAGATTATTAAATCATAAAGAGGTGCATATTGTAAATAGTCACAACATTAGTACCTAAATTCTGTCAGATCTCTTAGATACCATTCCATGTCAACCCATCACATATTAATTGCAATTGACTACTGAGGATTCTTAAATACAGAAATCAAAGATGTAAATGTCTAGGGAATATCTGAGTATCTGGAGAGCATCTGAAAAATATGAAACCCCAGAATTCATGACGGTGACATTTGAGAATATTTGTGCCCCAGTTCATTTATCATTTATTTGTAGCAACGTCTCCAGAGCCTTTAAACCATTTGCCAAAAGAACACAGCAATTTCCCCTTTCCTTTTTGGTGGCTCTGAGCTTTGCAAAACAACAGACAAAATTGTTGCCTTGGATACTCAGTCATCTTCAAGCATTGTTTTTAACAGAGCTATGTGATCTGTGCTGGAAGCGAGATCATCAGAACTCTGCACACTTGTAATATTTTCGAGAAAAAGCAATTGCTCAACTAACTCATGTGGTGTACGCACGAAACAGCTAATGCATTTAGGAGTTGTGGCTGTTGAGTATTCATTTCAGTAATAAATTTTATATTGCGTTTGTATGAAAACAATCCCCTTTTTACTATTTTGCTTGCCTCATATTTCAAATAATGAGAAGCTGCCTAGAAGTTTGTATGCTGTCATTGCGAGTTTAAGTTTCTTTGTGTTTGCAATCACATGGTGGGTTTTTTTGGGGTGGTGGTGGTGAGGTTCTCAGGGGTTTTGAAATGCAGGATGGAGAAATGCTTTCAGCCCCTTTCAGTCCTCAAGACTCCTGGAGAAATGATGAAACTAGCCTTTCTGGAAATCTGCTTAAAGCACTCTCAGGTCACCTTTGCCATTATGTTAGACTTCTGACTTCTCTGTGAATGATTGCAGCGCTCAGGACCCGGGTGTATGGACTGCAATACAACCAGAATTACTGTGAGGCATCAAAAAGCTGGGAGGCTTCCAGCAGCACTTTTTCCAACCTCCCACAGGAATTCTGTCCATGTTTTGGTGCTGCTGCATCATCATTCCCCATGGTCTCCAGGCTAGCGTACAGTATCCTGTATCTCTGTGGTGGCTGTTCCATGTCAGGATTCAGTTCCTTTAGTATCTGAATTGATGCTTGTGGTGACTCAATCCCAACCCTTCCCCCTTTGAACTCGTGCAAGCAGAGTTATGAATTCGAGGAAGCAGCCATCGAGCACCATGCTCCATGGCCTGCCAATGGTCTGGTTTCAGTTTATGAACTGAATTAGACCAACCCTGCACAGGCATCCTGCTTCAAAGGCTTACTGCGAAGGCTTACACAATAAACACCAGTGTAATACAAACACCAACTGTTTATTATATACAAGCGCATAAATAAATAAGTAACTGCAAAGATAAGGTCTGCTCAATAGTCCTTAAGAAGTTAGAAGAAACAAGTTAGGCCGCATCCCCATTACAAGCTTAATCCAGTTTCCTTAAACCAAAATAATAGAACTGGATGCAAATGCGAATTTGCCTGTTCCCATTACTTTCAGCCTAATCATGTTGGATCTGGATTCTGAGGATCGTACGTGGCGTACGTGACTCAAGGGGGGACTCAAGTGGCTACTTTCTAAAAGCCGCTTTTAGGGGCTGCCCTGCCCTTTTCCTCCTGGCGTGAACGCGCCACCCATAACGGACCCCTTCATTGATCCTGGCTGGGTGGCTGCCACTTGCCTCGATGGAGGAAAAATGGCAACAGGCAGCCAGCGATTCTCCCCATTGCCCAGGGCACACAGCAGGAGCAGCAACTCAAGCCCCCTTGCTTTAAACATTCACACATCTCCCAGAATCTGCCCCTGCTTTTCTTTCCCCTTTAAAGGTCAGAGCTCCAAAGAGCTAGAATTGAGCAAAATTGCAACATTGTTATCAGGTGTGAAGTGTTATCAGATTGCCACAGTGTAGCTGCTGCTGTGAAGGTTGGATTTTTACACTCACATCACTGTCTTTGGAAGCTATTGGGGGAGGGAAACCCTAAACACAGATTCTCATCCCTTAACACGGAACTGTCCCCACAGTAAAAAAAATGTAAAACGTTTCAAGTGCACGAACCAGAGTGAGACCTGTTGAAATGAGGATTAACATTTACAACGCTTTGAGGCGATTTCATATGCGTAAAGTGTGTTAAACCAAACTGACGTGGGGTCTGCGAGGATTGAAAACAGTTTGAAACCGAAATAAGCTTGTAATGGGGATGCGTCCTTACTGTAAACAGAATAAAGCTTAGCTCTCCCCAAGCTAAGCCACTGAAAGCAAACTAAACAACTCAAGCCTCCAGCTCCCCTTAGCCTGAACGAATCTTCCAGATGTTCAGTGTGAATGCTCTTCCCAAAATAAAGAACAAACCCCCAGCAGTAAAACCTAACTGCCATCCAGGAGTCTGACTTGCTCAAACCAGAGCCAAGCAGCCCCTCCAGCGTTCCTGTATCTTCCCGGGTACGCCCTGAGATCTTCCTCTAGAGAGGTGAGAGCTGCCTCCTATCCTCTGCCTCCAAGCTGAGAGCACGAGGCCTAGAAGCCTGGAGAGTTCAGTTACCCCCCCCCCAATGATCTTCCCCCTGCAAAATATGCTAGGCGAGAGACTCTCAGAGCCCTAGATCCCTGGCTTAAATATAGTGAGAACTGGCCACTCTGATTGGTGCAATTTCACAGTTTTTTGAGACAGCTCCTCCCTCCTGTCCATCAGGTCTGCAAAATCCCCAGGAAATAAACCCATGGTTTGCAGCATGCACCATGAATCTGTCACGATGATGATGATGATGATGATGATGATGATGATGATGATGATGGCAGATAAAGAATGCCTCCTAATAACCCATGAATAAACTCTGTGGAGTCTGGTGCCCATTGGGACTAATGAGTGGGAGGGGAAGGCAGCCCAAAAGGAATGCCAGAGGTCAAGCCAAGCAGAACTAATGGTAAGTTTGGCATCGCTAAGCCTGCAATTGTATATAAAACACACAGATAAGTGACTTTATTGAAAGTAATAGATGATGCACACGTTGTATAACCATGAACTGGAGAAAAAGAGGCAGAGAAAGAGAAGGAAAAATCCACGGAGTTGTGAGGCATTTCCCACTTTGCTTTTATGAGGTAGTTTGTTGGCATTTCTGGTGACCTGTTCTGGTGACCAGGGCTTTGAGGTGGGAATGCTCACAAATCAGTCTTCCCTTTCCCTCTCATGAATGTTCTGTGCTAGACAAGGTGGATTTGAGAAGACTTGGAAACACAAGGGCCACACACTGTGGCTGCATTCACACCTAAGTTTTAATCCTGCTTCAGTCCACTTTCAAGGTGAGAAAACATATCAGTGATGAGGTGATCTCTTTCAGAAATATATAGCTCTGAAAATCTACCTTTGGGTTAGTTGAAGTGGAAAGAAAATTACTGTTCACTTTGCTGACATGTTCTCTCACTCTAAAAGTGGATTAAAACTTCGGTCTGAACATAGCCTGTCCCTTTTGTTATGTCTGAAAACAGGCTTAGAGAAATGAAGGGGAATGTTTGGATATTAGAATGTGAAAGGAATACTGGTTAGGCTGTTGATGCCATCTTGGGGTGTGTCCAGAGTGGGTGATACTGCACATTCTGATTTGCAGTCAGTGCACAGGAGTCACGCCTGATTCCCAATACTTTGTAGTGGCAGCACATTATGCCGCTGCTACTGTGGGTTTACCTGCTGCGGAACGATCAACTCTCGCTCCACAGTATCAGGTAAATTTGGAGTTGCACACCATCCTGACAGGATGGTGAGAAACAGCCAATGAAAGCTGAGCCTGCTCCCATAGGATGCCCGATCCCATGGGACGTGCGTACCATGGAAGTCTCTCAGCTGCCGAGGAGGAAGCTCTGGACCTCCATTTGGAATGGGGACAATGTGACTTTGCAGCCTGGTAAACCACAAATTTTTATATAACTGCAGATTTTTATCCGCTAGTCTGGAAGGGGCACTGGTTTACTGCCAGTCAAACCAAACCTTAGCCCCATTTCACATTCCAGTAATGTCTTGGGGAGGGCAGAAACCAGAAGCACCCTGCAGATTTTCCACATTGCCACAGCTGAATTTGAAAAATCTCTAAAGCAGAAGGCTTCACCTAAACCACTGCTCTAGGGGAATAAAATCAAATGAAATGAAATAGTTTCTGAGTACAGTTGTGTTAGGGGAACCAGAAGTTAATACTAGTTCCACTAAATGTGATTTTTGCCTTGCCTGCTATAACACAGTCAGCTTAGTGCTGTGTTAAATGAGGGAGGCCATGTTTTAGTGACCTCGTATAATCAAAACTTCACATATGAAAACTGCTGTATGAAAGATGACTGTATGTGCAATTGGTAAGATGGTAGTTCCTTTATGAAGATTACCTTGTATGCAGACTTTTCTTTTGATCCAGAGGTAAATGGAAGAAAGGAAAAGGTCTGCAAGTGAGGAAATGATGGTTTTCAGAGTGTAAAATGCCTGATTCTCCTGCCTTAGATTGGTTATGTCAGCATTCTGACACAGTAGTCAATTATCTTCTGCAATTGGCTTTTCCAATGGAACATCTTGAATTTTTATTCATTATTGACAGTAGCCTTAAGAAATTACATACAATACCGCTGAAACTGCTATATTTCTTTTGGGCGGGGGGAGTTAACTCTAACTTAGCATTAAAAGCTATCACGGAACATGTTTTATGTAGGAGGCAATGAATGAATTGTATAAGCAGTCCTTTACCTGAACTCCTCTGGAGAAAATAACCCTGGCAAAATACCATTTCCCCATTTTCTAAATTTTTAAGGAGTCTGCAGATATTCAGAAGCATCTGAAGGTGGATTATAGATGAAGAGTAGGCATGTATTAAATAGCATAGTTGATTGCCTTTTTTTGTTCATGATGAGGGAGAAGGTCACCATCAATTATTTTGGTGACTGTGACACCAATGGGCACATCAAGATTTATATGGAAATCCCATGTGCTTGTTCATTTGAGTTGCTTGAAGACCACAGTGCTTTTTTATATCTCTGGGTTCAAAGATCATGGAATTCAGACAATCCAGAGGAGCCCATGCACAGTAGTTCTGTGTGTTTCTGGTGCACCCCACAATACCTGTAAAACTAATCAAGATGACCATAGGAGTAATTGCAGAAATATATGGCCTTTTCCTTGTGTGACATGCTTTTTTTTAATTGAAAGCATGAGGGGCAAGGATGTGTCCATCTTTATACGTTCTAAGCTGATCTGAGAAATTTTATAGACATAAGGGCAAAATCAAAATACTCTGAAGAAGTGAGGAAATAGGATGCACAAAACTTTACAATATGAAACATTTTGCATTCAAGGTACTAATTCCAAATGTTCTGAACTCAGAACAAAACACCCTTTCCAAAAAGGGTTCTGGAAGTCTGAATAAAAACTAAGTTCTGTTTGGTCAGAAGGTTTATGCAGAAACAATACATAAAAGTCATGGGCATGGGCTTACTTTTGTGGTTCAGTGCCACATTGAACTGGGCTGCATGCTGGACGGACTGGTTATTAATAAAACTTGAACAGCCAGCCTAGTTCTAAGAAAATGTCTGGCGGCTCATAAACTGGTTCATCAACCCCAACCTCATGCATTTCTAACCCCCTCTATTGTTTTCTCAGCTAGGCCTTCCTCACTTGTGTTTGTGGCCTAACCCTTTTGTATTTCCAGCTTCTCCCCTTGTTTCCCTGTGTGCGTGGCCTCCACTGATTGTGTCTGTGGGCTCCCTCTCTTGTATCCATGGCTCCCTCATCTTTTTGTACCCAGTTGCACAGTTCTTCATCAGGCTATTCAGCCTGTTCACAAGGTCTACTAGGTCTTCTGGAATGGAAAAACATGGTCTTTCCCAGCAGGCCAAATGTGTTTCAAATGGATGAGCTACGTTTGTCCACAAGTCCACATGCTTGTTATGCTGGAAGGACCCATCCTGAAAGGCCTCATAGGCCAGGAAATCAGGTCGGTTGGTCTGCTGAAGAAGCAATGGCCAGTGCCAGTGGTCCAGCCTGGGCTGCCTGGAAGATGGGGAATAATAAGGTAAGACAGCCATGGAAGTAATCGAGAGAGGCTGTGGACACAACTGAGGGAGATTAGAAATGCAGTGAGGTGGAGGAATCAAGCTGGACTGATAAACTGTTTGGTCAGAGCACCAGCTGGTTTGATAATAATCCAAAGCCCCCAAAGTTTGTGAGGGTTTGGTTCAGTCTCAGACCCGTTGAATCCCTTGGTTCATGCCAAACTGGTGCTAAAACAGAGCTGGCTCGGAACATCCCTGTGTTTTAGGGATGTGCATGAATATTCAGAACATTCGTTATTCATATGAATTCATATGAATTTGTACATTCGTACACAAATCAAATGTTACGGTATTTGTACATTAACATTCATATGAATACAAATGTTTTGGAACGTTTGTACAAATAGTTCGGACATTCATTAAGCTGAGGATACACATTGGATACGTTTTGGATACATATGTGTTCATGTTGGATACATGTCAGATACATATTGGATACATATTTGTGCATATCAGATATTCGTACGAATACATTCATATCACATAGAATCCTACCACATTCAAAGGGGATCTATTTGAATGAATACAGATCTTCTAACATTCAATTCATTTTGAATCGAATGCCAAAAACCTCATGCATGCACATCCCTACTGTGTTTGAAATGACCGTAAAACCACCAGTCCCATGGAATTATATATACTGGATTTAATCCAAATCATTGCACTTCACAACTAGCTTCCTGTTGAATGCTATTGAACAACTAGGATCTCAGGCTGCATGATTGTGGCAGGAAAATGGTCATCTTTGTAGCAGAATCCTCTGATACTACTGCTGGGCTAAGAGTCATGAGAGATACACAGCCAGTACCTTCCAGCCTGCAGGCTCTGAAGACATGGGATAAAATTCCATCCGAGTTCCCATGTGGTGCAATTTAGTGCCAGATCTGTCTGTTGCTAGTATGTGCTGTGTGAAAATTGGCCATAGCAGCTCCCTCTACTAACACTTCTCTCTAGAAATGGGGTGGTGAGGGTGACATCTGCCCTCAGAATCTTTCACCAGGGTTTACTGGCTGCGTAGCTTCAAGGACGGATTTCACACCTTGAAAGCTGGCTACAGAAGTGATGGGGGAAGTGACATGTACAGTAGTTGCCACACCCCAGTGGTCTGTATGAGACCCACTCTTCCCATCATTTGGATCCAGGCTGCCTCCAGACATCACTTATTTATTCTGCAATTTTTTGGTTTACTGGTTTAAAACACATATGGAACTATTACACATTGTTTGTGCATTAGATCAATGCTCCGGGTTTTAGTATTTCTGGAGAAGCAGAGTGATGGTCCAAATAGTATTTTTTCCCCAAGTGGCTTACTCCTCCCAAAAGTGAAAAGTGAAGTTTTTCATTGTAGGAACAGCTCATGGGGTGTTTTTCCACTGTCACTAGAAGTACCCATTAAGTACCCATTAATGGGTACATAAATGCCATTACGTACCCATTAATGGGTACTTAATGGGTACTTTTAGTGACAGTGGAAAAACACCCATGTTGAATGATTTTACTGGAATGATTATAACCCAAGGCCTATTTGCACTTAGGTTGGTAGTCAGTAATTAGTGAACTGCTGGGGAAAAGCATCCATACACGAAGTAGGTTGTTACAGCCTCCAACTGTGCCCTCCCTCTCCAGAAGTTCATTAATTGTTGATTGGGTGTAGAGAATGAAATCGTGCTCCACACTTTAACCAACATTTACCAGAACTTGCCTGAAGCATCCAGTGGCATAACCATTCACTATTCTTCCCATTCCCGGTGGTCGGTGGATGGGGGAGGTGGCGTCCATGCAGGTACAGTTGTGGTGGCAGCCATGATTGATTGCTTACCTCTGCCATGACCAGATCTCAGATCCCTGGGAGTAGCATCCGATCATAGTGTCGTAAGAGGGGTGTTTGATCATGGGCACTGATGTGATCAGCTGCAATACCTCCCTGTGCTCGAACACTCCCCTCTGCAATGGTGTCTGAGCATGTCATGGAACGGCCCATCATGGCAGTGAGGAGGCAGCTTCAGATGCAGTGGTGCGGGTTAGAAAACGTGAAGACCATTCACATTTCTGGCTAGTAATGGATGCTTTGGGAAGCTTTCCTCATCACAAGTGTGAATGGTCCGCCTTTACAGAAGTTTACCAGCCCTACTTTACGGCAGCCTAATCAGCTAGTGCAGAAAGGCCCCCAGTAAATTGAGCTTATATTCTGGAACTGTATTGGGAGCACCATGTCACATGCAGCAAATCAGGCAGATTTACAAAATAATTATGAGGTTTTGAACCTGTCTGGATACAATTTCAGTCTTGGTTTTCCCTGTGCAACTAGGCTTTACATACCTTCATGGTTCTGCTTTGAAATGTCTTCTGAATTGTCTGATTTGCTTCCCAGAGTAGTAATAAGAGATATGGTTAAGTAAAGACAAGATAAATCTCCCTTCAAATGTGTTGTGATTCCAATAAAAGCACCCCCTGCCTCAATTTCTGCACTTAAATTGAAAAAAAAATACAGCTATCCTTTCATGGTATGTATTTAGCATAATAAGCACAGAAGGTCTTATGTGTTTTGAAAAAAGGAGATTCATTTCTGGCTGCTCAAAAGAGGACAGTATTGACTGTATTGAATAAAAGCAGATCAAAGGGAAGAAATTGAAGTTTTTTCTTTTTCTTTGCAGGGTACGGAAATACTGGGTAGAGTTCATGGAAGTCCTGTAGCATGTAGTTGTTTAATATTCTCATGAATTAACTATTAGACTGCAGGGAAGAGCTGTATAATGATCATAATGTGCAAGGGCTTTTTTGTGAAGCCAGCCCTCCAGTGCAATGTTATGCAAGGGGGTAGAAGACTTGTTATCTAATTTTGTGGAAGATTATTAATTGCAACCTCTTTTTACTTTCTAGAATTCCCTTTAATCTTTTCCTCCTCCTCCTCCTCCTCCTCTTCGTCTGTTCCCATGTGTCTGCAAATATTCATCAAGGTGGTGCTTTGGAGAGACACTTTACTTTCACCTTTTTTGGTTCAAACATTATGCAGTCCCTAGGAAGCCTACCACACTGCCCACGCTTTCAGGAGATGGGGGTACTTTGGGCATTTTTTCCACTGTCAGAAAGTACCCATTTTTGCACCCATTAAGGACCCATTTGGGTGTGAGCCAGATGACCCCATTTCCACCATGGCACCCATTTGGGGCCCAATTGTTTCCACTGCCACTTGGGAAATCCAGATCATATGGGTACTTTTTGGACTTTAATCCGGATTTTCTGTAGACTTCTACAATGGGGTCTTCAGCCAGAAAATCCAGATTAAAAGGAGCCTGTTTCCACGTTAGTTTGGCAATGGGGTCTAGAAGAGGCTAGGGGGAGGGGGCACTCTGAAGTCACTCCGAAGTCACTTTGAAGTTTACTCTGAAGATCAGCTTAAATTGAAAACGCTCCAGAGCAGACTGGAGCAGACTGAAGACGCTCCAGAGCTATTTTGCACAGACTTCAAAGTGACTTCGAAATGACTTCGAAGTAACTTAGAAATGACTTTGAAATTACTTTGGAGACGCTTCAAAGCTTGCACCCCCTGTCCCCCCAAACACCTGGGGTGACAGGCAGACCTCTTGTGGGTAGATCCGGATTTCCAAATGGGTGTTCCGGTGTTTCCACGGCAAGGAGGCTAGCACCCATTGCTATTGGGTGCTAGACCACCCATGGAAAAACAATGGGTACTTCCCTTAATCCAGATCTACTAGATCCAGATTAAGGGAAGTACCCATTCCCTAGATCTGGATCTTCTTAGGTCCAGATTAAAGGAGTGTGGTGGAAAAACACCCTTTATTTGCACTTTATTGTTTACGACTTCTGGCATGGAAGAGGAATCCATGTAATGAGGCAGGACAGGAGGGGAAGAGTGGAGTTACCCTTTCCATGCAAACATTTTTGGATGTTCGTGTGCAATGCTGAAGCCCCCTACATTTGCGGGGGAAATTGGCTTCATGTAGTACATCCCTAGCCCTGATGGTTCAGTTGTAAATACTGGCCTTTTGGAAACAACAACAACAAACAAACCTGTAGACCTGAACCAATTTTACACTGGTTGAAGAAAGTCTACATGCAATGGGATCTAACTTTATCAGGCTTGGTTTATTTATTTATTTGTATTTTTATCATGCCCATTAGCCTATTACCTCTTCATTGAGCATCACTGCCTTTCATAGGGTTCTCCTAGTCGATACATCAAGTTTGTTGTTGGCTACCATCAACTTGTAGTTGATTCCTGATTGTCTGAATAGGCCTGTGTAGGGGCACCTCTATGCAGTTTTCTTGGCAGACATACAGAAGTAGTTTTCTGTTATTTCCAGGAAGAGGTTTGGAATTGAACTGGGCACCCTCCATTTTCCAGGCTTCTTGCATTACCATTGAATTATAGACATTATTTTTTTCTTACTTCAATGTACTATAACCAAAGAGTGTTTTTCCACTAGCAGTAGAGTACCTCTTACGGATCCCTTAAGGACCCATTAACTACCTTTAATGGGTACTCTAGTACTAAGTTGAAAAACACCTAAAAGCTTTTATAAGACTGTAACATTCAAAACATGGGTGCCCAGCTGGGCAAGTGGCTTCTTATCCATGCCTCCATTTTTGTATTAGCCCTCTTCATAAAATATAACAAATGCACAGAACATTTATAAATCTAAGTGAAAAGGCAGCTGGCATTTATACAGGCAAACTAAACTAAACTAAACTGAAAACTAAACTAATATTGAAGGCATCTGTTGCTGTAAGTTTCTTCAGACTTGAGGTTCTAGTAATGAATAGGAGATACAGGCTTTGCAGCTAGGAATTTCTGTGGAGTTACTGGAAAATCTGTTTTGTTCATATTAGAGGGTAATGCCAAAAGCAGCCTGAGGAAATAGCCATTGTTTTTGAGGCACAAGTCCACGTTCACCTGCTTTAGAGAAAAACTGAATGGGGGGAAAGTAAAATTGTGTGGTGATTTTCCTTTGCTTATAGACACAAACAATGAATTTGACAAACAGGGGGTGGCACTGTTGCACTGCTGCTTTCCAAGGCCTCTACAGTATTTTATAATGTCTATTTACAAAAGACCTTCATATTTACTAGGAGGAAAACTGACAAAACATTTTTATTACAGATTCTTTTCCTAAACATTGTTCTGTATAAAATATATTATGAAGTCCCCTAATAACGCATTGTATTCAGAAGCACCTTAAAGGAAAGAGTTAACGACCCTCTTCACATTCTGGGCCTCTCAACCACACAATGATGTGGATCAAGGAGGGCCCACCCCCTGCTGGCACAGCTATGTCTGTACTAGGCAGAGTGAAATCTGCATTAATAGATCCTTAACTTCTGATGGCTCCCTGGTCTGGTGGACCAGGGCATGGGATGTTCCAGAACATGGGATGCATGCAGAAGTTGCACTTCTGTGTTCTAGGACTACTGAAAGCTGTGCTCTCAAAAATGCCCAAGGTTAGAAACTTTCATTCCATCCTAGCCTTTGCAGGAATGGAGCTGTGCTTGTGAAGCTCATGCAAGCTTCACAGCCATTGCAGTAGTTATTCTGGATCCACTGATCCAGTATAACAGGAGGTAAGTCCAGAACGGACCAATGTATAATTTGATGGATTGGGTTTTAGCTCCCTAAGGTGTTCCAATAGACAGTGCAACTGGAAAAATCTCTGTAACTAAGGGCCTTTCTCCAATCACTTTGGGTGTGTCCCCATTTTCAAAGCTGGCCATTCCCAAATGATAGGATGAATCCTCAGTTTCTGAAGATTAAATGTCTTGGAAGGCTGATTATCTTTATTCAAATCAAAAGAACTCTTGCTGTGGGATTTACAAATAATTCTCATTATTTGTCAATGGGAACTCAGTGATAAGCCAGGATTTCCCCTCCATTCCCCTGGCTGTTTGCTAATGAGATCTGGCTGCATTGTGCTGTTCAGTGCTCTGTCTCCCCTTTCAGCTATAGAAGAGAAAATGAAGGAGGGTGGGAGGAATCCTATTGCCTTTTGGCTCCCACCTAAAGCTCAAATTGGCAGCTTCCCTCCTGGGGGTTGCAAAAGTGTGTCAGCTCTTAAAAGGCTGCATACTTTCAGATTATCAGATCCAGTGATAAGCTGCAATTTTCTCGCCTTTTCTCACTCTCTTCACTTTGTGCTGGGCTGAAAGTGAGCAGCTGAAAGTGATCGGACAATACATTGTAATGAGGTATTAGAGCCTAGCCCCAGGAGAGTCTGATTTTACTTAGGCAGGGATTGAAACGACTTTAAAATGCCTGCCAGCGATCGAGACTTTGGAGTTTTCTGTCCTGCTGCTCCCCTTCTTCCTTCCTTCCAGCCTTTTGCCTCCCTCTCTCCTTTCCCATAGCAATCTGAATCAGGCTTATATAGGGAGTGGGGCTCAGATCCTGCCCAGGGTTTGACAGAAAAGAGAGGGCAGAGATGATTTCTTCCCTGCTAATCCGCATCACAAGCTGCCAGAGGGAATGAAAAATTTCAGAGCTCAAATCTGATTTTAAAAAAATGGATTAAAACCCAGAGTAAATGATACAGTTGAAACAAGGCCTTTAAGTCATAATTGTGCAGAATACAGGGAGGTCCCACCCATCCTTTGTATGCTTCATCTATTTGGGATGGAGCATGATCCAGATCAAGGGGCCCTTGTCTTAATCACTGGTATACCTTGATATGAGGTCTGGAACACAGAAGCATGCAGAAGGTGCACACATCTGGGTTCTGGTTACAGATGGATCTAGTTTGCCAGGAATCCTGTGCTGCCAGAATGAGTCCCCCAGGATTTCTAAGGCCAGGAACTTTCATTTCTGGCCTTCATAGCCTGTGCATGCCAAATCTAAAGCTCATTTATGGGAGCTGGGCTGGAACATGCATGTGGATGGCATTGTTTTGGCCTAGAGTAATCCATTCCAGCCTTGGGACAGATTGCTAGTTCCAGACCCAGTATTATGGGTCTGTACCAGGTAAATGCAGAAAAACCCTATTATTTAAACATTAATCCTATTTACTTGATAAGCTCAGCATAGGAGGAAATATAGCTATGGCTGCATCTAGGCATTGGTTACTTATTTGGTTATATTTGGATATTTTAGAATAAAGCATGGATTTTCTGAAATATCCATGCTTTATTTCAGAATCCTCAAGAATAAGTAACTGACTTCTGAATGCAGCCTATGATATTTTTAACTGTTTGCAACTAGGGTAACTATTTGTGAAGGACCTGGGCATTCCTAAATGATTGCCAAGAATTGTTCCAACATCTTATCTATGCATAGGATAAGTTATGATGGCTTTATGAATGCAAGTAGTGACTTCTCAAAAATGGGACTGTTGCCCATCAAGAACATTAAGACGATGATTTGAGAGAATTTGCTGCCTTCATAATCACATCGAGGATCGTAATACTGCACTGTATCGCTTTCTCTAACCTTTGTATCATGATCCCAGCCAGTAAACAACTATGTTGTAAACAGGATGATATCATGCTTCTGCATAACCAATTAGAACTGGCTGGATGTGAACTTCACTTAGAACAAACATTGTCTCATTGGCAGAAGGACAAATTGTATCTCTGTATTTCCTAGGCAGCAGCACAGTATGGAAAATCAGTGTTCTGTAGCCTTGGCAACACAGCAAGGGTCCCCTGTTTTCTTGGGGTTTGACGGCACCTCTTAATCCAGCACAGACAAACGAAGAAGTGTGCCAGTGGTCCTAAGGCTGCTGCGACATGACACAGGAACACAGGGAGAATAATCTGATTATCTAAGTGGTACCAGAATAGTCTTTCTTTTTTGGCACCGGGCTGCACAACTCCCACTAGGTAACCGAATTAATTGAATGATATTTTATTTACATTTATTTATTTGCTTTTTTTCCTCGCCTGATGCCCAAAGGTTTCAGTGCAAGGTACAACATTAAAAGCCCGACATAAAAATAAACATAATAAAGCAATAACAGTCTCTGAAAATGGGGAGGAAAAGCTGTTTCCTTATTTAGCCAAAGGACAGGGCAAAGAGGTGCATCTCCACTGCTCTACTGATCATGTGAAGTGAAGGTGCCTGATACACCTCAAGGTGGTGGTGGGGAGACTATTCCATAACTGGCAACCACCACTGAGAAGTCCCTATCCTCGGTGCTCACACCTTTGCTACTAAAGGTAGCTGTGCAGCCAGGAGGGCCTCCCCTACAGATCTTAAGGCACAGACAAGTTGATATGGAAGAAGGTGTTCCTTTAGATAGATATGCCACTTTCCCTTTTGCCTCATGGGTTGCATTATGACACAGTATATAATCAGCTTAGAGTCTGGCTTCAGTCTTTAGGATTCCCACAAAAGTTTTAAAAGGTCTGTACCTTTTGTGGACAAAATTCCCAGAAAGCAAACTGAAACGAGTTCTCAGTCCTCATTTTATGTTTGCAAAGTCGGAATGGAGAAGTAGTCTTTTTGGGGTGGAACTGTACTTCTGGAGGTATTCTCCCTTTCCTCTTATCCAATTGCAATCGTACTCTGAGGACATCACTACTGGGAACAAGAGAACAAAAGGGAAGACACAGAAGAAGTTACACTGTATCTGCTGCTGCTTTTTCCTTTCTTTCCAATCCCTGCAAGGAGGACAATGTATCCTCCATTTCCTTTCCATTCCATCTGTGCAGGTAAAAGGACATTGTAGATTCCCTTTTCTCTTGTTAATGAATAAGGGAAACAAATGTTGCCTTTCACTCATCGCCATGAATATTGATTTCCTCTCTCATTCCCTACCTGTTTCACCGTGCTCTCCGCCATTTAGTGCTGCTTTTCATTTGCAAGGTAATGGATATCCACTATTATAAAAGAAAAAAGGAGACTGGGCTGTTTCCTATACCTCTATGGGTGTCTTGGTAGGGGCATTTGAAGTGGAGGCAATTTGCCTAACTCTGGCTCAACAGCACGAATATAGATCTCCTCTGTCATTCCCCCCTTTTTGCTTATTCACCGCCATTATGTACTGTGTTGTATTTGCAAAGGAGCACAGAACCACTACTCTAATGAAAAAAGGAAGAGAGAGTGGTCTTTAAAGACGCTTTACTATCCTGTAGTCATGGGGTGGGAAGTCAGGCTAGGGTGGATGCAAGATGGACTCCATGTACTGATGTGGCATCAGGTAAATAAGGGGAACAGGCTTTGAATTTCCTGGTCCAGTGAAGTCACAGTTTGAAGAATAAGCCAGTGTCCAATTGCTGACTGTCTGGGGAGGTTTTTTTGGTGAGGGGAGGAAAGAAAGACAGGGTTTCTCTGTACTGAGCATGGAAGAATGAAGTGTGGGAATGAGCAAGTCCCTTTTGAGTCTGAGTTATAAGGCAACAGTGGGAATGATCTGAAATTGTACTGAGCGCTCATTGGCAGAGATGTTGGATTATCCTTGCTGTGTTGGAACATGGCCATGCATTAGGCAAATTGCATTATTTTTGACAGATCCCTTATCAAACACAAGTAGAAAGTTTTGATGATTGGTGCTTCCCAGAGGCTGCATATTTTCTGCTGTATTTGGATATTCTGGAATAAAGCATGGATATTTCAGAAAACCCATAATTTTGGAATATTCAAATATAGTGGAGTAAGTAAGAAACTTGCAGACAGATTTGCATTTTTTTTAAAATGAATTTTGGGATCAGTTTCCGTCCAAGCGGAGTTGTTGGTCTTTGCTATGATTTGCAACCCTGCCAGTTCTTGTATTAAGTGTTATATTGGAATGAATGGTACAGATCGGAATAGTTTGCACATGGTCAACCTGTTGCAAAGGTGAAACAAGTATAGAATGAGGGGGAATCAGTCCTAGATTCATCACAGGTATTGCTTATCTCTCCCTCTCTGCTTCCTGGTCCGCATCTCAGCAGAATATAGCGAAAAGACACTGGAATTGGTTAGGGGCTTCATATACAGTATTTGAGTGAGAACTGTGACTGACAATCATGGGAGTTTGGAATTTTAAAGAACAACCTCTTATTTTATCCCATTAGACAAAAGGATGAGACCTCACTGGCAAAACAACTCAATGTGTCATGAATATTGATATACCAAAGGGCCTGTCACTGTTCTCACCCAGCTTTGGATACTGATGACAGAGCATTTTCCCCCAGGTGGAAAGCTTTCTGATCATTTTGTCAATAGTGAAAAACACTGGCTAATGAGGGCAGCTGCCCTTTCCCTAGGAATGTCCCTACGTGCTGATTTACTGTCAATACTCAGAAGAATTTTGAGCTTGGAATGTTGCCTAACCCTGCCTGAAGAGATTTGTTTTTTCTCTTCTTGTCTTAAACACACATGCATACATGGCAAAGGGTGCTCACCAATTGCCTTGCAATGTAAGTAAGATATATCCTCAGATTCTTAAATCACCCCTTATGTTGCTGAGTATACTTCCACTTTCACAAGGGAGAAATAGTTCCATACTCAGGAAAAGGGGAGATTCATTACATACATACATACATACATACATACATACATACATACATACATACATACATACATACATACATACATACATACATACATACATACATACATACATACATACATACATACATACATACATACATACATACATACATAGGGTGTTTTTCCACTAGCACTAAAGTACCCATTAAGGACCCTTACTCGAGTGCTAAGTGGGAAAACACCAATACAAACATATGTACGCATGTATGTACGCATGCATGCACGTACGTATGTACACATGTATGTACGTATGTACACATGTATGTAAGTGCCTGTATGTATGTATGTATGCACACATGTATGTATGCATGTATTTACGTACGTACGTACGTATGCACACATGTATGTACATACGTATGTATGTACATATGCACACATGTATGTACACATGCATGTATGTACATACATATGTACGCATGTATGTATGCATGCATGTACACATGTCTGTCTGTCTGTCTGTCTGTCTGTCTGTATGTATGTATGTATGTATGTATGTATGTATGTATGTATGTACATTTTTATCCCGCCCTATACCTGGGGGTATCTGGTAACAACATTTAAAATCAAACATTATTAAAACAATAAAAATATGTATAAGGGATGTGTTCGCATGGTTTTTTTGGGGAGGGGCATTTGATTCATAACAAATCAAATGTTAGAAAATTTGTGCTCATTTGAATAGATCCCCTTTGAATGTGATAGGATTCCATTCGATATGAACGTATCCGTACAAATATCCGATATGAATGCATATGGATCCTGCAAATGGATCCTTTACAAATGCATACATATTGGATACGTATCCTATACCAACGCATACGTATCAGATACATATCCTATATGAATGCGTACATATCGATATGTATCTGATGTGTATCCCCAGTTTAATGAATGTGCGAACTGTTTGTACAAATGTTCTGAAACATTCATATTCATACTAGTTTTAATGTATGAAAGTCATAATTTGTACAAATTTGTACAAATAACAAATGTTATGAATATTTGTGCATGTCCCTAGTATGTATTAAAACAACAGCATCCGCAAGTGGGAAGGGAAAAGTGTATCCCCATTTAACCAAAGGCCAGGGCAAAGAGGTGCATCTTCACTGCCTTCCTAAACTTGTACAGTGAAAGTGCACTGCTAGGGGGAGACTTCCATAGCCTAGGGGCCATCACTGAGAAGGCCCTTTCCCTGGTGACTGTTTTGCTGCTGAGGGTGGTGGGACAACCAGGAGGGCCTCCCCTCCAGATGTTAAGGCTTGGGCAGATTGACATGGGAGTAGGCATTGCTTTAGATAGGACCAGATTGCTGTCATTGAATCTCATGCTTCCTTGTTTATAAGTAAATGGCATATTGAATCAATCTAGCTGTAAGAAATAGCTAATGAAAACATTTGTTGACACTGATCAAATAGCACTTAATATGTTTCACTAAGTGTCTCGTGTTAGTCACTTGAGCTTTAAACGTTTATGAAAGGTGCCATCAGAACAATCTTGTACCTACTTCTTCTCTAACGAGGGCTGATGAATACCTCTATCCGAAGCTAATCTTCTCGGAGCAGTGGGAATGCCATTTATGCATTCAGCACTATTGAAATTGGGCTCTGTGTCAAAACATTGATGACCTACAAGGCACTGAAATGAGAGTGATGATGACCAAAGTGGTGAAATGTGTATTTCCATACTTAGCTGATGATGCACTATTTATTTTAAGACTGTCGAACTGTGTAATAGTCACACAGTTTATGATAGGCAGTTACTATCCACCCTAGCTGCTGTTTATCTTAAATTTATAATTCCAGTTGAGCCAAAGCCAAGACCTTAGAAATGCTTTGCATTAAACTCACACCCTTTCCAAAGAAAGAGAAGTCCTCAGAGATCTGATTTTCGTGATTCACTATGGATGTGCAAGAATATTCGAAACATTCAAAATTCAATTGAATTCAAATTCGAATAGAATGTCTATACATTCATTTTTTAACATTTGAACAAATTCAGATCTTTTGAATCATTATATGAATTATTCAGACATTAGTATGTGTACTGATATGTATGCATTACGTATGTATGCATTACACAACACCGCTGGCTGGGCCTGACACTTTGAACCCGGTGGCGACGAGGTAAGTCACATCTGCATGTGCGTATCCCCAGGTAGGCCCCAGCCCGGGGTGGGGGGTACCCAGGGTGGGTCCCTGAGGTCTCTAGGTGACCTGATTGGGTCACCTACAGCCCACAGGGACCCAGGGAAGGAACGGGACTGGCCTGCCCACCCCTGGGTCGAATTTGACCCAATGGGAGGAGCATCGTGTTCCTGTGCTGGCCTTTTCGGGCCAGGCCACGTGGGAATGGATTCCCCTTTCACACCTAAGGAGGTAGGAACACGTCCCCACGCATTCCTTACCTACTTAGGTGCGAATGGGGAATGCGTCCCTGCGTAGCCTAGCCTTCGTTCACTACAGTCGTTTGGCTGTAGTGCGAAAAGGCCTCTGATTGCATAAGGAAGGTGTTTTACTCCTTGACCAATCTGGTTGCTCTTTTCTGCACCTTTTCCAGTCCCACAAAACTCTTCTTGAGGTGTGGTGACCAGAACTGCACACTACATTCTAGACAGATTTATGGATGAAAGATGTATCAATGGCTACTAGAATGAATGCCTAGGTACATCTTTCAGGCTGGGGCGGGGTGTGTGGAAGCAGGACACTTCTAATGCCATTTGCTGGGATTCAAGAGCAGAAAAAGGTTTGTCCTGGTCTCTGTTTGAGATGCCATGAGCATTTGGCGGGCCACTGTGTGTGACAGAATGCTGGACTAGATGGGCTGTGGTCTGATCCAGCAAGGCTTCTCTTACATTCTTATGTGTCTTCACCATAGATTTTTAAATAGGCAAAATAACTCTGTTCTATTATCTGTTTCCTTTGAGTGACTTGGAAGTAGTTTTGGCAATTTCTCTTGACTGTGCATTAAATGCATGTTTCTTGACAGTTATCTAGCACAGTTCTCATTTTCCAGCTAAAAACAGGGGAAAGCTGTGGTAAGCTAAATGTCTAATTGATGCTTGCACATTTTGCTGTATAACTAGTAATCTAGATAAACTGGTTATTCTCTATAAAATGAAAATTGAGAATCTTGGCCTCTTTCTGGCTGTATCACATCACTAATTTTCATATGGTGATGCCATTTTTTTTTTACTTCTGTGATTAATTATATTTTTGGTATGCCAGAACCCCCAAATTAATCAAAGTGTGGGTTTGCCATGTTACCCATTCAGAATTATTTAGGGAGTGAGGCATTAAGACTAGCTGCATGCGTGTGGCTTCTATAGTAATTTTAGGCCCCCAGTATTTCTGAGAGATACATTTTACCTAGGGATGTTAAAGAATATCTGAAAAATTCATTATTTGATTGAATTCGGCCGAATTCGGACATTCGGACATTTTGAATTTGAAGCAAATGTCCAGACATTCATTTTTAAATATTTGAACGAATATGAATATTTTGAATCATTTGTTCAAATCATTCAGACATTCGTATGTGTACAGATATGTACGCATTACATACATATCTGTACGCATCTTATTTGTATCCATACACATCTGTACAGATACGTACGAGATGAAAATGAGATGCATTCATTTTTTTCCTCCATCATATGAATTTGGACTTCCAAATATTCTGTTTGAATTGCATGTCAAAAATTGCACTCACACACACACCCAATTCTACCCAAAGGGTGCAAATCCTAAGACTCACAGAGGGTCCCAGAAAATGATTTGGATTAATCTGTAATATTTCTGTTTTATTTGTCTACTGTCTTTCCAAAATGAAAATTTGTCCAGGGTGGTTAAAACAGAAAAGATACAGTACAAAATAATGCATCACATACCATAATAAATAATACTTTATAGAATCACAAATAATACAAAATAATGCATTACGTGATAATTAAAAAAAAAAACTTATAAAGTAAAGCAAAGCAAAGGCAGCAACACCAGATCTTCCTTCTCCATGGCAGGTGTAGTTACAGATCTTAACCTGTGGTCTTCAGCTTGGTGTCTGTCTGATTGCACCCTCGGTCAATCATTTTGTGTTAGCCATCAAAGCTCCAGAACTGGGACAGTTCTAAAAACTGTCACTCATCGACAGTGGGCTAGCAGGAGTCTTAAATCCTTACAAGTGGAAAAATCTGTATCTGTATTGGTCATTACTTTAAATATGAGGGCTGTGAAAGGCCAGTGAGTCATCAAACCATGCCCTTGAAGGTATAGATAGCCCACCGCTGGGAGAGAATACAGCTACTAGTGACTCATACCTCCTATTATCCGATGCTACTTGGAATGGACTGATTGAATGTTTGTGATCCAATTATGATATGACAACAGAGATTGATTAGATTCTGATAAGTGTATACTACATTGAGAAGACCACATTTCTAGACGTGCCTAATGGTGGGTGAAAATGGACAGGCATCTGTGCTACAGCACATGAGAGGCCCACTAATGCACTCTCAGAGGTCTATCGAGACTTTGCAGATGTGTTTGTAGAAATTGAAGCCAAATTGAAGTGTGTCTTTACTGTCCATATGACTGTGGCAGTGATCTGCCAGTCTGCCACCTATACCCACTGTCAGCACAAGAGCCTTCTCATCTTTCATTGTGGTCCTGGTGTTATTTGTTACAAAGAAAAGCTGATAACTTTGACTTGGACATGGACTATCATACCCTAAATAGAGTAAAGTCAAAGGCCCTTTCTGCACTTGGCCTTATTCTAGAATATATCAGGATCAGGGTCTCTTATCTGCATGTTATTGCAGACTACAGCAGTTCCTAGTGAGACTTGCCATAGTCTGTATTAGCATGTTGACAAGAGACCCCTATCCTGAGATATACCCCAGAATAAGGCCAAGTGCGGAAGTACCCAATAGCAAGTTCCCTCTACTATTGGTTGAGGATCTAACTGATCATGTATGAGAGACCAATATATTCACCAAACTGGATCTATGTAAGGCATATGACCACATTCACATTAAGGAAGAGAATGAATTGACACCAGAACAGTACTAAATATGGGCATTTTGAATGCCTAGTAGTACCCTTTGGTCTCAGGTCTGGCAATTTCCCAGTGTTTAACTAATGAGTTGAGACATATTAGATAATTTTTTAATTTTTTATTATGATGATCTGATGGTATTCTTTAAAGTTATGGCAACACATATAGAAGATCTATGTAAAGTTCTATGGGGATTTAGGACCTTTCTGTGCTGAAAGGTGATCATCTGAATCAGTGGGTCTGGACCAGTGACGTTCATTGGTTTGTACCATAGCCAGGTGTTTTCTTGAACAGTGCCAGGTCATTTTGATGATCTGCTTTCAGGAATCTTTTTGTACACAAGGACTTTTCTTTGTGCAGACTGGAGATAACCAGAGAGTTCAAATCAAGTCCAACAAAATAGCTTTTCTCAAATGCAGCTTTCATCCAAGAGGACTTTATCTATTAAAATTCAGGGCTAGAATCCAATAGGTGTAAAAGTTAGTTTGAGCAAGTAATTAAAAAGTAAGATCCAAAACTTGGCTTCATTTCTGTATAAGTCTCAAGCTGCTGCACTACATTCAGTACTCTTCAGTACTGATCTCAAAAGTTTAGTTTTAATAGCTTCTGGGGACTGGGGAGGAATCTGTAAATGACTTAAGCTGAGCCCAGTAAAGAAGCTGAGAAGAACATAAAGAGCAATATTTTGTAGACCTTAGGTTTAATAACAATCTGAATGAAAAGCCCACCTTTTGAGTGAAAAGACTTCAAAATAGCTAGGGTCCTCTAGAAAGAGACAAGATAATAGGGATGTGCATGAATGTGGTTTTGACATTCAATTTGTAGCAAATCACATGTTTGAAAATTCATATGGATATATGCTTTTGAGTGTGGTAAAATTCTATTGATATGAACGTATTTGTACGAGTATCCAATACAAATGAATATGTATTGGATACGAATGAATATGTATGTGATACGTATCGGAGATAAGTATCCGATACATATCCCATAACAAATCAACTCTGAAAGCATCAAATCTGACCTGAATGTGCTCTCAGTCCATGTCAAATGCACTCTAGTTCCATTACAGATGTGACTGGCCAGCGGCTTTCCCACTTCCCCAGTTTAACAAATCTCTGAATTATTCGTATGAATGTCAATGTACAAATAACATAACATTTGATTTGTGTACAAAAGTCTGAAATCATCCAAATTTGTACAAGTATCGAATGTTACAAATAGGCTTGAGCATTCCTACTAGGTAATACACAAAGCATTTCAGTTGTTCCACCTTAAGTTCATTTAGCATTTCTTTGGAGTGTATCTATCCTGAAAAATTTTATCATTGCAAAAAAACAATATAGCAGAAGCAAGCAACTATCAGTTTAAGATGTTATTAATTTATTCCATAGACTACCTTTCAAAATAGAATCAATGGTATACTAAAAAATATAACAACTTTATTTTTATGTCAGTAACACAAATTTGAATTTAATGGCCATAAATTTTTGTATCCATATAATAGATTTTAAATGAAGCCCAACAAATAATTTAAGAAATCACCATTTCTTTCCAAATATCTGCTTCACAGGGGATATTGAATGTTAATACTCTCTAGTCCAGGATAAATGAAACAAAACATAGATCTGTGAAATATTGTCTAATAATACTTCATTCAGCTTAATTGAAAACCAAGCAAACATTCCAACTACTGAAGCATTCAGCATTAGCTCGTGTGCTTTAATTTGACAAGGGATATGAGAGTAAACAAATAAAATTAATAAGGTTAAGCAGAATCATAGCTACATTCTTTTCAAAGTAGGAGAAAACAATCTTAGAGCTGTTTGTTTTTGCAGCAAACGAAACGTGATGATATTTAGTATTTAATCAGTGTATTTCTAAAGTTCAAATTGCTTTCAAATCAATCTAGCAATTCCTGAAAGAATAAGTCTGGTATGTCAGGTGATGTGCCCATGTGCACACTGTAGATCGGAAATTGAAGCTATTTGTTCATTAATTGAATGTTAATCCTGCTCCTTCTCCAAAATAGTTAGGGTAGAATAATCAGTCCCATTTTGTTACATCACAACAACCTGGAGCTTTGTGGCACCTGTTTCTCTTTGATCATGATTTGGCACCTCAATGGTTATACCACACTATTTCTTAGTAATGCAGTAGAGTTTGGCAAAGGGCACATTGTTTTTTTTTTTTTACCTCTACAAAGAATTGGACTAAAGATTTCCTGATTCTTCTCCACCCTCAAAGCTTTTTTCATAGAAATTAACTTTATTTTGTTTTTTGAAATTGATTTTTTAAAAATGTTGCATGAAACATTGTGATGACGACAAGAAATAATACACATAAAATCTGACATTAGACAGATGGTTGCCTACATAGGCAACTACATGGGGCACCTCTATGAAATTTTCTCAGCAGAAATGCAGAAGTGGTATGCCATTGACTAGTTCCACAGAGAGGCTCAGGACTGAACCATCAACCTCCTGTTTTTCAAGGTATGTGCTTTGTCACTGAGCTACAGCCACACCAAAACCTTGGCCTTTGGATGAGAGAACAGTAGCCACCCCCCAATCCAGAAACTGTTATATTTTCACTAAGATATTTAATCATTTTGTATAGTGATTTTATTGTGATCCACCCAGAGATCTTTGGGAGAAAGTGTGGCAAGTGTGTGATACAGATGTGTTAGGTGAGTTGCCAAAGTGTGGTGAGTGGTAAAAGTGTAGTGAGTGGTAAAATTGTGGTGCACGATTAAAGTGTGGCATTTAAGTGGGCCAAAGTATGAATGGTCAAAGTGTGGTAACTGAATGGTCAAAGTGCGGCACATATGTGGCAAGTGAGTGGATAAATTGGGGTAGGTGAGTGGCCAAGGTGTGACAAGTGAGTTTAGAAAGTGTGGTGAGTGAGTGTAACTGTGGTGAGTGGCCAAAGTATAAGAAAATAAATAATATATAGGTACATAATTCCTAATGTGCACTACTGACTTAAGTTTCTTGTGGATCTCTCACTATTAGCACACTTTATTCCTATCTTTGCTACACTTCCTTTTAGCTGTCTCTTGCACTTTGCACGGCCATCTTTGGGGCACACCAATCAACAATGTGTAAAAAAGACAAAATGTGAGAAGATGCTGCCTGTCACCGGAAATTCCCTCTTCCATACAGTAGCCCTGTCTAGGGATGTGCATGAATATTCATAACATTCAAAGTTCGTATGAATTTGGCTGAATTTGGACATCTGAATTCAAATCAAGTGTTATGGTGGGATTCATATTCAATATGAGTGTTCAATCCCATATGAATGTATCAAAACATTTGATTCGAATTTGAATGTCAGTCTTCAAATGTGCCAACATTCAATTCGAATTTGAATGTCCAATTTTTTATGAATTCATATGAATTTCAAATGTTACGAATATTCATGTGCCTCCCTGGTGGTGCCCCTGGGTGTGGAGTGCTCCCCTAAAGGGGTTTGCAGTGCTGCCCAGCAAGCAGGCCTGGAAGTGGCCTTCCCACAGATCAGGTCTCTGAGAGTGCCAGCTGCTCTTAGGTGCTCTTGCTGCCATCATGTAGATACATGGTTGCGCATGTTCCACCCCAAAGTGTTTGCCATTGCATTGGGAAAAAAGGACTAATAATCTCCCCATGTTACATCTTTGAAGCTGGGAAAGATTTGTTTCCCTAGCTTCAAAGACAGTGAGGGGGAGATGTATGCAGTGTGCTGAGGCTGCACACCATGCCTTTGGGGTGGGAGCATGAGCTTCTGCCCTTGATGTGCTTGCATCCCCCATTGTGTCAATTCAGCTTAAGTTCATGTAAATTGGAAAGATTTCTGCATTATATGTTGAAGCATTCTCTATAAAGAGCTATAGCTTTAAATATCAGAGATCCCCTAAGTTGAAAAGAGACCAACAAAATGGCACTTTATAATCCCTATGATTCCTTGCTCCATAAGCAAAGACTAGCGACTGCATAATAAACACACTGAAAGATTAATATTCATTGCACAATAAGTATATATATTAAATGTAAGTAGACAACAAATACCTCTCATGGTTTATGCAATTTGTGACATGCACAGTATTATTACAAGACACTGTGAAGTTGTACACCTACATGTGGACATAAAGCACAAAGTAGTACCCATACTTTTCCTCTCCATTACATATATTCCTAATTCTATGAAGTGTGTTGTGCACTATGATTATATTTCACTAGGATTTTAGATCTAGGAATGAATTTCACTCAGAAGGTGTACTTTCCTTTTGTGAAAGTGAAGGCAACAATGACCTTCCAAGCATTCCATATACATGCTAGTAAAAATAACCCTTTGCTTTTGAAGTGACAACTAAATAACACCCCCCCACACACACACACATTGTGCGATTTCACACAATAACAGAATTCTGCTGCAAAAAAAAATCACTTCCGGAGAAGTAGTCAAAATGAAGAAAACAGTGGTATAAACAGAGTCAAAGTAAATTTACTCTGTTTATTCTTTGCTACCACTAACACAGGGTTATCATTTAATAGTTGTACAACAGGGGACATTTAAGCAAATGGTACTTGTATTGCCCCTGCCTAAATTATCTCTTCTACATTGCCTTTAAAATTACAGGATCCCTGCCCTCTTCTTCATAGGGCAAGTCCGGCTAACATCTATATTCATCTGAAAAAGTTACATAATAAAGGATTTAAACGATCACTGTAGTCAGTTGCAGCAAATTTACACCAAGATATGCTTGTGTGTCAAATGTGCAGTATTTCTGATGTATTTGTTCGTTTTGCTGAGTTTTGTTTTCCCAGCATTCTCAGTATACTCCAACGTGCCTGTTGCTTTATCCCCAAACCTTGATTAATAATACAGTAATAAACATTTGTTGTTTCATCCATTAGACCATAATAAAATACAGAGATACAATACACAACACAGGAACTTAAAATCTAGTAAAAATCTGCATGGATTTTCATTGCTATCAGGATAAAAAGTCCCCAAAAGGAGGGTTCCTGAGACTATGGAGGGGATCACCCTGTGAGCCAATTTGGTCTAGGGGTTACGGAGCTGGACTCTTGTCTGGGAATACCAGGTTTGATTCCACACTCCCCCATGAATCCAGCTGGGTGACCTTGGGCTAGTCACAGCTATTTTCGAGCTGTCACAGCCCACATACCTCACAGGGTATTCTGTTGTGGGGAGAGGAATAGAAAGCTTTGTCAGTTGCTTTGAGTCTCTAAATGGGTTAGAAAAGCAGGCTAAAAAAGCCAGCTCTCCTCTCTTCTTCTCCTTCTCCTTCTTCGTGGGAACCAATAGCACTTATATGTTTTGTGCAGGCAGGTGGCCTTTCCACTGCCTCGTGTCACTTAGGGCTTTGTTTGAGGACTGCTAGAAACTCTTCCTTTGATCTGACCTAATCTGTGTTGAAGCCAAAGGTTGTGTGGTGTGAACTTCAAATGCCTAGGTGGTGGGAACATGGGCTTCTGGATGTGTCCACTTTCACTGGCCGCTGCTAATGGGAAGTTCTTATTCAAAGCTGTTCATTAGCATGCTGTCAGCCTCTAGCTTTTGCTCCTCATTTGCCAGCAAAACAGGAGCAGGAAATGTTTTAGAGGGAATCTAATGGCCCCTGATTCAACTTGTCTGAGTGGAGTTAAGGTTAAGATTCACATTGTGTCATTATTACTCTTAGCAAGTGATTAGCTGTGGCTTTGCTAACTCTGGTTGTACTTGAACACAATTTTCACTTAATTGGTTCCTTACTTTTATTTTTAACTCTGTTTTCCTAGCAGCATTGGATAGAAATGGAACTAACTAGCAATATGAATTATTGTCATCTTTAAGGAAGGTCTTTTCCTGTTTTTATTTCCTGTTGTTTAGAAGAAAGACAAAATGCTGAAACATCAGCCTGAAAAAGGCACACTCTAATGAAAGCTGATATCCCTTCTTCTGTAGTTTATTTTAGACTATCCAAGCAATAGTCATTTCTGCATTGTGTAAGCTTACGCGCTTCATCTCAGGATGGAAAATCTACATTTTAAAAGAGCTTCTGCAATTTGAAATTGTGCTCTAGGGTATTTTTGAATGCCTGACTCTGCTAAAGCATAGTTGAGATGGTTGTTCAAATCAGTTTGTACAATGAAGGTGCCCAAAGAAGCCAAGACTGTGTCCCAGGGCTTTCTTCTTTCCAAACCTCAATGGCAATGGGGAAGACTCATCTACATGCTCGGTTTGACCTTAAAGCAAGGAAAACCAAGCACACTGCTGTGAAAAGTTAGCAGCAACCTGCATCATCATGTTCTGGCCAACATCCAAATTCCATCTTAAGCTTGAAGGCATTTAAAAGGAAATTGCTCCAATAGGGACTTATGTCAGCAGCTTAATGGGCCAAGATTGAAAAATTGTTAGTAAAATAGTGAAACATTAGTGCAGATGTCTGAGTTTTGTTTCTTCTTCTTTCAATGATTCTCTGAATGCCAGTTTCATTCAATCACATAGGCACCGAGGGATCTGTTTACATTTTGGCCACACATGCCTCTGATAATTTGCTTCTTTTTTTCCCTTTTGCACGTAGATAAGTTGTCTTCTTAGTCCTGAAAATGGGACTAGCTAGATCATTTGAAAACTGGCAACCAGCAAACAGGATGTTTGGATGATAGATGACTGCATGGATCCTGAATACCAAGCAGAAAAAAGGATAGGATGCACTTGTTAATGTCTTATTAGATTAGGCTCCATCTATTCTGAGTTAAGTCCTCTGGCATGAAGATGGTTCTTCTTTTTGCCTGTGCTAAAATCATTCCATTACTTGTAACATTACAAGTAAAATAACTGATTACTCTCCCTATGGCTATGTCAATATTTTTAACAAGAGTGTTGCTCAATTGAGAAATGTTATGAAACCCTTTTCAGTTTTGTTCCAAGAAGGAAAACTCAAAATGCTGTGGAACACCCTGGCTGTGCTCACACCTAACTTTTAATCCAGTTTCAGTCCACTTTCAGAGTGAGAAAATGCATCAGCAAAGTGGCAGTTTCTTTCAGCATTTTCTGACTCAGAAAATCCACCTTTTGCTGAAATAACATGGAAAGAAAATGACTGTTATCTTTGCTGATATGTTATTCCACTCTGAAAGTGGACTGAAATTGGATTAAAACTGAGGTGTGAATGCAGCCTCTGAGTGTTTTCTTAGAATGGCTGTTGGCTCCAGTGGAATACCCAGAAACTGGCATTGCTTTGCTAGTTGTGAACAATGGGCGAATCTCTTCTGCGTACCTTGTTCCCAAATCAATTGTTAGGAAAGCACAACAACTGATTGATGGTCCTTTCTCTCCACCCCATTTTTGACAACTCAGTTTGTTATAAATATGCAGCTCAGAATATTTTGCATACTTCTATTGCTGAAGCCCAAACACTGGGCAATATGGCCTTGGATTGAGCTCTGTGTATCTATTCCGCAAATCCTTAACGTTTCTAAAAACATCTTAAAGTACTGAAAATCATTCTACTGGCTTTGAGACATATTCCATTTATGCAAACAAATAAGGAAGCCATAGTTACAATGTACAAGGATTCAGAAATATGCTTTCTGAAATTTAAGCTAAAGCTGGATCAGAATTAAGTGCCTTGTGGTGACTTTTCAGTATTGTATAGGGATACTTGCATGAACTTTGGACATCCTCTGTTCCATAGACAGAAACCTAGACATCACTTTGTTGCCCAAACTAACATCTTCGTAGCTGTTCCATTGTAAAGATGATAAGTACATAATAAAACTGCCATATACGAAGATTGCAGACACCATGTGGCATTGAGAAGGCTAAATGGGATGTTCTGGAAGTCTAGTTTAGTTTGTTAGGTAGAGGATTGAAGTGTAAGACCTTCAAAGCTGCATTCTCAGAAATGCTATCTGTTCCATGCACAAGACCAGCTAGACTGGCAGAGCTCAGGGTCCTTAAGGCATGGCTCTGAGAGGAATGATTTGTTATGCACCGGGGAACATTTTGGGACAAGCCAAACCTGTAGAAAAGGCATAGGTTGCACTTGAACCATAATGGAACCAGATTGTTGGTGAACACAAAAAATGTTGCAGAATAGCTTTTAAACTGATCCCTGAGGGGAGGATAACAGGAGCTGGGCACCATCAAGTTTGGGAAAGAGTACATAGAGTGAGGAGGGTTGGAATTATGTGCATAGTACTGAGTTGAGTGAGGAATTAGTAAATAATATCTAAACAGAAAGATATAAGAGGGAGTATAAGAAGTAGGGATGTGCATGAATTTTTTTGCATTTGCATTTGATTCGAATTGAATGTCAAAACATTCAATTTGATTAGAATGTTTAGAATCCAAATGCAACAAAACCCTATTTGAATAGATTTGAATCTATTTATTTGAATGTTAGATTCGAATCTGAAGATATGAATGTCGACAACATTCATATGTGCCATACGTATCTGTATGCATTTCGTGCGCAAATGCATACAGATACATATGAGATGCATACAGATACGTATGTGTACATTTGTATCTGTTCATATGTATTTGTACATATGTACCTGGATATTTCAAATCATTCAAACAATGTTTTGGAACATTCGAAATCCATTTGAATGTTTAAATTTTAATGTGTAGACATTCTATTTGAGTTTGAATGCCCACATTTGATCAAATTTGATTGAATTTTGAATGTTTAGAACATTTGTGTACATCCCAATAAGAAGTCATATTCCAAAAGCGTCTAAGTCTGCATTCACACCTAAGTTTTAATCCAGCTTCAGTCACCTGTCAGGATAAAATAGTACATCAGCAGAGTGACAAGCTGTATTCTTTCTGCATTATCTAACTCAGAAAACCCACTTTGAGGTTAGATAATGTGGAAATCAGATTGGGCGCATCTTCACGGGATGCCTTATATTGTTTCCCCAAAACCGAAATAATTGAACCGGGTCAAAACAGTCTCCACGGCTTTGAACTTGATCCGGTTCCATGGCATCCCGAGGGCATTCTGATTGCAGCCTTATCTCGGAATCAATCCTCGGAGTCCCCATGGCAGCCCATTGCCAGTCAATTGTGCCCACCCCTCTCTCTGATTGGTGATCCCTCCCTCCCAGGATCAGTCCCTCTCACATAGTTCAAAGTAACAGAGATCAGACCTTTCCCTGGCTGATGAGGCTGGTTGAAATGGGTGGGGAAGGAGGGAGATTTAACAAGAGATGGGGGGGGGAATGTAGCAAAAGTGTCTGATTTTATAGCTGTCATGAAAGCCTGCCTGCTCCCGGTCCTTTAAACAGTAATACAGAATCTCAGCTGCTTCCCTTCCTTTCGTTTTCTAAAGGTCTGAAGTTTTGAAATTGTGCAAATTCGCAACATTGTTAAGAGAGTGAGCTGGTTCCCTTGCTACACTGTAGCGCTGCTACAGGAGGGACCGGCCAGCTGGCCTGTAAGCCACCCAAGCATTTGGGGGGTGATGTTTTCATGGAGGTGGATTTCCCTGGGAAGGAAGAAGGGAAAAAAGAAGGGAAGGAAGGAAGGAGGGAGGGAGGGAGGGAGGGAAGGAAGGAGGGAGGGAGGGAGGGAAGGAAGGAGGGAGGGAGGGAGGGAAGGAAGGAAGAAAGAAGGACAAAAGGAAGGGAAGGAAGAAGGAAGGAAAAGAGGGAAGGAAAGAAAGAAAGAGGGAAGCAGGGAAAGGAAAAAAGTACATGGAAGGATGGGGCGGCGAGGCAAGAGCGCCTTTGAAGCTGAGCCCTCCTTTCCTTTCCTTTCCTTTCCTTTCCTTTCCTTTCCTTTCCTTTCCTTTCCTTTCCTTTCCTTTCCTTCGGCTTGGGCCCCTGTGCTCCCTCCATGCCTGCACACCCTTGCGCCCTCTGCCCCCAGCTAGCCTCAGCTGGCGAAGGTGGATGAAGGTGAGGTGTCTCTTTCTTCGCCATCTTGGAGCTCCATGTGCGACTTGAAAGGCTCTGCCAGCAGCCAGAGCGGCGAAGAGAAGTGATCTGAAAAAAGTTTGCTTCAGATCAGGCAGGGAAACACACACACACCTGCAATGACATGCCCAGAATACGGAAAGCCATTGGATACAGTGCGATTGGGGGAGGGACACCCTGAACACGGAATCTCATCCCTTAACACGGTACTGTCCACACAGTAAAAAATGAAACACATATCGAACGCACGATTCGGAGTGAGACCTGTTGAAATCAGGTTTGAGATTCAAAACGGTTTGGCGTGGTTTAACACAGAAAAAGCGTGTTAAGTCTAACTGCCATCTGGACTGGGAGGACTCAAAACATTTTGAATTCGAAATAACGTTGCCGTGAAGACGCAGCCATTGACTAGTAATTGTGCTAATGTGTTCTCACACTCTGAAGGTGGACTGATGCTGGATAAAACCCAACCCAAGCCAAAATGGGGGAGCTGGAATGTTTAGTGATGAATATAAAAACAGATATTGGAATAACTGAAGTCTGGCAGATTGGTAAAAGCCAGTGAGATGCAAAAAAGGCAAGAAAGGGTGAATTGGAGGTGGTGCAGCCTTGTGCCATTAAAGAAACAATCATACAAACTGGACAGGCTAGGTTATCAGACCATTCTTCAGAGGCATTCTGAGTAAGAATACCAAACCAGAAAACAAGCCTAATATTAGGGACAGTTATTGCCCTCCTAACTAAAATCTTGAAGGAAATCAGTAACTGGGAAATGTGGTAAGGAAGGTATCCAGAAAGGAAAGGATAGTTATAATAAGGTACTTCAACTACCCTCACATAGACTGGATGGATTCATGAGACGGAGAGAGAGAAATCTAGACATTCTAGTGCAGATGGTTGTGGAACCAACCAGGGGAAAGGCTGGAGGAGTAGACAACAAAGTGTCCACTTTATTGAATTCACTTCAAAAGTCATGCTGCATCATAGTTCAGAGTGGGGAGGCTATCAAATTTGGCAAAAGTTTTGCGTGGGATAACAGCTCTGAACCCCAAAATTTGTTGTTGCAGGCCATATTTTACGTATGTATTAAAGTGATGATTAGCAGGATGTCCATGCTGTATATTATTTGAATAAATTTGGACCATGTCCAATGTGTGTTCTTTCCTCCAAAACAGCACTTTCGTGAAATCTGAAATGGATGTAGGTGGACCCAAAATATCGAGTTGGGAAAAACAGAGAAAGAATAAGTAAAATGGTTGAAAGGCTGGAACAAAATAATCACATCTTAAGGTCCGTGGGAATTTTGGTAATTTTAGGAACGGGACGGGATCAGGTGTGTCTGTTTCCTCCCCCCCCCCAAAAAAAAAAATCATGCACACATGCCAACACAGACTCTCCCACCCCTCCCAGATGTAGAATAGTTGAGTCTAGAACTTTTATAGTTTAATATCTTCATGAACTGTGTGGATTTAAAAGAATACCATTTCAGGAAGTCTGAATGCTCTTGAAGCTGTAAAAAGTAAAACTAATCTGAAAAATTAGGTTGGAATATCATTAACTAAAATGAATGTGATTTTGCCCCAGTTGTAGCTTTTTGCCTGAAGAAGAAGGGATTGCATCTTAAAAAAAAAATAGGAAAAAATTCAAGTCAGTATAGATTGACTGGTAGTTGAAGATCAGAATTTCAAATGTAATGAAGATATTCTGACCATGGCCAGGCACTGGATAATGAGACTGGAATGTCCAGGCTTAAAATGAGTTTGATTGGTTGTTCAATCAAAGATAAAGTGGCTGCATGCTTGAACAGAATTGCAGAGAGGCTTAATTCCATCAGTGGCTGACAGAGAGGTATCTTACATGGAGAACTTCCACTTCCTTGAGAAATGTCCCTCACAGAATGGATGGATACAGAATGCCAAATATGAAGTTACTTGCAAAACAAAGGAAGTATCAGCCCTGATCATTTCTCTTTAATTAAAAGCCATCTGTGGCTGTGGTCTCTTGACCTCTAAAAGATTCTGAGAAATTACAACAGGATTCATCACCTTTAATGCACAGCTTTCTCATCTTAGATGTGGGTACTTTGGGGAGAGCCATTGTTTGCTTTGTTGACAATTTGTGGACTGGAGTAAGAACCTTTTTGGACTTTGGCAATCAGGACAGCCTCACATGCTCTGAGATGCTGCATCTACATGTAAGAGTGCCACCTCTGAGTCAGATTGGGCAAGAGCACGTGCAGCTGTTTTGATCATCTGTAGCTGTGGAGCAATAAAACCTTTCCACAGCTCTCCTGCGAGTGCCTAGGGTGCTCCCAGTAATGTCCTGGATGCAGAATTTGGACTCTTTCCTTGGGTGAATGCTGAGTGTGGACAGGGCAGCACAGCTGAGGCTATGGGCACTTCTGCACTTACTGTGGTTAATGCAAATTAAATAAATCTGGTTCTGATCCTTGGGGAATTTGTTCCTTGGAGTTCTGGATCTAAATGAGGACCCCATAAATCTGCATGGGGCATATAGTACCCAATAGCAATGGGTGCTAAACAGGGCTGTCGGGCCAATGCTGTAGCGTGCACCCTGAGGCCCAGATTAGGCTGTGCAGGAATTTCTACCCACAGTGCAATTGGCCCACAAAACTGTCAATCAAGAATCACTTCCATTTACAGTGGGTGTGACGGAGCGACACGGCTGTGTTGTTGGCCTATGTAACCACTATGTTGCAGCTACCCAAGTTGTGCCAGCTTTGTAGATTCCTATGTAGGGCACACAAGCTTATATAGGGTGTGTGTAGAGGGGTGGAGCTGCCCCTGCCCTGCTACAAATGGCAGCCTCTAGGACTGCCCCAAACCCCATTGGCCTAGCATGCATGTGGAAGTGCACTCTGAAATCTGGTCTTCATGGTGCAAGAATGGATTGTAGACCCATTTAAAGGGATATACAGCTAATCTGAATTAAAGCCCCCGAAGATCCCATTAAATCCAGAACTCTACAATGCTTCTGCAAACAACACGGTCCCAAAGGGGTCCTAATGGGCTTCTCTATGCAAAAGGGATGTAGCAAATGCATACCAAATCTGTACCAATTAGGTTCTTAAAGGAGTCTTCAGGACCCATGCTGAAATACCCTATGTAAACACTGTGTCACAGTTGCCATAGCAGTGGGCTGGTGCAGGGTCACAGCCTGGTAGTGTAGACAGTCCAGGATGGACAGTCTGCACTGAAGGGCCACTAGTTAAGTTTTGTATAGTATTAGTATATGCAGTGTGAATTCTGCCCACCATCCCTTCTCCTTGGATGGCTACAATGTGTGGACACTTCAGGCCCTAGCTGTCCCAAGGACCACCTTAAATGCCTGTATAGATGCAATTTAAATTTAGATAGAACACGTAGTACCTTGCTTAAACAAATACAAGAATGCCAAATGAATCTACTAATCCCTTTCTGGGCTAATATATAAAAGAGTACTAAATCCAACTTTTCACAGTCATTTTGGAGAACGTTTTAACCGTCTACCAAAAAGTGTCATAAAGAGAGAGCCAGTGCAGAGTACTTCTCAGAATAGTAAAAGTTTAGATGAGGGAAAATTCATATTCTGCACATCTGCACCTCTCTGGGTGCCTTTGGTCATCTCTGTCTCCGTTTCTGCACCAGACTTGTTTGACAGGGCTGTGGTGAGGTCAGTATGGTCAGCTTCCTATAGCCCAGCTTCTTGAACAAAGAAAGGAATACGAAATTAACAAGTAAATAAATCCCCACATTTTCACTGACATACTTCAGTTTTTTTCAAAACATGGACCGTAACATCAAACAAACAATCAAACATCCAAAACATTTACAATAATACAGCAAATTTGGTAATATAACATTGTGTTAATAGCAATTTAGAATGCACAGAACTGAATGAGAAGCTGGCAACAGAATGCATTTGGTGGCTCAAGAGCACTTTTGCACTCTTTGGGAAGAATTAAGGAGGCTGACATCAAACAATGCCTGATTGTCATGCTATTTTCTTTTCCCCTCCCCTGCTTAGGGAGATGAATGGCAGCAGGGATGCTTTTCCTTGCCCAAAAACTGGATTCTATTTGATTCATTTAATTGCTGTTTTTACTGCTTTCAAAAGTGTGCAGTGGCACTTTTGAGTTACATTGTACTCACTTGGTGAATTTGACTCTGTCTTAGAGAGAATATGCTATACGAGGGCTGATTTACACACAGGTGGTTTACATCTTGCTTTTGATTTAAAAGCAACACCGCCCAACTAATACTTCTTTCTTTCTTTCTTTCTTTCTTTCTTTCTTTCTTTCTTTCTTTCTTTCTTTCTTTCTTTCTTTCTTTCTTTCTTTACCTGAATGTCTCAGGGTGGGCTACAACAGCAAAAATAAATTTCCAGTGCAAAGGACTCCATGTTCTGATGTGGCAGCAGGTAAATATGGGGGATGGTGCTTGAATTTCTTGCCCCAGTGAAGTCACAGTTAGAAGAATAAGCCAGTGTCCAATTTGTGACTGTCTGGGGAGGGTTTTTTGGTGAGAGGAGGAAAGAAAAATGGGCTTTCTCTGTGCTGAGCATGGAAGAATGAAGAATGGGAATGAGCAAGTCCCTTTTGAGTCTGTGCTGTAAGGCAACAGTGGGAACAATCTGAAATTCTCATTTTCAGAGAAGTCAGATTATCTTTGCTTCATTGAAATGCAGCTCAGAGGTCCTTCTCCCTTTTCCATGAATATGATCATTCTCTCCCCAGTCACATGGTGATAATTTTTTTTTCCTCCACAAAACCCATGTGAGTGTGTAACAGTTGTTGTGGCGTATCCGGCTTACGCCACGAAATGCGAGGGCTCCGGGGAATGGGGAACAACAGCAGCTTGCTGCAGCTCCTGAATGCCAGATGTTGCGAAAGTCTTCAAATTACCTGACTGGCCCAGATAATTTGGGAATCAGGTCCATGTGTTTGGCCTGACCCTGAGAGCTAGGAAATTGGGGAGGGGGAGAGAAGAGGCAGGACGCAGAGATCAGCTGGAAGAGAGAGAGTTTATTTCTGTGCAGGGCTTTAAATAACCCGCCACAGAGGGGCGGGGAAGGAAGTGACCTCAGGAGAAAATCCTGGGAGCTGATAGGTGGAGTACATCAGCTGAGCAGGTCAGACGTCCTTCTTATGTCACATCCTGTGGCAGGCAGGAAGAGACGGCTGTTGTCTGCGGGGAGCACACGGCCAGCGTCCATTAAGCCCTTAGGCTACGAGTCCAGCCCCTGCTGGTGTTGAGTGTGCACTGCAAGCTTGTAGAGACAGGGCAATTCCTTTTACTCTGAGGCTTGATGAATGGCAGGCTGAAGCCAGGAGAAAACCCATGCAAACCTTTGCGATTACTACAAGTTGTCTCAAGTAATTTCACTGATTTATGTTTCTTAAGTGCTGCTGTACATGGATAAAGATAAGCATTGCCACACATTATGCTTGTCTAACTTATCTGGGAGCGCCTCTCCATGGAAAGAAAAATCCGGATTTAAGCTTGTTTTGCTTCAGAGCGTCTCCATGCAGAGCTTTACTCCGGGCTACCAGAGCCACAAAGGAGGAAATCTGCAGCAGAACCCCACCCCCACCCCTTTCAACAATTCTACATCTGAAGTTGTGGGAAGCCGTGGATTTTCCTGGGAGCATGGAGACATTTAGAAGCAAAAAGAAGCACAGACCAGCGATCTCTCCACCCCCTGTTTCTGCCCAGCACCGGCGTCGGGTGGCTCCGAGCTCAAATGGGGCCTCCATCTTCCCTACGCCTCTGCCTCCACATCCTCAGCAGCAAAGGGGAGAACAGCCTTGGAGGTAAAGGCTGGTTAGGCTGCTCCTGCTGTGTGTGGGATCCGGCGGCAAGGAGGAAGCATCAGGGCTGTTCTCCCCTTCGCTTTATTGTGAGTTACAACCCGGATTTTTTAAAATCGAGGCCCCAGGGCTGCTCCTGCTGTGTGTGGGATCTGGCGGCAAGGAGAAAGCAGCGTGTGAAGCTTACAGGGGGCGTAGAAACAGAAGAGAAAACCCACAGAGGAAGAAATCAAGAGAAAGAGGGGGAAGGCAGGGAAAGAAACAGACACGCACATGCTGTGAAAGAAAGAGGAAGTAGCTGGTTTGCTTTTGCATTAAAGCAGCTGCCATTCTTTACGTGGATGCTGGCAGCTGAATTTGACAGCTGAACGGAGCCTCTCATCGCTCCAGCAGACGGCCGGGGGGGGGGGGGGGAAATGCAGACTTACAAAAAGTGGGTTTCACGGGTACAGGAAAGTACGATTTTAATCTGCGTTGCCTCAAACCTCATGGAGCTGCTTTATTGCGAGTTACAACCCGGATTTTTAAAAATCGCATCAATAGCGATGCAATTAGCTCCCATGGAGACGCGCCCTGGAAGGTATCAGCCATTTTAGGTTTGTACATGCTGCCCTAGGGTTTATTGAACTGAGTTAATTTGTTCTATGCCAAACCTTTGAAATAATTTGAAATAGTAGTTTTTGTGGATATTTGGAGAAGCAGATATCATGGAGTGTTATGAATACAATTCTGAACATGTCTAACAGCGGTCCCAAGAATAGGCTCTTTAAAAGACCAAAGGTTTGTTTGACAGTAGATGTGGCTGGCAGCTGATCCTCAGGGAAGGTGGAACTAACTAGGCTGACTTGAATATGAAATGCAATTTTAGTGCAGAAACTATATTGCAAAGCTAAAAACAATGTGAAACTGGGGACAGATTAATTAAATGAAAGCAGCAACTCGAAGTGCAGGGCAGCCAAAGTAAATAAATAGTAACTTGTACCAAGTGGAGTGATTGTAGTAGGAACTGCAGCAGAAGTATCAAAACATTGATTTGGAGCATAGATCTCAGCTTAAATACCAAAAACAAGGTAGGGATGTATACAATTATTGTTATTATTTTTTGCATTTGAATTCGAAAAAATAGAATATCCAAACATTTGATTTGATTTGAATGTTTAGAATCCGAATGCAACAAAATCCGATTCGAATTGAATACATTCAAATCTATTTGCCCAAATGTTAGATTCGAATCTGAAGATACAAATGTCAACAACATTCATGTGTTATAGGCATCTGTATGCATTTCGTACGCATCCCATTTCATCCAAGTGTGCATCCCATTTTCATCCCATATTATCGGCGTAAATGCATAAAGACACAGCTGAGATTCATACAGATATGTATGAAATACATATGTATCTGTACATTCAAATGTTTTGAATCATTCAAACAAATGTTTTGGAACATTTGAAATTCGTTCGAATGTTTAAATTTGAATGTGTAGGCATTCTATTCGAGTTCAAATGTCCACATTCAATTGAATTGATCTAATTTCAAAGGTTTAAAACATTTGTACACATCTCAAAAACAAGGCAGTAGAAACAGACTAGAAATTTAAAGCTGGTGGGCCGTGGGAAGCAGGTGAATTAGAGCCAATCAGAACTTGTTTCTAGAAGGGGAAAGACAGATTAGCAGGAAATAGGTTAACGGTTCCAAGAGCTCAGTTTTGCAGCTGGAGAGACATAGTGGTGCTGGTTAGAGCACTTCAATCTAATGAGTTATTCCCCTCTGATTTTAAATTCAAGCTTTCACATCAATTATTCCTTACAATACCTCATCAGTTTAGATCCCAAAATGGATCTGAGTGACCCAGTCAAGCTACAATTTTCTTTTTCTTAAAAAAAAAAGTTTAGAGTAGGAAGAAAGCAAAAGTGAAACACAAGGACTAAGAAAGGTAAAGGGAGGGATTATACATGTGTCAAGGTCTCCTCTTGGGTAAGAAAGGTCTTTACAGTTTGGAAAGTGAAACAGTGTTGCTGAAACTTGTAGGCACTCATGAAGTAAGTGCAAATAAAAGCTTAATTTGAATTAAGTTCCTGGCACTCAAAAAACTTTATCACTGTGTCAGGAATGGTAAAGCCAAGGGAGAGGGCCCAGAAATCTTCATGAATAACCAAATGTTAATGTCTTCTTGGACTTGCGCCAAAGCAAAATATCATAAATGGATGATTAGATGCTCAAAGGCTTTTTAACTGTACCCTACCAGACAATTCAGAGTCCCAGACATTGACAGCAATAAAAATGTTCAAAGTCTCAGTGGAAGAGACAGCTCAGTCTCCTCCATCAGACCAGTAGTGATTTCAGCAGCGGTCTTCTTAAAAGCAGGAACCTACTCACGCAGCAAGCACACAAGGTTCAATTCCTGATGGATCTTCACAGAAGCAGGAAGTGGGAATATGGACTTTGGAGCATACAAGGATGCAATGTGGACCTTGTCTTAAAGTAGCCATGATGGCTTCTGATCTAGGGAACAAATTCCATGATTCAATAGCCCTTTCTTCTTCCAATACTGATACCCAGTATATAAGCTATGTTTGCCTGGTTTACAAAATACATAAAAGGAGAGAAAAAAATGTAAAGCAAGGAGGGTTGTTGAACATTTGGAAAATGCAAAATATAAAATGCTGAATAGCAAGTATAAAAATTTATGAATGACAGATGTATCAATGGCTACTATAATAGATACCTAAGTATACCTTTCAGGCTGCGGGGGAGGGAACAAACAGGATGCCTCTAAGGCTGCATCCCCATGCAAGCCATTTGGCTGTGATTGAGCTTGTATTTGTCCTGGTAATGCGGGCTGGGTGTGGCCTGGGTGTGGATAAGCTGTCCCCATGCAAACTGCACCAAACCCCGGCATGAAGGAACTACGCCACCTCCTCTCTGACCCCTCTCTCCTCGTTGGAAGCCAGATTGATGTTACCCCACCCCTGTGCCACTCGCTACAAATGCCACATCCCCCCTCCCTTAGTGGCACAGAGAAGACAGGACTGAATGGCAAAAATAATAATTAAAAACCCCATCTGTTTGAGCAAAGCCGCTATGAAGATTGGCAACAGTTGAGCAGTTTTGTGCACCTCCGCTCTACCTGGGAACTGTGAGAACACCCAGCAAGCAGAAGGGAGAAAAATCAAGCCATGACCACCTTGGCAATTGGGAAATGGGGGTGGAATATTTGCTGTGGAAAAGGGAGAAAAATCAAGCCATTATCCTGCCTGCCTTGGCGATCAGGGAAGGGGGTGGTGGAATACTTGTATGAAAGAGTCTTGTGGGGCAGCAAAGGCCATTCAATCCCCTCATCATTTTGGCTTTAGCACCATTTACTCCCAAAAAATCTCAGTGGTTGTGATCTCTAATGCACAGGGCAGGAAAAGTGAATAGAGGACACGAAACCCCACCTCCCAATGACATAAGCGCCAATCTCCTCCCCAAATAGCCCAGGACTGTACCATGTGCAGGGTCAGCTCACAAAGCAATGCATGCTGAGACACCAAACTGTGACGAGAACAGTTTTTTCCAGTACCAAATTTGGTCCTGGTTTGGTCCTGGTTTGGATGATTTGGTCCGCAGAAATCAGACCAAATCTAAAGTGCATGGGGACACCCCTTCCCGAACCTGATTTTGATTCGGGCAAAAATGTGCATGGTGACATGCCCTAAGGCCATTTGCTGGGATTCGAGAGCAGGAGAAGGTTTGCCCTGGTCTCCACATAAGATGCCCATGGGCAATTGGTGGGCCACTGTGTGAGACAGGATGCTGGACTAGATGGGCCATGGCCTAATCCAGCAGGGCTCCTATTATGCTCTCTTAAACTGAATCTGCAGAAACATAGTGCAGGGTGACTTCCCAATGGCAACATTCAGATTTGCCAAGAGAAAATTTCTTTTAAAATGCCAACCCTTGGCAAGGTGTGATCATGCTGTGGGTTGCAGGTCACATGTTGTGCCCATTCTAGATCATTAAGAAAACAACAACAACAACAAAACATTTTCAGCATGTCCAACCCACACATTCTGAGGGATACATTTTCATGCCTAAAAACCAGTTGTAGAGATGTCAGTGACAAAAATGTACTCCTTAACAGCTACTTAGTGTGTAGAAGTACCTAAGTATTTTTGGATTAAGCATGGGCAGTTTTCATTCTGTGGATAGGTGCACACTGACTTAAATGTCCCAATTTCACTCATACCGAAGGTGAACATTGACATGTCTTGGCACGGAAGCAAGAAAATTCTGACTTTGGAGGCAAAAACAACAGAGAAACTCATAAATGAGTGTTCTGAAAACATTTTTAAAATGCCACAGTTGACAGCGAAGAAGTCATTTAAAATGCCCAATGCTGTATCAGTGTATTTCCAGTTCTTTCATCTAATGAGACAGAATTAAAAAAAACTATTGGATCTTTAAACAATTGATGTTTTCTTCATTGTGTTATACTTGCTGTGGCCTGCACTGGTACAGCACTGGATTGGATCAGCCATCTTTTCAGCCTGCAATGGTTTCATGGACCTGTAAAATGGTATAACAGTGCACTTGCATGCTTGGTCTATTTATCATTCACTGAGCCCTTCTGCAATTACTAGTATCCCAGTATAGTGCAAGTCCTAGAATTCTTCTAGGCCTCTCTCTTCCGCACCCTATGCCAATAAGCATTTCCCTGGCCTATTATTATTGAGCTTTTATGCACTTTTATTATCACGGAGCTTTTATGCACTTACTGGTATCCCAGTATAGTGCAAGTCCTGGATTCCTTGTGTGCCTCTCTCCACTGTACCTTCATGAGGGCTAGAGAGGGCTGGTATCATGCTTTGTCTACACTGTTCCAAGTATGGTCAACTCTACTTAGTTAAAAATTGCTGCCTAGATTAGGTGGTGGTATGTTGCAAGTCTATTTCTTGTAACTGATTTGCGGGTTCCGGGAAGTGGTGAGCAGCAGCTGTGAGCTGCTGCAATTGCCGGGTGTTACAACAGATATTTCCAAGATTCTGACCAGCCCAGATCCCAGGGATTGTCCATGTGTAATGGCCAACCCTGGTTAGATAGAAAAGGGAGTGAGGGAAATGAAGAGTCTTCAGGGCTGGACATCGGCTGGAAAAAGTGACATCAAGCAACATCAGGGGAGATGATTGGAGGAGAGTGGCTGTCTTCCGGGTCAGAGGTCCTTCTGATGTAACATCCTGTGGTAGCAGGAAGAGAAGGAATCTGTACTCTTAAGACCATGTGCTTTGCAGACTCCATAATGCCTAAGGGCCACTGCATGGAGTGGAAATAATTCAGCACCATGGTGGTGCTGAGTGTGTACTACAAGTTTATGGAAAGGAAAATCTCTGGCTCCCTTTTACTCTCGAGGCTTGTAACCTGGAGGGCTGAAGAAAAAGAAGCCAGGTAAAAAGCTGTGCAGGTTTTGTGGTTACTACAGTGGTAGGCTTATTTTTTAAAAAAGTCTATGGCCATCCCACTTGGTAAACCAGCCCATAGAGATGTGTAGAAGGGTGCACATCTCCTTGTTCCAGTTTAGCAGAGAAACTCACTTTGGGGGCACACTAAATTTCACTGTCAAAATGAGTGTCCTGGCTGGCCAGGAACCTATTCCAGTGTGGATGCCAGGCTGACTTATAATTTCCCTGGTTATTTTTCTTTCCTATCTGAATACTTTCTCTTTGTTGATGTATTACCTTACTTTGAAGATGGATGAAATGGGGATTAAACTTAGGTCTACCTGGGTCCGCAGTATTCCACCCAACTGTACTTTGGGTTCATTAAAATATATCTTCTTGAAATAACTGGGTTGTGTTAGATTTCTCACAGCATTTCCTACTCTAGTTATGTTGAATTCCAGCCTGTCATAGTGCTTTCCCTCAAGATGCCTGTCACTTTCATCTGTCAACTGGATCTCCTCTGTCGGTCCATTTAGCCATGCTCTGAGAGGTGAAATTGTCAGCAGTAAAGATCAAATACTTGTTAGAACTTCCATATTCTAGGTGAGTTAGTTTTCCAGCAGTTATCAGGATAATTGAAATTTACTTCTGCTACTATGGCGGGTTGCCCTCTTGAAAATTCAGTGGGCTGATTTAGGAAGATGTTATCCACTTTGTGCATCTGGCCAGGTAACTTATAATTAACTACCAAAATGGTACCACAGTGGTTTCCTCTTCTTTTTATTGTTACCTAGACACTTTCTGAAGAACTTCAGAGCCATGCATTTTAAAATATTTGTAGCCTCTTTACATACACTCTCACAGTACCCCCCTATTTTGGGGAAGGGGTCTATTTTGAGTAAATTTTGTGCTTCAATTACTGTTTCCAATTATGAGTTTTATCCTACCAGGTTGTGGGTTTTTTTGTGTGATTCTGAAGAAGTCATTCTTGACTTTCCACTTGAACTGGAATCTTCTCTGGGTGCATCCCCAAGCAATTCCCTCTTTTGCCTCTGAGCACCCCCATACCAGGTTTCTCAAGGTGCTTCCAGCGCTACAAAATGAGGAAAACCCGCGACAAAATACATGCCCTTTAAAGAAGACTTTCAGGGCTCTATTTGGAAGTCGCGGGTTTTCCTCGCAACATTTACCTTAGGGACGCTCCGTGGCAAAAGGGGCGGTGATTGCTTGCCTGCACACACAGCCAAAAAGCATTCACACATCTGAGAAATGCAGCAGGTTCCCTTCCTTTCCTTAGTAAAAAGAGCCAGAATTGCTCAGAATTGCAACATTGTTATCAGGTGATCTGTGAAAGTGTTAAAAGAGTGAATGAGCGAAGGATCGCGCTGCCCATGGCTGCAGCCGCTGACTTTGCAGGGACGGGAAGCCTTTTCTAACAGAGAACTGAGTGAAAGTAAGTGCTGAAAGTGAATGAGTGAGCAATCATCTGCCTTTGCAGGGACGGGAAACCATTTCAGGGGACGGATATCTGGCTATTTTTCCTTTTAACAAGAGAGGGGGTGGGGGAAAAAGATGCAGGGAAAGGAAACAGGCTTCCTTGGGGACAGAAGGTGCGTTAAAAACATGCGTTTTGCTGATCCTCGTGCGGACGCTTATTGCAGAAGTGTATGGCACTTTTAAAGTCCGCTTGATTAGAGTGACAGAAGAGAGAACTCAGAGAGGCAAATAAGTCTTTTGGGGATTCAGCCTCTTCCTCTTCCTTCTGGTTCAGTCTAAAACTCTCCTAATGATGTTAGCAAGGCTTCTATTCAACAGAATTTTCCCAGTCCTTGCAAAGTAAAGCTCCTGGGAGCTCTTAATACTGGTAGGATAGGTAATAGGGATATGCACAAATGTTTTTTCATGTTCGATTTGAATCAAATGCAAGGAAATTCACATTCATTTGAATAGAATCCCATTGAATGTGGTATGTTTAGAATTTGACATGAATGTTCTTAGAATGCTATTCAACTCCCACTGAATTCCTGTGGTTGGTCATGCCTACAAACCCCCTATGGGTCCCCTATGAATCTGTTCTAAACATGTCAGGTCCACTTAAAATCCACTTGAATTCGCTCTGAATCTGCTGCAACTGCTTTCCTGCCTCCCCAGGTTCACAAATGTAACAAAGCTTTGTACAAATGTATAGAAACATTTGATTCACGTTCAGATGTCCCTCTTTGAATGTACTAACATTCTATTCAAATTCCAAAGTCCGAATTTTAACAAATTTGTACAAATGTTGAATGTGACAAATATTTGTGCACATCCCTAATAGGTAATGATATCAGAATCCAAATATTTCTGGAAGACATTGTCTTAGTGAGATGCTAATTCCAGGATTCTGCTTTGACCATCCATGAAAAGGGTTAAGGGGGAAAAAATATCTACCTGTCCTCCCAATTCTTTCATCTTTCTCTAAATGGTGTCATAATTACTGGTGATTCTTTGGAATGTTCATTGTCTTCTGGAAGTGTCATCTGTGGCTACATGAGCAAGCAGGGAGAGACAATGAATAGTTGGTCTGAAAAGTTCTGGCAATATTTCTACAGTCTTCTGCATATGTGCTATGAGAAGAAGAAGGAAGAACAGGAGGAGGAGCTGGCTTTTATACCCTGCTTTTCTCACCCATTTTAGGGGACTCAAAGTGGCTGTCAAAGCTTTCTACTCCCCACAACAGACACCTTGTGAGGTAGGTGGGACTCTGAGAGCTCAGGAGGATAGCTGTAACTAGCCCAAGGTCACCCAGCTGGCTTCATGGAGGAGTGTAGAATTGAACCCAGTGATTCCCAGATGAGTCTGGCACTCCAACCACAAAAACATAAGAGGAGTCCTGCTGGATTAGGACCAACCATCTAATCCAGGATCCTGTCTCATACAGTGGCCCACAAACTGCTTCTGAGCATTCACCTGCTCTTGAGTCCTCAAATATCCTTTTAAATCATCCTGCCTGTCTCTACCTGGAAGTGGTACCTGGGCATCCATTCTAGTAAATATTGATATTCTATTCAAAACTTTTCAGGTTTTGGCACAGGTTTCAAAATAGTGTGAAACATGCCATCATTATCTTCTTCTTCTTCTTCTTCTTCTTCTTCTTCTTCTTCTTCTTCTTCTTCTTCTTCTTCTTCTTCTTCTTCTTCTTCTTCTTCTTCTTCTTCTTCTTCTTCTTCTTCTTCTTCATTTGGTCATCGTGCGACAATGACTAGCTCTTAATAATTCTGACTCATGCCTCTAAGAACTTAGTATCTTTGAGTGCTGGGTTGTTGCTGAGCAAGAAAATTAAGAGAGAAACTGTGTGGAATCTTTGGAACTAGGTGGAATTCCTGGAGATCACTTTTTGCAAACTTCCAAAACAGAATTGAGTATAATAATCTAAAGAATCACTAGCGAAAATGAAATATGTTAGTACAATCATGCTCCTGATGTTTAGTCTTAGGAAAGCAAGGTTAGAATTGCAGCCTGTGTGTCTTAAATATAACTGCAGTTAAAACCTGCTCTTTATCCAAGATAGGTTACATCAGTTAAAGTCCATAAAAACATAAACATCCAAAAGCTATTTATCAAACTTTACAGTACAGGACTGGTAATGAAAAGCATTAATGAAACATAGTACATCATACCCCCAGTGCAGGACAGCATCAGGCGTTGTAATGGAAAAGATACTGTATGCACCTGGAAGACAGTAATGACCTATTTGAGGGGGGAAATGGGGAATTCAGTGGTACAAGGAACTACAAAATGCAACTGGATTGTAACATATGAGATAGATTTTACTATTGTAAAACATGAAATATACAGATTGTATAAGAAGGAGATATTGAAACTTAGATAACGTGGGCACCTGTGTTCACATCTACATTTTAATCCCGCCTATCCACCTTTGAGTTAGATAACATGGAAGGAAAATGACAAGTCACTTTGCTACTGTGTCCTTCCACTCTGAAAGTGGACTGGAGCTGGATGAAAATGTAGGTGTGAATGCAGCCAAGGAAAATGTCAGTTTGATCAGGAAGTTCTGTACAGGAGAAGTAGCTCATTCAAAATCTTAAAAGTCTTTTGGTTTCACACTTGATGTTTCCATCTGATTGATGGATATGATGTGTCACAGATGAATGTCAAATGAGGCAAGATTTGGGCAATTTGCAAAATAATTGCTAGGAGGGCTTTCTGTTCTTGGGTTTCCAAATGACCAGGGAGCTTCTCGTGCCATGCGGCTGATTATCTGTTCATCCCAGGACAGAGACTTAGCTCCTTTAAGCATATTATCTCCCTAACTACACAAAATTGAGATCCTTGTCTGGACTTGTTCTAGGAAAATTCTTTTAATTAAATGTTTGGTTATCGGTTGAGAAAGTAAAATGAAAAAATCAAGAATTGCTCATTAGAAATTGGCTGCGTTACTTTAATCTGGCATTCAGAGTTTAGTCTGTCAAATCCTTAATTCATATTCCAGTGAAACTGATTGAAGCAAGCAGTTATAAATGTTGTTATATTTTCTAGCCTATGCACTAATCCTCCAGTCCACTGGGGTGCCCTTGGAGATACTATTATTAATAGTAATAGTATATGAAATTGAACATGGATCTCAATGTTTCTCAAAATTGCAACCACAGTATTTCCCATTTTATCCTCAAAGTTTTATTGCAAAGTTGGTAAGGGATAAAAGAACATGAAAAATGGCAATGTGAGGTTACTCAGTTAATGTTTTAACTGGATGATAGCTTGGTTATCCCTCGTCCAAACCCAGTGATAATTTACCATTACAGCATTATGGTCTATAACAATGAATTAATAATACATTGTAATAATGATACAAAATTAAACATAGTCCAAAAACCCTACAAATCTTGATAAAAGGAGTATTTAAAAAAAAAACAATATGAGAATGCATTATCCACTTAAATTTCTCAGAGAAAGATATAAAACAAATGAAGGCTTCCTTCTACCACTAAAATACATTTTGAAGCAAGTTATAGAGTGGAAGTTGAGTTAATGTTACCATTATCAAGCCTTCACTGCATCTGTTATTGAAAGCAATGGTGTGCTCGCCGATCTTGATGAGAAGCAACCTTATACAAAAGACAAAAATCCCTTGGGGAGCTTTCCTTGCATTCCCTTGATGGCTGCCTGCCATTTATGATAATGCATTCAATGGAATTAGAGTACAAAATGAGCACTGCAAAAATAAATTCTGCTTGATCTTCTTGGATTTAATGGCAAAAAAAAAAAAAAAAACCTGATAGTATCTTGGCACTTAAAATACTAAATCAAACATGGGTTTGCAAATACGTAATACAGGGTGGTAGAAATTAGAACGATGCCTGGCAAAGTAACCTGAAAATGCATATATTTTGACACTATATTCCTTGGAACGCCTAGTCCTCCCACTGCATCCTCTGGGGGTGATTAATTGTTGCATGCTTTGTGAGTGGGGAGGAGAGGAATACTTTCCCTGTGAAGTTTGCCCAGGAACAGAATGGGATAGGTTCAGTTAATCCTCATGAGCTAATGATATGGATATAGACAGAAAATCCTTGGAAGCTTCTTAAATATTCAAAATGAAATCATGGCATGTGGGATCAATAGTTTCTGTATTTACTTGTGTTGATCTGGAATTACAGGTCGAGATCAGGGAAGACCCGTCTCATGCTGGCTCAAAGCTCACGTGAGCTTTGGTGCTGGCCCTAGTGGCCAGGAAAGAAGATTGCTGGCCTTGGATCCCTTTGGGGACCACTTTCTGCAGAGAAACAAAGTCCCCTATGACCTTAGTGTGCTGATGGACCTGTTTAATCAGGTCCATCAGTATTCTGGCCCAGAAGTAGACCAGGAGGTCTTTTTTGGGCCTCCTGATCTGGAATACATTCTGTCTCATGCAGATGGAATAGACCAGATGGGGCAGGGCCTCTCTAATCTGCACCAGAACATGGACAAAAGATGACTAGAAAAAGACCACATTCCACAATAACAGTAGGGGCCAAAAGAACCTTAGATTCCTTACCTTCTATAGTTCTTTCTATCCCAGGGTTGTTAGGAGGGATCTGTCCTGCATATTAAAGATCCCAGGTTCAATCCCTGGCATCTTCAAGAAGTGTTATGGAGGACTACATCTTCTGATTGTCAGTATATAAGTGAGGCTATTTCTAGACAATAGGCAAACCCCGTGATCTTCCTTGCATCACATTGGAATTGTCAGACATTTCCCATGGCCTTCCCAATACAATGCTGATTGTAATAGCCAGAAAATGCTTTGCAAAGCTATCATGAGAAATCCAGCAGTGACACTGGACTTCCTCTATTGGATCAGTTTATCAGTGCACCTGGTGAAGTGCTTATGAGATTGCCTCACTGTTGCCTTCCAGGTGAAACAGCCAAGAATGGAGGACAGGAAAAAAGCAAGCGGGCACATTCTTGGCTGGCTCCTGGAAGGACCCAGCAAGGCAATATCAAATGAAGCTTGGCTGCCATGCAGTAGGGATGTGCACAAATATTTGTAGGCATTCAAAATCCGATTGAATGTGCCAAATTTTGACATTTGAACTTCAATCGAATGTCCCAAAATTTGAATGTAAACATTCAAATCGAATTTCAAATTTTGGATCTATTCATTTGAGTTATTTGGACATTCGTATGTGTACAGGTTCATACGCGATGCGTACTTGAAGATCTGCATCTTTCCCACATCCGTAAGCATTTGTACAGAACCGTACGAGATGAAAATGGGATAACTATGGGATGCATATGGGATAACTATGGGATGCATCTGGATGTGGACAATGTGGACGGGTCTGTATGGATGTGGGGATTCGAATAAAAAATTCAAATGAATAGATTTGAATTTGGTAAATTTGAATCTTGTTAAATTTGAATTTAAAAGATTTGATTTGAATTAGATTTTCAGGTATTTGATTTGATTCTAATAGAATGTAAAAAAAACCCAAACATTTGTGCACATCTCTACTATGCAGAAAAGTTGCATTTTGCAGCCTATGTCTGGTAGATCATGGCAAGAGGCAATCCTGGGATTGTTTTGATACCCTGTGTTGCCTCTTGCCTGATGGAGACAGAGTAACAGTGAATAGCTTTGAACAACACTAAAATATATAACCAATTTTTATTTATCCAAAATTCATAGTTCGGAAGTAATAAAGGAAATCCTTGTAGATGAATGGGTCTGTTTTAGGAGGCAGACTCAATTCACACGGGATATTAGGGCTTCAGGATCCCATCAGCTTTGCATGAAACTGGAGTCTGTCTCAGAAGATGGCCATTTGCCCTGTAACAATATGGCTGTGTCTTCATTTGTGCCAGTTTAATGGTAGCAGATGGTGGAAATGTGGTGGGGCACTGGTTGAAAGCCTTAAGTTCTTCAACCTGAATCGTATGCTCACATAGACATATAAAGAGCAGGAATCCTGTCCCCTCGGGAATAAGGGAAACAAAAGCACATCCATACACTAAAATGCAGGCAGTTTCATGGAAAACATTTAAGAGTAAAGTGTCTTCTTTAGATCAAGAACTTGTAAGCCACTACTGAGCTGTATAAACATTTTGTTATGCATCCAGCCATGTTCATAAAGCTAAGCCAGTCTGAGGCACGATCCACATGCCAGCTTTGGGATTATGGTGACTGCACATCACCAGATGCTGAGAGTGCAGTGACCACACACTGTCACATTCAACTGGCATCTGGCCTGCAAAAAGGAGAGAACAAGCCTGTTTTTGCTTCTGTGGCTGCTATGTGAATGGATGTCTGCTGGACTGACTTAATTGTCTGGTACCATTTCCATTTTTTTTAAAAAAAATGCCTACTTATAGGGCTGTTTCCAGTACTTTCTTACAGTGATCCTAGATGGAAATTTCAGTGTTGGGCATCTTTTGTTCCCTGACCTTGGGCTTTTTTGCACTTAGGCCAATAGCAAATAATTAGGGAAGTTCTGGGAAATGGCATCTGCGCATGGAGGAGGCTGCTACAGCCTCCAATTGCCCCCCGCCTGCCCAGAAATTCCTTAATTATTCACTAGGTGTGGAACATGAAACCGTGCTCCACACCTTTACTAACCTCACCCAGGGACTTACCAGAAGCATCCAGCCATGAGCATCTGCACCACTTCTGGTACTCTGGGGTCATGTGAAGTGCCACGCAAGCGTGCTGGCACCTAGGTCTACCATAGATGTGACTACCTATGTGCCGAATGTCAACATCATGGCAATGGTGCTGACATGTGTGCAGTCACAGAGTGCAAATCAAATAAAATGGTGGTGCCCAGAAGAGGACTGGCCCCAGGATCTGTCACAGGTGAGTGACTGATCACGCAGGGCTTAGACTGTAAGTGACTAGCTCTCGCACACGCGAGTGCCAGTCGACTTTTGGTGATTACACTCCTTTCCCATGCAGCGGACAGGAAGGGAAGTGTGAAATCACCCCTTGAAGTTTGTATGGATGAGGTGGCATGAGCTGAGCAGATGGTGTGCTGACTTGCCCTTGGGCTGAACCAATCAGCCCCGTCAAAAGGTGCGCCCCCTCTCAAGCCATCCCCATGCTCATGTAGATCTTGCCTGGTTCTGGCTCATGTCTCCTTAAGTGATGCAGATGAATACCTTGGAGAAAAAGCTTAATATCAAGGCAATATATTTGACAAATGAGAGGATCTTGAAAGTTGTTCTTTAACACTGAGAACTCAGATTATTGTGAAAGTGAATTACGTGAGCTTAATATTATGTCCTGTGTTCTCCTTCATCATTTATTTTATATACCTCTGAGTATATTGACTTTACAAGCAGCCTAAGGAGTAAAAAAGTTGTGACTTAGTTGCAGAGGACAGGAAAACTTATTATGATTTTAAAAACTGTATAAATTGCTTATTTTCACATCAGGGGAAAAAAAGGGATTGAATTTTTCACCTTCAGCTGCTCTTATAGATTCACTGACAGCAAGATTATTTATTACATTTATTTTTCCATTATATTTTTCAGGTTTCCGATAATGCTCATTTATTGAGCGATCCACAAATATAATAAGCGATGCAAATTTTTTTTAAAAACCATGTTTTATATGGACATATAGGCTAGTTAGTTCTGCTCTCCTGCTTCTAGCAGTGATATCTCCCTTTCCAGCTACCACCACATGGTTGTTTGCCATCTTGCCTGTATTAAACAAGGAATGAAGAGACTTTCCTTTCCTTTCCCTCTTCCTGTTTCCCTGTGTGCTGACAGAATCCACATAAGAAAGGGCCAACACTACAATTGCAGTGCTTCTCTGCTTGAGCAGTAAAAAAAAATAGCACCATTTTCCATTGGATAGGCCCTATCTACATGCAATGAAAAATCCGTTAAAAAGCTTCTTTTGCTTCTGAGCGTCTGCATGCAGACCTTTTCTCTGGGCTTCCAGCACCACAAAGGAGGAAAATCTGTGAAATAAAGACCCCCCTTTAAACAAGACTACCAGTGCACTTTTTGGTAGTCATGGGTTTTCCTAGCAACATGGAGCATGTAGACGCTCCGTGGCAAAAGAGGTCTTGGGGGCGGGGATTGCCGACCAGAGAGATCATCTCTCTCTCTCTCTCTCTCTTTTTGCCTCTCATCCACAGCCAGTATTCAAGATCTATACTAAATACAAGAAAACAGTAGGCAGGCATTCCAATCACATAAGATACATTGTAATGAATTGCTTCCGCCCGCAATTGAAAATGTTGAGAGTGAATGTGTGCACAATCACGTGAGCGCTGGCTGCAGCCACTGCCTTTGCCAGCAGGGGAGATGTTTTGGCGGACGGAGATCTTGTGAATAGTGTAATGAATTGCTTCCACCCTAGCGCTGGCTGCAGCCCGGCTCTGTCTTTGCAGGCAGGGGAGACAGATGGAGAACTTGTGAATACTGATAGCTATTTTTCTTTTGGTCTTGTCAGGGGTTGTCTTCCTGGTTGTGGCCGCACAGATTGCAGTTCCTCCCCGTTCCCACTGGCACCCTATCAGCCAGAGAGGGGGCGGGGATAAAAAGATGCAGACAAACAAAATACGCTTCCATGGGGATGGTAGGTGTGTTTTAAATGCGTGTTTTGCTGAGTCTCATGGGGATGCTTAATTTGGAATTGAATGTGAATTTTTAAAGTCTGCTGCAATAGAAGGACAATAGAGAAATAAAAAAGTACCATGGGGACTCACCCATAGAGTGGTTTGAAAGGTGCTTCTGTTAGCTTTGTGAGGGAAAAGTGTGATATGCAGGCAGAATCTGTGCTCTCCGTCTGCACTGAATGCCCAACTGTGGCACGCAAGCCAGAGGTCTGGTACAAATGAGATTACAGCAACACATTGAGGGAAAGGTGAGCCTTCCATTTGGAGAGACTATCTGCCTCTGGGAAGCATCTCCTTTTATTGGAGTTTTACAGTAACAAAAAAACTGACTACCTTGGTCCAGGAACACCTATAATCACACTCACTCTGCAGCTGTAGCACACCGATACAGCAGCTGCTTTCAGCTGTACTAACACACGCTAATAGTTACTACTGGGTCTTGGTGGTAATTTGACAGTTACATGAAATGTTAAATCAAATATCAGGCTACAACATAATCAGCATAAGGCAACATAATACAGCATAGCAGAACACCCAACAAAGGACTATTGTTGTGCAGACATTGCCCCCACACTACACATTCAAAGTGCTGTACAGGCACTGTGTGGAAGCTGCCCTAGATTGTAAACCTGAGAGCAGGGACCTGTCTTATTAGTATTTTAAGCCACTTTGAGAACTTTAAAAGCCTAAGACATTGGATAAATAGGCAGAAAAAAAATACAAAATAACCAATTTAAATTAGTAACATAGCCTAAAAGATATAGCTCATAGTAGTCAAATCAAAACCTTTTTAAAAACCAAACCAAACCTCCTACCCTCTGGTGTATAACCATCACAGCAAAACAGTAACAGTGCAAAATTGGTACCACTACCTGCTGTATGGAATCATGGAAGCGGTGAGCAATTGGAAGCCCAGCTCCCTAAACCATGTCCTGATTGAATGAAAGGCTCTTAACAGGAGCTTTACTCCACTTCCACTGAGCATGACACAAATCAAATTTTGCTTTGAAAACTTCTGAGAATAATAAGATGCAAAAAAATGTCATTATGATGAGCCCCTCTGTGACATTTTTCATAAGCCATCATCACTACTGGGAAGTCCTTGAAGTTATATGAGCACCCAGCATATTACAGCTTGCAACTTTTTAAAAAATGATTTTTCTTGTGATTATGTTATTCATGATATGGTTTTAAAAACATCACCGCTGGTAAGCATTAAAGAACCAGACAATTATGAAAGCAACCCTGAAGGAATGCTAGCAAGCTGGACATTTTGTGTTTTAAAAGTTATGGCGTCCCAAGCGCCATCTCAGCCGTTGTCTAACCATGGGCACAATTAGTTAAATTTATCAGCTCTTCTCCATATGAGAAATTTTAAAACTCTTTGATTTTCACTTGGGGTCTACACCTCCCTAGAAGAGCTTATGGCTGTGGGAAACAAGCTACCTTTAAAGCTGAAATTCAGTTGAAAAAAATAATTAAATGGGTAAAATAATTGCAAATCTGTTCATCGTGATCAATAATATTAATAAGAATACAAATAAATGATAAAATAGGCATTCTAAAATAAATAGTAGCACAAATATGACTGCAAATTAACAAGTGAAAGAAAAAGGTGGCTATAAGAGTCTGGGAAAAACCAAAGCAGGACACTACACCAAACAGTTTGAGAGTGGTTATTATAAACTCATAGAAAATTAATCTGTAGAGTATTCCCCCATATAAAATGTGATTTAGTTTTAATAAATGTCCACATTGTGCAAAATCAAATTATGCAGGAAGTTGCTGCCTATAAAAAACTGGGAGACTGGGACAACTGCAAAGATCTAAGGCATTCTTCTTCTGAGCCTCTTTTGTCCACATACTGGTATGGACTGGAGAGACCTTGTCCCTGATTGTATGCTCCATCTATACAAGGGAGAGTATAATACAGATTAGGATGCCCAAACTCCAGATCAGGCGGCCTCCTAGTATTTTTTGAACCTGGAATACTGGTAAACCTCAATAAATAAGTCTGCTGGGGTACTAGGCCATGGGGAAACCATTTCAGTGGCGCACCCTGGGGATTCCAATAAATAATTCCAAAGCTCACGGAAGCTTTGGAATGGCACAGGGGCAGTATCCAGATGTGATTCAGATCATCTGATCCAGAAATGCTCCTGATCTATCAAGGTAAGTCTGGGGCCCTTTCTGCACTTGGCCTCATTTTGGAATATATTTCAGGACAGGGGTCTGTTGTCTGCATGCTAATCTGCACTAGCATGTGGACAGCAGCGTCCTGTTCTGAGATAAACTCTAGAATAAGGCCAAGTGCAGAACATAAAAACATAAGAGAAGCCCTGCTGGATCATGCCACAGCCCATCTAGTCCAGCATCCCATCGCACATAGTGGCCCACCAAATGCTCATTGGCATCTCAAGCAGAGACAAGGACAAACCTTTGCCTGCTCTCCAATCCCAGCGATGGCCTTAGAAGCATCCTGCCCCCGCCCCCCAGCTTGAAAGTTGTACCTAGGAATTCATTCTAGTAGCCATTGATACATCTGTCATCCATAAATTTGTCTAACCCTACCTTAAAGCCATCTAGGCTGGTAGATGTCACCACCCCTTCCAGCAGCAAATTCCATAAACCAATGATCCTCTGGATGAAGAAATACTTACCCTTGTCGGATACGACTCTCCTACCCATCAGCTTCATAGAATGCCCCCTGGTTCTAGTGTTGTGTGATAGAGAAAAGAAATTTTCTCTACCCACCTTTTCTATACCATGCATAATTTTTTATACTTCAATCGAGTCCCCTCTTAAATGCCATCTCTCCAGAGTGAAAAGGCCTAGATGTTGCAGCCTGATTTCGTAAGGGGGGTGTTCCAGCCCCTTAATCATTCTGGTTGTCCTTCTCTGCACCTTTTCCAGTTTCACAATATCCTATTGAGGTGTGGTGACCAGAATTGTACACAATATTTCAAATGTGGCCTCACCCTAGATTTATAAAGAGACAAAATGACACTTGCTGACATGTTTCCTATTGCCTTCCTAAGTATTCCCAGCATTGAATTAGCTTTTTTCATTGCTGCTGCGCACTGGGTTGACACCTTCATTGAACTGTCCACCAGAACCCCGAGATCCCTTTCCTGGTGTGTTGCAGAAAGCTCAGACCCCATCAATTTATAGATTTTTGGCCCCAATGTGCATTACTTTGCACTTGTTAAGATTAAAGCACATTTGCCACTTGGTTGCCCACTCACCCAATGCTAAGAGATCCTCTGGAGCTCTTGGCAATATCTTTCAGTTTTTGCAACCCTAAATAATTTAGTACCATCAGCAAACTTCACTATTTTACTACGTACCCCTTCTTCTAGATCATTGATGAATAAATTAAAAAGCATTGGTCCCAACACTGCACCTTGGGGGACCCACTTTTTACCTCTTTCCACCCTGAGAATTGGCCATTTATTACCACTCTCTGCTTCCTACCCTTAAGCCAGTCACAAGTCCAGGACAGAGCCTGTCCTTTTATACCATGGCTGATGAGTTTACTCAGTAGCCTTTGATGTAGGACTTTGTCAAAAGCCTTCTGAAAGCCCAGATAGACAATGTCTACTGGATCACCCCTGGATCCTTTTTTGAAGATTGGTGTTACATTTGCTACCCTCCAGTCCTCAGGTACAGAGCCTGATGTTAGGGAAAGATTATATATTTTTGCTAAAAGGTTGGCAATTTTGCATTTGAGTTCCTTAAGGACTCTTGGATGAATACCATCTGGTCCCAGTGACTTGTTAACATTTAGTTTATTAAGACATGCAAGGACCTCTTCCTTGGTTATCTCTATCCACTACTTGGCCACTGCAGAATCCCTGGAAAGGCCAAATAGTGTCTTACAAATTTCAAGGATCACCTCCAATGAGGAAAGTTGCATTTTAGCAACCATTTAAGAGCAAACAGCATATAAAATGTTGTACGAACCTTCGCCGTACATACAATGTATATATTTAGATTAGTGTCGTTATGTAATCAATCCCCACTGAACAAGCCTGAAAAATAGCAGAAGGCTTAAGGAATCCCACAGTTTACATAAATATAAAAACCATTTAGAAAATGAACTTAACAGGTACAATGACAACTGTCCCTGTTTTGTGAACACAAGATATTGAGGACAGAGTGGGACTTCAAAGCAGATGTCATACCGGCTGTCTAGAAACTGAAAAGGAGCTGTCCACGCAACTACTGCTGCTTCTCTTGAGAGTTTCATCCTCTCTCATTTTTTTTTTTTTTTTGCCACCAAACAATGTTGTTTTCAAGGACTTGTGCCTTTTTAAAATATTCATGATGATTTATTTTGGGGAGGGGAAGGGGGAGATACTATATTATACTCAGATAAAAATAAGCTCTACATTTCTTGTTTGGAAACCTAGTACAACTATAATTTTTGTAGCAATTATGTTCTTACTTCCTGCTGATTGCAAAAAAAAGTATCCAAATCTTGTAAACACAATAATTTTGATTTTAATTGCTGAAGACATAGAAGGATAGTGTACGCTAAAGACTGAACAGCTAATAACTAAAGATGCTTGATGCCTATTGCACAAGAAATAATGGAGGAAAGGTATGGTAGTTGCAATTATTACTATTTCCTTTGACAGCTCTTAAAAACTGTGCTTGAGGTGCTGCTTAATAAGACAAAGCAGAAGATCTATTTTTATGAGTCAGATCCTATGTTGGAAGGCAGCATGCCTTACCCTGATCTATAATTTTCTTATGCGGATAACTCTTCAGCTACGTTACAGAGATACCGACCTCCTGGTATTTGTAGCTTCTAATTAGATCTATGTCTGGTTTACAGATAATGACCTGTTTATGTGAAATTGCTCTCACATATCTATCCCCCTGCTGCCCCCTCAAAAAAGACCTTTCAACACAAATTTGGCTAGTACGTGTGCGATGCCATTGAAGGTTGCAGCTTCGCCATTGGCTCATTTGCCTAGGCTAATGCTACAGTCATTAAGTTTATTTCTTCCTGTCATTTATGTACCACATCTTATGGTATGTAAATCTCAGTTTAAAATCCTGAGGTAGTTTGCAGGGAAATTTATAAAATGCATAAAGCCAAGGGTAAAACAAATTAAAACTTTTAGCAAAAATCATTAAAAGCAGCATTAAAAAAGCGGTCAAGCTACGAAAACCAAGTGGGTTATTAAGTGATATCTGGAGTTTTTATGGCCTTGGGAAGCATCAGTGATCCCTGTAGCCCTTTCATTTTGTTACCTTGGTCACTATGGAAATAGATGACAAGGCTGCAGCTTTTCTTGGAATGCCAAAGAGACCATTTTAAAGCTAAATATTCAAATGAAAAGCAGTTTAACTGTTCAGGTATGCAAGTGTTTTAGACTGCAGGTTTAGAGATTCATATGTAATTCCCCACCCCCTCCATGTTACTGCCTCATAGGCCCAACTCTCTGTTCCAGAAGGTGGCACTACTAGGCAATGGATGAAAATCTTGCAGAAGCATTTGTGAGAAGATTTGAAGAAGCTGGACAGATGCCTCAAGTTAAGGCGTAGTGTAGTGGTGTTGTGATCTTTTGCTGTGTATGTGTACAGATGTCTGAAAACAAAATGATATTTTCCAATGGAAATAACTTGACAGGGCTGACATCCTGGCTCCATCCAGTCAGCTGTAGAGAGTGGCTGCTCAGGGGCACATTCTGTCTTATACCTGGAAAGTTAAAGAGGTCTACTGATGAGGTTTCTCATGGATTCCTCCAAATACCTTGAAGGAACAGTTTGAGGGCTGCATCTACACTTCCACCTCCTCTGTGGCCTAGCAGCTATATATCACTGCCTTCATCGGGCATGTGGCCAACTTCAGAGGCTCAAAAACTTCCTTTGGAGGTGACCTGCCTGTGAAACTCAGCAAAGAATTCTGAGGTCTCTTTATGCCCTCTTGTATCTCTGCTGCTGCATTTTAGAGAGATGACCATGCCAAAAGTGGCTTTCCTGCAGCAGTTTCTGTCTAGCATAATTTAGAACTAGGCAGAAAGTAGTTGACTTTCTGGGCCATTGCGTATCTTGTGCTAAATTGTTCTGAGTGGAAACATTAAAGTGATATAACTTTTGTACTTCAGCTGTGTACTACAGGGACAGGAAGCATTGGTCATGTACATAGCATATCTTCCATCCCAGGAAGAGATATAGCCCTTTAGAGGTCATTAGGATGCAACCTGAGATATTTGAAGTACTGTCCTATGGGGCCTTTCTGCACTTAGCAAATGGTCCAGAGGCCTCCTTCCCTCACATTGGTGCCACATAAGGGAGCCCATGCCCTCTGCTAGGATGCTCCATTTGCATTGGATGGAGCATAGGCTAGACTAGGTGGCCCCAAATAACTGCCTCTTCCTTTATATAGGTAGACCCTTTTAAAAGTTCTACCAGCAGTCCAGCAGTTGCTAAACCAGACCGGAGAAACATGTCAACACAGCACATGCCTCTGTGTTCTTGTAGCCTGCAATAGCAGATGGCAGGCCCCCATTTCAGAATAAGGCCCAATACAGAAAGATTGGGTGTGCCTTCCCATACAAGGCTATTTACACTTGTGCTTTGCAGAAGTGTTTGCTCTTAGTGTAAAAGTTGGATGTAGTCCATAGAAGCTTCTTCTTCTTCTTCCTCTTCTTCTTCCTCTTCCTGTTCCTCTTCCTCCTCCTCCTCACATACTTTTGGCATGAAATGTACACACAATTAGAATTAGAAAAAGTATCCTACAGGACCTTCTTCTTTACATTGTACCTTCTCAGTTGCCCAGTGGATTCTGCCCATCTTTGACCATTTGGATATCCCAAAGAGCAAATAAGCTTACCTTTCTCACTATCATGTGTAAATTTACCAAGCACATGTGATGAACATAATCTCTGCCTTCTTAATATTTAGTATTAAGTTGCATTTTGATATTCATAAAAATTCTTCTAAGGCTACTTTCAGACAAGTCTGCTTTCATCTAACAGAGATGGTGACAATGTCCATGACTCCATCCTTCTTTCAAGCTGCATTCATGTATAGGAAATAGGGATTGTGACTATCTGGTGCTTCACTTTGCAAACCTGGCCTTCACTGACAAGAAGAGGAGCAATTGAGTACGAGGGGAATTAAACACTGAACACATTTGCTCCTTATCACTCTCCCTCAATCATTCCATCTCCATTTCCCCACTGGCCTTGCAGCTGGGAATTGAGAGGGATGTGTTAGGCTTGCAAATGACATTGTCACAAAGGTGTAAAGCTAGATGGAAGCCCAGGAAATTCTCAGAAGCTTCGGATCTCTGCCCCTGTGTGATGATGTCACTTGCAAGCCTGATACAGTCTCAGCTACTCCCAGCTGCATGGCCAACAAAGAAGCAATGAGAGAGCAATGGAGGCTTGTAAGGTGTTTGGGTGGTTCAACAGTATGGAACTTGTTTGGCACAAGCCTCCATCACACATGTTGTGCCTTAAAGCTGCTCTGGAGATCTGAGAAACCATCCTCTGGTGAAGGCATACAGATATCTCAAGAAGCTTTATGATAATGAGCCTCATGACAGATTGTGCTGCTGCCAGGTGCCTAAGAGCAAAATTTCCTGCAATTGTGAGCATCATGGAGAAGCAGAAGACAACCATCGGGAATACACATATCAGGGGCCTATTCACACTTGGCTGTATTCTAGAATATGGCCCTGGTCACACTAGTAGTTTAGGACAACTTCAGATCGTCTTCAGGTTGTGTTACTCACACTTTCTTTAATTCAGTTTCCAAGCTGACCTACCTTTGTTAGACCATTTTAATTGGAGTCCTCATTTTTACAGGACTCACCCCATCTTGACCTGCCAGGACAACTTTGCTTTCTCAGTTGTGAGTGGGGGGGGATGAGCTAAAGGACGCTGAACTGTGCTGTGGTGGGTGGATCTAGTCTTTTCCTTTATCTAATATGCATGCGTGGAGTTTGTGAGGCACCTTCCCTTCTCTTCTCAGTTTATGTGTATGATTCCTCTATCTAGCATTTTTATGCAAATTTATCATCATCATTATCATCATCATTATTATCATCATCATCATCACATGGAGGTGGGGGCATGGAGGTTGGGGAGCAGGCTTAAAAAAGAACTGCAAACACACACTGTCATCTCCCTTGAGTGACACAACAGCGTCCAATAAAAAAAGAGATAGATTTAACACAGCAAAAGGGGTGGAGAGCCAAGAGTTCTGTGGAGGAGGCTCAGGCTGATCATGGAGAAAGTTGTTACCAATGCAGCCTCTGGATGGCCTGACGATGATCTAGGGGTGTTCAGGACTTGTACGACCTCAGTTCGAATTAACGAATAGGACACCCTGTCTTTCACTTGTGTGACCAGGGCTTACATCTCAGGATAAGGGTCTGTTCTCTCACCTGGGGCCTGCTGTAGCCTGCACTAGCCTGAGGAGACCAGGCTCCTATTGCAGGATATATTTCAGGATTAAGCCAAGTGCAAACAGGCCCTGGTTTTCAAAAAGTGACTCCGTAAAACAAGACTTTGTATTGAATAACTGCCTTCAAACAAGCAACTCAATAGCTGAGTTGCTTCAGGGATAAAATAGTAAAATGCAATTTTGTAAAATAAGGGAGGGTGGAAGAGAAACAGGTTCAGTGGAGGAGGGGAATCATGAGAAAAAGGGTCAAAACCCCAGAACAGAAGCAACATGAATATCTGGTTTCAAAAAAACCCTAATCCAATACTTCAAGAGGGTAATGTAGTTGACCCGCCTGAGTTTCTGAAAATGCTCCTTCCTGAATATAGACTCTACTAGCTCTTTCTGCTGAATTTGTGGGTCAGGTTTTTCAGGGCACCTTCAGAAAAAGAGAGGGATTATATCAAAGATAAACACTGTGTGCAAAAACACTGAATGGTCTTTACGGTTGCTTATTTTTCTTTGTGAAGATATTTTAGCAGAATAATCCTGGGCTTGAAAAGTTCAAAAATGAAGTAAAAGAATTCTTGGAGGCGTATTTAAGTGGCCACACTGTTTTGAGTTGCTGCTGCCTTTCTGACTGTAAAATTTAAAAATCTGGACTAACTTTGGTGGTAAGAAGAGATGCTGATTGTCTTTCATGACCATGGTTTAGGTTCCTTTAGTTCATCCTCCCACCCCACCCCACCCCCAGACATTCAAGAATTATAAGGCTATGAATTTTGTAGGTGACCTGCCTTATGCAGCAGCAAAACCCATTTGATACAGGGATAGCTTTTCATTTCACGTTTATTCTTGAAATGGAAATTTAGACAATAGAGGCAGGCCCTCTGATTTCTGCAGCTGTTCTGTAGGAAGTGCAACAACATTATAATGCTGCCTAACACTCAAGGGTCGAAATGGTGAAAAGGCTTTTCCAAAGTATGCTTGTAAAGTTTCACTGGCTACCTATTCATATCAAAAGTAATGGTTCTCTTATCCAATGATATGTTAGAATTAGCTTTCTCCTCCTTGTGAGTAAAGTTCTCTCTCTTTTTGCTATGCAAAAGGGTAACATAGAGTTGCTCTATGTAAAGGAAGTATGTATAACCACAGGGTACTGTAACTGTTGATTGATTATTGGCACTGAATGAAAGACTGCTGTGATTTGTTCAATAGTCTGCAAAACTTATCAAAAACAACTGCCATTCCAGAGAAACCCTTCCCTTGATCTGGGTTGTTTTTCCACTGTCAGAAATTACCCATTTTTGCACCCATTAAGGACCCATTTGGGTCTGAGCCGGATGACCCCATTTCCACCATGGCATCCATTTGGGACCCAATTGTTTCCACTGCCGTGGGGGAAATCCAGATCAAATGGGTACTTTCTGGCCTTTAATCCGGATTTTCTGTAGGGGGAGTGGATGCACCCATGGGGGGGGGGAGCCGTGAAGTCCTAGCTTCGGAGCAATTTCGGAGTGATTTCGAAATCATTCTGAAGTGACTCCGAAGTCCCTCTGAAGCGATTGGCAGAGACTTTGGAGTCTTGCCGCCGGTCTCTCCAAAGAGATCAGTGCAGACTTCGGAGGTGCTGCGAAGGGGCTCCGGAGCAGTTTCAAAGTCTCTGCCGATCTCTTCGGAGGGACTTTGGAGGGGAGTCCATGCAGTCTGCGCTAATAGTGCACGGACTGTGCTGACAGCTCCAGAGCCTCTCTGAAGTCCTTGGTGATCTCTTTGGAGGGACTTCAGAGTCATTTTGAAATTATTTTGAAACGATTTCAAAACAACTCAGAAATGACTCCGAAGCTGGGACTTCAGCGATCGCACTTCTGTGGATGGAGCAAAGCAGTGGAAAGCAGTATGTGAAAGTGAGGCCCTTAGTACCCTTGCTGTTAAGGAGTGGCAACAAACAAACAAAGGTCTGTGGCTCAACATTACAGCTAAAGACGGGCAAGAATATTTGAAATATTTGTTATTCAATTGAATTCAAATGAATCTGGACATTCAAATTTGAATCAAATGTCTAGACATTCATTTTTTAATATTTGAATGAATACAAATATTTTGAACCATTTGTATGAATAATTAGGACATCTGTATGTGTACAGATATGTACACATTACATACGTATCTATATGCATCTTATTCGTATCCGTACTGTACAGATACAAATAAGATGCGTATGGATACGTATGTAATGCATACAAATACGTACGGGATGAAAACAGGATGCGTATGGGATAAAAACGGGATCTGTATGGATTCTTATGGATACATAAAAAAATTGTTGACATTCATATCATCAAATGCATATCAAATATTCATACAAATAGATATGAATGTATTCAAATCAGTTTAAATTTTAATGCATTCATTTTTCTCTATTCATACAAATTCAGACATTTGAATGATTCGAATGGAATCGAATGTTGAAAATTGCATTCATACACACCCCTAATTACAGCATTTATTCCTGTCTTTAAATATTATGAAAAATTCCGTGTCCCACTGACTGACTTGGAGCGCAGTTTTTAAACATTACACAGGACTTCTTAAAGGTCAAGCAGGGCTGATCTACTGTTATTAAAGATCATCAATAAAGTGCTTTTTCTCATGATCTAGATAAGTGGGTCTAGACCAGCCTGGCTCAAGACATGAAGTGGCCTGGAACAGCACCACATGCATGATGGGACTGGCCCAGACCAACCCCACAGTTAGAAATAACAACAAATGTTTTGTATGGATGGATTGGGTCGAGCATCTCTGAGTGTAGCAATAATGAGAGGATGACTGCTTTCTTCAATAAGAAACATAAAATTTATATTTATTTAAATAAACTCAGTTCATATCACTTTGTTGCATCTGGAGAAGAAAGAAAACATGTATCTACTTTAATAGTTAAGTATCCCTAAACAACTGGGTACCTAATGCACCATGATGTGCACGCTAGTTAGATATATACTGCATCTGCTTGCAAGAAGTAGCTGCTGGACACAACGAAATAGTTTTTCTACCTTAACTGCATCTAGTTACTGCTGTGTCAACTCACAACTGACCAACAGACTTAAGAGACTTCACTGAAACAAAGCAGCAGTTGTTCCTGGTTTCAAAGCCTCCAAGGGATCCAGTTTGGTGGTGCACTTTGGTGTTAGGCTGAAGTGGGTTGCTTGATAATGCAGAAATTGGAGGTATGCCTTCTGTAGCTTCCATGTTCTGAATTGGGTCCAGCATCAGATCTAATGGCAATTCCTTGATCTGGATGGAGTGTACCAGAAGTGGGCAGGATCTCCTTGGATCAGTCTATGATGTAGAAGAAGAGGGCTGTAGTCTATATTTTAGACCGACTCAAAGGTAAAAGCCAAAAGGCTCTCATGGTTTAAGAAAAACAGATTTATGGTTATGTAATTGTACTGAATGATGGTCTTCAATAATCTTGTCTGAAAGAATTTTGAAACAAGTTCCAAAGAGCAGGGGACTTCTTTTAAAAATAATTCAACATCTTCATCATCAGGCTTTGTTGTACTCAAAGACCAGTAAGAAAATGGATAAAATAACAATAATAAAGGCAATGTTTCCTCAGTCTGTTAGCACCTGCAATATATTTCACTGCTGATTTAAAAATAATTTGCAGATAATACGGTACTCCAATATCGTTATCTTGAATGATACTGAATTTCCCACACAGTGTTGGCAGGGGCGTATGATAAAATATTCCTACTTTCATACTATATGTGGTTGTCTTGTGACATGATTCAGTTTGTTAGTCCTTGGGTAAAGATGAACAGTAAAAAATATTTCAAGAAAACAATATCCCTATCCTTGCTTGTTCTGCACACTTATAATGACCTTTTTTCATCTTTAGCTGATAAAAATGGATTTCTTATTAACTGCAAAACATCTAGCAACAGCTAAAAGGATAAAACATAGTCTTACTATCAATTATTGGTATAACATTATATGGGACTTAGTGGTTCATAAATTTATTTATTTCCAACATTCTAATATGAATGGGCATATTAAAAAATATAATTTATTGAGATATGTCAACATTTTATTAACATTGTTTCTACCTTAGGAGTTTTGTGCCATCTACTGCAATTAAAATTTTGTTGCTGTGTACATAGTAATCTGGAAATGCATTTTTAAAAGAAAGTTAATATATGTACACTATTAATAAAATAACCAGTCAATTTATTTAGTCAGCTTGCTGAACACAGGATTTATATTTAATTTGTATGCTTTTTATGTATTTTGAATTGTGTGTTTATTGCGTATGGTTTATTACTTATTCACCAATTAGGTAATTAACTTTAATATTTTATGTTTATATGTGCAGTACATTCCAAGTGTTTTGGGTTAAATTAAATTGTATTATTTTTTTTTCAAATATTGTAATAAATAAATTTTTAAAAAGAGAGGGAAACCCTGCTCATAGAATGTAGCAGGAGCTATTATCTAATTTCCCTTGGTGACCTTTGTCTCCACTTGCTAACAGGAGTAATGATTCTGCTTCCCTTGCTTCCTCTTTTCCTTGGGGTTGTTGTCTGAAAATGGCAGACAAAAAATTGGAGGGGCAAGAGTGCTTCCTCTTCCCCATAACTCACACTTGCTCCAGACAGAGTAAATTCAGCCCTTCTGGTTGCCCCATTGGCCCGTCTTTCCAAGTTTTGTGATCCTCCTGCTAGCTTGTGTGTCCTGCTAGTTCGGTATGTTTGTTAACCACTGAGAAGACTATCTCTGAGCAAGAGAAACCCTCAAGAAAGGCATGTCTCTTTTGCTTCCTGAGACTACTGCAACTCCTCTCCTCTTTAGTGCTTTCCTTCTCAATACTTCGTTCCTGCAGCCAACCTTTTGAAATACCTTCTCTTTCTTTACTAATAGTTGCAAACCGAGTTGCTGCCTTCATTTGACTAATTTTCCCTGACTTGAGCATGTGTTATTGTTGCTGCTTGTGTGTTATTACTGCCATTTGCTTAGGCTGTTTTCAGAGAAAACAGAAGGGGGAGCTTGGAAGCACCTCAGAGAGATTGGGGCGGGGGGGGGGATTTATACCTCCATTCAGTGTGATGGCCAGTTAAGTTATGGAATAGATCAGGCATCTGCATTTTGTGATGCCTGATCTATTCTAAACTTAGCTGGTGCTTTGCCAAGTGTTGGCTAAGTATGAATCTGGTGCTGCCACAGTGGCACCAATAGGCATGCATGGTACCATTGCTGTGGCAACCAAGCAACACAGTATGCCACAGCACCTGTGCTGCCTGGTCACATGGTCCATTTGCACCTCTCCCACCTGGAAGAGGTGCAGATGGAGCATGCCAGGCAGTCCCAGCCAAGCAACTCATATAGATGTAGAACACTTTTCAGTGCTCTACCCCCTACATGCAGGGGATGCTTCTGGTATAGAAGCAGCTCGGTGCAGTGACAATGCACCATGTGAGAGTGTCCCACATCTTCACCCTTTTGCCTAGTGCAAAAAGGCCCTTAGTGAGGCACTCACGTTCTCAGATCTTCTCATGTCTGCCTTTTCTAGTGTAGAATGTTTATGAGAGGGCTGGCTGCTGTCTCTGAATTGTCTAAAATACATATATATAGGTGTGCAGAGTAGTGCAGCTGTGCCTTTTCCTGATGGAGCTGCCTTGCCCTTGGCCTGCTGTCAGCCAGCTCCCTTTGGTCTGGATCAGACTCTAACCCAGAATCTACCCCACCTGTGCTAGATGCTCCAACTGGGGGCCCTATGCTGCTTCCACGGGTGGGGGCTCAATATCTGGCGGTGCATCCATCTGGAGTTCCTCATCTGAGGACCCAGATGGGGTACTAGACATGACATTACCTTCACAATCTTGCACATACAGCAGATCACTGACAGTGGGTGAATATGCTTGAAGTTTAACCCAGACAAGATGGAGGTATTGTTTTTCAGGATGAAAACTGATCAGGAACTGAGGAATCAGCCTGTTCTGAATAGGGTGGCTCTCTCTTTGAAATAACAGGATCATAGCTTGATGGGTGTCCTGAACCCAGATTTGCTTCTGGATCACAAGTAGCAGCTGTGAGAAGGAGTTCCTTTGGACATCTGCATTTGGTGAACCAGCTGAGGCCCTTTCTTGAGAAGTCATGCTGTCATCCCATAGCGGGTCAGACTATTGCAATGCACTCTACCTGGAACCGTCCTTGGAAAGCACCCAGAAGCTTTAGATAGTACAGAATGTAGTTGCCAGAGTTCTTTCCGGGGCTGCAAGACAGGAGCTTATTGCACCCATTCTTTAAGAACCGCACTGGCTGCTCATCTGCTTCTGCTCTGAACTGATTTGAATCGAATATCCAAAAATTCTATTTGATTCAAATCTTTAAAATTTGAATTTTCCCAAACTCGATTCAAATTAAGCAACTTTAAATCTATTCGTTTGAATTTTCAATTTGAATTTACACTTTAGGAATGTCGACAACATTCAGATATGCCTGTACGCAGTTACACATCCGTATGCATCCCGTATTTATCCTGTATGCAACCTGTTTCCATACCGTACGGATCCGTACAAATGCGTACAGATGCGGGAAAGATGCGTACATGCATCTACACATTGTGTATGTAGCCGTACACATACGAATGTCCAAATAATTTGAATGAATAGATTTGAAAATTAAAAATTTGTTTGAATGTTTAAATTCAAATATATGGACATTCGATTTGAATTTGAATGTCCAAATTCGAACAAATTTGATCAAATTTTGAATTTTCAAATATTCGTGCACATGCCTTGTGAATTGAGTTCAGGTCTTGCTGACTGCATAGACAAATGCATGCGATTTTTCTAGCAACAATATAGAGAAGTGGATTGACCTTGCTTTCTTCCAGGATAATTTTCAGCTATAGCACCTCATATTCCCAAGTTCTTTTCCATCCAAGTATCAGCCAAACACAACTTTGTTTAGTTCTGAGGTCAAGCAAGAATAAGAGTTCTGGGAGAGACCCTAAAAGACTAAGAGCTTACTTCTTTCATTTAGATACACTCAAGTTTCCTCTTCCATAGACTGGTGTCGGAGAACATTAGCTATGCTTACAGTGTATTCCAGCCATGAATTCCAGCTCGATATGTAGAACAAAGATAGAGGACCTTCCAGATCCACTGCAAATCCTGCTTCTGACCATTGACAATACTGGTTCAGGCTAATGGTTCAAACTGAACAACATCTGGAGTGGCATAAGCTGCCAGAATTATTTGCAAAGCATAAGTTCTTTAGCAAGTCTTTAGAAGGTTCCTCAGCACTGGCCAGAAGAAGACTACAGGCCTTCCTTTCACCTGTTAATGTGGAATATAGGAGATCATCCCCACCGCTGGTACACTCTGTCCACATATGACAGAGCATAATCCAGAACAAGGGGCTTTTGATCTGGATCACCAGTAGATCTCAACACTGAGGTCTATCATTGGGCCAGTGTGGTCTAATTCAGAACATGGAAGCATGCAGGTTGCAGAATGCACCCCACCTAAATGGATTCCCAGTGGCTCAGAAGATAGGAGCTTTCATTCCTTCAGAACCTTTGGAGCTGGGCCCCAAGTGTGACGTATTAGAAAGAGACTCCTGCAGCTAGTCCCCGCCCTCTCTCTCTTAAAAAGTTGCTGACCTTGAGATCCATAAACAGCTTTATTTCTTAATCAAAAAAGCTTAGTTAAGTATGTTGTCCTCAGTGTTTGTGTATTGATCTGATGCAAAAATTAGAACAAATTTTAATTGCTATGTTTTTCAAAGCATGTTTCAGTGATTATAAAAGCCATGGGCAAAAAATATTCTTCTCTTATGTTGGTGCCATCTTTCCCCCAACTCATTCCATGTAATCCTCTCTGTCTTTGAACTTCCATCATGCATGGATTGTTAGATAGAAACCTCAACAACTTGGGATTTTCCCACCTAATCTTTTTTCTTGTAAGGAATCTAGGAATGATGGGAAGACAACTTTTGTGGCTAAGGGTGGTATGCAAATGCTAGTAATGGGGGTGGGGAGAGAATGATAAAATAGTGAAGAATATACTCTACATGCTTTAAAGATGCATTTGATAAAGTCATGATTAAAAGATGATAGGACAACATGCACAAATAACTCACATATTCTACTTTGTTCTCCTGCAGCTCCTAAGTTTCAGTTTAATCCTTGGATGCCAGTTACAGGGATGAAACCTCAAATGTTAGTGATCTCATGGCATGCATTGAGTAGATCCAGGTATTCAACAAGGGGGAGGCAAAGAATGAGTCATAGGCTTGCTATTTTTGACTGTAGCACCTATTTTCAGTCTCATTAATGTTATAGGCATACATGCAGCAAATGGTGGCAATGAAATGTACCTCTGTCATTGGTGACCAAGCTAGGGTCTAAGACCAATCAGCAGCCAAGGCCGCTTGATGCGAAAAGACCACTATAAGCACCTTTGCTAAGCAAAATTAATTGAGCTATTGTCATTGCGTCTGACGATTCTGCAAACACAAGATAGGGGAGAAAGAAGAGAGGTTTGGGGATTTGGGGGGAGGGTGCTTAAAGCCTATTGAATTATTCAGCTTTCATTTAAAAGAAATTGAAAAAGAAGGTACAGTCAACATTAGTGACACACTTCTTAGTCATTGATATTGCTAAATTATTGTTCTCTTCTACTGAAAACAAGATATTTCGTCTTTTTTTTCCTATACAATATTATGCCCCAAAGTTTCAAATTCTTTTGATTCCCAAAGACGGAAAAGGTTCTGTTCAGTCAATTTTCCATTCAGTAGAAAGAAACAAATATGTTTCCAAAGCAACACCCCATGCAATATGTGGCAAATCCCCCCAACAGTGTACACAACTGACTGCAATATGCAACCTGACCATACAGTTTTAAGTGCATGATACATGAAAAAAGTCCCAGCTTCCAAATCTGTCAAGTGGATACCAAGAGAATCTTATTCATTTACTTTAGTTTATATACTGCAGATTTCAGATGTCAATAACACACACCAAAAAAAAAAAAACACCAAAAACTCAAAGCAGAAGGGAAAGCACAAAGAATTCCAAAACTATCCTTTACCGTGGTAATTTTATTAAACCGTGCAATGACTGCCTAGCACTCAGGCATCAAGTATGGAATATTACAGCAAAATTAACTTTATTTCAAATGTAGATAAATAAGTAAAATAACTCATTTATAAAATACACGCCCACAGACACATGCACACACAGACACAAAATCCAACAATCTCTCACCCCCCCCCAAAAAAGGTTATAAAACCACTTATGTTTAAGATCTTGTCTCTACCTTGTCATGTGTAAATACTCCTTGCCACAAAATTTCTTGCTGGGCCTCTGCTTTTCCCTGTTTTCGGTGCAAACCAGCTCAAAGCTTCAGTCCCCTTAGCCAATCTTTGCCTTTGCAAAATTGACCTGCTGGTTTTTCCTTCTTTACTCTCAAAGGCAGACACTGCAGGCCTCTGTTTTTGGTTGCCCCCCAAGCTTCAGACTCAGAAGCATTTAATAAGGCAGTTAACATCCCACTTTGCCACTCATTTTTTCCTGGCAGTAGTTTTAATTTTGTCTCTCCAGCTCTTGAATGAATTTGTTTTCTCTGGATCCTGGTGAGTTATTTTAAAGGCTTCTCACGTTCGGGTGCCTGCAATCACTGATGTGTTTGTTTTAAGGGGATGAATCAGTCTTCTGAGTCTAAAGCATATCCAATTTGGGCAAGAGATTTTATTGAAGGCTGTTTATTGAAACAGCAACAACCATAACAATGGGGTCACATGTAACTTTTCGTGTGCCACTTTTCCCAAGCATGGAGTTTGCATGCATATCTTATGAATGAATGAACGAATAAGGCTGAAGGTCAGAAGTCAAAATCTTGAGGGAGGGGGGGACATCAGTAAAGCCCTGGTTTCATAATTATGGTCCAATAAAGTATGGACAGAATGCTATCAAGACTAGGAACTCCTCAACAGTGTGAACTGAAAAACACACACCAACAACCCCTAGATCATATGAAAATTCAAACGACGTTTATGATCACTATAGGTTACAAGAGATTAAAATGTAAATAAGATGACTGCCACCTAACGATCCTACTGTTAAGTCAAGAGTCAAGACATAACGGAGATGCCTGGACGTGCACAAGGTTTGCCTGAGAAGATCTCATGGCTTCCTTCCACCTTAAACTTTTCCTGTAGTCTTTCCCCCTCCTGGGAAGCGGGTGGACGGACAAAAGCTAGCGAAGAGTCGGGAAGGTGCCGTTTCCTCCTTGAAGAGCAAGCTCAGGCTATCATCTTCGATGGCAGCATCCCAGGCTTTCGGTCCTCGGTTTCTTTCTCGCCGAGCGAGGAGGGTCAAGGGTGCAGGCTAGAGTCCCACTGGAAGCCTGCCTGGACTCCATCCAGGGCTCAGCGAGACGAGCCGCGGGACACCCTCCTCTCGGGAATTCGCCGAGAGACGCCCGAGGCGCAGCCAGGCAACGGGGTGTCCGCCTCTTCCGATGCTCCTCGCCGAGACCCGCTGTTCTTCAGTCTGTGGTGCTGGTAAACCTCTCCGCCGCTCGCTGGGCGCCCCCTCCTTCCGACGGGGACAGCTCCGGCGAGTCTCGGACCTCACTTGCCTGCAGTTTCCTTCCGTGCGGCGGCCAACCTTCAACTTTATTACCATTCATTTCGTGCGTCCTGCTGTGGCCACGATCCATTCCCCCTCCCCAGACGGAGACCCACCACCACTTCTCCTTCTCCTTCGTACATCGCGCCTCCAAATCGGCGGCCTTCTCCTCCCTCCCGTTCGGAGAGATCGGATCCTCCCCCCACACACACACGCCTCCCCACGGAAACCCCTTTCCCCCCGAAATCCTCGCTTTAAATCGCGGCTCCACGACGCTCATCCTGCCTGCCGTGTGTGCAGCTGCCGCTACGTACCACACACAGGCGAGCAGACAGATAGGCAGAGACGCACGAGTCCCCCCCCACCCGCCCCCTCCCCTCCCCTCCCCTCCATCCCCCTGTATAGGATCTGCTTTCTCCATCTCCCCTCTGTTGCCTTTTCTCCCAGACTATATTGAATAGTGAGACTCTGCAATCACGTGGTCCTCACCGGGGGGGGGGGGGACGAGAGGACGACCGAGTGAGGGATCGTGCGCGTGTGTGTGTGTGCGCGCGCGCGTGTGTGCGTGTACAGGGGGTGCCTCCGCAGTTTGCAGGGGCCCAGAGACGCACACGCGTACACACGAGCGCGCACTCTCTCTCTCTCTCCCCCTCTCTCACACACGCACACACGGAGACACTGGAGCGCGCGCGCACACACACACACAGGCACACGGAGTGCTCAGAGCTCCTGCTGAAGTCTCGCGCTCGCTGCTGCTGCTGCATCTTGTCGCCTCGTTCCAAGCCGGGATCTATCCATCCTCGACATCCATCCTTTAATCCCAGCCTAGCGATTATTCTGTGGTTATTATTATTATTATTATTTCCTGGGCTTGCTGTGGCTTCGTCGCCCGGGTTGGCTTCTGTTTTGTTTTGTTTTTTTTTGTTTTGTTTTCCAAAGCTTTTCTCTTTGCAACACTCTTTTCTCCCGGTACCAAGCGTGGGATTTGCTGCATCTACGTTTTGGAGAGGCTGGGCTTTTTGCCTTTAAAAAATATATATTATTATTATTTTTAAAAAAAGAACGATCGTCTTTTCCTCCTCCCTCCCCCCTTCTCTCTCCATCTCTCTTCACTCTTCCATCTCGGTGGCTTCCCACCCCGCAATCCGGGCTGATGTGCTCTGCTAGAATCTGGAAATGGAAGTACTGATGATTTGGTTTTTTCCTTGGATATTTCAGTGCCTTACGGTGCGGGCGGACTCGATCATCCACATTGGTAAGGGAAAGAATCTCTCTCTCTCTCTCTCTTCCTCCCCCCTTTCTCTCTCTGTGTGTGAGAAGGTAAGCTGCAAATACAACAGTCGGGGGATGATCTGTCTCATGAAGGCGCATTTTTAATCCTAACCCAGGAGGGAAGATGGAGAGGGCTGAACTCTGGACAGCCAAAGAGAGGCTGGAGGGAGACTCGGCCCCCTCCCCAGGCACACAGGGCTTGCGAATAAATAGAAGCCCCAAGAAGGCATCACCTTGCAAAGTTAGGGACGGAATAAGGTTGGAAATCAAGCGAGCTGCCTGCTTGCCTGCCTGCTTCTCTCTCTGTCTCTCCGCAGGCGGCACTACGGTTTGAGATCGCTTCCCAAGCGAAGCCGTTCTGGGCTTTTTCAGACCTGTTTGCTCGCAGACGACTCTCTTGCTTCTTTTCAGATGCGTGTTCACGGATGAAGGAGGCGTGGGGGGAGGGGGGGACGGCTTTAACACACAGCCAGTATGAAAGATAAATGAATGAATGAATGAATGAATAAAACCTCTCCATGGGGAAACTTTGGAGATGAACCTCCCTCCGGCCACCAGGCAGGTGTGGCTCTTAAGCTACGAGGCACCGACGCCACTTTCAAGTTAGCCCCGCGTGCTTCCTGGACGGGAGGCGGGGGGCGAGGATTCGGAGTTGTTGGGTGGTGGTGGTGGAGAACAGCAAGCGGAGTAGGGGGGCGGCTGCTCTGGCTCTGCCGTCCGCCGGGCTAAGATGTCATAGGTGGATTCCTGGGAGCACAGTCCCATTGGGAGGGGGGGAGAGTCTGGTACAAGGAGCAGTAGCCATGGGAGGATGGGCGGGGGGGGGGTGTCTGGGAAGGGATCGGTGCGAAGTCTGGGGCGCTTGGAGCCGTCTGGGTTCCCCGAGACGAACTTTGGCGCAAGAGAAGGGGGTCTGATGCCGATGGGGAAACCGGGGAGACATTGGGAGGTTTCAGATTAGGAGCCCCAGAACCCCCCCCCCCCCCAGTCTGCGGCCAGTGTGTCTCTCCATGAGAATACAGGATCAGCGGGAGAGGAAGACTCGACGGGGTGGGTGGGTGTAGGGTGCCCCATTGATCTCTTTGGTTATTATTTATTTATTTATTTATTTATTTATTTATTTATTTATTTATTTATTTATTTTTAATACGCTTAATGGAGAGGACCAGAGTCCTGTGCTAGAGTCCTGGGGAGTTTAAGGCGCCCTGAGATCTTTCGTGGGAAGGCAAAGGGAGCCCCCTTCGTGCCGTCGGAAGTAGAGGGGAAGCGCAGGGACAGGTGGCGAGGGAGCAGTGGACTTCCACGGAGGAAGGAGAGCCTCCAGCGACTTGAATCCGCAGGGGAAGGTGTCCCCTCCCTACCTCCCTACCTCCCCTCCTCGAAGGGCGGGGGAGGGAGGCCGAGGAGAGAGACGGGAAGAGGGGAGGGAAGGGGAAGCGAAAAGGCGTGTGGCCACACCAGGCAGGCTCGATGGGGGAGAGCGCGAGCGACAGGGATGGGGGGAGCAGGAAGGTTCCGTGCTGTCGGAGGCACTTGGCAGCGCCCGGCGAACAATTCCGCCCTTCTCGGCCACGAGCTTCGTCCCCCCCCCCCCCGGCCCTCTTCCTCTGCTGATGCTCCAGAGAGGCGAGGCTGGAGGGAGCAGGCCAAACAGCATTGCGGATGCCTTAAAGAGAGAGGTTGGGGAGGTGGGATTCTGCTTCAGGAGTTGGGTCTGGCGAAACTAATTATCCACCCACCCACCCGCCTGCCCGCCCCCTCCCCCTGTTAGCTGCCCTCTGCCGCAAAGGACGGTGCAGGAGTAGCCAAAACTTCCCCCAAACTGGTCACAGGACTTTTGGATTCCGAACAGTAGAGGCAGGCCGACAGGCAAGGAAACGTCCAAGTTCCCCCTTTCCCCCAAGGAATCGCTACATTCGCCCTATATCCCCCAAGCACCCAGCCCCTATACCCCCCCAAGCACCCAGCCCCTATATCCTCCAAGCACCCAGGCCCTATACCCCCCAAGCACCCAGCCCCTATACCCCCCAAGCACCCAGCCCCTATACCCCCCAAGCACCCAGCCCCTATACCCCCCAAGCACCCAGTCTCCTCCACTCCCAACCTCCCCAGTGGCTAGGGGGGCTGCGAGCCCCTATAGCGCAGCATCTCTGTCCAGGCGTCCGTTTTGTTCCAGGTCGATGGCAGCCCATCCGCACCCACCCCACGCTGCAAGCTGCTTCCACACGCTGCGCTCGGCGAGGCTGCCAGCAGGGAGGGGGCTCCTCGAAGTCGCAGGGGTGGGGTGGGGTGGGGGTCCGAACTCTGCTTGGCCAATTTGGCGCTCGCGGACACACACTCTGGCTGGCGTCCGAGGGCGGGAAAATTACCACGGCTCGCCCAGGGCTCGAGGTGGGTGAGGCTGGGCTGCTGGTGGTCGAGCTGGTGGTGATGGAGAAAGATAATAACCGTGAGGAAGGCGACGATTTTCCCCTCTTTACCCACCCCCCCCACCACCAAAGCATCACAGGGAAGAGGATACCAGGAGTGTACCTCTTTCTCTCTCCTCCCCTATCTCACGCAAAACAGGAGTGCATTATGTAAGGCTCATTGCCAGATGTTTTCAGGCCAGCTGCATAAACAAGGCTCTGAAATTGGAAGCTTTCAGGTTGCCGAACGGCAAGCCTGCGCCTCCCTCCGCGAATGGCCGATGCCACGCAGGAGAGACCAGCGACGGGGCGGGCGGTCTGTGGAAAGGGGGATTTCGAAGTGCCCGGCGCGCATTCGCCATAGGGCCGAAACTTTCCAAAAGGCGCCCCTCCTCCCCCCTGGGCTCCTGTTGGCGTGCGCTTTAAACTGGCACACGGTGAAATCCCGAGCCTTAGGAAACCTCCGCTCTGCCCTCGACCCCAGAGATGCTCAGGAGCTCAGATCGCATCGCCAAGGATGGTGACGCAGATGGAACAGTATCTTTAGGAGGGACGCGCGCTTCCCTTCCCTTCCCTGTTTGATGTAGTGGTTAGGGAGCCAGACTCTTATCTGGGAATACCCTGTTTGATTCCACACTCCTCCAGGAAGCCAGCTGGGTGACCTTGGGCTAGTCACAGTTCTCCTTCTGAGCTCTCACAGCCCCGTCTACCTCACAGGGTGTTCTGTTGTGGGGAGAAGAATAGAAAAGCTTTGTCAGCCACTTTGAGTCCCCTTAAAGGATGAGAAAAGCGGAGTAGAGAAGCCAACAGTTATTATTATTGGGAATACCAGGTTTGATTCCACTTTCCTCCACGAAGCTAGCTGGGTGACCTCGGGCTAGTCACAGAACTCTTCTGAGTTCTCACAGCCCCACCTACCTCACAGGGTGCTCTGTTGTGGGGAGAAGAACAGAAAGCTTTGCCAGCTGCTTTGAGTCCCCTTGAATGGATGAGAAAAGCAGGGTATATAAGCCAATAATAATTATTATTATCTGGGAATACCAGGTTTGATTCCACTTTCCTCCACGAAGCTAGCTGGGTGACCTCGGGCTAGTCACAGAACTCTTCTGAGTTCTCACAGCCCCACCTACCTCACAGGGTGCTCTGTTGTGGGGAGAAGAACAGAAAGCTTTGCCAGCTGCTTTGAGTCCCCTTGAATGGATGAGAAAAGCAGGGTATATAAGCCAATAATTATTATTATTATCTGGGAATACCAGGTTTGATTCCACTTTCCTCCATGAAGCCAGCTGGGTGACCTTGGGCTAGTCACAGCTCTCTTCTGAGCTCTCACAGCCCCACCTACCTCACAGGGTGTTCTGTTGTGGGTAGAATAGAAAGCTTTGTCAGCCACTTTGAGTCCCCTTGAATGGGTGAGAAAAGTGGGGTAGAAGAGCCAACTCTTCTTTTTCCCTTCCCTACAAGAGTTGGGATCGATCCCCAGTGTCAGATAAGCGGCATTAAGGAGCACGCGGTGGGTCTCACTGTGCCCGGAGGTCATACTGGTTGCCTTGGGCAAAAGGAACCTTTGAACTGGGGGCCTAAAGAGTGGTCTGTTTAGGACTACGAGGGAGTAGCAAGTGCTCACTGCTGCCCCTTAGCACTTCTGTCCAGGGCTATTTTCGCAAAATCTAGGAAGTCTGATGGTTGTCCGGGATTCAGCTGAATAAGCTTCTAGAGGTCAGCCACATGCGGATATGATACAGGGTGTTGTTCGTTTATTCCTTCATACCCCCCCCCCCGTTTTCTTCCCAGGATTTCAAGGCAGCAAACACCCTCCTTCTCTTCTCCTGGTCTCCCACAGTGACCTTGGCGAGGTTCTGTAGACCATGCGTGGTCCTCCATAGCACTTTGGGTTACCCCATGGAAGCCTGGTCAGGGTTTCTCTGCCCTTGACAGCTGTCCTGGAAGTGGCTGCAGCAAACTGCCTGAAAAGCAGAGGGTTGGATCCTCAGTCACTCCTCAGCAGTAGGCAATGGCAAACCACTTCTGTATGCCTGCCAAGAAAACTGCACAGAGGTGCCTAGACAGTCAGCCAGGAAAGGGCCAGGGGTCGCTGGTACCCAACAACATCTAGAGCTTTCCATAGGAGAACTTTCCCAGGGGTGTAGCTTACCGTCCATCCAATAAGTGCCAAAAGCTCCTCTTTTCCCCACCTGGCCAAAGTATAGGAACCCTGACCAGGATTCTTCATGCCACCCTAGCAGAAGAAGAGAAGAGCCTTCAAGATCCCACTGGTCACGCGAGGTTGGCGGCCGCCCAAGGGCCAAAGCCTGCTCGACATGAGCAAAGGTCTCGCCAAAGGGCCTCCTCCTCCTCCTCCTCCTTTTGGGTGTCCTGGGCTGCGGGAGGGCAGTGCCATGGGTGTCCCATAACCCTGAGTGTTTCCCTCTCCTTTTCAGTCCCTTGGCCCGCTCCTGCCCGCCGTTTCCCTCCCCGGTGTGACGGTGTCCCGCTGTGTCCCCCCAACAGGTGCCATCTTCGAAGGCAACTCAGCCAAGGACGACGAGATCTTCAAGCAGGCGGTGGCCGACCTCAGCCTCAACGATGACATCTTGCAGAGCGAGAAGATCACGTACACCATCAAGCTCATAGAAGCCAACAACCCCTTCCACGCCGTCCAGGAAGGTAAGAGCCGTCGCCGCCGTGGCCACCGTCGCCCCGCTGGGCCAAGCCAGTCGAGTCGGGCTTCTGGGCGGACGGGATGGCAAGGCGGGGAGGGAGATCGGCTTGCTTCTCTCCTTTACCTGCGCCTTTGGAAAGGGGCCGAAGCGGCCGTCCGGGTTGGCGAACGCTTCGCCTCCAGCGGGGAACGACTCGCGAGTGGCGAGGGAGGCGCCAGATCTGCGATGCGACGCGCAGGGTTCCTCTGCTCCTTTCCAGGAGTCCCGGCGGATCCTTGCACTGCGTGTGTGTGTGTTTGCGGTCGCTCGGGCCCTTTCTGTAGTCAGTTCTGCCCTACGGATTTCCCCGAGGGACCTTCTTCGCGGTAGCCCTAGGAAGGGGAGGTCAGGGAAGGCAGCTGTGCAGCCGTGCGGTGGCTAAGCCGCTGCCGTCGTCGGCCGAGCTCGCCCGCGTTTCCTCCCGTCCCGGCTGGCGTCCTTAGCTCTGGTTTGCTTGGAAACTTTTCTTTCCACCAAAGGTGGGCGCTGTTTCCCAAGGAAAGGCGAGCGACGCGCCACTAAAAGCTGTATGGGTAGACGAGGGTCCCTTGGTCTCGTTTGAGAACTAGCTGGAGGAGTTGAGAGTTGTTGTTCCCCACCCCCCAGCCCTCTGTCTTTCTGTATTGGAGAGAGGGAGACCTGGAGGAAACAAGGGTGGCATAGCCCTGAATTAGCCGTCAAGGCGACACCGTCCTGCATCCACAGGATGGACGCATGAAGCAAGTGTGAGGCTGTTCTGGAAAGCTGATCTTGACAATCCTTGGTTGTTGGGCCCCTGGCACGCTTGGTCCGAATTTGCAAGCTTTGTCTCATGATTTCTAAGCCATGTTCCAGCTTAAAGGGAGACGAAGAAGGTGTTGAAAGCATGGAAGGGTGGATTTGTGAAGCAGTCTGTAAGGTCTAAACTGTTTTGGATGTGTGTGTGTCTGGGGGACGACGAATCACGGAGGACACTGTTTAGCTGGTGATAACATTGCCAGTCCAGAGAGCTTTTGGAAAGGATGGTTTCTGAGGTAGGACTTTGGGATGCTTCCAAGGTCATTGGAAGTGAGGCGCTGTGCTTTTCGTGTGCTCTTGCACAAAAACAGGGCCTCTCAAGTAATCATAGATACTTTGGCTCAAAGAGGTTGCTTTCCTAGCTAAAGATGATTTATTGAGGTGAGCTGAGGTGGGGTGGGGGGACTGATCCTATATACGGCTGTGATATAAAGACTAGACTGGGAAAGGCAGCAAAGTTCATCATTTTGCCGGCAATAATTCCATTTTGGGTTAATGAGATTGACACTGGTTGGAAGCTGTGGCCTTTTATGAAACCGAAGGCCGCAATCACTTTGTTAACCTTTAACGTGCTTGTGTGAGATTCTTTCCGATTTGGCTGACTACATACAGGGAAGCTTTTTTAATTTGGAGTGTTCAAATGTTCCTGACTCTGGTGCATGCATTTTTTGGTGACGCTTGTACATGTTCTTCAGTTGAGCTGTGGCTTAGATGGAGATTCATTCTCGATTGCAAGGGAAGACAACGTGGATGTGCTTTTGGATATCTTGTGTGCGAGACATTTTCATCAGACATCCTGAATTACTGCCGGAGCTGTCCTTTCCTTTCCCTCAATAAAAGCTACGTGTGTTGTCGAATGCAACTTCTTGATTTTACTGTTTCCTGCAATCCTGGTTCTGCATTGTGGCACCTGTCAATCTCTCTTCCTGTTGGCAACGGAAAAGGAAACCCAAAAGGAAATATTAATTGGATAAGCACAAAAGCTGAGCTGTTTCCAGAGTCTCTGTTCTGTTCATTCCGGATGTGCTTTTTATGGTAACTGGAATAAATAGGATGCATTGTATATAACCATGAGTTACATGTAGGGTTTTTTACCTAGTGCAATTTGTACTGATGGAGACTGAAAGCTTGGAGGCACAATAGCTTCAGCAAGAGAGCTTATATAGAGGCAGTATTTAAGTTATGGTGTGTGTTTTTTAAGTATTGTGTCTGAGATCAGAAGCTATCTTTGTACTGAGGTTGTGAATAAGACAACATAGAAAATACACAGTAACTGCTTTATACTGCAGTCATGAAGGGAGAAGCAAGCAATATTAAAGAACCTTATAGACTCACCATCTCTAACAATATTGTTATCTGTGAGCATCAGTCCTTGATAGATAACTCTCTGCTCTAAGAAACTTCACTCAAGCTCCTATTAAAGACACAGAAGCAACAGAACAGCATTTAGTTCTGTTTTATGGCTCTTGAAACCACTAAAGATAATTGTTTTAACAGCAACCTAGGCAAAGATAGGGTAAGCAGGCCAGTTTAAATTACAAGATATCATAGTTCTGAAGTCTACTACATTTGAGAAAGTGCTGTGTAAGAGGATTAGTCTGGGTTTTTTAAAAGGGGGTGATAGGAAGACGTAAGTGTTTGAATCATGGGCTTGGATCATGAGATTAGGTTACGAACATGGCGTCACCATTGATTACTGAAAGCCTAATTTTAGAAGCCATGCATTTGGGCAGTACTTCTCTAGAAAAGGAAGCTATTTAAAGCTCTTGGCAATATTACTATTACTTTTCCCTAAGGATGATTCATCAGCAATTCTATTGCTAACCACACACCGGATTTTCTTCTTCTCCTCCTTTAAATGTATCCAAATGTGCCTGTGTTTGGATGACTACTGGGTTGAAACAACAGGTCATGTTTTGCTTTATCTTTTGGTTCATCCCAGGTCTAGATCATTCATGACACATGTATTCCCAATGAGAATGCACAATTAAATTCATTGGTGTGGGTTTTTTTTAATTATTTCACTGGTACTTCATATTGTTTCGTTCTCCACTACCCATAATATTGGGAATTTTTCTTTACCAACTGTGGAGTAAGAAGATTTCAAGAACCCGCGACTGGCAGACCTGTATAGGATAAATTCCAGGCAGAGTAAATCTTTGTATTTAGTAGGTTTATTCTTACATAAACATCTATAGGCCCGAATGCATAAGAGTAGAAGAGGAAATAACCACAGCTTCCTTTACTTCAATTTCTGTTTTGATGCATTTGAGAGAAATCGGCTGAAAACAGTAGGACTGATTATTGTTAAAGGTTCATCATAAAGTTGGATTTCCATAGAACTAAAAAGTCTTCAAGGCCTATTTTGGAACTGATTCATATTCATAGAAGTAACAGCAGTTGCCTAGCTGAAATAGCATTTTCAACAGCTTCTTGTCACATAACTTTATAATATTCCTTTCCCCAGTCTGATTGCAAAAAAAAAACACAAATAAAGAATTGAAGCCTTCAGAACAGGAAACCTTTCTTTCACTGTGCATAAGCACGCCTGTATATATAATGGAATCTAATTTTGTGGTGTTTTAGTCCTACAGCGGAGTAGCACAAAAAAGACAGCAAAGCTAATATACGAGGCATAGTCTGGAAAACCCAAGGAAGATTCTAGCCATATCTAAACCTTATTTGTGTACAGCTCATTAGCCCTCGTGCGTTTTTCTACAAGGCCATAATAAGCTTTGTTTTAAACTGTCCATTCATGGCCAGTGGGTCACTAAAATTAAAAATTCTCCCTGAGCAGCAACTTGTAAGCTAGAGGGAAGTTGGACTGTTGGATAAACATTAACAGCTCTGCTACTTCATGGATTAGTTCTTAAGTTTTTGTGTATTTCCTTCTCCTGGGGGGCTTCAAACTGATGAAAGCTGTTCACCCATGGGGGTGACAAAGCGTTGACAGAATGAGAGAATGAAAAAACAAAACAAAAACCAACCATGATAGTTTTATCTTGATTTCTGTGGTTCTTGCTGGTGCCAACTAGGTATCTTTCTCTCCCCCCTCCATTTTAATTTCCCTTCCCTGCCATTATGCACTCTGCTGACAGAATGATTCATGGAATGCATCAGAAGCCCCATTATTCTAGTATCTTTTAGGGCCATATCCTGCACTGACTTTCTTCCTTTTTGGTATTTCACTGGTGTTCTTTTTTCCCTAGACGTCTCACTTGTTCTCAGTAAAACATTGCTAAGAGTTGTCAGAAGGGTAGAAAACATGAAACCAATAATCTGCTTTGTTCAGAGTGGGCAGTTAATGGAACAAAGTTCTGAGGGGTGCATTTTAAAAAAAATCATACTCAGTGCCTTTCTACGCAGCTCAGCACAACTTTGCAAATATTAGTATAACTGCAGATGTATTTGTGATATTGCACTCAGACTCAGCTTTTTTTCTTTTGTATACAGACTTTTGTAGATCATGTATTACCTGAATAATGGGGATGCTGTCAATTTTACCCTATGATGTCTGTTCCAATGGGAATGATGTTCAGCTGATGGATGGTTTAAAATGATACATGTATATTTGGAAATTAATTCAAGAGGGACTTTCCACATATGTCTGAAAAAGAATATGCTGTTAGTCTATAATGATAAAAGCAAGCTTCAAAAGGAGAGAACTGACTGTAATAATAGACTAGTTTTACCAGCTTCCGGTGTTCCTGTTTGCCCAAAGAAATTAAAAGACTGCAAATATTTTAAAGGATTTATTTTTAAAACAAAATGGAAATCTTAAAACTGTTTAATGGGAATAGAGGATAACTTTCCCCCTTGCTTTTCCTTCTTTTACAACATTGAAGGACTGAAGAATCGCCCCCCAAAGAATGTAAGCTGGTTTCTCTCTCTCTCTCACACACACACACTGAAAACATGTAATATACTACTTTCTGACAACAGTCTTGTTACTTAAAATTCTAACACAGCATTATCCCTTATAATGATGGTGTTTACATATGGCAGGAATACCACCCACATTTTTTCCATTTCCATTTTATTTGTATACTGCCTTTCCAAAAGAAAATTTGCCCAAGGCAGTTTACAACAAACGTAAAATATACAATGCAAAGTAATAATCAAAACATTATAATAAAAATACATTATAAAAATAGCACATCGTACAAAAATACTGGAAAATAAGCCAACACACAAATACACAAAATTGAGGCAGCTGAGGCCAAGGAGTCCAGAGCAGCTGACCAGAGGCCCCAGGCCCACAAAGAATCATCTCCAAGATGTCCATGCCCAGCCAGGCTGGAGCGTCATCCAGAGGTCAGAGTGGTCTAGGCTGCCACCACTAGACCACCCCCAGGAGGGATGGCATAAGCAGCTTTCCTTTATGGTCTTTGGTGTAGTTTTTTAAAGGGAATCTATCCAAGGCATTGGGTGAGGTAAAGGAAAAATAACGGTATATTTAAAATGGTGCCTAGCTGCATCTCTTTTCTCTTTTTAATAGCAAGTTCTAGCAGGGATTTTAAAAAATGCAGGGACAAATGTGGCAATATTTAAACTTTAGATACTGAGCAAAGAACACTGTTCTATTATACACTCATGGTGAGGATGCCAGAGAATCAAAGAAGTTGCTTTTGAAATAAGAAATTTCAGTGCAGTATAAGGACTGACTATTTCTGTTTGTGCACCCAAAAATCTTGATGATCTGACGAGGGAGTACTTATTTTCTTATAGTTACTTCAACTATGCCTTCCAGGTTTCAGCACTCACTGTTGTGGAATGGACACATGGATGAGGCTTCAATCCATTTTTTAAAATAACTTTGTTTTTTCACCCTTAAGCTGTCTGCAAAACTATCTTTTTTTTTTTTGGGGGGGGAGCATTTGAGTAGGTTGGTGACCATTTGAGTAATGCTGGATTGTCCCAAGCAATCCCAGAAAAGGAATTGGAAAAAAGAGGGCCGTGTTAGGTGAACAATGGTTGAGCATTTCACGCAGACATGCTCTGGAAACTTTTAATTAAGCCTTTTGTATCACCCACTAAACCAGTACTCTTCCTGAATGTATCCCAGTAAGCAGACTCAAATGTTGTCTCCAATGCTCAATGTAAGATGGCAGCATTGGATGTGAATGCAGAGAAAAGTGCACCTTTTCTTAAAAAAAAAAACATTTTTGTCTAGACAGGGCCTGAATAATTAGTAGCTGGTATTGAGGTTATTTTAGCACATGTGGGCTGCAAATGATAAGTGAAAACTGTCCTTGGATTTTGTTGCCATAATAATAAAATAAATCTACAAAAGTAAAACTTCCAAGAAAATGGCCATCTCCGGGGGGGGGGGGGGGGGAGAGGGGTGCTCTGGGAGCCAGAGGATGAGGTGGCAACCATGAATGAGTTCATGAATACATGTACCTCACTTAATTCCTAAATACAATTAATACTGCATATCTTTAACCTATCACTAGAGACCTGCTCATAGCAATAATTCTTTTGCTTTCCCTTCCCCAGTATATAGATAGTATTTTTTCAGTAGAGTAAGTGTTAAAACATCCATCTGATCGGTCCGTTTTGCATTGTCTTACTTGGCATGTAGGTTGGCAGGCTTATCATTGAGTCCTTCAAACTTCCTCTCTTTAAATAATGCTTCTTAGAATGACTTGTCTACCTTGGCACTGCTTCATATTGCAAGCTTTCTAGAATATGTTCTCAGATGAGCAGGCTATCCTGGCACACTGATCTTCTCAGTTGCATCATCAGACAATGTGCTAAACCTATGCTGTTATACTTGGCTTCTCATTTCTGTGGTGGTCTGTTTCAGTTGAAATGGCCGAAGTAATAAGGACAGTCAGCTGTTCTGTCAATTAACTATTGCCTGAATTACTCTTCTGTTTTTTTCTAGCTTTCATACTGAGCAGGACTTATATGTGTTTGTTCAACAGTTGTCCCCATCATGTTCAGTGGATTTTACTCTTGAGCAGTGATAGTCAGAGACTTGAAAGGTAGACCTAGTGGTAGGTGAGGCACTGGAGAGCTGAAATGTTATTCAGACTCACATGAAAACCAACCCAATTGACCAAATTGGGATAAACTACACATTGCCCAATCCCGAGTTCAGACACTGATGTAGAAATGGCAAGTAGACAGAAGGCACTGGATAGGATGGACCTTATGGATTATCCATTCCTGTTCCCAGGTGGACGTGTGACCAGTTTCCTTGTTTAGTCTAGAATTCTCCTTTGCTTTCTCTGGTATCACCTTCATGTAGATTAGTTAGAATCTAATATGTCAAAATCAAACTCTTTCACACTGGGAAGAACCATATGGTCACATATATTACTTGCAGTTATATTCTACTATTTAAAGGTTTCTAAGCACAGCTCAGAACAGACAATCTTCCTGAAACTATGGAGTCCTGGCTGTGTTTCTGTACATTTTGCTCACTCGTTTTCTATCTTAAAAGCTGGTGCTCAGTAGGATAAATGTACATAGCTCCTTTACCTTCTGGTGCCTTCTGAACTCCAGTTCAGACTTTTTGTAGTCTACCATAGTGAAGACATCTGTGGCATTATCATCTTGTTATGCACATGCTTTTATGCTTATGTGCTATATGATCCAGCACTTCTTTTTAAGAGAGCTTTGGGAAAATGGGAGGTGATGGTGGACAATGATGCAGCATTGATTGTATATATGCCTGCTTGAGCTGAAGTCCTACCAGGTTCAGCGGAAGAGATTACTAGGCATGTACATGTTGTTCTGTGGCCAACATTTCTTTACAGACTTCAGTTTTAAAGTCTTTATTTGCTTTGGACATCTGTGCTTTTAAATTATATAAAATTGCGAAACATTTTTGAATCAGAAATTACACCTGCTATGGATGTGTCCATTTTATCACCAAGAATTGACCATAACTCAGTAACAAGGACAGTAGTAATGGTATTTTTAAAATGGAATGATGGACATACAAATTTTGTCAAAATCAATGACCAGGACCCAGGAGTTCCTACAGGAATAAGGTTCATTCCAACCTGACCTGCATCTCTCCACTTTTCTCTTCTTCTTGAAGAATCCTCCTGAGCATTTTGAAAAGTGGTTTCATGAGACCTGGGAAGCCCCAAGCTGACTAGGTGTTCAGCTTCCTATGACCCCCATATATGATTTACACAAATATAGGCCTCCATAAGTTTCAACCAATGAGAAGTAATATTATTCATTTTGGAATCATCATCAGTTCACCATCTTTAGTTCTTCTGACTTTGTGTATGGCCAGATTCCAGTCAGTTTAATATAGCTCAAACTATTGAGACTTTTTTTATTTTTTGGAAAGAGCAGTGCCATAATATTTGAAGAAAAGAATGTTTATGTTTTGAAGAGGCAAGAGATACCGGTAATAATAAAACAAATGTAGGATTTTTTAAAAATAATTTTTTTATTAGTGACATACTAACTTACAAACATATATACATACATCAAGCAAAAATAAAAGTAAATAAACACTAAATCTACCTATACGTACCTTCCCCCCTCTCCTGTGAAGGACCAATTTGATTAACTTAATTTTGGCTGCAATCTAGACATTCAGCCATGTTAATAGAAGATTCTTTTCTGGGATACATATATTTGTTTTTGCTAACAGTCTTTCTATACAGGGTTCCCATTTTTGGCGAAAATGCTCATTAGTGTTGTTACCTTCCTGTTGACACTGTTTACACATGATAAATTTGCTTACCTTAAACAAATCTAGGATTGTAACTTTCTCTTGCCCTTGAAAATTTTTTGCAAAACAGAAGTCTCAAAATAATTCTTTGCTGGATCTAGCCCAGTTTATTGAGAGGGAAGATGTTACAGTGCTGTTTTCTTTTATTCATGCCACATGAGTGGAGTTCTAACACGCATTGTCAGACTTAGGCACCAAATTCTTAACACCTAATGCAAACATAGATTCGGACCTTTAATTCAGTTCTTTGCTGTCAGGCCAAGAACTGATGGTAAATTGGAAAAATTACTCCTATTTCCAGAAGAGCCCTTCTTCTCTTTAAAAGTGTCCCTTCAAAAGAATTCAAAATATTTAATATTCTGGCCATTGCTATGACAGTATAGCTATATTTCCAAACATCTAAATATTTTTGCTTTTATTTCAGAATACATTTTAAAGTGTTCCATTTACTGTTAACTGTTCTGTATGTGCACATTTAGGAGCATTGATTAACAGGAGAGTTGGTTGTTACAACAATTAGGCCATGAACTTTCTATGTTGCTGGTCTGGAGAATAGGTCAAGTTAAGTTAATCTGACATTTTTATGCAGAGCTCCAGAGACATGAGCATTTTTCTTTTTCTGCTGTTCATGTGTCCATTTTTAGGACAGTTAGTGCAATTGGACACTTGAACAGTCCAATTATTTTTTCTGTAAAGATCAGCATGTTAGCATTCTGTATTGCCCTAAAAAGAGAAAGAGATGAAACTTGCTTGAAGTTGAGGTGAAATACATGTCTGTCTATTAAATACAGCCCTGGCTTTGCTCAGCTGAATCTTTCTTTCTTTCTTTCTTTCTTTCTTTCTTTCTTTCTTTCTTTCTCTCTCTCTCTCTCTCTCCTCTCTCTTTCTTTCTGGTTCTAGTTTTTTGTGGGAGCAAGAATAATGACAGTGGAATGAGTGCCTTAACTATTTGGAAATAATCCATAGAATTCAGAGTCCATGTATAAGTGCTGCATTTTGAAAGAGCTGTTGGGTTGTTCCCACTGTAAAGACGTGTACCACACTTGCATGTCACAAAAAGAAATTTCTGTGTCTATTCTTGCCTTCTTTCTTTAAATATTTTTTATTAATTTGCTTTCTATATAAAACTAGGATGATTAAAATAACCTGGAAACATACATTCCAAAGGAACAGCATGAGACTAGAATAGATCAAAAGCAATGTCCCAAAGCACAAAATATAGAACAAGCCATCATTAATAGAAAACATTAAAAGAAATGAAGCAATCCAGCGACAAAACATATCAGATGGTTAAACTCTTAATCCCTAAGTGCCTGGAAGGACAGGCATATTTTTATCTGCTGTCTATAAGAGGTCATGTTGGGGGCCAGACAGGCCTTTGGGGAGAGAGTCCAACTGGGCAATATATTCTCTGCTTTGGTCATGTGGAGGTGCACACGTTACAAGCAAATTCAACTCCAGCACCATGGAGAGCACCAGGCAGATAACATTGGCTGGTAACAAACTGATACCTTTTGAGCCTCTGTCTTCAGTAGAGATGTGCACAAATGCATTTTTTTTACATTCGATTTGTAACAACTCAAATGTTCAAAAATCCATATTCATACATGTGGAGCCCAAGCTTGATTAATGCACCTGTAGTAGCTTTAATTGCATATGTGTAAATATTATATAGCGTGTTGAGGGTAAATGGCACTGACCAGGAGGGTTGGTAAACAGAGAATGAGGGGCTAAGCCCAGCTCAATTACCATATTGAAGAAAGGGGGGGCAGCCCAGAGAGAAACTAGCCAATCAGAAGGGATGGGACCCTGGCAGAGACTATAAAAAGTGCCTTCCTGTCAGAGGCATTGTTCTGTGACTGGGGCTAGACGTAGGAAGAAGTTAGTACAGATCCGGGTCCTGAGGAGAATCTAGATAGGGATTAGTCAGGGTCCTGAGTTAAGAAAATAAGTTAATGTGAATTGCTTGTGTTGAAGTTGAACTAACATAAGAGTTGTAAACAAAGTCACATTTACTTTCATTCCAAAGATACTCTGCTTGAGGCCTGATACTGGCTCAGACACTCAAGGGAGGGGGGAAGTGTTGTCATAGAGACGTAAGGGTAACTGTGTTACTAGAGTTAGAATCTCGGTGCTGAAGAGAAAAAAAAGACTCAGAGGCCCACTTAAAAAAGGATCTTGAAGTCTGTGGCTATAGTGGCCGGATTGAACAGAGTTAGACACCCGGCTGGGGACTAGTAACTGGTGATCGCCGGCCGCGGGTGTCACAATACAAATAGACACTTTTGAATGTGGTAAAATTCTATTTGATACGAATTTATTTATACATATTTGTTTGAATATTCTATACGAATGCATTCACATCAATATGAACGAATATGTATCTGAGACAAACAAATACGTATCTGATACGTATCCTAGATATACATCCGATACATATCCCATAACAAGTCTTCTCTGCAAGTGTCAAATCTTACCTGAATCCACTTTTAATGCATTCTCAATCCATGTTGAATGCACTCTAAGATCCATTGCAGGTGTGATTGGCACAGCCGCTTTCCCACTTCCCCAGTTTAATGAATGTCCAAACTATTTGTACGAATGTCAATGTACGAATATTGTAACATTCAGTTTGTATACCAATGTCCAAATTCATCTGAGTAATGCATGTTACAAATATTACCGCACATCCCTAGTCTTCAGTCCTCCTGCTAGAAACTCTCCAGCTGCTGGCAAAGAAATGAAGAAGCAATCTCTGGCCAGATGCTAGGTGCCCAAATTGCATGCCCCCAACACCTGAGACATCCTGAGGAAACTCTGCCTGAAGAGAGGAGAGGAGAAATGTCCCACTGCTTCTGGGGGTGGTTTAGTGGTGGCAGTTTGTCCTCTGGCTGCACTGTTAGCCTGGAGGAGGTGATTCTTTGCAGGATTGAACCCTTTTTGACAGATCTGCCATTTAGCCTCTGTTCTTTCTTACTTAAGGTTATATGTTATCTTATAATTTACTATCTTGTATAATATGTGACTTCTTAATGTACTATACCCTGCGAGTTTTGATGTATTACTTTATATTGTATCTTTTCTGTTTGCTGCAAACTGCCTTGGGCAAATTTTCTTTTTTGAAAGGTGGGATAAAGAAAGGAAAGGAAAGGAAAGGAAAGGAAAGGAAAGGAAAGGAAAGGAAAGGAAAGGAAAGGAAAGGAAAGGAAAGGAAAATGAAACCCCAGCTATCTGGCACTTGTAGATATATGCAATGAATGTTTGAATATATAACCTGGGTGATGTCTCTATTTGATGTATTCAGACTGTAAACCACATAGGTGAAAATGAATTTGCTAACACTTTGTGGATTTGTGCAGAAAATCTGCATGTACAGAAATCTGTGCTAACTGTATTGAAACCTTTAGGGGGGAAAGAATTAAAAAGAGAAGTGGGAGAGTTCCATTCTTGGATTGCACTCACATCTAAGTTTTAATCCAGTTTCAGTCCACTTTCAGAGTGAGAGGGCACATCAGCATAATAACCAGACATTTTCTTTCTAATTTATCTAAACCAAAGGTTGATTTTCTGAGTCTGATAATGCCAAAAGAAAGCAGCTTGATTCTTTGCTGTTGTGTTCTCTCACTCTGAAGGTGAACTGAAGCGGAATTAAAGCTTAGGTGTGAACACAGCCCTGGAGTCTGCCCTTTATTTTTAGTTTTATATTGAGGATACACAAAAGTGTGAGTTCAGTCAGTCTGATCAAACAGATGGGAAGACATATTCTTCAGTTGGACATAGGTTGCACTGAAGTCCTCCAAAGTTCAAGGTATAGGCATTTTGTTAGAATCTGAATAAGCAATTGGACTCTGAAGAGGATTATATGGCTGCTTCTATACATGCCATTACACCAGAACAAAGAGACCAAAAAGTCCCCCACCTTGGGTTTTTTTTTTTTTGGCCAACTATGTAGGCCATTGATAAGTCAGCATAAACAACTCATATAATTTAAATAATGTATTATACAGTCCATTCACAGTTTGCTCACTGAACATGCTAGTTTGTAGTAGTGTTCCATATGTTCCCCCCATAAAAATTAAAATTAAAATAGGCACTAAGTCTCAAAATGATTTATTAACTAAACCTGTTGGGGGTCAGTTTGCAAAATCATTGCACGCTAATGCCATGGGACTGTACAAGCTATATATGTATATGTATGTATGTGTGTGTGTATGCGTTCCATTTAGCAAGGCCTTTAGTATCTAATTCTGCCTGGTGGTGGTTTGTCTAGTCTCTTAATGTCTCTTAATTGTTTGATTTATTCTTCATCTTATTGTGAACTGCCCTGAGATTGTGATATAAGCTGGTATAGAAATTAAATAATTTGAATGGAATGGAATTAAAGTATAATGAAGTCATGCTAGAAAGTCTTAGAAAAGTCCTGATGTTTCAGTTGCGGACTGCCTGTTCATATTTTCCTCTATCCTCTGATTGATCAGATGAGGTCTAAAGACAAAACCATTCTTTGCTCATTGCAGAAATCCAAGGGGAACCCAGAAAAATGTTCCAGCCTTGAATTTATCCTATGAAATATGTGCACTTCACCTAGTTGGAAAGTTTCTGAAATGAATATATTATTTGAATGAATTACTTTGGGATGAGAGTGGGACATTTGCTTCATTCTTTTTTGGGGGGTGGGGGAATCATGTTTATAATTTAATACAGAATTGTTCCAGTATGGTGGAAGTCAACAAGGACAACCTGATCCTTAGTGGGAAAAGTTGCAGAGCAATAGAGTCATACTTTCCTTTCTCATACTTGTGTCTTTGGTCAAATAAAGATCATCCATAAGGTTAAAAAAAGTGATTTGGTTACAGAATTGAGTTTTCAGTGAACCTGTACTGGAGTGGGCTGTACCATCCAAAAGAGTGCCTACATAAATAACAAGTATTCTAGAACAGTTTTTACAAAGGGTTGAATACCAATGTTAGATGGAAGAAGGGCTATCAATATAAATAAATTACAAGTGACTAATGATTACATTTTATTGATTTTGGTAGGTCTGCTAGATAGCTAAGAACATACCAATGAAACATGATAGATTCCTACTAACTTTCAAGGTCTGCTGCATAAATGTGAAATGTATCTGTTTTCTGTCCATTCAATCTATGTTTCTCTTCAGGTCAATCCAGGGATCAGTTATTGTGTTGTATGTTGGGACACTAGTGCAATAGAGCAAAGGCATAACAGTAAAAGGAAAATGCTAATGATAAGGTTAATATTATAAGTTGATCCCCTTTCCTGACTTTTGCACAGCTTTCAAAGAAAGAACCTAAACAATCAAAACCTCCATAGTCCCTGCTTTATGCTGGAAAGGTTTCTTATGTGTAGTGCCAAATGGCTTACATTTAATGAGAATTTGATTACAAAACTGGATTGGATATGATTTCTTTGCTTATTTTGGCAGTTTCAGAGTGCTGAATAATTTGAGTGTTACTTTTCCCATTCTGTTTCCACAGTAAACTCATAATATCGAGCTTTCTGAATCTGTTGCAGAATTCTTTCCCTGCCCCCAATGTTTTCAGCAGCCTCTTGATTCCTATTATGTCTCCTTCTCTTCACATACACCAATATTAAGTTAAATAAATAATCATATTTACTGTATTTTCTGGTGTATAAGACTACTTTTTAACCCAGGAAAATCTTCTCAAAAGTCAGGGATCATCTTATACGCCGGGTGTTGTCTTCTTATACGGTGAGTATATCCCAAACTCTATACTTTAACTGAAAAGTTGGGGGTCGTCTTATACGCCCAGTCATCTTATATGCCGGAAAATACGGTATTAAATAAATATAAAATAAGAAATAGGAAAGCTAACCATTTCCATTTAAGAATTTAAAAAAGAACCAAGTGGCATTATTCTTAAAACAAAAACAACAGAACTGCTATTTTGGCTGCATTGTGTCTCTCAGCAGGGCTGCTCCTGCTTAACTTTACCCAGACCCATTCCCTTAGCAACATTTCAAAGTGGGAAGAATGACAACACAAAAGGAATCTCTATCAAAACAGAAATTGCCACACAGGGATCTGAGCATCAGGAGTCCGTGGAAGCCTAAGCATAATAAATTTAATGTTGGACTTCTTGGGGGTTCTAGGCTACAACAGTCCTTTCGAGTGTTTCATAATATCTGTCATCTTCCTTGTTTGGTGCTGTCACCCGATTTTGTAGAGAAAGAGCATGGACAGGATTTTCTATGGCATGGAATGTCCCTTGAGTTAATGAGTGTTGACTCTGTCAGCAGGTGTTCTGTCTCCTTCTTTGAAAGGGCAACTCTCCGAGTACTTACTGTACAGCAAATATTTTGCTGTTCCAAACAGAAAAATCTCCCTATATTTTTCACTCACCATATACAGATTAGGGGTATGCGCGGATATTTGTAATATTCAAAACTTGGCCGAATTTGGCCGAATTCAGACATTCAAGCTTGAATCAAATGTTATGATATTTGTATGCTAACATTTGAATGAATACAAATGTTTCTGGAGATTTGTACAAAGAGTTTGGACATTCGTTAAGCTGGCTAAATGTATCAGATACGTATCTATTTGTATCAGATACATATCTCTTCATAGCAGATACGTATCTGTTCATATCAGATAGCTATCGAATGTTTGTACGAAAATGTACAAATAGATTCAAATAGAATTTTACAACATGTGAGCTATTTGTATGAATAAGAATTTTTGAACATTTAGTTCATTTTGAATCGAATACCAAAAAAACATCCATGCACATCCCTAATACAGACACAAGCTTCATCCAGACATAGTTTATTTAATCCACATGATTTGGATAAGCCAGGGTAAAGTACATCCAGATACATTCTCAATTATTCATGCTTTATTCCAGATTATCCAGATCATGTGGATTAAGTAAATGCTGTCTCGATGAAGCTAGACACACACACACACACACACACACACACACACACACACACACACAGAGGAAACACAAGAGAGAGAACTTGGTTCTAGCATCTGCAGCGGAGGCTCTGGGCCACTTTTCAGCAGTTACTGTTTTGACTTTGGAGAACCGGTAAAAATTTGCTTCATGCAGAGATTTGTGTGTGATTTAGGATGAATCTCAAACGATTGTGCTGCATCCTTAGTACTTAAAAGGTGTGGTCTATGCTTTGATGAACATTTCAAGAAATTCTATTGGAAACAAATATATGCTATGTTATGCTGTGTGAACTTTGGGTGGCTAAAATTGTGATTAGGCAGTCTTCTTCAGCAATGGTGGTGAAAGGTGAGGGCAGTTGGTTTGGAAAGGATGGGTAAGGTAGATTTAAGGAAAAAAACCTTTGCTTCCTGCAGTGTTCCCAAGCAGGACAGTCTTTGGATGTCTTAGGTCAAGCCTGAATCCTGCAGGTTATTGTTTAGAAAGCTACCATTTCAGTGAAAATGCAATAACACGTCTGCTCTTGGTGAATGTAATGTTGAACTGAGCAGAATGTAACCAGGGACAGCTCTTTGGTTTAAATTGCAGTTTGATTTTATATATATTAAAAATCCAGGTCATTCTTATCTGTTGCTAAAAATAAATATTGACCCGTGTAAACATATTTGTTTAAGAAACACATAGTTCATTGCCTATTTGAATAAATTACGTCCCCTTCTGCACTTAGCAGCTGCAGATCTGATTCTGGATCAGTAAAGCTGGATTTGCCAGAACATGAGAGCCGTGACTTCTTGCACACAACCTGTGTTCTACATTTGGGCTCTCTGGTATTCTCATAGACATGATTTGAGGTTTTGCCCAAGTTTTGACTTGCGGAAATATTTCTGTTTTAAATTAATGCATCAAGTCGAGTATTCTTAATTTTAAACCTTGTGTTTCAGCCTTGACAGCAGTGGTTTTTCTTCATTCTCTTTCACTATTTATGCTGCTTTGGATTTTATATTTCACAGTACATTGCTGCATATTTAAATTGGTTTTATGCTTATTTATTTTAAACAGTTGTTTATATTTTGGTCTCTGCCTAACACCGAAAACAAACTTTGGAGACCTTTTCTTTCTACTAATTTTCCTTCACTGTGTGTGAATAGATGAAACTATTTGTCACATTTCTGAAAGGCGGAAAGAGGAAAATGCACTGGCTTTGATAAATAAAAAGGATTATAACTTGTCGTCTCAGTGTATTTTGTCAGCCTTGAACTGGAATATGAAAATTAAGATCAGTCAAAAATGCATATTTTGACAATGGATAAAATGCACTGCAGTCAATGGAACTGTATTACCTCAGAAGGGCCTCAAAGTTATTTTTCATTCCAAGTTAACAGCAAGAAATTGATTTCAGAATACTTAGGTAAAAACTGAAATTAGATTTTTTTTTTTTGTGCTGAAGTGGTATCTTGTCCATGAAAGTCTGTGACAATGTGTGTTGACATTCAGAGGGGAACTAATGTATATGTGTGTTTTTCCTTCTCCATTCTTTTTATGCATGCTCACATTTATCTTTAAAAGTTCAAAGACATTTTGTTGTTTTCCACAGCAACAGGAAGAAATATAGATAAACTTTATGACTGTGCTCACACCTAAATTTTAATCCAGCTTAGTCCTCTTTCAGAGTGAGAGGAAACATCAGCATAGTGACTAGTCATTCTTCTCCTCCCCACCCACCCCACCCCCAATTATTTAGCTAAATATGGTTTTTCTGAGCTGGATTATCCTGCAGGGAAACAATTAGTCACTTTACAAATGGGCTCTCTTATTCTGAAAGTGAACTGAAGCTAGATTAAAACTTAAAGTGGGAATACAGTCATAAGAACATAAGAACATAAGAACATAAGAGAAGCCTTGCGGGATCAGGCCACAGCCCATCCAGTCCAGCATCCTGTCGCACACAGTGGCCCACCAAATGCTCACGGGCATCTCAAGCAGAGACAAGGACAAACCTCCTCCTGCTCTCGAGTCCCAGCAGATGGCCTCAGAAGCGCCCCAGTTCCTCCCCCCCCTCAACCTGAAGGATGCACCCAGGCATTCTACTCTCTGCTTTCTGCCCTTAAGCCAGTCACAAATCCAGGACAGAACTTGTCCTTTTATTCCATGGCTGATGAGTTTACTCAGTAGCCTTTGATGTGGGACTTTGTCAAAAGCCTTCTGAAAGTCCAGATAGACAATGTCTACTGGTTCATCTTTATCCACGTGTTTATTGACACTCTCAAAGAATTCCAATAAATTTGTGAGGCATGATTTACCTTTGCAGAAGCCATGCTGGCTTTTGTTCAGCAATGCTTGCTCCTACATATGCACACTAATTTTGTCTTTAATAATGGTTTCCATCACCTTACATGGAACTGACGTTAAGCTAACTGGTCTGTAGTTGCCTGGATCACCCCTGGATCCTTTTTTGAAGATTGGTGTTACATTTGCTACCCTCCAGTCCTCAGGTACAGAGCCTGATGATAGGGAAAGATTATATATTTTTGCTAGAAGTTCGGCAATTTCGCATTTGAGTTCCTTAAGGACTCTTGGATGAATACCATCTGGTCCTGGTGACTTGTTCACATTTAGTTTATTAAGACATGCCAGGACCTCTTCCTTGGTTATTTCTGTACAGTTTAACTCTTCAGAAAATACAGGCTCAGCTACTGGCATGTGTCTTCTGTCTTCCTCCGTTAATATGGAAGCAAAAAATTCATTTAGTCTCTCTGCAATCTTCGTTTCTTCTTTAATTACCCGTTTCTGTCCTTTACCATCTAGTGGTCCAACTGCTCTCCTGGTTGTATTCCTACTTCTGATATACTTATAGAAGTTCTTGTTATTTCTTTTGATGTTTTTAGCAATGTGCTCCTCGAAATCTTTCCTAGCTTTCCTAATGGCTGTCTTGCATTTGTGTTGCCAGTGTCTATGTTCCCTCCTGTTCTCCTCATTTGGACAAGCCTTCCATTTCCTAAATGAACTCTTCTTGTTTTTAATGACTTCATCTACTGCATTTGTGAGCCACATTGGTTTCTTCTTGGACCTAGAAGTCCCCTTTCTTCTTTTAGGAATGCATTCTAGTTGCGCTTCCATTATTATGTTTTTAAGTAGTCTCCATGCATTTTGAAGTGATTTAACTCTTTTGACTTTCCCTTTCAATTTCCTTTTCACTAATTTCCTCATTTTGGGGAAGTTTCCCTTATGAAAGTTTAAGGTCTCTGTGTTAGACTTTATTAAGAACTTACTCCCTGCATTTAAGTTGAAGGTTATTGCATTGTGGTCACTGTTCCCAATTGGATCAGCTACAGTGACGTCCTTTACCAGGTCCTGAGCATTACTTAGGATCAAGTCCAGGACTGCATTTCCCCTGGTTGGTTCCATGACCATTTGTTCCATGGAACAGTCATTAAGTAGGTCTAGGAATTTTCTCTCTCTATCCTGAGTTGAACAGGAGTTCACCCAGTCTATGTGAGGATAGTTGAAGTCCCCCATTATAACCACCCTATCTTTATGGGATACCTCCTTTACCTCCTTCTCCAATTGTTCATCTCCTTTGGGTCTATGGTTGGGAGGACGGTAGCATGTCCCTATTGTTAGACTTCCTTTTTGGCTTGGTATTTTTACCCACACTGCTTCTATGGAAGAGTCAGACTCGCCTGGACATTCCAGTTCATAAGATTCTATCTCTTCTTTAATATACAAGGCTACACCACCTCCATGTCGCCCTTCCCTGTCTTTCCTGTACAGTTTGTAACCTGGGATGACTGTATCCCATTGGTTTTCACTGGTCCACCAGGTTTCAGTTATGCCAATAATATCAATCCTATTTTCCGTAACTAAGCTTTCTAGCTCCCCTATTTTGGCTTGAAGGCTCCTGGTGTTTGCATATATACATTTATATTCACTCTTCTTGTCCAAATTCTGCCGTCGAGGAACATGTGAAACTAATCCCGCAAAGGGTCTTTTTTTTTTCCCTTTGGGATCATTACTTCAAAGCTTTAGCTACCCAAAGAGGCAAAAATCAGCAAAACACTGCAAATAACATTGAAAAATAATTTGGATAAGCTGCTAGATAATTGATTGTACTGTGACGTCTATTTAGATTGAACTGGTATTTCCAAATATGACAAAGAACGCATGATGTTTTAAAGACATTGTGAACGTTTTTGATTTATTGAGAAAGGACATCTTGAAGAATATACTATTTTAATTAAAAGGGCCTGGTCTACATTGGAAGCTGGGGGGCTAAGGAGAGAACTAGAAATGTGAATGAAAGAAAAATCACGTTTGGTTTGTAATTGAAATGAGCATCATTTGTCTTGTTTTGATGACAAACCATTTAATCAAACAAATGGGTTTTCGTGTCTCTAAACATCTTTGAAAAACAAAAATAATTTTTCCATTTAAAAAAGCCCTTTTGAAGAGTAAAAACATGGGAAACATGAACTTTTTTTTTCAGAAATAATTTTTATTGTAATACTTCATCAAACACATTATCAGTACCAAACAATATACTGTTTGGCTTATACAAAGTGAAGGATATAAGTACAAAAATACAAAATAAAAAGAATAAACTGTATAAACAGTTTAAGATCAAAAGTTATATCTTTTAGACATACTTTTTCACCTAGGCCTTCATATCCTTTCTGACTGTGAATACCTTTTTTTCATGTTTGTGGTTGAGTTTGATTGAATTTCTGGATTGTTTGGTCTGATGTGAAGATTTTTTAATGCGAACCAAACTTTGCAGATCCCTAGTGGGAAAGGGGCTTGTACTACTCTGCCATCATACTATCTCATTCTCTCTTGCTGGATGAATGAATATGGAGTCATCTAGTCAATCCTTTAAAGGAGGATATTCACATTTATATCCTGCATTATTTTAGAAGGAGATTCTCCCTATTGCATTAGGATTTCCTCGTCTTCCTCCTCTGTTTTCTAGATTGTAAACTAACTAGCACAGCTAGGTCACACATGGGATTTACTATCTAATTCTGAACATGCACTCTTGTTTGTCCAGCAATTATCTGCTACCATACTAGAGCAATCACTTCACATTCCCCCCTCCAGATTATTTCTCCCAATTGTATCTTAATTATCTCTTCTCTGCTCTTTACACCCAACAAGGAGCAGTCTCCCCCCTCCTGCTTTGCCAATCAGCTGTTCAATGTGAATGAATTTATGAACACGAGTTACTGGATTATCATAATTTCTGTAGCATTTTAATTATAATTACAGTAACATCTGTTGGCAGCAGTATCCAGATGTATGACTGAGGAAAGAATTGGTAAAAGGTTGCTGTTTCTCTGCTACTGAGAATATAGATTTCTCTTCCTGGTCTCTCCGTCCCAAAGCAAATGGAATTGAATGAAAATGGGTGGGTTGTTTTGTCTACACAGTAGGGAACAGATGGCTAAAAGTTAGAGAAACAATAAGAGGTCCCATGGATTCTTCAGCTTATTTGGACACTTTGACAAAAATAATGAAGGTTTATTTTGGAAAAAAAATACTTAAGCAAAATCCATACATTTGATAACAGCTTTACGTTGTGGAAGATGATATTTGTTCTATTTTTGTACAAATACCTATACCTGAGCCTGCTGTTTTTCTCTTCTACCCTTTGGAAAAAAAATCTGAATTGGGATTTTGGTTATCTAGGACATCAAGGACCTTTGACTTTACAATCTTAGAATTTCTTCAGTAAAGAAACCACCTCATAAAAATGACACCAAGGCTATATCTTAGTGGGGTACTGAAGTACAAATGTAAAATAAACCCTTAAAAATGAATTGATGCAGGATTAAATCTTGACAGCCATTTTGATTCGTTCATAACTGTTTTATTCCCTGGAGTGAAACTCTGATTAAATCCCTTTTCAGTAATTACAATGGAAACAACAGAAACTCTGAAAATGAATTTTGTATGTGAAGTCCCTTTAATACTGGTGTATTTTTTATATAATACTTTCTTGATATGTGTTTCTTTTATTCAGTATTCCTCTTCAAACAAAGGTTTTGGATTAATCCTAAGATATAATGTCAGATTTTGTTTCGGCTAGGAAATTAAACCAATCAGCTGACATTCATATAAAATGGGATCTCAAGAAACATTACTATGCATTCTCAAGTTGTTAAACTGATCAATATTATGATCTTGATATAGTAAGACTAATTTTTGTAAGACTGAACAAGAAGTAAGATGAAAATTAAAAAAAATATTCTAACATGTTTTGTGATATGAAGAGAAAAATATGTTGTCTGGAGTTTATTTCCAATATTTCAGAATATATCGAGTACTGTATATAAAATCATATTTTATTGTTGCCTTGCTGTTAGACTATGGTCACTTACCAATTAAGGTGTGCACATGCACATCTTTGGCATGCTTCCATTTACAGGGGCAAAAGGCATCCCATGACAAGTGCAAAGAGTGCAATCACCATCATAGATGCCTCCACGTGAAGAGTGCTATTTAGTATTTTCTGCCCCCTGGGAGAGCATTTCTATTGCTACATCATCAGAAACCTCTGTGCTCTGAGATGGAACCACAGAGTGCCATTTGACATGGCAAACAAGGCGTTGTTGCCAAGGTGGCCATGATCACAAGGCTAGAATCTACCTGGGATATAAGTAGAAATGGCCACATTCTCTTTTCTGATAATTTTGTTAATCAAATTGACCAGGCATAAACTATTTATATTTTTAAAAAGAAAAGTGTACACTTTGGAGATAGGTCACAATTCTGAATTGGAATAATTAAACTTAGATTTTAAAATTTGGATCTTCCTTCCTTCCTTCCTTCCTTCCTTCCTTCCTTCCTTCCTTCCTTCCTTCCTTCCTTCCTTCCTTCCTTCCTTCCTTCCTTCCATTGGTAGTTCTGACCAAACATGGTAATGAGTAATGAGAAGTTTATGTTTTAGCTTTGTTCTTAACCTTTTGTATATTGACTTTTAATTTGTTGAAACCCAACCCAACCTTGTGACGTAGGGTGGGAGAAGAAGGAAGGTGGATTAGGGGTGGGATGAGAACACAAGGGCCACACACAGTACTGTCTCTGTGGTGCTTCTGAGTTTTTCTGCTCTTGTTACAAATTAACACAGCCTATGTATCCCCACTTCCCACCATCTGCTCAATAGTTTGATAGCTGCTGCAATCCAAGACTTTCCAATTTCCAATATTTGCTCTAATGATCTTTTTTTAAAAAAAAAAATCTTCTGTTAGAATATAATTTCCAAGTTAGTCCAAGATTTATTCAAACTTATTTATATGCAGTGACTATACTTTAAGATATATAGAGATTATTTTCTGTTTTCTGACTCTTATAATCTTCTTCTTTTTAACTGGAGTAGAGCTTTCCTATATTCTAGTACCCTTAACTAAATTGATAGCATAAGTGTACTCAGTTTTTATATGGCACAGAACTGGGAAATATTCATAAAAAGGAACAAGTCTTCTTTCAGGAAAATTTGCAACATTCAAGGCCTCCATTCAAGAAAGGAGGTGATTAGGGGAACATATTAAAGATGTAATGATAAATGTTATAGGGGAAAAATGGGAATGGGAAAACTTTTCTCCCTTTTTCACAAGCTCACATACGGCAGCTGATTTTGGAAGATCCATGCTAGATGTTCCCACAGGGAATGCATGGGTAAAGATTAGTTTATACCAGAGGGAATAAACATTTCAGGGTATAGATGGTACTACTAGGGATGTACACAATTATTCAAAATATTCATTATTCGTACAAATCGTTATTCATATACAAATCAGATGTCCAGACATTCATACATTAGTGTTCATACAAATATGAATATTGTGAGTTATTCATATGAATAATTTGGACCTTCATATGTGTACAGATACATATGCATCATGCAGATATCTGTATGCATCTTGTGTGTATCTGTACATATCTGTATGGATGTGTACAGGATGAAAATGGGATGCATATGGATGCATATGTATTTGTATCAGTTCAAATGTCCAGACATTAGTTTTTCTTTATTTGTACGAATTTGGATTTTCAAATATTTGATTTGTTAAGAATCGAATGTCAAAAATCTCATTCGTACTACAGAGTACCCTAGAGTACCACAGAGTACCTACAGAGTACCCTAGGTACTACAGAGTACCTACTGAGTACACTAGGTACTACAGAGAAGGCACTGCTGTGGCGATTGTAAGATGAGAGTCGTTTGTAGTGCCCACAGCAAACAATCTGTAGCTGTGCCCCCAGGCTGGCCACTCTTCATTGTTCCTGTTGAAGTATCTGGGGAGGTCTTTAACACTCTGGGGAGAGCTTTAACACCCTGATGGTCCAGAAAAGTCCTTCTAATATGAGAAAACTAAAGAAAGTGCCCTGATGCCAAAAAAGGGGGGAAAAGATATACACCCTTATATACAAATAATAGTAAATTTACTGGTGAAAATATAATATCTTATAAAAGTTTATAACAGTATATAAAAGACAAAAAGAATGGTGTATAAAAAACAAATAATGGGGATCTAAAGCCAGACGCGTTTCGACAGGTCGTCTTCTTCAGTGGCTTTTAACGATCATCCCAAATGGTGATGACTTCTTTCATCTCTATATGGTTATACAAAGTAAAATTAGACAGCGTGCTCTACAAAACCAAACTCTCAAGAAATCAAACAATTCACATATACATATACCATTTCCCAAAATGGACATGAAATAAACAATACTTACATGCCGCAATGGGCTATAACAAATACACCAAACATACAAGTATTTATAAAAATGCAACTAGACCAAAGGGTTCAAGAGTCTTTAATCTATGAATCCAAAAAAGTTCCTTTCTGGCCAGTTTTTCTTTACATTGTACACCAGATTGTACATAATCAATACACCAGTATTTCAATTGTGTAGCTTGGTGTGATGATTCAAGAAAGTGTTTAACCAGGGGAGCCTGTACTTTTTGGTTCCTAATGCAGCTTAGATGTTCCAATATTCTAGTTTTGACTGCCCTGGTGGTCATACCTACATATAACTTTTCACAGGGGCACTGGATAACATAAATAACATTAGCACTTTGGCACATGAAAAAATGTCTAATAGAGTATGTTTTATCATCAAGTGGATTGGTAAAGGTATTTCTTGTATAGCATACTCCACAAGCTTTACAGTGTCCACATTTGAAATGGCCAGTGGGAGGGGGCAAGCCTGAAAGTAACTACTGAGACTCTTTTGGGGAAAAAGCGTTAGATCTAACCAAAAAATCCTTAGGATTCCGACCTCTTTTGTAAGAAAAAACAGGAGGTGCCTGGCAGCCTGGAACATCTTCAAGTAGATGCCAATGTTTAAGTATAATATTTTTTACTAAAGTAGATTTTGTACTAAAAGTAAGGGGTACACACAGTCTATTGTCATTTTTGTTATCTTTCTTCTTATATCTTAAGAGAGATTCTCTCTGTTGTGTGGATGCTTTCGCCATGGCTTGATGAATGGCATGTTTGGGGTAACCCCTCTGTTGGAAATTATGTGCCAGCCCTGAGGCCTGATGCATAAAGGATTCTGTAGTGCTGCAGTTTCTCTTATGTCTCAAGAACTGAGAGTAGGGTAGATTACATTTTAATTTAGAAGGGTGGAAGCTATCAAACCTTAAAAAAGAATTAGTATCTGTAGGTTTTATGTAGGTTTGTGTATGAAATTTGTCTGCACCTAAGGAGACTTCTATGTCCAGAAAATGAACTTTGGTGCTGCTATATTTCATATCAAAATGAATGGTATCATGAATGGTATTTAGGAAAGCCAAGAAACTATGTAGCATTGTCTCAGAGCCTGACCAGATGCAAAAAAATGTCATCTATATACCTCTTCCATGAAATGATGTGATCTTTGAACATAAGATGGTTTAATACAAAGGTGGTTTCAAAATCATCCATAAAGAGGTTAGCTACTTCAGGGGCAAACTTGCAACCCATGGCAACACCAGAGGTTTGCCAATACAAAGTCCCATCGAATTGGAAGAAGTTCTTACACAAAACCAGTTCTGCTAGTTCTAACAAAAAGTGTGTGTGTGGGTTCCTGGAGGTACGCTTGTTAAGCACCTGTTCTATGACCCTAAGGGCCTCCTGTTGTGGTATGTTAGTATAAAGGGACACTACATCTAATGTGACCAACAGTATAGGAACTTTAGGAAAGGAAAGTGAATCTAAAAAAGATAGAAAATGAGCCGTGTCTTGAATGAATGATGTAATCTTAGGAACAAAAGGCTTCAAAAACTGTTCCACATATGTAGCCAAAGGCTCCAAAATAGATCCACAGCCCGAAACTATGGGCCTGCCAGGGACAGGAACAGTGTTTTTATGTACTTTAGGGAGCAGATAGAAAACAGGGATTCTGCCTTGAGATTGCTCAAGAAATTGCTGTGTTTCTGCTTTGATATACCCTAAGATAATCGCTTCCTCCAGAATAATATGGATTTCTTTTTGAATGTCTGGAGTGGGGTCTCTTTTGCATATTGTATAGCAGGATCTATCAGCAAGTTGCCTCAATGCTTCCTGTATATAATCTTTTCTGTTCCAGAGTACTACTGCTCCTCCCTTGTCTGCTGGTTTGATAACTATGTCTTGACGATTACTAAGATTCTGTAGTGCTGCGTACTCCTCTCTGGAGAGATTATACCATTCACGAGTGGTAGTAGATTCTATTGCCCTGATATCTCGGAGAACCAGATCTTGAAAGGTCAGAATACGAAAATTGTTAGTAGGTGGATTAAATTTAGACCTAGGTTTACAGGCCCGGGAAGTAGGGGATAAATGTTCAAAAGAATCTGTACTACATGTCACACCTCTATGGAAAAAATCTGCCAATCTAACTTTCCTAAAAAGGTGTTGCATTTCCATCATATTATTGAATGAATCAAAACGTGTGGTTGGTACAAAGGAAAGTCCTTGTTCTAAAATACTCATTTCTATGTGGGATGGGGTATAGCTGGAAATGTTGATAACTATCGATTTCTGGGAGTTCTTTGTTTGTAAGAATTCCTGTACTCCGACATTCTGGAGTACATTTTTTTTCTCCTTGATAGATCTTTTGTGTTCTCTCTGTTGAGTTGATCTATCTGATTTTGATTTTTTGGGTGGTCCAGAAAAGTCACCTTAAGGTCAGTGCATGAGAAGTGACACATTACCCCAGGTGTTTTGGGGGGCAGGGGTGTGCAGTCTTCAAGTTCACTTCGAAGTCACTTCGAAGTCTGTGCAAAATAGCTCTGGAGTGCCTTTGAAGTCTGTGTTGATCTTCGGAGTGAACTTCAAAATGACTTCGGAGTCACTTCGAAGTCACTTCGGAGTCACTTCGAAGTTCACTCCGAAGATCAGCACAGACTTCAGAGGCACTCTGGAGCTATTTTGCACAGACTTCAAAATGACTTCGAAGTGACTTTGAAGTCAATTTGAAGTGGCTTCAAAGTGACTTTGAAGTGACTTCGGAGCCTAGGTTTAGGGGGCCCCCAAGGGGTGCATCCCCTCCCCCTAGCCTCCTTTGGACCCCATTGCCTGTTTCCAGTGGAAACAGGCTCCCTTTAATCCAGATTTTCTGGCAGAAGTCCCCACTATAGACCCCATTAATGGGGTCTACAGAAAATCCAGATTAAAGGCCAAAATGTACCCATTAGATCTGGATTTCCCCCATGGCAGTGGAAACAATTGGGTCCCAAATGGGTGCTGTGGTGGAAATGGGATCATCCGGCTCACACCCAAATGGGTCCTAAATGGATGCAAAAATGGGTACTTTTTGACAGTGGAAAAACACCCATTGTGTCCCTTCTTCGTGGACAAGACACATAGTTAAACACAGTACCTCTGTCTTGTCTAGATCCATCAACTTGCTACTACAAAATATGATGGTTGCTAGTTAGAATAACTCCAATGGTAGTTTGGACAGATAGATGCATAGAGGAAAGGCCTATTGATGGTTTCTAGTCTTGATGGCGTATTGGAGGTTGGGTCTGCTTCTGAAGGCAAGATGCTGGGGGTCTGGGAGGTATACAACAACAACAACAACAACAGATAAAATGGGAATAGGTATTGGATGAACGAATAGTCTTTTCCAGTACTGTATGTCCTAAGTTTCTAATGAAATATTTTCGTAACCATTAAGCTTCAGCTTACAATCAGGTTTACAAATCGGAAATAGAAAGCTTTTGTATGTATTATTAAGCACGAGTATGAAAAGACTATTGATCTTTTGTGTCTGACAATATGATAAATTGCTGCATGGGTAGTTTGCTACATTTTGTTGTACAATAAGGCAAATATAGATTGCTTAGCAAAGAGCTGCACTGTCTTTGAAGCAGAAAGCTGCCAGTCACACTCAATTCATAAAAGATTTGCACATCTGCAGATAATTGCTCTTGTAAGAAAAAGCATGGTCCTCAATATTAAGAAGCTCAGGAAAAAAAATTAGGGAGCAATGAAGAAGATGGATATATTTCCTGGCTGTTCCAGAACCCAAGGCTTTCCTAACCTTACTGGTCCACTGATGAAATGGCAATAATACTAATTATACTGCATCTGTTACTTTAGCTCTTTAAGTCTTATTGAAGAATCTTTGTTGTATGCATGTACACACACACACACACACACACACACACACACACTTTTCCTCTTTTCCTCTTCCTCACAACCTCATGTATTAGCAAAGGTTGTGAGATGACATTAACCTATTAAGTGTTGCACTTCTTTTCTCCTCTAGATTTGTCCCTAGCCTGCAGTTTTGAAGGTGGGGAAGTTTCACTCCTTAGCTTTGGAGCTAGTTCAGGATGGGGTAGCTGTCCAGCTGAATTCCTGGACCAGCTGACCAGAAGTGTTTTCAGCACTACATGGCAACAGCATGTGTTTGAAAGCTTCCAGTAATTCCCAGGTGGGGAGACATGCCGGATTTTATTTGCCTCTGCTTCGAGCTTCTGTGGCTGAACTTTTGGAGTACGTCTGACAGGTGTGTGTGCCCATGCATGCAAGTACAGACCTCTGTAAGTAGCTTGAAATTTCATTATTACGCTTGTATATCCAAATTAAAAGTTAGGTGCACAGAAAAAATCACAAGTTTGGCATTTGTGACCTTTGAAGTGTAGCTTCTCAGAGACTCAAGCTGAAGATATATATATATATATATATATAATGGTAGGGAGATTGTGAATTATTCCCTCCCCCTTCACCTCATCTTCTTCAGTCAGCCTTCAGTGGTGGCTCTTCCTTAAAAAATGCTGAAATTGGACAAGAGAGATTTGCTATACTTTGGATCAAGGGCATATACTATAATATTGTTCATATCAGACATAACTTTAAGCTGTAATTCACCGTTTGCCTTAAGCTTTTCAGACATTTATGGTTTATAGTCCTTGGGCAGATCAAGCAAATGCTTAACCAAGTAGGAAATGTTTTATTTTTGTCAGCTTTTCTATTGAGGTCAGTAGGACTATATAAAGCTCTAGAATTTGGAATTTTCCCATAATATCAAACATGTGCGTACATATATAACAGAACTGAAAAAACAACCACAACCCACTATTGTATCTTAGTGGGTGGCCTGTAGTGGGTAGGAAAATCTCCTCAGCAACCAAACAATAAAAATATGTAAAGTTGGGTATGACTGTGGTATGCGCACTTCTGTGTGTGAACTGTGTAGGTGGGTGAATGAAATCAAAACAACAAAGGCTATCTCTGGAAGGCAGACTGATTTTCTGATAGAAAGCAATAATGCAGGGTAAGAATTGGCATGAAGGCATGACCTTCAGGGATGCAGTAGGAGGATCGCATTCCATGGTAGGCAGCCCTCCAGTTGCTTTGGAAAGTAGAGGTCTCAGGCAGGAGATAGGATCAGGCTGAGGAAGAGAACTGGCTCCCTAAGCTGAGACCCTTTCATTAGAGGATGTGCTGATGTCCTCTTGCAATGAGAACATTCCTCCCTAGGCGGCAGGAATGGGGGTTTCTTGTAGTGGGTGACTCAATTATTAAAACGATAAAGAGATGGGTTTGTAATGAGTGTTGTTGGCTATATGGTGCGTGGAAAAGGTGTGGACATTATGCAATGTCTAGATAGATTGCTAAACAGTGCTGAGAAAGAGCCAGAGTTCATGATACCTTTTGGTACTAGTGACACTGAGAAGGCTAAGTGGGAGGTCCTGGAAGTTAAGTTTAGGTTGCTAGGTAGAAGAACAATACTAGAATTGTTGTGATGCCAGCTAACCTGGATACCTTTAAGAGAAAGGATTAGACAAATTCTTGGAGAACAGGGGCCTTTCTGCACTTTGCTTCCAGTCTGTGGGATGGGAATAGTGCATCCCCAACTGGTGTGCACTTGTAGTCACATTTGGAAATGCTAGTGCACACCAAACCAACCTCCCATGCTCCTGGAGACTCATCTGAATCCAAATGCATGTTCAGGCACCTCCATCTTCTCTGAGACCGGTGCCTCTGTGTGTGCACTTTCACTATCACCATAATGACGGTTACGTGATGTGCAGTAACACAGGTGCAATTGTGTTTCCCGTTACCTGATGTGCCAGCATGTTTGCGTGGAACATCAGCTGACCCCTGGCACTGGAAGAGGTGTGAATGCTCTCTCCAGTGGTGAGGAAAGATGATTTGTGGATACATGTGGTGCTCGATTTCAGGCACCACCACTAGTAGCCTTTGGGACAGCTTCTAGTATAGTAGGAAGTGGAAATGCCTCTTGCAAATGCAGGTGGTGCTTCCCAGAAGCTACCCCAGCATGCACTAGCAGACCAAGTGTGAATTGGCCTCTGGTGGATAAATGGCTACTAGAATGAATGTCCACAAAACAACAACAACCCCTACTTCTCTCTCAAACTGTATTCCTGTCATAGGGAACAAAGGCAAGGAACAGCCAGCAGATCCTGCTAGGGCTCTAACAACATCCTAAGGATTCTGGATCCATTCTGCTTCATATGGTTTTGAGGACATAAGAGGAGACATGCTGGATAGGCCACAGCCCATCTAGTCCAGCATCCTGTCTCACACCGTGGGCGTCGTGTCTCAGGCAAGCTAGGTCAGCAAGGCAAACACACGTGCGAGCTCATGGCAGTCTGAAGGGGCTCAAGAGATGGCAACATCAAATGGTTTGAACTCAGAGGAATCCCGAGTTCAGCAGGGTCGAATAAAAAAGTCCTGGAATTAGTTTTCATAGGCAAAACACAGACGGGGGTTGCACAAATGTTGTCTGCCACACTGAGACCAGCGAGGGAGGACATAAGAAGGTGACTCAGCCCCACACCCTTTTTGGCACAGCTGTGCAAGATGCCAAGATCTGTGCAGCAGTTGCTTCTGCTGCCTGAGCAGATGAGGGGAAGGGTGTGCCTGAGGCTGAGGATCCAAGCTCTCCTCCTCAGAGGTTCCTGACTGCACCCCCAGATCTGGCCCCTGGCCCTCAATGTCCAAGCCACTGTGCTCGGCTTGCTGCTCAGTTTGCTGGGCGACTGGCTCCCCCCTTCGTCCTCAGAGGAGGAGGCTGGGTGACAGGACAGGACAGGACAGTGCCCCACCAATTACTTCTTGAAGTCTCGAGCAGAAGACAAGGGCAAAACCTTCACTTGCTCTCAGTTCTCTGCAAATGGGCTTGAGAGGCATCCAGCTCGGAGGCAGTACCCAGTCACCTATTCTAGTAGCCACTGATACTCCTGTCAGTGCTGCTGCCTTGTTCTTGGAGGAGAGAAATAAATTGTAATTTCACATACACAGAGAATTTCCTCTGCTGCTCTCTGTGGACCAGTTAATCTTGATGGCTATTTTCCTTGTATCTAAATAAGCTTTTTATGCAAGGTGAATTATAAAGCATTTTACCTGTTGCTATGCTTGATCAAATTGGCCGACATTGCACGTAGACACAGGCTTTTGTTTATTTTTATGGATGATTAGCAAATCTTAGGTAAAGCTTATATTGCTGTTTTTAAGGTCCGGATGGTTTCTCTTTCTTCTTTTAAATAATAATAATAATAATAATAATAATAATAATAATAATAATAATAATAATAATAATAATAATAATAATAATAATAATAATAATAATAATAATAATAATAATAATAATAATAATAATAATACAACTGTGTCAGTTTTCTTTTGAGTGAATTCTAAAGGGCTCTAGTTAAGAAGCCTTTAGATGAACACTGAAAGGCAGTACCATTACCCTCTTATTTCCCATGTACTCTTTGTCATTTGAGGGATGTCAAAGTTTATTACAGTCTAAATTTTCTGGAAGACAGATAGAGATATGTAAGGGCATTGATTGGTTGGAGTGGTTACACATTTGAGACTTGTCAAGAGGAATTTAAAAATATCAATCTTTATTTCATATAAACAGCCCGCAGAATTGCATTCTTTTAAAGCCTGCACTTGCATAAAGTGAAATGTACAGTATATTCATCATTAGATCATTTTTTATTTATTTATCCAGCATGCACACACGTAGGAACCAGTGAGGCTGCCAATTCAAAACGCTTTCTTCCTCTTTCTAATCCATTTATGGGCATTCTATAAAGAACTAAACTTAGAACAGCACTGAAAAAGTCTGGTTTCTAAATCATTTTATCAAGGTAACTAATTTGTTTGCATTTCTGGAAAAATATGATGCTCATACTTCTAAATCCCAGTGATTTAATAGAGGAACTACAGAATCCATTTCATTTATTTCCAAATGACATGTTTGTTTTCTGCCCTCCTAGCCACACAGCCTTTCAGATATTTCAATAGGGCCATAAACAAGGTGACCAAAAAAAAAAAAAAATCCTCCTTTAATTTTCAGTATTTATGCAACATATAAAGGTCTTTTCACTCTTACCAGCTTCGTGTGGTATAACAATACTATACTTGGCTAGTAAAATTTATTTATTTGAATTTGTATCCTGCCCTATGCCCAAAGGTCTCAGGGCAGGTTACAACATTAAAAACCAGTGAGCATACAAAATGAACATCAAAACCATGACAATGCCTGAATGCCTGGGGAGGACAGCCATGTCCTTGTTTAAGAAAATGAGGGCAAAGAGATGCATCTTCATAGCTCTCCTAAATGCATAAAGTGAAGATGTCTGACACACCTCAGGAGGGAGACTATTCCACAATCTAGGAGCCACCACTGAAAAGGCCAGTTTGGTCCAGTTCTTATTTGGAAATACCAGGTTTGATTCTGCCCTCCTCCATGAAGTCAGCTGGGTGACCTTGGGCTAGTCACAGTTCTCCTTCTGAGCTCTCTCAGTCCCACCCACATCACTGTTGTATTGCGGGGAGAAGAACAGAAAGCTTTGTCAGCCGCTTTGAGTCCCCTTCAGTGGGTGAGAAAGGTGGGGTAGAAAAGCCAGTTCTTCCTCTATCCTGGTTGCCCACTCCTTTTCTACTGAGGGTAGAAAAGATCTTAAGGTACGGGCAGATCTTAAGGTACGGGCACGTTGATATGGGAGAAGGAGTTGCACCATGGCATCATTTCACACTTCAAGTCCTGGTAAAGCCAGCAGCACTAGAAGTATGAATGGGCAGGACAAGGCAGGCTGGATCACAGCTGAGGCAACACCCAGTGTGTGCTTGGATGCAGCCATGGTGATTTGGTGCTGTGTGCGACTGCAGGTGTAATCACGCCACCAACACCCACCTGACATGCTGTGCCTGGAAGAAGGTACGGATGCTGCTGTTTGGGAGACAGTTAACCTCTCCTGATCAACTGTGGATTGCTTGGGGTCAGGGTGTTAGTCAACTCCAGGGTGGCTGCAGAATGTGGATGGGGCCTGACTAGTGACCAGACTGGCACTCACTAACAGGAAAGTGTGAACAGGCCCCAAGTTTCATTTCCTGAATATTGTGGATGGACAGGGACAAGAAGCTTGTGTTATTACATTGCCACACACTCTACATGGGGCTTCCCTTGAAGACGGTTCGGAAGTTGCAGCTGGTGCAAAATGCAGCTGCCAGAGTGCTGACAGGAACATCTAGCCGGACACATACCACGCCGGTTCTAAAAGAACTGCACTGGCTGCCTATTCACTACCGAGCCCAATTCAAGGTGCTAACTCTGACTTATAAGGCCCTAAATGACTTGGGCCCCAGATATCTAAAGGAGCGCCTTCTCCCATATTGACCTGCCAGTGTTTTAAGATCTGGAGGGGAGGCCCTTCTGGTTATCCCTCTGCCCTCAGCAGCTAGGCGGGTGGGCACCTGGGAGAGGGTCTTCTCGGTAGTGGCCCCCAGATTGTGGAATGGTCTCCCCTTGGAGGCATGTCAGGCCCCTTCCCTGTTTATGTTCAGGAAGGCGGTGAAGACGTACCTCTTCGACCAGGCCTTTGGCTAAACACCCCCTCTGCTTCCCCCATTGCACACTCTACTGTTTTTTAAACTGTTCTTGTATCTTTCTCTCTTCTTAAACCTTGTACTGGTTTTAGCATTATCTTATATATTTTTGATATGTGTTTGTTTTAAATGTTGTGAGCCGCCCAGAGACCCTTGGGTATGGGGCTGGATATAAATATAAATAAATAAATAAATGGGAGCTGTGTGCAGAGGGCAGAGCTAGGACAGTGGTTTGCGCAGGAATTTAGCATGAAGCCTCCTCTACTGATAGGTATTTGATCTCTTTTAGAGATATCATTTCAGGCTTTACTAGTGAGTTGTAGGTGTGTGCATGAATACAAGTTCTGGGATTCAATTCTATTCAGATTGAATATCCGAAGATTTGAATCTATTTGTAGGTTTAAAATTTGAACGTGTTCACATTCGATTCGAATTGAATACATTCAAATCTGTTTGTATGAATTTTTGATTCATATTTGAAGATAGGAATGCCAACAACATTCAAATGTGCCAGTACATGTCTGTACGCATCCATATGCGTTCATACGAATCTGTATGCATATCCAAATGCATCCCGTTTTCATCCCATACGTATCTGTACAAATGCATATGGATACGAATAAGATTCATACAGATATGTATGTAATGCATACGTATCTGTAGAAATATTAATCCAAATAATTCATACAAATGATTCAAAAGATTCAAAAATTCATTCAAATGTTAAATTCGAATTTAGAGACAATCAGTTCAAATTCGAATGTCCGAATTCGATTGAATTCTGAATGTTTTGAATATTCATGCACCGCCCTAGTGAGTTGTGGCACACTGGCAACTACGGTCATAAAGACTGTCATATTCATGGAGTGAACATAATGCTTTAAAAACAGGAAACATTATTTTTTTTTTCATGGTGACTGACTTTTGTCTATTTACTTCCCCTTCTTCAAGAATTCCTTTAGTACTGAGGATATTGTTGTTCGTGTTAGCTAGCAGTCAGTTTGGGCAGATGCCTCGGAACTTTATGGACACCTCTGTGCAATTTTTCTGGCAGATAACAGCAGTGGTTTTCCACTCATTTTTGAGGGGAGAAGCTACAAAGGAAATCTGTGACCTTCAGTTTTTTAAGCCATTGTTCTATCCCTGAGCTACAGCCACTCTCTCAGAAGGATGTAGGACAATGTGAAGACATGTGGGGACCACCCTTAAGAAGGATATGGAGTCCCCCTCTTTAAACCATGTTTTTCTCATGTTTGAAGTGGTTTAACATACCACATGTGGTGTTCAGAACTCATGGGGGAGGGCATTTTGATGGCATGCCCTGTTGCACTTCCAGAATTGATCCCCTATGGCAGTGATGGCCAATCTATGACACACATGTCACGAGTGACACGCCAAGCCCTTTTGGGTGACACACATGGTCACCTTGGCACCTGGGCGTGTAGTGTTTGCTTGTTCTTGAAGTTTACGAAATACCAACTTTCAATTGAAGATTTAGCAAATGAAATTCAGCAACAAAAGTCACTAATGAATTATTTATTTTTGCTTTTAAGAAAATACATATATCAAAAATATAACTTTTTTACTAGAGCTACAAATATCACAAAGTTATTGATATTTCTAGATGTGACACAGCACCCAAGTTAAGCTAGGTTTTCTTGACACACTGAGCTTGAAAGGTTCACCATCACTGCCCTATGGTATACTGGATTGTGGATATGTGCCATCTGCACACCTCTGTGGTTTGCTATACTTCTTGTAGCATTCTGGTGGACTCTATCTGCTTTTAAATAGGTTGCAGTGAATATTGCCTTGGGTGATATTTTATTTTCTTTAAATAAGTAAGCAACTATTAAACAATGTCCCCATCCACAAACAATACAAATCATAAAGAACATACAAACAGAAGAAAAGAAGAAACACCCTTGCCTGAGTGTCCCCTCCTACTTGGTCACCTGTACCCTTTATATGGAGCTTTAAACAGCATCCTTATGTTAGCCATCTGTTTAGAAATATATTTTCAGCTGAATCTTGGAAAAATCTCCTGTTCAATTTCTCAATGAACTGGTTCCAGATCAGTCTAAATTGTTGAATGTTATCAACTCCCTCCATTCTCAAATGTTTCACTGAAAGATTTAGCATGAGTTTCCATACTGTTCTATACCATTCATCTTTAGTCAAGTTCAAGGCATATTTCCAGTTATGCACTATACATTGTTGGGATGCCGACACAAAAAGATGTAATCATTTTTGTTCTTCTGTTCCAATATTCAAACCTGAAAAATCATGTAATCAGAATATTTTGGGGGCTCGTGGTATGTGTATTTGGAACATTCTCCTCAAAATTCTATGGTGTTTTTTTTTTAATAATCAAAATACTTTGATTAAAATTTGAGGGATCTGCTAGTGGGAAGGTAAAATTTACAGTGGGGTTTAGCTCTATACCGTTGCTTCTAGTCCTCCCATCTTGTGCAAGTGAGAATAGGGACAATCCCTCTGCATTGTGAAAGCCCTTCAGGTACTTGAAGACCGCTATCATGTCTCCTCTTAGTCTTCTCTTCTGAAGGCTAAACATTCCTAGATCCTTCAACCTTTCCTCTTAGGACATGGTTCCCCGACCATTAATCATTTTGGTAGCCTTCCTTTGAACTTGCTCTAGTTTGTCAATGCCTTTTTTGAACTGGGGTGCCCAGAACTGGACACAGTACTGTAGATGAGGTCTGACCAAGGTAGAGTAAAGAGAAATAATTACTTTTCATGATCTAGACTCTATACTCCTCTTGATGCATCCTAGAATGGTGCTTGCCTTTTTTGCAGCTGCATCACATTGCTGACTCACGTTCATCCTTTCCAACCAGTACACCCAGATCCTTTCTACTTGGCCTACTACTCAGTCAGATTCCTCCCATCCTATATTCATTTTTATCATTTTCTTGTGATAGGAGTTTCCATCAATCGAGTCTGTAGGGCCACATATTTTTCATACTTAGGGTGTTTTTCCACTGTCACTAGAAGTACCCATTAAGTACCCATTAATGGGTACAAAAATGCCATTACGTACCCATTAATGGGTACTTAATGGGTACTTTTAGTGACAGTGGAAAAACACCCTTAATTAAAAGAGGAACTGTGTTCTGGAAGATGGGTTGATGGCGAGTAAAACCCTCCAAGGTTATTTCTCCTCAAACACAACTTCCTCTAACAATGGGATTTCCTTTCCTCCTCTTAAAAATCCTGTTGGCCTTAAAAGTTATTATTTCCAGTTGTGTGGTCTTTGTGAAAGAGGCCTCATTCAAGAACGTCAGGGTTGCAGTGGTTGTGTTGTAATCCCTCCCCTTAATTATCTTTTGCATATATTTATAAACTATAATGGAATATTAAACAGCCTTGTATTTCTGTCCAATATTGATTTCCACTAGTGGATAGTAATAGAAGGATGTTTAATCTTGGTAGTTGGTGAGCATCCCATTAGCAGTGCAGTAAAGAATAAATAGTTTTGTATTTTGAATGTTGAAGGCTTTGGCCCTTTCTTGTTAACTCTGCTTTGTTTATTTTCTCATATTTTTCAAGCCTGACCAGAAAATGTGGTAGGTGACGGGGACTGCTTAATGATACTGAGTGAAAATGTTTAACCTCTGCAACCCAATATTTAAAATTGCCTCCAGTGTTGCAACTGATCCTTTTGGTGAACCATGTAATCGCCATATTAATACCTTATATATTCTCAATAAATCAAAATTGGCCTGTTTTTTAAATCTGCATTTTCCCCTTTATGTTTGAAGTACAAGCTACAAAAGTTTCTCAGTGCTGACGGACAATGAAATGCTGGCAGTCAGGTTTGAGTGCTTGGCAAACCTGAGTTGCATCCGTCCAAATTGGAGGTTGGAGTGTGCCAAAGCCATACTTAGCTTAGGATGCCAGAAACCCTTAGCTTGGTATTGGAAGCAGCATCCCAAATTCCTATTAGGGGGACATCTTGTAAGTGAAATGAGCCATAAGCCTGCAAGCTTTCTTTTCAGTATAAACCCCCTGGTGCACGATTTTAAAGTTTCAAGGGAAAAAAAGAGTACATGTGGTTCTCTGCTATGCTTCAATCTTGTTTGTATTAAATCACTGTCAGATCAATCTCAATCTGTCATATTTTTTTTCTCTGTGAAACAACATGTGCTCCTGCTTGCCTCTTTAATGACTTCTACAGCTATGTAGTAACCTGAAGCAGGCAGTAAGCAGAAAATGCTTGATGCCTTTGGAATCCTGGCGTTTTCTGTTCTTATGGAATTTTCAAAAAAAAAAAAAGTAAAGTAGAATGAATGAATCTACCCTTCTTTTAAGCTGTAGCTTTCTAGCACTGCAGGTACGTATTTGAAGACTATATTGGTGAACCAAATTTGCCATTTTATATGGTTTCAGACTTGTAACATTGTAAGCTGTACTACAAGTCTTTAGGATCTTGTATCCTGAGCCAAAGCAGAGTTTTTTCATGTACTGTAGATGTGCATGAATGGGTTTTTGTCATTTGATTCATAATGAATCAAATGTTAGAAAATTCGTATTGGTCCTAATAGATCCCCTTTGAGTGTGTTAGGATTCTATTTGATATGAATATATGTGTTGGTATAGGGTATGTATCTAATATGTATGCATTTGTATCAGATATTTGTATGGATCCTGCATACGGATCCTATACAAATGCATACATATTGGATACATATCCTGTACCAACACATATGTATTGGATACGTATCCAAACAAATTCATATGTATCAATACATGTCCGATTTGTATCCCCAGTTTAACGAATGTATGAACTATTTGTATGTATGTTCCGAAACATTTGTATTTGTATGAATGTTAATGTATGAAAGTTGTAACACCCGATTTGTGTACAAATGTCCAGATTCGTACAAATAATGAATGTTGCGAGTATTCATGCACATCCCTATTCCTTCTCCTTCTCCTTCTCCTCTCTTCCTCTTCCTCCTTCTCTTCCTGAAAATAAAAAAAAACCTCTGCTATGGCTCAGAATACCTCCTAGTAAGGAGAAAAGATCCTAAAGACTTGTAGTACAGGTTACAATGTTACAAGTCTGAAACCATATAAAATTGTTAGCTACATTTTTCTTTTTTAATCACCAATTTCTGTGTCTCTGCCCTCCCCTAAAGATGTCCTTAAGTCTATTTGCTGTAAGAGTGCCTGAGCTCCATATTGAAGAGAATAAACCGAAGTGTCCACAACTACTGCAAAAGCCGAAAAAGACTCCATTTTTGCTTTCTGGTGAATCCCTGTTGCTTTCAGAGGCTTTTTCTTCCTGCTTGCTGTGCTTTTCTCCCTTGCCAGAGGATTTTGTATATTGACTGAACTCAGCGGCGGCTGCCTGAGGGGGAGCTAAGGCAGCCTGCCAATGTTTTCTTGTATTGATGGCGTCTTTCAGAGGAGGTGAAGACTGGGAATGAAGAAGTGTGGAGGAAGTGTATGTGGCAAGCTATTAGAATGAAACACATCCGCCTTGTCACAGCGTGGAGGGAACAGAGAACAATGCCAGCTGCAGTATTCTAGTATCCATTTCATTGTTGGGCCTGTAGGCAGATGTAATGCTAGAAAGTTTCCCTTCTCATACAGGAACCAGTGGCTGGGAAGCTTGAGTTTATGGCTTCAGCCAGGACCTGAATTGCAGTTGGCAGGAGGTTTGACTCTGTGGATGAAGCCAAGGCAGAAAGCAAGGCTCTCAGAAGTTTACATCAGGCCTGCCTACTTCATACTCCTAATGCTGCCTGCTAACCTCAAATACCTTCGGGAAAATCAGTTTCTCCTCTGAAGTGATTCTGATGTCTGAGCTCCCATTGTGAAATAATGAATAGGAATTGTGATGATGATGACATAAATGTTTATGCAACCCAGAGCTTCCCATCCCATCCCACCCCATATACCAGCCCCTTCCAGGTTCCATATAGGTGGAAATTTGTTCCCAATCATGCTAGAGTTTAGGGATGTACACGAATATTCAAAACATTCAAAATTTGATTGAATTTGTTTGAATGTCTATACATTTGAATTTAAACATTCTAACGAATTTTGAATCTTTCATATCATTCCAACAAACTATTCGGACATACATCTTATTCATATCTGTACACATTTGTACGGATATGTAAAGGATGAAAACGGGATGTATATGGGATAAAAATGGGATGCATACGAATGTGTACAGATGCGTATGTATTTATATCTTCAAATACGAATTGAAAATTCATATGAATAGATGCAAATGTGTTCAAATCAAATCAAATGGGAATACATTTGAATTTTAAACATTCAAATGAATTAGAATCTTCAGATATTCGATTCGAATTGAATCAAATGCTGAAAATTGTATTCGTGCACACGCCTACTAGAGATACAGTTCTGATGGAGAAATACTGGGTCTCACAATGAGCTTTGGCCTCCTTTGATGGCTAATTTGCCAATTCCACGCTGCTTAAATCCCAATTCAAATGTATAGGGTATTTTCTTCCTGACTAGTTTTAGTTTACTTCTGCACTTGTTAAAGAAACATCCAGTTTTCAAAAGCCACTTAGCAAGCACCTTGAGTCAGCCTTGGCAGTATCTGTAGTCCATCACTACCCATCATTAAGTGATTAAATATAGAGAATATGGTAATTCTGCTTGACACCACATTATGGTACTTCTGTAACACTATGAAATGAAAGCAAAAATTCTTTTTCTTTCTAGTTCCTGTTGCAAATATATTCTGTGCTCCATTGAATATTTCTCTTGGATACTTATTAGTTTAGTTTTCAGTCATCTCATTTGTCTTTTGGGTGGTGTTCTGGATCAGCTGAGGTTGGTAGCAAACTACATTTGCATTATTAATAGAAGCTCTTTGCATAGTACCTTGCTTAGCAGAAGGGCTCATTGAAATTCAGAACTGGTGCTCAATACCATTGACATTCAGGCAGTGAAACTCTGTACTGTATTGCACTTATTCAGCTTAAATGAAGCACTTCCGAGCTTGCCACCCTTTCCTTTCTTTCCGAGCTTCCAAGAGAGTGACGTCTGAATGAACCCTGAGGAAGAATCTGCTGGTATCACAACAGGTATATGTTTACAAGAGAAGTTCTTCCTCATCCCCAGTTCATTCACAGCACAATCTATCTCAGTGCTTAAAATGGCTGTTGCTTTTTGTTGAGGTAAAGAGCACAGCAAGGCTGATGGGCAGGCTTTCTTTTGGCTAATCTGAAACGGGATCAAGAAAATAAAATATCTCCATTAGGGATGTGCACAAGTTGAAGGTTAGGATATTCATATGCTATCATTTGTATGGATGTTTCTGGACATCCATATGAATAGTTTGGAGATTCATTAGATTGGGGATGTGGAAAAAGAAAGCACCAGTCACATCCATATTCCATTTGGCATGGATCAACGGTGGATTAAAAGTGGATTCAGTTCAGATTTGACATTTTCAGAGCATGGATACGTTATGGATACTTATCGGATACGTATAGGATACATATTCAATTGCATCAGATACATATTCATTCGTATCAGATACGTAACATACATATTCATTTGTATGAATACATACTAATAGATTTGTATGAATAGAATTTTACCACATTTGAATGTGATCTATTTGTATGAATATGGATTTTCAAACATTTGATTCGTTATGATCGAATGTCAAAATTGCATTTGTGCGCACCCCTCATCTCCATCCCTTTCTTTTTAAGTTTCACCCCTACCTTCCCTTGGCGCTTCTTTTTCCTTTGAAGTTTCCTCTAACATTTAGACCTCAAAACACTCTAAAGACTATCAAGAGCATGACAGAAGTTACTTTTCTTTAGATAGTAGTCAGCCAAATATCCAGAGAACAGGAGAAAATTGACCTGTGAGAAATTGTTCCAAGGTTTAGAGTCCAACCTTGAAGCACACTTAAGCTTCAAGGCTGCAGCATGGGTTGCTCTGGATCAAAGCTGTTGTGCAGATGATGTTATTCTGGGCCATGCCTTTCTGGGCCATGTTGTAGACTCATTGATTCTGACCAAAGAAGGGTAAATGCAAAACAAAACAAAACAAAAGGCCTTAAAACAGCTAGGGGACCCCAAGCTGCAAAGAAAGGCAGGGAAGGTTGGCTGATGATGGCTGGCCCTATCTATCCTGTCCCCTGTGGCAGTCATCTGGTTAGATGGGGCAACAGTTCATCACCAGCCTAGTAGCTCTAGCAGATAAGAACCAAGCCACTGGTATGATTAATGCTTATGCAGAATGACTTGTATGAAAGTCTCTCAGAAAGGCTAAAAGAGGTCAGACTTTGATGACTCTTGAGAAGAGTGGATGGGAGGTGTGGTGGCTCCTATAGAAAGCAGGAAAGTGGTCGCTGGAGTAAGGGTCAGCTTAAAGGGCTTGGAAGACTGTTGTCTGGGTTCACAGGGCTTGAAAGGAATGCAAGGGAGGGGCAAAGTGGAGCAACAGAGACACTGGAGAGGTTGTGGTGCCTGAACAACTCAGCAGTTCTTCTGTGGAAAATAACTAATGTGTTTGTGGGTGCACATTTACATATGAAAACCTCTTGGGCCAAAACAAAGGATGTAATGACGTTTGTTATTATTATTTTGCCTATAGATCCTGTGGCTAGTTTATAAAAGATTGGCATTGGAAATGGCCTGGTGCACTGGACCAGTGGCCCACCTGGTTCAGCAACCAATTTTCGTAGTGGTAACCATTTGCCTATAGAAATCAAGATGCAGGGCATAAGTACAGACCTTGCCCTGTGTGATAAACTGACCTTGAGTGCTAGTCACTGACAGCTCACACACACACACACACACACACACACACACACCGCCACATGATCCATCACTTACCTGTGTTTGATCACCAGGCTGCTCCTCTTCTGGGTGCCGCCATCTTGAGTGTGGTGCCCTTTGTGATTGCCCCTGCGTCAGCACCATTGCTATGATGACGATGATGCTCTGTGCAATCACAGTTATGTCAGTGGTCACTGGAGCTGCCAGTGTGCCTGTGTGGCAGCTTTGATGGCCTCCCTAGTCAGCAGAGGTGTGAATGGTTGCCGGCTGGATGCTTGCAAATAAGTTCTGTTCATGTGGGGTACGGGTTGGTGAGCTTGTGGTGCACGGGTTCGTGATAGGTGAACATCTCGGAAGGCAGGGAGCACTTGTAGGCTGTCAGTGCCTCCTGAAAGTGCAGATGCACCTGCCCAGATGTTCACCTGTCGTGTACTACAGGCTAAAGTGTGAATTGGCCCCTGGTTGTTGCAGGCATATTGGCTTTTATTTGGGGAGGGGGAGGAATCATACTGCTTCCTGGGCTGGTAGCCCCAAATATTATAAAGGCACATGCTGATGTGTGACAGGTGACATTATAAATTATTATTGTACTTTAGGCAGTATTTTACATTAAAATGTCAAAGAGAAAGAAAACAAACTCCAAACACAGTAGAAACAGAGAGAAACTGATCACAGGAGATGGTAGGCTATTGCAACGTAGCTTTCCTTGCCAAGTGAAAGTGTGTTATAAATGGAGGTCCATGAGTTTCAAGCACAAATGTGAGACCCTGCTCATTTATTCAGCTCAACTTTCATTAAGATTCCACTAAAGGTGAACCATGTCTTTTTGCTTCCTAATGTGGTGCTTGAGAAGGGAGGAAGTTCTAGCGAGTTAAATGCTCTGCCCATTGTCTTTCTCTATCATCCACTTTCCCTCTACTTTGGTATGTCTGAGGATGCAAGCACTTCACCAAAGATAAAGAAGCTGAGCTTTTCATGATGTTAACTTCAGCTCCCATCAACCCCTGCCAGCACAGTCAAAAGACGAAAAAAAAAGTTGAGCTCTCACTGCGTTTTAACTTGCCTTTCATTTTGGCAACCTAATTATTTTCCTTTACACCCACTTTTCAGTTTAACTCTCCACAACTCTAGACTTAAACTGCACTGACATGGAGGAAAGATTTTTCTCTAATATTAAAGGTACTACTGTGGTAATGTTCCATGTTCCTTCTGTTAGAGGGCTTTCTATTTATAGAGGTTTGTGTCTTTATGTTGTGAGCAGAATTGGTGCAACAAAAGCATTCCCAGTATGATCAGTGGGTAATTTAAGTAAATCTGAGGGTATGTGTGCTTCCAGAGAGAACTCTGAATGGCTGATCACAGGTTGTGAGAATTTAAGTACCAGAACGGTTATTAACTCAAGGGGGTTCCAATGGAATAAGCGAATCATGAAGCTTTTACACTGCAATTGAAAGAGACCTGCCCCCTCCATTTTATACACATTTTCCTAACCTTACTTGGTCATGTCCAGATCAGGAAAGAATTCAGTAAATGTTTTTTCATCCTGCCAAGTGGAAATGTTGCATAAATGTTCACCATTAAGAACAGAGACTATGGGGATGGCTGACACACTTTTCTAGAGGTGTCAATGGCAGATACTCCATATAAGAAGACAAAATATTGGTTTTCCAGTTTCCCTTGTTCTGTTACCCTCAGTGGATCTAGACTGATGGCTTATTGCTGTATTATATGCTAAGCTTGATATAACTGAGGATATTACAGCCATACTGATTCAAAGAAATTGGCTGTTTCATTTGAAGCTGTTGCTTCGTTTGCAGAATTGAGTATCTTCAGGAAACCTGAGTTGACCTGAACCTGCCTTCTGTTGTACATTTTCTCTGCCCAGCATTTGTTTGAAAAAAGCAAGGTCCTTTCCTTAGTGCACTTCTGAGCTGCAGTTTGGCATTTAGAGTATTCTTCACCAAGACTTTCCCTCTACCTTGGTATACATAAATCCCTGCTTGTCAATACATTGTTCTAGGGATGTGCACAAATATTTGTAACATTCAAAATTTTTACAAATTAAGCTGAATTCGGACATTTGAATTCAAATTGAATGTTGGCACATTCAAAGATTGACATGCAAATTCAAATAGAATGTTTCGATACATTTCTATGAAGCTTCGTATGGGATTCATATGGGATTGAACATTTGTATTGAATTTGAATCCTACTACATTTGAAGGGGATCTATTTGAACAAGTACACATTTTCTTGCATTTGATTCAATACATATCAAATACAAAAAGAAAAGAGTAGTGCACATCCCTACATTATTCTTCAGTAGGAGTGTGAGCAGATGGCACATTTTGGGGCACCTATTTACAAAGGATTACCCTACCTGTGGACACTGAAAAAAAAAATCCTTCGCTTCTGAGCTCATGTATAGGGCTCAGACTGGTCAACCCACTGTTTCAAAGCTACAAGCCTCTGTAGCCTTCCCCGCCTTTGCTCCAAACTGCAGAGTTGAGAAATTCCATCGGTGAAAGGGACAAATGAAAGGAGACTCTGCAACAAGATAAAACGTTTCTTAATATCTTATTTTTTGTCCCTAGAGCCTTAAATTTACCATGGGACCATCCCTAACTATGTGTCTGAGTGCACCCTAGGAGCCAGGCTGTTGCTAGAACTTCTTGAAATGGATCTCTGATCATAACCATTCTGCTTTCACCATGCCATCTTCTGAAATTCCAGCAGTCCTAAGGGTCCTCTTAGGGTGCATCCCCATGCACATTTTGGTCCGAATCAAAATCAGGTTTGGCAAGGATCATCCCCATGCACTTTTGATTTGGTCCAATTTCTGTGGACCAAATCACCCAAATCAGGTCCAAACCAGGACCAAGTCTGGTACTGGAAAAAACAGGTGCGCAGTTTGGGGGTTCAGCACACATTGCTTTACAAGCCGAGCCTGTGCATGGGGACTGTCCTGGGCTATTTGGGGAGGAGATTAGCACTCGCCTCAGTGGGAGGTGGGATTTCATGTCCTGTGCTTGCCGTTCCTGCCCTGTTCATTGAGATCTTTTGGGAGTAAATGGTGTTAAAGCCAAAACGATGAGGGTGTTGAACGGACTTCACTGCCCCACAAGACTATTTTATACAAGTATTCCACCCCTGTTTCCTGATTGCCAAGGTGGGCATGATAATGGCTTGATTTTTCTCTGTTTTAAACTTGCTGGGTGTTCTTGTAGTTCCCGGGTGGAACGGAGGTGCACAAAACTGCTCAACTGCTGCCAAACTTTGTAGTGGCTTTGGTTTTTAAAAATTATTATTTTTTCCATTTGGTCTTGGCTTCTGTGCCACTAAGAGGGGGAGATGCGGCATTTGCAGCAGACAGCACAGGGGTGAGGTGACATCAGTCTGGCTTTCAATGAGGAGAGAGGAGGCAGAGAGGAGATGGTGCTGTTCCTCTGTGCTGGGGTTTGGTGCAGTATGCTTGGGGACAACTGAATCCGTACCCAGCCCACATTACTAGGAATGGCATGAGGATGGGCAAGATTCGATCTCAGTCCCACACCTGGTCCAATGCAAGCCGAATCAGTCCCAAACAGCTTGCATGGGGATACGGCCTTAGTTTATTTTTTGCTGCAGGGCTAGGGCTGCCTCCAGGTGGCAAGGGGAATGCAACAGGTAACCATGATCCTGAGGTTGCCTTTTGTCATCTTCTGCCAGTTGCAAAGGATAGTTCTGGGTTTACTTTTCACATCTGGCAAGTACCTTCTGGAATCAACTCAAGGTGGATCCCTGGAAGCCAACCAAGTGCTCAGTAGCCCCAGGTGAGCTGATTCTAGGAGGTGCTCACTGGAGACAGTCTTACATAGCATATTATGAACACTGTGAAACTATGCAAAGAGGGAAAAAAAGGAAAAATGTGCAAAGGCACAGGGATTGCCACATATCAGGTTTTTTGTGGTTGACATTATCCATAGGTCTTATAACCTGGAAAGATGAGTCAAATCATGGCCTTATTGCTGCAAACACATTTCCCATCCCTGGAAGTATTAGTTTCTAGTAAGTTTGTAGAAATAAACTCTGCCAACTTTTCTAGTACTTGTAGCTGATATGTGATTTACAATGTCAGATGGTTGCAAGAAATGTCTTGGAAATGATAGATGGGCCAAAGCTTTAATTATAGCAATCATTTAGTGCTTTCAGATTGCTAATAACACTGGAATTTGGAATATATTCATGGCTGGGGGGCGGGGGAGACTCAGAATAACCAATTAACTGCAAGTTATTTGCTCTGTGTGAGTCCACTGCAGTCAAGCACAGAATGAATCTCTACACAGTTACTCCACTACTGTGGTGTACATTTATGCCCATGTATGTATTCAAAAAAATTGACCATGGCTCAATGGGTCTTTTGTTCTTTATCCTGGAACTGTAGCTTACTTAACCGTAGCTGAAGTAAACAAAATTTGTAGTTCTAAGTGGTTTGAATTTTCATCCTGTTAAGTTTGAAAGGGTTTGTGTGCAAATGACAACTGCTTAAAAATATAAAATAACATTCCAAGCCAACAAGCATCTGAGGGTGATCTCTTCCTGAAAGCAAATACCACATACAAAGAAGGGATTTTTCCTTAGGATCACAGCAGGAGGGAAAGCATTAAATTCCTTTTTCATGTCTGCTCTAATCCTGTTAATTTTTTCTCTGCCATACAATTTGCATGCTTGAAAGCCTTTACGGTAAATACAGAGGCTTCTTTTTATTGTTTAGTACAAAGTAGCAATGAATGTTGTATATAGTTTAGTCTTTGGATCCCAAAATATTCAGTTGGCAGTGTAACTAGAATAAAGTATTGCAAAGAATGGTAAATAATAATGATACAAACTTTTATTGTTTCACACTTTTTTTCCCTTTTATATGGCATTAGAATGCCAGGCAATCCACAAAATGCTTTTGCAAACAAGAACAGAAAACAGTAGCAGGGGTAGAACAATTTTTTTAAAGGGCTCTGAGACAATGTTGTCAGTGATTAAAGACATTTCTGCACTTACATTCCCTGGTCAATGGATCAATACCTAGAAAGCCCTCTGGTCTAGATCTAGAATGGAGGTTCCTAATCTCAGATCCCCCAGAAGATCCATGTCAAGAGTGCCCTTTGGTGTATGACCAAAATGGGTTCCTTTGTAGTCCAGAAAATGAAGATGTGCACCTCTGAGATCTGGACTGACTCAGGTTAGCATGGTGGAAGCCCTGTCAAGGCCTACTGATGATCTAGAACAGGAGCCTCCTGATCAGGATTATGCTCTCTCTGGTGCAGATGGAGCAAACTCACAGGGGAGTGTACTCACGTCTCTAGTGAACACTAGTGTGTGGAACAAGAGGCCCCAAAGAGGGTTATGGGGAACCAAAATCCAGAATTAAGGCAAGAGCTGAGAGGCCCTAAGAGTGGTGTGCTATGTATACTTTTTCTAGAAGCCTGTCCATTTGAACTAAATGGAAGTCCCTTCTGATTGGGCACCTGTTGGATGACATTATTAGTAAAAGTCCCTTTGCAGACAATCATCAAGTAGACTGAGAATTGTGTATGTATGTAACCTTTTTTGCTTTCCCCCTGTTGTGTTTGGGTTCTCCCACTGGACGTCTTTGTTGAACTGGATCACTAGGTTAAATTTAACTGCTTGTCCTAGAAAGCAAAGACTTCATGCCCCACACCCCAGCAAGAAATGATTTGCATCCTTACATTTATCTGCTGCAAATGAGAACAATGCTAACCTTTGGTCTCTTAGAATTCAGATGATGAACTGTGAACAGGTCTAAATCTAAGGCTTCTTTTTGCAGGTGGATGGAAAAATAATACCACTGGGAGAGTTCCATTGTCTTATTTCTATTTCAGAAATTATGCAATATATATGCAGTAGGTGTTCTGGGACTACCAATTTCTTCTGGCATAAAATAGGAAATCCAATGTGGGAAGGGTGTTTTAAAGAGTAATTATTACTTAGCTTCTGCCATTTATACTCATCATAAAAGAATGATGGGTTCCAATATTTTTTTCCTGGCATCTTTTGGGCTTTGTTTAATGGAGTTTCCTAGAATGTATATATCAGAAACACGAACTTGCTGTTATTCCTTATATAGAAAGGACTTTCTGAAAGTTGGCGTGGGCACTTTAATAATGATGAGGTTGGTGTGAAAATGCAGAAGCAACCACTGAATATCTCTCTATTGATTCTCCCAGTGGTATCATTTTAGAAAACTGGCAGCAAAGGAACTTGCTTCTTTTACTGAGTTGGTGGCCACGTTTGGAATTCTAATATTAGTGTCATTTATCCTTTGGAAGTTTTATTGTAGAAATCTTTATAAAGTGATATAAAAGCCAGTGTATGAGTTAAGATATAGTTATGCAAAACAAAAAAGGCTTTCATTTTTTCTTGGTGGGTGAAATTACTGGGACTGAAAGTTGGGCTAGTTACATCTTAAATACACAGAGTTGGTTCCCTCCGTGTATGTTTCTTGATGATTTATCCTTTCATTAAAAATAAATGGCTAAAAAATAAACCTAAAGTGGAGCTCACTCTTATTTAAGAAGTGTTCTGAGGCCACAATATTCTAAATGTTCCATATAAGAGTGCTTTTTGCATCCTTAGTTGCAGAAGTTTTGCAAATTTAGCTTATACCTTTGTCTCTCTGTATGTGTGTATACACGTGTGTTTATATATATAAACATACACATACATATCCCTTAAGACAAGAGTCCCCAACCTTTTGTGCACCAGGGACTGGCTTCCTTTTCCATGTCATGGCGCGGGAGTGGCGGGGGTACAGCAGCTTGTTGTGGCAGCACCATGGGCCAACAAAAAACTCCTATGGCCCGGCGCTGGGCTGCGAACTGGTGGTTGGGGACCCCTGCCTTAAGAGATATAAATAGCCTTGCAGTTGTAATTCCTAAATAGAAAAACAATGCACTTCTATGAAGAGCCCTGTTTACTGCTTTCCCAACAATTGGGATCTTACTCTGTGTACACAACCATTCTTCATATGACTTTGCTCTTTCACAGTCAGTAAAATCCAACTTCCCTTTTTTAACTGATCCAAATGCACAAAGTTCAGCTTCTGTGGTGCCATTCACATAGGCTTCCTCCGGACACCACTGTAAAAATGCACAGCTTGCTTATACTCCAAAGTAGGGATGTGCACAAATGTTTGTTGTTGTCGTTTTGTTTTCAATCCATATTAAATTGAATGCAAGAAAATTTGTATTTGTTGAATAGATCCCCTTTGAATGTAATGGGATTCAAATTCGAGATCAATGTTCAATCCCATATGAATCCTATACAAATCCCATACAAATTCCATATGAATCCCATACGAAGCTTGAAATGTGCCAACATTCAATTCAAATATGATTGTCCAAATTCAGCCAAATTCATACAAATTTTGAATGTTATGAATAGTTGTGCACATCCTAACTCCAAAGTAAAGGGTTTCTGGAGGGAAACAGTTTGTCCCAACCTATAAATGATTCTCCATGTTTAAGACATTACAGCAGTGAGGTTTCTTCCATTCAAGTGTCAGCTCTCATAAGTCCATGTGTTCTCAGGTGATGTCGAATTTTTGCACTGTTCACTTGAACAAGAGGAACAATGCGGGGCAATGGAATACGCTGCAGCAAAAGCTCTTTAAACTGCTATTTTTAAAATGCAGAGTATTGGGCTATAATACGCAGCTGCATCGGAGGATTGTTGAGCCTGACAATCCAAATGCTTCTGTGTGTTAAATATGCATTTTTACTCCTGCCTGGATGCACCCTTAAACTCATAGCAATATATGATGACCTTTGCAGTTCTCTTAAGTTCCACTCTCCCATAGGCTGTAGTTATGGTTTTACATTGCCTGTTGTTCTATGGGAATTAAACTGTAATGTTATATGAGGCATGGGTATTGAGAAACTTGGAAAATATGGGGCTGCCATTTTGGCTGTAGGAATGTATATGAGTCTTACAGGCAGCAGTTAACTCTATGTGATGATTCGTATGTGTTGTTCACGTATACAGCCATGATCTCCTAGTTATGTGGAGATCTATATTGTTATACGTTTTCTCCTACAATGGCACGTTCTGTTTAAATAATTGTTTCCCTGGCTACTTTGTGATCATGGAGTCAATATGTGATGAAAATGCTTAATCTCTGTGGATTCCTGGACAGATCCATTTTCTAATGAAACCACAGTGTGCAGAACACAAGAAGGAATAATGCTTTTAGCTCCTAATAAATGAAACTTTTAGTTGTGAATCACATAATGCAGGAGCCTGCAAGTCAATTGAATTCTCTACATAGATTTTTTTTCTTTCCAAGATTAAAGACTTGTTCACTTTGAGAACTTTTTGTGCAGTGTAGTGACATTGTACAAACTTTGTCATACAGGCAAAGCCAGATTCTGTGAACATCTGTACAAACCCATGCGTGTGCATACAAACTATGTATAATCCAGTATACGAAGTCACATCACAGTTTCCAAGAAAGCAGACCACAAATTCTACTAGGGATGGGTGAAAAATGTTCATCAGTTTCAAATTTGTAATTGAATTCAAAGCTTCAATGATTCATGGGTGAGTCAGTTTTCACCTACAAATTGAATGCATCCATGTGTGTCAGAGGCCCTGGTCACACCAATGTAAGGCAGGATGTCCTATTCATTAATTCGAACTGAGGGCATTCACACCTAGATCATTGTAGGTCATCCTCAGACCATCCTCGCTTTGGGTCACATTGGTCACATCTTTCTCCATGATCAACCTGAGCCTCCTCCATGGAACTCTTGCCTCTCTACCCCTTTTCCTGGGTCAAATCTATCTCCTTTCTTATTGGATGGCATTGTGTCACTCAAGGGAGGCAAGGGTGTGTGTTTGCAATTCTTTCTAAAGCCTGTCCCCCCGCCTCCACATACCCCTTCCTTTTTTATGTGCTTTTCTTCTCCATGTGATTAATTTTTTTAACAACAACAATAATAATAAATTTGTGGAAAAATGCTAGATAAAGTGATCAAACACATAAACTGAAGAGCGAAGGGAAGGTGCTTCATGAACGCACCTGCACCTTGGCTGAAAGGAGAGACTGGACCCCACCCACCCCAACACAGTTCAGCCTCCTTTCGCTCATCCCCTTGCTCACACTGAGGAAGCGAAGACATCCTAGCATGCCAGGATGGGCTGAATCCTCTGAAAATGAGGGCGCTGGTCAAAGTGATCTAATGGAGGTAGACTGGCTTGAAAAACGAATTGAATGAAAATAATGTAACATGACCTGAAGACAATCTGAGGTTGTCCTAAACTACTAGTGTGACCAGGGTCCTAGAAGCTTCAACAAAGGCCAGATCTGCTCACCCTTGGCCTTGTGTTCCCCTCAGCTGTGCCCCATTATCTAAGAATCCACCTTCCTCAAGTGGCTCAACAAGATTTTAAAATAGACTTTGCTGCACCTTCCTCAGAGGCTTAACTAGGCCTTCTGGAGGGGTGCACACAGCTGGAGAAGCCACCCCCATCCAGGAATCAGATGGGGGTGGCCTCTCCAGCTGCATGCACACCTTGGAAGGCCTGCTTGAGCCTCTGTGGGAGGCCTGGCAATGGCGGCAAAAGGTAAGTGGGAGGGGTGAGGGAGGGGATGGGGGTTCCCTTTACACATGAACATATGATGGATGTTTGTGCATGAAGACAAAGCCCCCCACATTTGGGAGCTTCACACAAAACTGAACATCCCCCCCCCCTTCAATCTAAATTGAATCAAAGAGGGTGGTGCATTTTGTGCACATCCCTACAGTTTACATACATTTTGTTCAGTGGGAAAGAGTTTCCTTTCCTATGTGGAATCAAATATTTGCAAAATCAACTTTAATTTCATGTAGGAAGTACTGTCAAATGAATCAGAAATAGAGATGTTGTGATTGTGCAGAAGTTGCAGTACAAATTCCATCAGTCTCAACCAGCATGGACAATTGACAAAGAGACCATAGTTGTACAACATCTGAACAGCTGTATGTTTCCTTTCTTTGCATCATGGATTGTCATAGTTCGTGAGACTTTCAACCTTTCTGCATTTGTGTCTGTTGTTCCAGGACAAGGTGGGTCATCCTGTACTGGAACAAGCAACCCATTCTAAGCTAGGATGAGTTGCCTCTGAAGTGGAACAGAGCTTTCTGCATTCAGATGGCCTGTCTCACTACAGCCCTTGTCACTGCCTCCAGAGAGCTCCCAGAGGCAATGGCAAGTCTCTGAAATCCCTGGGAACTTTCAGAGAGTCCTGTAAAGGCTGTTTTGTACTGAGCCATGGGAATGTGCTGCCCACATACCTCCATGGTCTGGTATGCTACCCCTGGTCCTGTAATAGTACTGAGGTTTAAAATTATATTGGACTAGGTCACCATTTTCAGCTCCCTAGCCTAATCCACACTTTGTCCAATGCAGATGAAACAAGATGGTAGAGTGGGACTTGGCCTAGTTTGTACTAGTGTATGAACTGCTGCTTTTATTCTGAAATTTGTTCCAAAAAGGGAGCAATGTGGAAAGGGCCTTTATCCCTTATCCAAAGGTAGCAGATCTTAAACCAATTATCTTCTCCATACAAATCATATGCTGTACAAGCATAGAGCTATGGATCCTTCATTAAGTACTTCCTTGGTCCACATCAGTTTGAGTAGGGCAGATATGTGCCCCAGCCCAGTGAAAGTGTAGGGTTGCACAAAAAAACCAACAACCTAGAGCCAGTTTGCTCTGGTGGTTAAGGAGCCGGACTCTTATCTGGGAATACCACAGATATTGACTCCGCACTCCTCCATGAAGCCAAGTGGTTGACCTTGGGCTAGGCACAGCTCTCTTCTGAGCTCTCACAGACCCACCCAACTCACAGGGTCTCTGTTGTGGGGAGAAGAATAGAAAGCTTTTTGTCAGTTGCTTTGAGTCCCCTTAGATGGGTAAGAAAAGTGTGGTAGAAAAACCCCTCTCCTCATCCCCTCCAGTTGCATAATTTGACACCCAAATTGATGAGAGTTAAAGGTTTGTGCAGATTAACTTCAATCTTTTCTTCCTTACAGTTCTTTAAAGACAATTAGAATGACTGTTACCTTCATACAGACAATTTTAAGATAAACACTTAAAATGTTGAATAGTTTTAACATCTGTTAATTCTAACACTAGTTACTTTTTGTGAGAGTTTGTTCCTCCTGTGAATCAGAGGAGGACCTGGATTATAAGGTAATTGTCAAGTTTTGCTATAAAAGAAGAGGCATTTTGCGATGTGAGTAGCAATCATGAAGAACAGCTGAAAAAACTCCACCTGCTTAAATCTATTCAGTTGGAATAATAGTTTCTCACACCTGCTGTGTTAAAAGACCCCAGTCTTACAGAAGATTTTAAAATAAATTCTGTAAGTTCTAAGAGCCTCTAAAGCGTGTTATCATATTAGAATGTTTGGTTAAGTTAACCATATGCTCTTTATGCTCTGGAGAGATTGAAAACAAGAAGAAATTTCCATTGCTGCCCAGTGGAAACTGAAAAAAAGTCCTTTAAATGAATGCAAGCTCTTCTTGAAAAGATGAGCCATCATATCAAATTAAATCTGCAAAAGATTGTTTCTATATAATAAAAAGTTGCTGATACCTAGGTGGAGGGGAAGAGAATTAAATTCATTAAAAACTGGAAAACTGAGTCAGCAGCCATGCTTTTGAGCACCATATGATCAATATAGCTTGTCAGGAAAGAAATGAGTTTGGAATGCTAATGCTATGTCGTCTCCTGTGATGATGAAAACTTAAGTTTTTACTTTTGCTGTAGAGAACGGTAACCCTCCCCTTAAACAATCCCATTCTATTTTGGCTCGAAAATTGATGACAAAAGAAACATCCACTAAAGGCCAGTTGACACATATTGTTCACTTGTTCAAGTGTGTCAGACTCTTCATGACCCCCATAATCCATGGCACATCAGGTCCTTCTGCCTTTCACTGTCTCTCAAAGTTTTCTGAACCTCATGTCATAGCTTCCATGACACTATCCATCTTCATCCCCTGTTGACCCATCTCCACAACCAAAGGAGTGCAAAGAATTGAGGAGGAACCATCTTCCCCTCCTGAGATGTTCATTGTATGAGAAGCAGATTTCTCACTGCAGCAAAACACATTATATTCATGTGTGGGCTTTCTGCACCTCTGTAGCCTCAGTGATGGCAATGAAGATGTCGACTCCTTGCTGACACCTGAAGAGGGCCCATTCTGATGTAGTCACGTCCTCAAGGCACCTGTTGTCAATGGAGTGGAGACATGAGGCCGGTTCGCACTTGGCTTTTTTCTAGGATATATTCTAGAACAGGGCCCTGCTGTCTACATGCTAGTATAGCCTACAGCAGGCCCCAGGTGAGGCCTGCTGGAGTCTGCTTTAGTTTGTGGACAACGGACCCCTATCTTGAGATATATTCCAGAATATGGCCAAGTGTGAACAGGCCCATGGTCAACGATGTCTTCTCAGAATTTGTTGTAGCCACAGAGATAACAACAGCAAGAACTACAGAAAAAACAGAACAAAATTTAATGCCTGTTTCTGATGGCATGGCTGCTTATCGATCCTTACATTCCATGCTTGAAGAACAGTAGCTCTCCTCTTTCTCCTTCCCCATCTTTCCCCAACTTGCTTCCTCAGGCTTCCTTCCTCTGCCTGCCTGCCTTCTCTTGTGTGACTTTTTTGGGTTGGGAGAAAAAGAGTTCCCCCCTTTATTGGTCATTTTGCACTCTTATCTGTTTATGTGTTCAAAAGGACAGCCTGCATGAGTATTGCATACAGCCTTGCATACTTGCAAATGAGTGTTTGTGGCACCCCTCTTTACTCACAAGGGGTGGGGAAGCATTTCTAAATTGAGAATGATAGTTCCCCAGATGGTTTTCAAACTTTGGGGATGAGGGGGTAGGGTCAGAAATTACGAGTTTCTGGTTCCCTTGCTTGTGTCAGCTCCTAGACCTGTAACATGTGCTGCAATGAAGCAATCAGAAATAGCAAAATAAGAACATATGATTCCCAATAGAAAACAAAAATAGCTCACGTCTTCTGTGTACTATTGCACACTGCAAACCAAATGCTGTGACAATATGGAGATGCTAAAGCCCATACATCTTTCATGCAAACATTGACTGTATTAGGTGAGTAACTTGATTAGTGTTTGCATCAGCACATAGCTACTGTGGTTGGCCTCTGAGCTATCATATTTATTCCAGGGAGGATGCAAGACAGACTCAGATAGCATAGGCTTGAGGATCAGAAGAAGGTGGAGGTTTTGCCTTTGTCTTCTGCTTGAGAATTCCCAGAAGCAATTGATGGGCTACTATGTGAGACAGGGTACTGGACTAGATGGGCTCTGGCCTGATTCAGCAAGGATCATCTTATGTTCTTAAGACCAATGCTATTCTTGTGAGGATTTCCTTTCTCTTTGGCATACAGTTTGTACCAGGGATGTGCATGAATGTTTTTTTGTAGTCAATTTGTACTGAATTGAAGGCAAGAAAATTGTATTCATTCAAATAAATCCCCTTCAAATATAGTGGGATTTGAATTCAATACGAATGTTCAGTCCCATACAAATCCCATATGAATCCCATACGAACCTTCATACAAATGTATCAAAATATTTTATTCAAATTTGAATATCAATCTTCGAATGAGCCAAAATTCGATTTGAATATGAATGCCCAAATTTGGCCAAATTCGTACTAATTTTGAATGTTATGAATATTCGTGCACATCCCTAGTTTCTATGGATTCTTACCCATTTTTTATGGTGCGTGGTCACTAGTATAAAAACATAAACAAGATATTCAGGAAGATGCCTGAATAAAGCAGGATGCTTCTAAGGCCACTTGCTGGGATTCAAGAGCAGGAGAAGGTTCTGCCTTTGTTTCTGCTTGAGATGCCCATGAGCATTTGGTGGCCACCGTGTGCGACAGGATGCTGGACTAGATGGGATGTGGCCTGATCTAGCTGGGCTTCTCTTATGTTCTTATGCCATAATGTAGCATGGCTTGTATGGATTACCACCAGGCCACATCCTTTCACCATGGAGTCTATTTTATTCCTCCTCTTCAGTGGTTTTATTTGTTTGTTTGTTTGTTTGTTTACATTTCAATCCTGCCCCATACCCCAAGGTCTCTGGGCGGGTAACAGCAGATTGATCAACAGATTTTTTTTAAAAAAACAAGATAGGCATAAAAACAAGTTACACATTAAAAACGGAATACATCTTAAAACACTTTTAAAAATTCAGCAAATTTAAAACAGTACACTCCATATTATGTTTCTTGTGCCTGTGACTGGGGAAGGAGCAAAATATAGTCATCTCAGCCAAAGGCCAGGGCAAAGAGGTGCATCTTTACCGCCTTCCTGAATCTATGTAAGGAAGGGGCATGACACACCTTGAGGGGGAGGCTATTCCATAATCTGGGAGCTGTCGCCGAAAAGGCCCTCTCCTGGGTGCCCACCAGCCTCACGAATGAGTTTTCCTTCCATCAGCCAGCACTTGTTGCCTACTGACCAACATAGAGTCATTCGTAGCAATGATTTCACTTTAAGTGCACACAGTCACAGTGGGGAAAATTGCCAATTTTAATTTGTTTCAAATCTGTGTAAGAAAGAGCTACAAGCAATATCAAAGCAAAATTTGGGGCTGGCATTGTTTTTAACTCCTCGGTCTTCTAATGAGATGGTTTCAGCTTTCATATTTCATGGAGCAGGTACTTTTAAAACTCTCTTGTGTGATACTTCAGAAGGTGCTTTATAAAGGAACAGGCATGCTTTTACTGCCAATGACCATTTCCAGTGAACTGTTAGAGGTTAATCTGGCAGTGCATGTGCTGAGCGATAGGAAAAACATATAAAACTCAATGGAAATTCTACCCAAGTGAGAACTAAGGATTTGGGCCTTTAATCATTTGATTAAAATCACACATAAAAAATGTAGTCTTCCAGCTGAGATCATATTCTTCCCTGCTTTGCTTTTAGACATCCAGAATGAATATTTAACTCTGATAACAGCTGGCATATGTCTGATGTCTTCTTGACAGGCTATCTATATTGAATACCTATGGCATGAAGCAAATCATAGCAAGAAATTCAGACTTTGCACATTTCTCTAAACAAACTAGTCTGTGTGATGCTCTAAAGGAAGTTTTGCTTACAGATCACCACTATACAGGGCAATATATAGGAACAAAATAGCCCTGCAGGATCAAATTGAGGACTTACAATGATTAGCTGTTTATTTTAGTGACATTATTGACCAAAAAGAATAGAAAGTAGAAACCATGCCCCATCCTCATCCTTATTTTGTATAGGGCACAGTTAAGGTCTGCACCTTGCTTTTCACTTACTTGTCGGAATGGCTCTTTTTCTGAAGTAGCTCGTTGCAGGTTCTGTCACGTATAATGTGGCATCCATAGTCCTTTATGTATGCAGATCATGAGCTTTCTGAAGAGCTGACACTCCATCATGGCAGCCCTATTTTTATCTGTTTCATTTCATTTTAAAGCCTGCAAATAGCCTGAAATAACTATGGCTTTATCTTTAGAGCTTCTTCTCATATTCAGTTATATGCATGTGCACTCATTTAAACTGCACATTTAGTTGACTTCTTTTGTGGTTCAGCTGAAAGTTGTGGTTCTGTCATGCCATGGGTCCAAAGAAAGATACACAGCCTGGGAATAATTTATAACTCAGAGTGAGGTTTCTGATATTTGGGAAATGGTGATGGCTGCACCGTCTTAACCACAGCCCTTTGTTAATTACTATAAAGCCTCTTAGGCTGTGCTCAGACATAGCAAAAGGGGCACCTCAGAGAGACAGTGTGTAGCCCTCATGTTCCCAACCCTTTTCTAATCATCCTTTCCTGGCATAGAATATTCAGGAGAGTGAGGAGTGGCATATTGGTATTTAAGCAATCACACTTTGAAGCCTTCTCTATGCTGTGTTTAGAGGCACCTCTAAGGTTTTTTTTTCTTGGTACATTATCATACAAGATTAAATGTGAATTTAGTCTGTTTTCAGGATCATTTGATCCCATTTAATTTTTTATTCCTGGACTCTACGAAGACTAAAATCTGCAGAAAAAAAGTCCTTCACAAACTGTTCTCAGTCCTGTTTTGGCAGCTAGTCTGCTTCCCCCCCCCCCAATGAGAACACTACCGGACTATACAGGGAGGACATCTGCCCCCCCCCCCACCGTCCTTCTGGCCAATGCCTGCCACCAATGGGTGGGATTTCACATCTGGGAAGGTCTGCCCCCTCCCCTCCCCTGCAGTGCTAGAGTCCCGAAAAAAAAAGTGTTGAATATCTGAACAGCCACTATAATTGTGAATGCCACTATAATTATGAGAGATACATTTGTGGCAGCTAACAATCACAGAGGGAAACTTTCTTTAGCCCCGCTCCATCCTGAGCAGCTCATTCAAAGCTCTTCCCTCTCTCCCGAGCTACGTGCTTGCTGCAAGAGAGCGGGAGAGCCAGTAAGTGCATGGAAAAAAGCAACAGCCATGATCCTTGCTGTCGCTGTCAGGGAGTGGGAGGCTAACTAGCACCCCCCTTTTTAACACTGATCCAGACCAATTTGGCTATTCTTTGAATTCTAAGAAATGATTGATAGGGCCCCTGTGACTGGAAAAATAAACGTTCAGGGAACATTATGTTGCATGTGAACAAACCAATTTGAGACTCAGGCTCAATGCGGGGGGACGGGACTCAAACTACAGAAATCTGATGTGAACATGACATTATGTAAATAGTCTGTCACATGAGTTGAAATAAAATGGTATGTTACTGCAGATCTAACTAACATGCAAAGCCAGTCTTTGCATTAGAAGCAAGTTTTCTTGTAAAATCTTAGGAGCCACTGAATGACCTTTCTGTCTTTTTACTTCTCCCAAATATATCTGACAGACATTTCAGGACTGGTAAAGCAGAGCAGCAGTTTTCATGCTTCACCAGTAAAGTAATTAATTGTCATTCATTATATCAACTATATTTTAGATGGATTATTAAAAAGGTTGGGTAGATATGGGAAAAAAAGAATTTTTGCAGTTGCTGTTTGTCATGATAGGTATCCAAAATCTCTACCATGTTCTTGGAGAGGGGACAAATTTTTGAAAAAGCCATAACTTCCATGACCTTTTGATGAACTTTTCAGAAGCATCTGGTGGCCCATTTTTAGAAAATAGAATGGTGTCATTTACCTGATCAAGCAAAGCAGGTTTGGTCTTTCTACATTATGTCTTAAATGTCCATACTTGATTCTCCTAGGCTGCATCCCCACTCCACAATTTAGTCTGTTTTTAAATCCGGATTTTTTTAATCAGCATAGAGCTCCTTTTTTCATGTTCCCATGTATAGCTCTTTGTGTGGATTTATGGGGGAGGGAACCCGCACCCCTCCTCTCTTTTGTGTCATGCTCTGACTTTATGCTGTGGGGATCCAAACCCTGTAAGCCTGCCCCTGATTAACAGAACAGAATAGAAATTAATAGAATAGAGAAAGGGAAGGGACAAAGTATAGTCTTGTATATAATGTTAGGAGGAAGGAGGGGAGAAGTAGGCACCAGTTTTGCACAGCATCAGCTCAGCATGAAAGGGCAAAGTCTTTAAAGAGATTGCTGTCTCTTTAAAATCAGACTCTCCCTGCATTCACTAAAAGCAGCAAGGGGAGGGGAGGGGAGAGATAAAGCAGGGTGGAAGGAGAAGGGAGGATCAATTAGCTTTATTTACTGCCCAGGTTCAATTGAGAGTTAGAAAGAAGGGGGGATTCTCCTTTCCTTCTTCTCCTCTTGAAAGAGCTGCTCTGCTGATTGTCATATTCTGCCCGCTGTTACATTGTATTGTATCTCTTTTTAACAACTTAAGCTGCTGTGAGCGCTGCTCTAGCCCCTACAGCCGGGAGAAAAAGGAGGGAAACGATGGGTGATTATTGGGTCATCAGGGAGAACTGAAGAGAGTGCCCCTCCCCCCCCAAAAGTGTTTGCATTCGCACGGAGGAATAGCTATGATTATTTGTAAATCCAGTTGTGAAACTTCTTTTTATTTGAATATAGATAGCCCACATTTCAGGACTTTTAATCTTTGGAAGCTGCAGATCCCACTAATCATGCGGGAACGCTCAGCTCTGAAACTGAATTCAGTGCACTTTTAAACTTCAATGGGAATGCAGCCCTAATGTGGCAGCTTTTGCTATTGTTAAAAAGTGGGTAGTATATATATATTTAAACAGATGGGTGCTTTAATTAAAATAGTAAGCTGTAAGTGAGTGGATGCTTGTCTTGAAAGCTTTTAGGAAGCCCTGGGCTTCAGAATGAGTCTCTGGACTTCTTTATTTCACTCCAGCATTATTCTGGAGGCAACCAGATCATTTCATGCCAATCTCATCACGTGTTGCCAGAATGCGTGACACTTCTTGACTGAAGAAACTTGTATTTTAAGAGGTGATAAAAGACTTTGTGATGACCTACTCAGAATGTCAAAATCATCCTAGATACCTTCATACCTAAAACCTGGAGTGATGCCCCCAAGGCAATTAGATGGACCAAACATCATTCTAGAAGTTCTTGCAGCCAATCTAGTGCCAAATGTTGGGTTTATACTATTTTTTTAAAAAAAAATCATGCTGGGGAAGCTGAGAGAGAAACTCTGATGCCTGGAAAACTCAAAAGATTCCATACTTTCATGTCTAGGTTCTTTCTATTGTCTTTCAAGACATAATAAGCTGCATCCCCATGCACTATCTAGTCCAAATCGAATTTGAATTTGGTAAGGAGTGTCCCCATGCAAAGCCCCCTAAATTTAGTCCTCTAGAAAACTGTTCTTGGCATGGTTTGGGAGCCGAATCCACATAATTTTGGAGGCCAAGTCCACACATTGGGGATGCTCCCGGGCTACTTGGAGAGGAGATTGATACTGGAGTCATTAGCGAGCATAGTTTCATGTTCTGTGCTTGCCGTTCCTGACCTGTGCATTGGGGATTGCAACTGTTTGGGCGTTTTTGGCAATAAATGGTGACTGAATAGAAGCAAGTGTCTTTTCACAACCATTATCCCACCCATCCCCCATCTGCAATTGCCAGGTGAATGTGCAAGACAAATAGCAGCTTTTGAAATATGCATACAATAACTGAGAACCCCACTTTTACAGTGAAAGGTGCAATCTCTGTCCCACAAGTCTCTTTCTGTGACCATTATTCCAACTGCATCCCTGATTGCCGAGCCAGGCATGATAATTTAATTTAAATTGCACACAAGTGCTATATTGCCGTACTGGGTGGAGCAGAGGCGTGCACCTCTTGTAAATTGCTGCCAAGCCCCGTAGCGGCTTTGCAGAATGATGTGACTTTTTCATTTTTTTTTTACTGTTATATTTTTATTGCCTCTCGGCCCTATGTGCCACAAAAGGAGAGAGTGGCGTTGGGTGGTGTATCCTCGTCATCGCTGCAGCGAGTGGCACCTCTGCTAAACTGCCACCAAACCCCGTAGCAGCTTTGCAAAGTGATCCAGCTTTTTCATACTATTTTTATTATCCTATTATTATTGCCCTTCAGCCCTATGTGCCACGATTGGGGAAGGAGGCATTGGGTGACATTTCCCTGCCATCCTTACAGCAGGCAACATAGGGGTTGGTGACATCAATCTGGCTTCCTATCAGAAGAGAGGGGGTGGAGAGAAAAATATGCTGTTTCCCCATGCAGGGGTTTAGCACAGTTTGCATGGGGAAACCCATATTCGAATTGAGCCTCTGTTATCAGCAAACACATGGGGATGGCTCGATTCTAACTCGGCCCCACATTCGGACTAAAAATAGTCCAATCCGCCCCAGAGTGCGTGGGGATGTGGCCATGAGGACGATAACAATGACCAAATGGAGATCAAACCTTTATATCAACTGATGGGTTCTGTGTCAAAAGTAATATTTTGCTCAGCAAGGTGACTGAGCCAATGTTAGTTCCCAGAGATTCTTTTCAAGTGCTCTTGCCAACTGAAAGCTTCTGCAGGCTCTTTTTAATAACTTACATGCACCAGGCACCAGGCATACAAAGAAGGGAGCAGTTTAATTACAGGGTTAACACTTTTCTAAAATAAAGAGCTTGCGGGAGAGGAATGGAATGATTCTGTAGCAGTTCATAAGGGGGTGATTGTCTTTAAAGGGTAGCAACTGAGAAAGGGAAATGAGAAGGAGGTGTGGGAGGACTGTAGATATATTAACTTTCACCCCATCAACAGTTCATAGACAAAGAGAAATATGGGTATGTGTCGACCCCATTCTAATATGTCTGATTTCTCCCTGAGCCCTGCCCTGAAGGGAGATATTAATCTTCAGAATGAATGAAGAAATACACCATGAAAAGCTGTACTTGCTAGATTTGGTAGTGTCTTCCACTGATATAATCTTTTGGTGGAATATATATGTAGTAAATATACAATTTCATTTCCTCGATAGCCAGAGGTGGTGAAAATCAGTTTCCAACTACAAGGTGCCAACTACATTGTGTATGTATTTACACTGGGTGTGCCAGGAAGGTTTAGGCAGTAGCCATAATCTGAGGGACCTTCCAGAAGGCGCATAGAAAGGCAGGGCCTTCACAGGGGTACTTAATGGGTACTTTTAGTGACAGTGGGAAAACACCTCAGGTGTGCTGACCTCTGCAATTTCCACAAATGTGGGAAACTCAACTGCCTAATTTCTAGTAGTGGGGGACTGTGTTTGCACTTTCCCCTATAAAAAATAATTAAAATTAAAATTAAAAAAGAAATACAAATGAGTGAACAGATGGATGAATGAATAAATATTTCACTCAGCCTGGCCCCTAAATATTAAAGCACAAAATGTTTTAGGACAAAGTACTGGAAGTATAAAATAATATATTTTAGCTTTGTAGAAAGCCTAATAAAATAAATCTATTCCTGTATTAATTTTCATTGCTGTTTATTTGGTTGTGTCCTTTCCTGAAACTCGATTCTAATGTGAAGATTGTCCATGTGTTAGATTTTTCCTTTGTGTGTGTGCGTGCATGCATTGAAACAATCTGGTGTGTTCTGAGCCAATTCTGTGACAAGGATTTGCCATATCTGTCCTGAGTTGCCAAGTGTCTGGATTTAAGCACAGTTGAGCAGTTTTAACACATCGCTGTTTCAATTATTTCCCACTCAGCACTAGAAAATTTTGTGGGTGAAGGTTTTCTTTAGTATGGAAGTGTGAATAAATCCTAAATTTCTGGGGACGAGCAGTGGATTGGGATTGACCACATTATATACTTAGGAGATAGCATCTCAGCATGGCAGAAAGATATAGCTCTTCTGTCCCATGACATAGCTCACAATTGGGAAAGAACAGTAGTTGTCAGGAGGGGGACACTTAACTGCAGTCCATGCCTACAAATTCCACCCACGTGTAGCTCTGAGTTTGCAACTCAGGTGTAATATGTTGCATAGTTCCTGCAAATGCTTGTTTTTCTTCTTCACTGATAATGCCAACAACACCAAACAAGAAACCAAACAAGTTTTAGGATGCTTTCAGATGTGGGTGATCATCCAGCGACTATATTAGGAATGGCAGGTGCAATTGTGGCACTCCCAGGGTTGTTCAAAGATTATGAAGCAATAACCTGTAATATATTTTTTAGATCCCACATTGCCTCTTGCTGCCCGTTAGCAGCCTTAAAAGCTAAAAAGGAAACAATGAAATAGGAAAGGGATGCGGATCTCTGAACTTTTAGTGATTTCGTCTCTCCCTCTTGTCTTTTTTCTTTCTTTTTTTTGTATTCTGATTTCATTGAACCTTCTTTATCCTCTTCCTCCTTACACCACAAGGCCTTTCTGCACTTAAAACTTGAATGATCCAGAACGGGCAATCAGATCAAAGTGATGTACCCTAAGGATGACGTGGATTGCTTTGGAGTGGGGCCTTCTATACAATGATGGATGTTTCCCCACACCAGCCTTGAAGTTCAGATGAGCTTCAGAGCCACTCTGCAAGTCCTAGTGGCCAGAAGTTCTGGGTGACTCATTTCAGTGATGCAGTAATGTGCGCCACAGACATTTTACCTCCCTGTATAATGGAATATGGAGGCATGTCACTTCTGTACACCTCCACAATGTGGATTTTCCCCTGCTAGTATGCCATTTAGACTGCATTACATCTAGTGCAGATGGAGTGCACTTCAGCAGGTGGAGCCTTTGTTATTCTGCCCTAATGTACGGAAGGGAGGCCCCCAGACCCCTTCTTAAGGTAACTGCAGAAAAGTACATAGCCTAAGAGCCAAGAGATACAAAGCCCACCCAATTCTCAAGACATGTAGACTAGTCTTGTAGGTTCATACTGTTCTAGGGAGAGAAATTCCTCTATTATTCTGATCTTCATTTGGCTTACTTCCTTACCCGGTTACTTTCCTTTACCTCTTAAGGGTCCCATTCCCACTGGGATTTTATTGCATGTTGAAAATGTTTTGAAAATTGTTTGTCTGCATTAAAAATTGGCTTCCCACATTTTCTGGGGTGTAAATCAGAAAAAAAAGTGTTAAAAAAACACTTGTTTAAAGGACTCTCACCCCTGTTTTTGTTTTTAGCATGCTTTATTTCCCCTTTGGGAATGGTAGATTCACCTTATCCTTCCTGCCCTTTTGGGCTTTGCCACTGCCAGTGCTACCACACTGTGCCACTGCCTTGCTCGTCCAGCTGCTTGCCCGCTTGCCTCAGCCACCTGGCTGCCATTTCACCACCGCCGGCCTTTCGGGCTGTGCCACTACTGCTGCCTCACTCACTCGGCTTCCCATGTGAACCCTTCCCTCCCTCCCTCCCTTCCTTTCGGCCAACACTGCTGCCTCACCTGCCCACCATTTTGTCCTCTGCTGGCCTTTTGGGCTGTGCCACTGCCACCCTCTCGCTCGCTTGGCTTCCTGCCAAGCAGCAGCGTTGCTCCCGGGGCATGGGGAGAGGAACGCTGGGTGGGCAGGCGACCGAGCCCTGTCCCCCTCCCTCTCTTTTGGCTCCCGCTGCTGCCACGCTGCCACCGTGCTCCACTTTTAAAAGTGGAATTAACAAAAAATGGGAACGCCCATAATGCACATTTGCATCCATTTTTGTTAATTCCGTTTTAAACGACAAAGTGGGATCACGGCCAAGGGTTACTTTTTAAAAAAGTGTGACTGGCAGATCACAATGCTGACACAAAAAGCACCACTTAAACCTATTTCAGTATATTCCTTTTCTTTTTTTCCTAAGTAGGAAAGCAGGATCAGATTGAGAGAGGGAAATACCTATCAAAGAAAGATATTTTTAAAACACACACACACACACACACAAAACCCTGAGCCTGAAGGACAAAATGGTGAAATGGAGCCTCTTGGGTTAACTTTTACATTTTTCCACATTCTGATCTCATATTCGTACTAGATATATTTGCTTAAAACCAGCAGTCACTCTGGCCCCAAGACATTCAGAGGTATACAGCTACAGTATAACCTAATAAGCTGTGAGCTCTCTTTCTCTGTGTGGAATATGGAATTAGAAACTGGGTCTTATAACATGAGAAGGGCATATATGGTATGTTTTGGAACAAGAAATTTGGGTTTTCTCTGTAAGATTCCTACACCTTGCTAAGAGCTGTTTGCTTTACTCAGTGTTTCATCCTGTCCCTGTTAGTGACAGTGTTAACTTCTAAAGAATAATCAAGAGAACATTTTAATAGTAAAAAACATTAAAAGGATGATTTTAAAATATATACTTAGTACCCTAAAAGAACAGCTTAGTTCCTGACCTACTAAAGTAAAATTATAAATTTGTAAATATTCCCAGAGACAGTTGATGTTTACGTGCTCCAGGACCAAAGACTGCCTGGCAGCCATATGAGAGGTTCACAGATAATTAGATGAGGTATCTCATCCTTCTTTTGAAGAATATGAGAAATGTTCTAGTGGGGATTCCAGTTGGAGGAGAAATGGGAAGCAGTACATTCCATTGGTTTAGGGCTCATCAAAATCTCCTTGAATATTCTGTGCACATTAAGCATATGCTCAGCTGCGATGTCTAGGGCCATTTCTGCACTTACCTGGCTGGCCTGGTCTGGCAGAAACAGGCCAGGCTGGAAATGGTCCCACTGATAGGAATGGCCTTAGTGTTCCAGAGCAAGCCTTCAACACTCAGAAGGCTGTTCTGGGATAGCCTATACCCCTTCCTTTTGTATTTTTTTAAAGTGAAAATCTGCTGATGCAGAAAATCTGGCTGATGCAGCAGAAAGGTTTCAGAAGGCCCAGTGCTGGCAAGATGATATCAAGTTGTGCTGCACCTCCTCTGGGGAGATAAAAAGAGGGAAGAGACACTCCCAACTTGGCCTTCCATCTGCCCTGAACTCTCTTCTATGAAGAAAAATGGACACTTAATACACCTTTTCATCTCAGCTGGGCCATGCCTTCCTCTTGGGAGCTGGAGAAGAGAGGGGGGGGCATTGTTTATGATATGTTTTTTATTTATTTACCAAGGTTTTTTTTACTTGTATTGATTTGTTGTATTCCCTGATGCAATGATTATTTATTGAGATTGATTTTATTTACTTGTTGTATTGATTTGTTGTATTCCTTGTATTTCTTTTTTCTGTTTCTTGTAAACCGCCTTGAGCAAAATTTTGTTTTTTGGAAAGGTGGTATACAAATAAAAATGGAATGGAATGGAATTTTAAAAACGAATTTTCTCTTCTAACTAAGGATGTGCAGAAATTATTCGTGCATTCACAATCCGGACGAATACGTCCGGATTCCAGGATTCATGGACGGATTGGATAGGGCCCTAACTGAAGCCGCCTATTCATCTACCGAAGCTTCTATGGATACTGGATTACCCTGGGGGCTCTCCCCCTGGGCTGGCCTCTCCCAACCACCACCACCACCCGGGGCCCACTTACCTGCTCCAGCAGTGCTCCAGGCTTCTGGAAAGCCAAACAGGCTTTCTGAAAGCTGGAAAGGCCCTGTTTCCAGCTTCCGGAAAGCCTTTTGGCTTTCCAGAAGCCCTGGGAAGAGGCCTGAAGCACCACCCAAGAGCTCCCGCCAGCCTCCCTGGACCTTTGGGGGCACTTCGGTGGTGGCCTGGGTTTGGGTGCGGTAAAGTGAGGTAAGTGAGAGGAAGGTGGAGGGGAGGTGTGGGGAGTGGGTGGGGGGAAGGAGTTATTTGTTCTGTGCATGGATATTCATAGAATATCCATGCCCGGATCCAAATATCCCCACATTGGTGGGGGGAGGGGGAGTATTCGGCCAGAGCTGAATATTTCCACATTCTATTCACCTCGAATAGAATGTGGAAACTGGCTCTGTGCAAAACTTTTTTTGTCCCTCTGATTGACAAAGAGGGACTCTTCTGCCAGCCATCTGCTCCTGCTCCCCTCCTTTCTTCCACCAACGCCTTTGCCTCCCTCTCTGCTGCCTCTTGGCAATCTGAACCAGGCTTATATAGGGGATAGCACTGACTTATATAGGTGACTTATATTGGATCCCTCCCTGCCCAGAGCATGAAGGAAAAGAGGGGGGAGGGGGTTTCCTTGCTCGAAGTCCACATAATAAACTGCCAGTGGGATCACTAAAATAGAGAGCTCTGTGCTGATTTAAAAGACCCGGATCAAAATGCGGAGTAAATGGTGCAGTGGAAATCGGCCCTAAGAGCACCTGAACCTGGGGAGGAGGAACCCAGGGTAAATAAGTGCACCTTGAAGAGTTTTCTAATTGTATATAGTGACATGGCCTGATGCCTATGCATTGCTTGTGATAGCAGATTTCATGGATTTTAAAATAGCTTTCTCTGCTTAGACAGTATATCAGTCTTTGATATATTTGTTTATGCATTATCTGATTTGGATCATGTGAGTCCATATTGGAGGTTGTGCATCTTTATGTTTTGTGAATAAGTGCATAGCAGGTTTAGAATTTGATGGTGGGAGATAACTACATGATTAGAGAACAGAATAATGTGTTTTGTACACATTGGCTTAGACTAATTTTGTGGGTTTCAATTCACTAATTAATTTATCATTAAGGTCATGACAGTGTAAGTACTATAATTTAAATACTGGGCTGCTGGTCTAGGTAATTAGGACAAGCTGCTCAGGGTGGTACTTGCAAAGCCATGCCTTTTGAACTCTGCAATACGTAGTTTATAAATAGAGGATAAGTTTAATACAGACATTCTTAAACTTTTTCAGAAGAAGAGTTTGTTTCCATATCATTTTATCTACAATAGCAAGACCCAAAAGGTTGCGGTAGACAGGAAGAGTTTACCTAAGTTCCACTCTGTAATTGTTCCAAAGATTTAGAACATTTTAAAAATTAAATCTGTTAGGTTCTCTCCTTAGAGGTCCTGATCCTCTTGGATTTTACTTGCTTACATACAAGTAAACAAGAAGTGAGTAACTTAGCCCCTTCCAGACTTGCAGAGTAAATCTGCAGTTATAGGAAAAATCACAACATACCTGCTGTGAAGCAACGACCGGCTATCCTGAACCGAAATGCTGCTCTGTAGCTTTCCATAGGAAGCTGCAAGAGCTGAGTTGGCGCCTATGGTCACATGGGATGAGGCACCCAATTGGATTTGACGGCCCTTCCCTGTTCTTGTTGCCTGTTATCTCCGTCTTGTCCAGACTGGCAGGAAGATTCGAATTTCATTAATACTGCGCAGTGAGTGTTCTCTTACCAGCATTAAGGTAAGTGTGCAGTAGCAATGGTATAATGTGTCCCCACTGTGATCCATCAATTGTGGTGTGTGATGCCCCCACCACAACGGTGCATTCAGCTGCACGGTACTAACAAGTCTGGACGCACACCTACTCACTTGCTACTCAGATCTTTGGCACCCTTACAGGGCCCTTTGTGGGTGGGCCTTCCAAAATCTGATTGTGTACATGGGTATGACATCATTGTATGAGTGTGAATACATACTGAGAACCTCTGTGCATGTGAACCATTATGCACTGCATGGCACACCAAGAAATGGGCCTATAATAGTGCTAAAGACACAAATAACAAGGGGTTAAGTTCTTCATTTTGTGTTAGTTTCCTTGTGTGTACAGTGGTACCTTGACATACGAGTTTAATTCGTTCCGTAACCTTGCTCTTATGTCAAATCGCTCGTATCTCAAAGCAATTTCCCCATTAATCCATTCCAGCTCCCAAAACACCACCTCAGTTGTTTTTGTTATGTACTGTACTGTATTTACATACTCGTATCTCAAATCTTGCTCTCATCTCAAAGCAAAATATCACTCGTTCGGCGGCTTGTATCTCAAGACACTTGTATGTCAGGGCACTTGTATGTCGAGGTACCACTGTAGATGAGTGAAGCTGAAGAGAGCTAGGACTGTTAGGAAGAACATCTAAGAGTCCTTGGCCTCTAACACCCTTTTGTGTTTGAATGGATGTGAGTCCAACACATTTTTATTGGAAAGTTCAGTTTTTCTTCTATTTGTTCTTTGTTTTCTGTTGGGCAAAAGCTATTGGACATAATGGTAAAATTTTGCATGCACAATTATAATAGTAGGTGACCTCAGCTACCTTATTTTACTGGTTTGCAGAAATACTTTACATCTATAGTTTGGATATATGAAATGCCAATCTCAAATTCCAAACAGCTGTGCACCCACAAAGAACCTGTGCTTCTTCACTGTTTAGAAATCAATAGAAATAGAAATGCAGAGATCCAAAGTATCTGTGACACTGAAAATGCATCACCAAAATTTTTGAGTCCTTAAATACAGACAGAATATTATGTAAGTAGAATTTTGGAAAGCATTCCTGTTTAACAGGTGCTATATATAGTATGATAATAGTTACTTAAACTGTTGCAGACACACTCTATCCAAGGTATTGTATTATTTTGAATACTGAAGGGTTTGAGTTGTGCTGCATTTTTAAGGTACCTCCAGATGAGAAAATTGTTGTATCTTCTTTAGATCCTGCAGTTGTTCCTCACTGCCCCTGGCAGATGTCAAGAGCCAATTCCAGCTTCTTAACTCCATCTGGTGGTTCTTCATGTTACTGTTCCTGGTCAAAATAATCTGATATCAGCCAAGCATCTACCCACACTGTATTTCTCCCACACTGGGCTTGCATTTGAGTATTTTGATAGGAACAGTAATGCAAAGAGCTATCAGATTGGGGTAAAGGATCAATATTATAGATTTTCAATCAACTAATTTAGGACTATATTGGTACTACTATGGATATGTCTAGTATTCCCAATATAGTCCTGGGGAATTTGCAAGTTCTTACAGCATCTGGAGGCAGAGGCTTTGGACAATATCACTTCAACATTGGTAGCATCCTATGAGGTAAATTTATATCATTAAACTTTTTTTAAAAGAAAAATCAGAAACATCTTATCATGCAAGATTTCTGGGGATGTGGGTTGAAATGTAATTTTAATTGGCAGTGAATTTGCATAATTTCATCTAATTATGTCATCATGCTGCTGAAACTTATAATTATAGAATTACAATGTATAATGCCGTCTAAAAATCTGTATTAAATGTAATGAACAAATATACCAGTGATCTCCACTAAGTAAATTACATTTAAGTATCGAGGACTATAAAATGGGGAAGGGGTATTTTTGGTAACTACTTTTTATTTTTGGAAGGAAGAAGGGATTCAGCATTGAGTAGAATGTTAAAAGACCAGACTAGAGTTCCCAAACAGTGTCCTGTTCTGGGTTTACAGGTAGGCCTCTTTTTCAAGGTATACCGGTATACTAAGAGTGGTATACTGGGCCATAGATGTGTGCAAATGGCATGCCCTCATGGTCCGGTATACCACAAGGTACACTGCTAAATGGCACCCTGGGCACTCCAAAATCCAGAACATTTCTTCCTGGATTTTGGAATGTTTGGAGTCCCCATGTGCTCCACAATGGCTGTTATGGAACAACAAGAAAAGTTGGCTTTTCTACCCCGCTTTTCTCACCCATTTAAGGGGACTCAGAGTGGCTGACAAAGCTTTCTATTTTTCTCCCCACAACATCCAGTGAGGTAGGTGTGGCTGTGATAGCTCAGAAGAGAGCTGTGACTAGACCAGGGTCACCCAGTGGCTTCATGGGGGAGGGTGGAATCAAACTCAGTATTCCCAGATAAGAGTCCGGCTCCCTAACCACTGGACCAAACTGGCTCAGAGCAGATGGCTGTGTTCAGGTCATTTAATCCATCTCAGCTTGGAACTGATTGCTTATTTTGATATAGGGTGGCCCACATTGTACTGGAATACCAAAGGTAAGCGTGCATATGGGGTTGCTATAGAAGGCCTCTAAAGATCAGTTGTTGGGGGATGTCAAATAAGGCAAGTTACTGCATTTATTTTCTGCTTGTGGGTTTCCATATGTAACTTGGCCACTGTGAAAACATGCTGCTGGACTAGATGGGCCATGACTGCAACCCAGCTGGTATTTCTTAAGAGTTTTTAAGGGTTGCAGGATATAACAAAGGAAAAGACTGGTTGCTTAATTGGCCTTTTGCTCATTTAACCAAAGGATACAATACTCTTGTTCTCTCAGCCCATTCTGCCTGTACTTGACTGGGGACTGTGGTTAAATCATGGACCTTTTTAAGGAAACAGTTCCACAAATGAGAAGCTACCACAGAGAAGGCCCTACCATTACCCTGATTTTGAACGATGTAAGAACACAGAGAAAGGCCTCAGATATTGAGTGCAAAGTTTGGCTTGGACTAAATGGGAGAAGGTGTTCTAGCCAATACTGTGGATGCACACTATCTAGGGTTTTAAATGCCTGAATCTGGAAATGAGTCCCAAGATGCATTAGAAGTCAGTGTAGACCTAGAAAGTCAGAAGCAGACTTCCCAGGCAGAAGCCACTGTTTTCAAGGCTTTTGTCCAAACAGTCTTTTGATGGATTTGTAAGTGCATGAGGGTTTTCTCACTTAATGGATGAACATTCTGTATTTTTCTAAGATCTCCTTTTAATATTGTGTTCTAAGATGGGGAAAAAAGAAGAGGGACATGCTAGATGCTTTACTAGTTTGTGATCTCAGGTAAAGAGCCTGTTTGCACTTACCTGTTAGTGAGTGGAGGTCCACTTACTAGACAGGCCCGTCTGCACTGCAAGTTCTGCTTGAAGCTAGCTTGCTCCTGGTGACTGTTCTTGGTAACTGCATGCAAATCCTCTTCCAGGTCCAAATGGTGAGGGGAACTGGTGGTGCAGCTGTGGCTGCTCAATCACTCACAGCATCCAGATCACCATGGCAACCCCTGAACACATGTCAGATGTTGTCACAGAGGTTGCCCTGGTGATCTGCCCTGCCCTGCCCTGCTCTTCCATACTTGAAGTGTGGATGGCCATTTTATTCTATCATACCAGTCAGGTAAATGTGAAAAAGGCCCAAAATCTCAAAGTATGCCCAAAGTATTCCATAACTGAAAATAAGTTAGGGCGATTGGAGGATTTTATGGATAGGGGGAATAATTCAAGAAGTGGCATATTTAATAATTCTGTAAGAAATGGAACAATTAAACAATCACAGGGAAAGAATAACAAATCTCATATGTTTTGAAATCCAATTTTAATGATAGTCATTGAGAAGCTCCCACCTTAATAGTGGTTGATTCTTAAACTGTTTCTGTACTGATCTGCATTTGACCAGTTCAAGTGCAGCGGTTCAGCTGATGTCCATCTCCTGGAGTGGTCTCAGTGGTCTGGAACAAGGATGTCCACATTGGGACAGCTATTCCAGGACATCTCCTGAGCTGACTCTGAATATTCCAACAGACCAGAATGAAAGTTCCTGGCCTTGGAGCCCCTAGGGGACCCAACTCGGAGGGAACCTTGATATACTGGACCATGAAGGTGTCTGCAGTCCCTATCGTCCAGTATACTACTGGTTAGTATACTGTTATAGCTCTTTAAAGAGGTCTGCCTGATATACCAGGCTTGGTGGCAATTTTGGGCCACCTAGCCCAGCCTACACTGTATTCTGTGTGGGTGCAGTGTACTAGCAGGGGTCAGGGGCTCCCTTAGACACCAGCATGTGGAAGGGAGGCTTCTGGACCCCTTCTCAGGTTGTTCTGTAGGTAAGTGCAGAAAAGGCCTTGTGGTTGCATCCCAGGAAGCCTGCAATGACTATATCTCTGCCAAAGGCTGTGTTTTATATCTTATAAAAAAAGTTTTGGGTGCGATACTAATTAGCCTCAAGAAAGCTTTGCCATCAGTTCCTTTGAGATCATCAAAAACATCTGTCATAATGGGTATCGATAACTGGAAATGTATTCTCTCCCTATGAGATGCAGAATATTCTTGGCTCTGGGTAACATGCATTGTGTCCAGATAAATCTCTGCAATGTTGTTAAGGGTCTTTGCTTTGGCAGCATATATACTAAAATCAGAGAAGATTAGCATGGCCCCTACCCAAGGATGACACACAAATTTGTGAAGTGTTCAATATTTTTTGAAAGAAAGACAAAACAACAGCAAAGTTGTTATGGATGAAACAGAACTGAACAGTGCAAAGTAAAATGTGTTATTTTAAAAGCTAAGAAGAATGATAGCTTGAAAAAGTTCAGTCTCGTTCCTTGGATAATTTCATTTTAAAAAAATACATTTGGTGAGATTTTTATTTCTCTTTTCTTTCCTCTTTGAAGAAGTCTGTGTTGTGGTGGTGTTTATTCTTGCAGTAAGCAGCATCAGAGGTAAAAAAGAAGAGTGGACAAAATGACTTTTGCTTTTGTGCAGTGCAATCAGGCTGATCTAGCAAGCGGCCCTAACACTTTTTCTAGTTCTGCTTTAGATTGAACAAAATTGTGTCAATATTTGACAAATAGAGCCATTGTACCATGAAATGGCATACTCGAGGAGAAAGCTTTATCGCTGGATTCTACTGATTGCACAAATTCTCCGCTAGAGGTGAACTATAAGCTGGGAAGATCTCAATTCAGATCTCACCTTGGTCAGATTCACTTAGGTGGCCTTAGACAAGCCAGTGTGCAAACTATGTCTGTCCTTTTCCCCTTCTGTGTTTACATCTGAGATGTCAAGAAGGTTATTTAAGAAGGTTTCCCCTTAGGGGGAGAGTGGCTTTTCAGTGACTTGCATGATTCAGTAATTTTTCTAATGTTTAGCACAAGCAACAACAAAGGATTTGGATTTTAATGCATGTATAGATGAATTTATTATTATTCATTCATTCAAATTAAAAATACAGTACATCTATGTAAGTATCCATCATTTTTTTCCTAAAGGATGTCAAATTATGAAGTTGTTCTTAACTTGGCATGGTATCTATAAGTATTCAATAAACAGCATTTTAAGGACTTTTATACCCAATATAAAGGTTGGATGATCTAGGTCAGATCTTCTTTGCGCTTGACACAAGTTGATGAACAGCACCCTTGTTCCTTGCTTTTCACAAAAGGGGTTTTATGCTTTCCTATATCTCAATTTCAAGGTCGTTCCCAAAAAGACAAGCAGCAAAATGAGACAATTAAAAATTAAAAGCAGAGACGTGCAACCATCAACAGCTTATCAGAGCTGTTAGAAAAGAATACCGGTTACTGTGAAAAGTAAAGTTCAGATAGCATCATCATGTACCAACAGATTTGGCAGTAAGCTGTGGGGACGGGACTTTACATGAGTGTTCTAGAAAAATAAATCTAATGATTTTGAAATAGAGTTGCGCAAAGTTTGGTTCATGTTGAAAAAAATTCAATCAAATAGTCCGTGTTTGTGGATGTTCAGTTTGAATGGAACGGGTGATACTTTGCATATCCAGAAATGTGGCTGAACCAAACCAGTTTTCTGCCCGTGAACACAAACTATTGGATTGAACAGTCTGTGCTGTGATTTTTTTTCCACCTTAGAAAGATCAAATTACTTTTTTAATGGAACACACACACCCCTGCCACCGCCACCACAGCCATTTGTTCAATTAAATGTTTTGCCATTAGGTCAAACAAATGATTGTTTGGTTTGACAACAAACTGAACATGTGATTTTTGTTCATGCATCCCTGTTCTGAAACACAGTGACAAGAATAAATACATTATCCGGCAGGAAATGAGAACTAAAACTTATGATGATATTTCAAGTAAGGAACATATAAGGCTTGTTCCCATTCAAGGAATAAAACGCAATATACAAGGCAATTTACAACGCCATATGTAAAACGTGTTAAAACGAAGCAAAGGAGCATCTGGAAATCACATTCAATCCCGATTTTGGCTCCCCACACTTAAAGCACTTAAAACGCTTCCAAAAACGGATTGGGGAAAACAATTCTTTCTCCTCCTCACCCTTTTCCCACTCCTCTCTCCCCATTGCCCAGGGCACATGGTGGTGGCGGCAACTCAAGCCCCATTTGCCTGCTCCATCTCCACAGCCACCATCCCCAGCAGGGGTTCTCAACGAAAAACACCCTGGCTGGCTGGCTCTGCTGCCACTGCCACCTGCGCGCACACACACATCTCCTAGTTCCTGCAGCAGCTTCCCCCCTTTCCCCTTTTAAAGATTAAGGAAGGAGGCTGGGAAACAGGCGGAATTGTGCAGGATCGCTTGTGAAGGGCAAGATTTCCTTGCCTCTTTCCTTGGTCTTTGGGCTTGTGTGGGTGGGAGAGGAACCATTGTTATAAGGTGTGGAGTGGCTGAATTGTTACAATGAAACAGTCTGCTGTATAGGGGAATACTATAGTGTTCCCACAGCACTAAGGAAGTAGTGTTTTAAAAGCAAAAGTGGAAAAAAAACACCTGAAAAATCAGGTGTTTTTTTATTCCATTTTTAAGCCAAATAATCCTCAAAATACCCCTGAAAATGATTGGGAATGGGGACGAAGAGGATCCAAACCATTTTGAAACTGTTTTGTCCTTTGAGTGGGAATTTACCCATAGAGTGAAGATTGTAGACTGCTAGAATAGAGAATAAAACAGATTACAAAAAAGCATAAGACAGAGCATAAAAAACCAACTCAAGATCTGCATGGTGCTATTTTAGGTCCCTGCGTCTGCCCTAAGGGTATAGGTTCCACATATTCTTACACCCTTGTGATTCTTTGAGTGCACTGACTTCTTAACTTCTGAATTTCACTTATTTAGATTAGTTGTTAAATACAGATGCAGATGCTGACTTTGAAATGTTGGTAGCCCTTTTTCTTTTTTTCTTTTTGCATCTAATGATCATTGGTGGTTGTTTTTGCTTCCAAGTCACTTAAAAAAAAAGTTGGTTTACAAGGCAATTTGTATTTGACCAGCACTGTTACACAAGGAAAACAGATGAGGCACATGTTTAGCTCTACAGATGTAATTAAATAAAACATACTGCTGGAACATATGCTTTAAGATTGCAGTTGAGAGTTTAGTGTGTTTGAGAAATTTAAAATAGGTTTATTAATTATTCACAGGCAAAAATCATGTAATTAAAAAATGCAAACTATTTTTCATTTGGCTCTCTAAAAAATTGTGGGAGTTCTCTGTTTTGACAACAAGATTAAAAAAAAATTCCCCTGGTAATGTCTAATTAGCGATATCTGATCACCAGTGTTTGGGCAGAATTATCATTTATTTATTTATTTATTTATTTATTTATTTATTTATTTATTTATTTATTTATTTATTTATTTATTTATTTATTTATTTATTTACCACCCTATACCTGAAGGTCAGGGTGGATAACAACCTTTAAAACAACAGATTACAAATCAGCATGTATTAAAAACAATAATATACATAAAAACACTTAAAAGATTCATCATAATTAAAACAATATCCTAAATATTAGAATAATAGTATCTGCAGTAAGGGGAAGGTATAATTATATTAGACGAAGACGAAGGCAGAGTTGTGTCTGCACTGCCTTCTTGAATATATACAGAGAAGGGGCGTGACACACCTTGAGGGGCAGACTATTCCATAATCTGGGGGCCATTACTGAAAAGGTCCTTTCCCTGGTGCCCACCTGTTTGCTTTGATTTTTTTAAAAAAATAATTAAAAGACTGAACTAAATGGGTAACTTTGGGCTTTTTTGCACTTACCTTATTTTCCGGCGTATAAGACGACTGGGCGTATAAGACAACCCCCAACTTTCCAGTTAAAATATAGAGTTTGGGATATACTCAAGTATAAGAAGATGACACCCAGCATATAAGATGACTTTTGAGAAGATTTTCCTGGGTTAAAAAGTAGTCTTGTACGCCAGAAAATATAGTACTTTGTGGAGCATACCAGGCTGATATCCAGATTGCTGCATCTGTACTCTACCACCACTGCAGCTCAACCAGTGTTGCCTTGGCCCTCCTAGGTGTGATACAGCTGTGGACAACTGAAAAGCAGTCTATAAGCTGACCAGCACCAATAGAATCAGCCCTGAGACCTTTCTGGACTTGGCCTTATTCTGAAACATATCTCAGAACGGGGACCTGCTTTCCAAATGCAAGTACAGACTATGGCAAACCCCAAGTGAGGCTTGTCATAGTCTGCATTGGCAGGTGAGCACTTAAGATATATTTTGGAATAAGCCCAAGTGCAGAAAGGGCCCTGGTATGGCAGATCTGAACCTCTTCTGGGTGCTGCATGTCACCCAGTCATGGGTGCTGTGAGCTGCATGACTGTTTGCAGCTGCCAGATCACCCTGGTATTATCCGCCCATGCAGCGGATACCAGTTTGGACTTCACCATGGCAATCTGGCCATCCATTCACACTGCATATGCTGCTAGCCAGGCATAGGGCTAGTCCAGTGTGCCCAGGACAAATGGCCACCACTGTGCTTCAACCTTAATTGCCTGGTATGGTAATTTTATACCATCCCAGTCATATAAGTATGGAAAGGCCCTTCATGTTTCATGCCCTAAGTGGAGAAATGGAAATTAGGGGTGTGTATGAATATTCATAACATTCAAAATTCATATGAATTTGACCAAATTCAGGCATTCAAATTTGAATTGAATGTTGGCATATTTGAAGACTGACATTGAATTTGAATTGAATGTTTCAATACATTCGTATGAAGCTTTGTATGGGATTCGTGTGGGAGTGAACGTTTGTACCAGATTTGAATCCTATTATATTTGAAGGGGATCTATTGGAACGAATACAAATTGCATTTTAAAAAACACACATTTGTGCACATCCCTAGAATGGATGCATAACCTATAGTTGGTGAGAGAGGAAATCCTGTACGTTTTTTTTCTTTGAACAGTTTCACTGTGAAGAGTTCAGAATAGATCCCAGAGCAGTGCTCATCTGATCCTGCTGAGTTTTCAAGCTGCTCAGCTCCGAGTCAGACTTGAATGTTATCTTTTTGAGTGCCGAGATCAAGAGTTGGGAGAACTGAATCTCTCAGCCCCTAAAAGTGAGTCTTAACCACTGCGACTGATCTCTTTTTTACTTGCTTGACTTCTTTTGCAGTAGTTCAAAAGGCTGCATTTAGCTGTTGCTGCTGCTGCTTATGCTGCCTTATCTTGTTTTGATGGTAGCTGAATGGTCATGCTAGTGATGGTGGTAATTTTGATACTGATGCTTTCCTCTCTTGTTAGGAAAGTGTTTCAACACATGGATCTTAAGGAGTTTTCCTCAGTTTTTCTTTACATTTTGCAACACTCTAAGTACCAAGTATGTGAAAAGTTGGCATACAAAATCATTGATTAGTAACTTGGACTTTCCCAACTGCAGGACCTCTGTTTAAAAGACAACAATAAAAGGAAATGGGAAAAGAAAGAATTTTCTCCTTAGGCCATGGACAGCATGCATTTATGCTGGACAAAGCAATCATGAGAAGTAAGTATTCTTAGTACTGTTAATAAGCCTCATCCAGACAGCACTTACTTAATCTGGAGTAAAGCACATCTAGACAGATTTTACTTCAGATTATCAATGCTTTATTCCAGACCATGAGAATTAAGTAAGTGCTGTCTGGATGAAGCTTTGTACAGATGAGAGGCAGCTGTACGTGTATGAAATTGCCAGTTTTTGGGCCGTTCTGTGCTTCATCTTGTTCTGGAACATAGAACAGGGGCCTGCTATCCACACGCAGTGTAGACTATGTCAGACCACAGATGAGGCCTGCCACAGTCTACATTAGCATGTGGGCAACAGACCCTATCCCAAGATATATCCTGAAATAAGGCCAAGGGCAGAAAGGGCCAAGATGTAGTATGGTCTAGTTAAGAATTTGGAAACAAGTATTAGGGACAGTCTACATAGTGCCTTTATGGTGCTTTGAATGTGCTCATTGTACATTCTGTGCTCAGAAAGAGTAGCTGCATGGAGCAGCCACATGGAGCAGCCACAGGCTCTTCCCCTGCCATGCCATCATGTGTACTGCTACAGTACTTCACTCTTAGAGTGAGTCAAACAACTCTGAGCTTTTGGCCCTGCTCGCCTTTTTTGGTGGTGACCTTGCTGCTGCCACTGCTCAAGGGAATTTCTCCTTGCCAGTGTCCCTGTGTTCTACTCCCCCAGCAGCATTGGCGCTGGGGATTCCCCTGCTTCAATTCTGACAGCAGGGGTAGTCTCCTGTTAAGTCACCATTGTCTGTGACCATGACACGGGAGGAGGAGTCAGCCTCACCTACCTCAGATGTTTTTGGGGAAGGCAGCTAGCCTCTGTCTTGATGGATGGGGGAGCAGCAGTGACTTGTGGACAGTGCATTTCTCCATGAGGAATAGCCCTACTGATGCAGCCTTATTAATATGGGCATGAGAGTGCCTCCAGACACAGTTAAAGCTACTGTATGCAAGGATTGTTCGGGAACTTCAGACCTCAGTAGCAGCACAGCATTCCATTCAAGAAGAAAAAAGCTGCTGCTTGGTTAAGCCATTTTAGGAGAGAACCAAAAACTTCTTTGGGGCGAATGTGAGAACCTAGTAATTATGAGAAACACACATTTTATAAAGTCTGCAACATTTCTTGGAGAATATTAGGCCCATGAACAAGACTATTTTACTCTAGCTAGGATTTCTTTCCTTACGACATCTTATGCAAAATGTTCTTAAGCTCATAATCAAAAGAACATTATGATGGCACCATAGAGTTCTGTCAAAACTCCAGAATGGACTGTGGAATCCAGTCAGAGCGTCTTAGCGGGGAGTATGGAAACAGAGCCCAAGGCAATACCTCCAACACAGTGAAAGCCGTGTAGTTGAAGATACATCCACAGATGAAGAATTTGATTATTCCTCTTGCATTTATTGAATAGATGAAAAGCATTTATCTGCAAAGGAGAAAAAAGTGCACTTTGAGAATTTTGTATTTTCCAGTCAATCATTATATATCATTCTGCTACAGCTGCTCCACAGATAAAAGGAGCTGGTATGGATTCTTTGTTGTAGGAAAGATGTGGCTGAGAATAATACACCTTTTACTTCTTGGAAGCATTTTGTAATTTGTATTTTTTGGGGGGAGGGGATGAAAAGTGCTATTGTCCATCATACTGCTGAAATCTTTTTGTTCATTCTTTGTAATGCTAGATCAATCTTCACCCCGGGTGTATGCATATACTGTTTCGTGATATGTGGGGTTGATTTGAGGCTGGTGTATCTTTCAAAATGACAAGGTACACTTGATGCTTTGTTCGTTTAAAAAGGCTTCTGTCTTCAGTGAATATTACAAGTGAGGGAACAAGTGTCAGGATCCTTCCCAGGAAAAGCTGATATTAAACAAAATTACTGCCCGGTATTTCTTTCCCAGACACTTTCAATGAGATGGGCAGCAGGTATGATTAGATAATGTAATACTATATGTATTGGTGTCAAAGTCTGATGAGAGAAGAAAATAAGCATATAATCCATACATATTTTTTTCCTCCTTGGATACCGTTCAGTCAAGTTGAATATATAAACTCCACTACTGCACTGCAGAGCACAGAATAACCATTAGGAGAAAAGAATAGTCAGTGCTGCTCCAATCAAAGACAACAATATTTTCCTTCACAGATTTCCAGTAGTGCAATGTAATGGAACTTAATCTATGGGTGTTTTTCCACTGTCACTAGAAGTACCCATTAAGTACACATTAATGGGTACAAAAATGCCATTACATACCCATTAATGGCTACTTAATGGGTACTTCTAGTGACAGTGGAAAAACACCCATTATTATGATTTAGTTTGATGCAGAAATTTTAGTGGATTGCTATGAAAAAGAAGAAGCCTTAGGTCCTGTTACCCAAAAGATGCAGAATTGTATGTACGGTGCTTTTCTGGATATATGGATAATATCATCAATGAAATGTTCCTCTATTCCAGCAGTTCTCAACCTTCCTAATGCCATGACCCCTTAATGCAGTTCCTCATGTTGTGGAGACCCCCAACCACAGGAGCAGGGCAGCTCAGGTGAGGATGAGGCGGGAAGGTGGGAAAATCGTCACAACCCCTCTGAAAAGGTAGTTCGACCCCCAAACGGGTCACGACCCACAGGTTGAGAACTGCTGCTCTCTTCTGTGGTAGTAGAAGCTAACACAGTGCCCGTTCTTTGTTGGATCCTTTAATGCACAACTGAAGACAGTTTTGACAGTAGTGCTGTTCCAAAGACATTCAGCAAGGAAGTAGTGAAAAACAGTAGGCAATGCCTTGTATTAGCACTGGCCTATACCTTGGGCTAGCAGATGAGACATGCAAGACCTTGGATGGGACCTTGTGCCATGAATGTCTTGTGCAAATAAAGGTTCATATCTTGATTTCTATATTCTTTTTCACATAGAATAATTTTGGGCTATCGATATCAAAAGCAGACTTTGCTTGGTAAGGTATGCCTCTAGATCAGCGGTTCTCAACCTTCCTAATGCCGCGACCCCTTAATGAACTTCCTCATGTTGTGGAGACCCCAAACCACAGGGGCAGAGCAGCTGGGAGGTGGGAGGGAAGGGTGACGGGAGACCTGTCGCAACCCCTCTGAAAGGGTAATTCGACCCCCAAAGGGGCCCCGACCCCCAGGTTGAGAACCACTGCTCTAGATGTACAGAACATTGACTTCTGCATATGTGTTTTCTTTCTATAATTATTGCAATATTTTATTGTTTCCCAACAGCTCATACAACATCATGGATTTTGAAGTCGGCTAGATATTCATATCCTTCAGCTAATCAAATTACCCCAGCTTGAAACTCAATGGGAGGGGGGGAAACCCACACATGATTGTTTTTGTGGCATTCTCATCTCCTGTCTTGACACTGGAGGAACATAAGATTTGACAGTCCCTCTAAAGCATTTCTTAGAGATCTCTCTTAGCCATGAATCACCTGCTCTCAGCACTGAAAGTGATTTGCATAGAACTTGCACTGCTTCATTCCACATATGTCATTGAAATGTTATGCAACATTGTTATTCATAAATCACCTCTCCAGAACTGTGCTTAGAGTTATTTCATGATCACATGTGATCAGTATTGCAGTTGACTTGTTCAGGTCATCCCTTACCCAGTCAAAATATTCCCTTCCCCCTCCATATTGGAAGTTTTTGATATGATGTATGCAATGGATACTAGAGCAGAATGGAGGCTCATTCTAGTTTTGCCAGTAATTGTTGCATATAATGCAATGGAGAAGAAAATTTTGACTCTGGATCATCGTCAGCGTGCTGCCCACCAACTGATAGATTCATCACCCTAGGCCCAGACTCAGGAAAATGACTTCAGTACATTACTCAAACTTTATTTATATGATTACAAAAATATTAGGTGAACATGCAGTTTTAAGAAGCTAGTGTTACTACATTTCCCAACATTAGGTCAGCAGAACCCAGTTTTCAATTCTTGGGTGATTTTGCACTTCACTCATTTGGAAATGGACCAAAACTCATCACCAAAATGGGTTCCTCATGGGGCTCTGAGGTTAGGCACCTAAAGCTTGTGCAAGCTTGGGGGCTGGTGCAAGAGCTGATCTGGACCAGCGTTGTCATGCAGATGGCACTTCCAGACCATGCCTGACCTTGTTCTAAACTTGCAAGCTTCCTTGGTCCAAACCTACTGATTTTGATCATGGTCTTGCAGTGCAGAGCGGCCTATAGAATCAAGCAAGCAGGATCAAAATGTGTGGATGTTGCCCTACCTATTTCACAAATAAGTAATGCTCTTAGCTGCCCTGGCTTCAGCAGCAGCCCCATCACTACAAAAACCATTTAGTGTCACCAAATGCAGCTGAATGCATTGAAAAGTAGCAGTGTCTGGACCAGAGCAGATGGTCTTGATACAGCTGCAGAACTCTTGAAGCAGGTCTATTGCTAATCTGGGATCTCTTGGGCCAGCTTTGGGCCAGAATAGCATTAGTCCCATGTGGATGAAGGGTAATAGACAGCCACTTGACCCAGGCTACTGACTTGAGTGTAGAAATGGCCTACATTTATGAGGTGGTAAAAGGTTTTTCCTGGGAGGACATGGAGGGTGAGACTTCCAGAAGTGTGTTGTGACTATATTTGTCCATGCACCCACCAGGAGTCAAAGCCAAGTTAATAAGCATCGAACATTAGCAACTACAGTAGGTGACAGCACTACTACATGGAGGCTAAAGATCGTTTGCTGAGTGGAGGTCCAGCAAATTTAGGATTTACTATACATAAAACAGCATAAACCTGGAAAATCTTGTTCTCAGGATGAATGAGCACATGCTTGTTTATAGGAAAGATTAAGAAGGTCTTTTGGAGGAAGGGAGTGACTGAGGAATGGTTCCACATAACATTCCATGACAACAAATTTCCAAAACAGCATTCCTCAGTTGGTTAGTTCTGCAGATTTTATTGGGCTGTGTCTAATCTTCTCTTTTATTCCAATCCACATTTTCCCCCTCTGGTCATCTTCAGTGCTGTCAGAAAGCACCTATTTTGCAAGGTGAATTCAAGTTAACTGGCTCATGCACATTAATTTTAAAACATATTGGAGGGGAGAGAGATGGAGGGAGGGAGAGAGAAAAAGAGAGAAAGAGTACTGTGCAGAGTGATGAGGGTGAAGAATTGGTCAAGATGTGCTTTTTAGGAGCTCTCTTGCAACATAGCCATCATCCTATTTCCTCCTTCTGTAAATATAAATTAAAGATTACATTCATTTTCTCTTTTTATATTATTAAACGACCATATGAAATCAGTATTAACCCAGAAAACTGGGACACTTTTAAGTCTGTATATATTTCAGACCAGGCTTGAAGACCTTTTGAATCATGTCATGTAATAAAGGGATACTTAGTATTTGCATACTGCCACTTCAACATAGGCAAAGGAATGTTGATAAATAGACCAGTAATTCTCCTATCAGTGGATAGGAGGCCAGTTTTTAAATTTCCATGGGCATCTGAGGGTGGAAAATATTTGGACAACCAAGCAGAGATTTGAGTTAGTCTTCTTGTAATTTATAAGTCTTTGTTATTATTCCTTCTCACAAAAGATTATTTCTTCAGTACTATATACTGAAAATGATTATTTATGGTGCATGTCTATTTTCTTCCAATTGATCTTAGCTACCCACAGGTTTATAAACAACAGCAGAGCCAACAGTGTCTCACTAAGGGTGCAATCAGAGGGGGCTTTTTTCAATCATCAGTTTTAGAAAACTTGTCTCCTGTAGATGCACACACACAAAAAAAAACCCTGCCATTAAAATAGTAAAACAAATAAGCTTAGCTCATGTTTCTTCATTTGCTTTGAAGTCTGCCAATACTGCCAATAGGAGGAAGGGGTTTCTATTTTTAAATATGTTTTACTATTTGATATGTTTTGATCTCATTGTAACCCACCCTGGGGCCTTTCAGTGAAGGGTGGGATATAAGTTTTAAAAATAAGCAAGTAAGTAAGTAAGTAAGTAAGTAAGTAAGTAAGCAAGCAAGCAAGCAAGCAAGCAAGCAAGCAAGCAAGCAAGCAAGCAAGTACATACATACATACATACATACATACATACATACATACATACATACATACATACATACATACATACATACATACATACATACATACCCTCCTGACAACAGTTCTCACCACTGACTGGCCAGTCACCTGCCTGACTTTCTGGGGCCCTGGTTAGCTGCTCATGGGCAGCATTTTTTCCTATACTGTGGTTGGCTAGAGTTCCTCCTCTAAACTTATGAAGCTCTCTGACCAATTCAGCTCAAAGAGTGACTCTCAGTGTTATTATCTTCCATATGAGGAAAGGGCAGCCATTCCCAGGCTTCAGGATGGGTAAGGCACTTTTAGAAATTTTATGTCTGCTCTGACAACCTCACGTTCACCCACATGGTGTCTCATTAAGTGTGCAACATAAGGAGCAGCTGTAACATCTTGGAGAAATGGTGATGGGTTTCTCTTAGTCTTTCTTCTGAGAAACAAAAGGTATGACAGGTATGGTAATGGAGTGGCATCTAAAATAATCAAACAGAGTGAGGGTGTCTGTCCATTCCAAACAAAATCCAAACATTCCTGATGTGTTGCCACCAGGTGTTTACTGAGTATATAATGTCCATAAAGATCAGGCTGGGAGGGCCTAATAGGTGTCAGGTGGTACCTAATATCTTTTTTTGATTCTGGCCAGAAATGTACCAGTTTAAACTAGATACCAGAATCTGTCATTGTTTCCAATAAGCTGGACCTGTTAAAGATCACTGGCTCTCCTGGATTGCTTCAACGCTGAGTTTTTGCTTGTGGGCAGAATGGAGATGAGGTGAGCCACAGTAAAATTTAACAGTAGTAAAAGCTGTTTCGTTCTCTAATATGGGTTTCAAGGAGCCAAAATGGATTCTGTCTGACAATGGGGTCAAGTTCCTTGAAGTGGGGGGAAAAACAGAATTTCATATTTCCTTTCTAATGTTGCTAGAGTTATGGATGGCATGTCTCTATTTTCTTTTCACAGTGTCACCTAAGTGATCCACTGTGGTACAAAAAAAGTACACACATATCTTAAAGCTCTGCTTATATTACAGCATAAATCTCTTTCAATATGTCTTGGATTTTTTTTTTTACTCAGAAACCGCACATACAGTTAAAATTGTCTTAGCACAGCTGAAATTTTTAAGTGCACAAAGACTTGTGGTTTTTTGTTTGTTTGTTTTTTTGATACAGCATTCTCTCCCTGCTCCTTGTTAATTTTCTCAATTTGCTTCCCAAGAAACAAATATGAATGCTGAGTGTGAGGGTCAGATGGCTCTGTTAATGCTAACACCACGTGGCATGGTCAGAAGTGACTCTGAGCAATTATTTTTCCTGTGTTAGCCGTAACGAGAGATGTCAGGGAATCCTTTTGTGTATGTAATCCTTCCCTTGAGATTATATAATAGTCTGTAGTGTTCTCTCTCTCTCTCTCTCATTCTCTCTCATGCTCTCTGTGGGGAGACAGAGAGGGGGGAGGGAGGGAGGAAGCACTGCATAGGATTTCTTGCTTTAAGAGATCTAAGATAGGAGGGAGATATGCAACAAAGTCTGAGCATACTGATATATATATATTTTGACAAGCACCTCATTGCATGAAAACCTATCTTTAGGCCATAGTACATGGAGTGACTGAGGCTGTGATCGGACACAGCAAAAAGGAAACAAAGAAAGAAAAGCATCTCTGAGGTGATATAGAGAGGCTCTGAGATGCGATTGTTCACACACTGGTCTGCCCCTTCACCATCTCCTAAACATTCGGTGCTAGAAAAGATGGATAAGAGAAGGGAACATCAGGGCCACACGCTGTCTCTCTTAGGAACCTCTGAGGTTCCCCTTTTGTTATGTCTGAGCACAGCTTGAATATCTCCTCTATGGAGTGGGGCATAGTCTGACATAGAAAAGCTAACACCGAGTGGTGAAATTAGTCTTTTTTTCCTGTCATGATTATTATATACGTGCAGTGACTCCCTCCCCCCCCCCCCGCAAGGGAGTATTAAAAACTGCAGACTCCCAACTGCTGTTGGAAGCAATTCTGTTCAAGTGTTGAATCATTGACTCAGAATTACTGTTAATCATGGCTAATTTTCCATTCACATGCACACACACACACACACACACACACATTCTGTCTCTCTCTCTCACACACACACACATGCCTTTGTGTATGTCAGAGCTGTTCAGTAATTGATCTCAATTTTGGTTAGTCAATGGGAAGAAAAACACACCTTGTATTAAGTTAGTCAGTTCAGCTGTCTTTTTGTACTTTCCTCTGTTCTGGATCTTGATTATCTTCTGGACCTCCTTTGTCCACATGCGCATGGGATGGAGTGTATTCTCGATCAGAAGGCCCAAAATGGAGACCTCGCGTGTTCTTCCACTGTCAGAAAGTACCCATTTTTGCACCCATTAAGGACCCATTTGGGTGTGAGCCGGATGATCCCATTTCCACAACGGCACCCATTTGGGACCTGATTGTTTTGACTGCTGCTGGGGAAATCTGGATCAAATGGGTACTTTCTGGCCTTTAATCCGGATTTTCTGTAGGCCCCATTAATGGGGCCTACAATGGGGTCTTCAGGCAGAAAATCTGCATTAAAGGGAGCCTGTTTCCATGCTTGTGTGGCAATGGGGTCTAGAAGAGGCTAGGGAGAGGGGGCACCCATGGGGGGGGAGCCCCAAAACCTAAGCTTCGAAGTCATTTTGAAGTCACTTCAAAGTCTGTGCAAAATAGCTCCAGAGCGTCTTTGAAGTCTGTGCTGATCTTCAGAGTGAACTTTGAAGTGACTCCGAAGTGACTCCTAAGTGACTCCGAAGTCACTTCGAAGTTCACTCCGAAGATCAGCACAGACTTCAATGGAGCTGTTTTGCACAGACTTCGAAGTGACTTCGAAATGACTTTGAAATGACTTCGAAGCCACTTCGGAGATTTTACCCCCTGTCCACCCAAACACCTGGGGTGACAGGCAGACCCCTCCTGGGTAGATCCGGATTTCCAAATGGGTGCTCCGGTAATTCCACGGAAGGGAGGCTAGCACCCATTGCTATTGGGTGCTAGACCACCCATGGAAACACATTGGGTACTTCCCTTAATTCGGATCTACTAGATCCGGATTAAGGAATGTACCCATTCCTTAGATCCGGATCTACTTAGATCCGGATTAAAGGAGTGCAGTGGAAAAACACCCCTGGTTTGCTTTATGTTTGAAATACTGCTAGACTTTGAAAATAAGGTCTGCCAGCATACTAGAACCATGGTGGACTCATTTCAACAAGGTGCCTTGTTACACCATCTAAGTAGGTCTCCCAGTGGCTCTAAAAGTAGAAATTTTCATTCCTGGCCAACGAGGTAGCTCTGAAGATTGTGCAAACTTCAGGGCTGGCATGGGGAAAAGTCCACAACAGATTAGGACCAGACCCTGCCTGATCCAGATCTACAGATCTAGACATACTTCGGTAAGCACTGAGAGACCCTTAGTTGATAAATGATTATGAGAAAACCATAGTGTCATTTTCTAAAGGGTGAACAGTAACAATATTATTTGCTGTCAGGTGCTTATGCTGCGTGGACTTCTAAACTGGGACTTTTATTATGCTTGATTTTGCTAAAAAGCTTCATTTACTTGTTGATCACGTTACTGAAACAGATGTCTATTTCCTTTACAATCATGTTCTCCAAAATTTATGCTTACTACTGTTCTAAAGGAGAAGAAATCTGTAGTAGGAATGGTATCTTGGAGATAAATGAAATGTTGCTCTGTTAATTCAAACACTGGGAAGGTGTAGCCTGAAGAATGTCCACACTTGATGTGTCCCTGTATCTGGGTGCCTGCCCAAATACTCCACATTCATACATACACTAGTACTTGGCATTGAGCACCATTTTCACCTGCATCTCTATTTTAAAATATTTTATAGTGTCATCAGTACAACTCTGCCAAGTGCTGAGCAAAAGGCTATTGAATCACCAAGGCTGTTTCTGCACTTACCTTGTTTGGAGCATTTAACTATTCACTCTAGCCTGCTCCAGACCGTGCACAGTAAGTTCTGTCTGCACTGCAAGGGTGGGGAGACCTTATGTTCTAGACCCACACTAGCAGAAATGGGTCCACACAACTGACTCCCTACACAAGGAACCACCCACCCCTGCCAGCAGTTGGCCCATGTTCCATCACTTATGCATTGTATCTGGTGCACAAGGGTGGGGCTGGGTAGAACATGCCTCTATCTCCTTGCTGAGATTTTGAAAATGGTCTTTGGAAGCTTGCATAAGCTTCAATTATGAGGTTGCACTGTTTTCCTTGTTTCAGATAAGATGGTTACAGATCTCTTCAAACAGGTATACAGCTAATCCAGAATAGGGACCTATTTGGATGGTTCTGAGCTGGAATAGAACCAGTCCCATGCAGATGAGGCATACTAGGCTGCCACTTGGTATCATCTACCAGCCAAGTGCTGAAACAGTCTAAGGCAGTGGTTCCCAAAGCTGTCTGGGCTACGACCCATCTAATATAAGTTTACCAACTCGGGACCCACCTCTAGGAAATTTAAGCATTACCAATATGAATAAAGGACTTTTCAAATAACAAACAAAGTTTTAATACAATTTTTTATTACTTAATTAAATAATTACATCAAAAAAGTTATTTCAAATACGGTTAAATTTCCTAGAGGTGGGTCCCGACCCACAGCTTGGGAAACCCTGGTCTAAGGTGTGTGTATATTATACTCAGCAGTCTTTCTAAGTTTTCTACTAACTTCTTTAATACATTTCTGTCAGACACTCCATCACTTCATTGTACAGACAGCTTTATTTCTCAGGGTTTGGTTAGGGTTGGTATGTGGCCATGGCGTTAACTAGTTGAGTCAGTGAATTAATCAACTTTTCCTCCCTCCCTCCCTACTCCTCATGGAGGCCCTTTCTGCACTTACTTGCTAATCCAGATCAAGGAGTCTCATAGTCCACATTGTATGCATGGGACTAATGGTAATCTGGATGAATTCTGTACTGTGGGTACAGTAATCTAGATTAGTGGTAGACCTGATAAATTGGTACCATGACCATGCCAGGACTGGCTGATCCAGAACAAGGAATTAGAATGGGATTAGGAAGAACTTGTGCTGTGGTGGGAAGACTGTACAGGTTGGGGATCCTTGTTACTCATGTCTGATGAGTAGCAACCTAAATGTCTGCAATGCTGAATCTTTGTGCTCAAAGACTTGATTTGAAATAGAGTGCCAGTCTTGAGCAGAGCTCCACACAAGATTCATGAGGCACTTAAAAATATAAACTGCATTGCTGCACTGAATTAATGTTTACATTCCTACCATTTAGCTCCAAAGCTTCCCTACTTTCTCATGTTTTCTCCACTGCAAACCTAAAAGCAGCAGTTCTCCTGCAGCAATCAAATTTGATTGGTCAAAGCAACAGCATGTCTTCCTCTGCACCTAATTTTGAACGTGTTTCTGCTGGGGGAAGGAGGCAGGACAGAGTGCTACTCTGTGCAGATACAGCTTCTCCACTGCCCTCATCTGTGGAGACAATATTGCACTCATGCACTTGGAATGAGCCTCCCGTCATCCTTTTCTCCCACCTCCCCTAGTTTTGCATGGATTTAGGGATGGGATGGGAGGACTGAGCTCCAGACAACAAGCACCCATGCCCCATTTTATATGGGATTTGGATTATGGATTTGGATAGCAAGGAGATGGGGTTCCATGGAACAATCCCAGTTTCTTCCTTTGCTGTTGGCTCTTCTTGAAAGGGAAGATAATTTTTATAACTCCAGATTGTAGAAAGAGAAAGTCTAGCATCCCATCTCACCAATTGCTTCTGGGCATCTCAAGCAGGAATCTAAGGCAAAACCTTCACCTGCTCTCAATTCACTGCAAGTGGCCTTTAGAGGCATCCTGCCTGTGTCTCCTATATGGAGGTGGTACTTAGGCATCCATTCTAGCATCCATTGATACACCTGTCCTCTGTGAATTAATAGGAGTCCTGCTGGATCAGCCCATGGCCCATCTAGTACAGCATCCCATTTCCGACAATGGCCCACCAGTTGTTTATGTACATCTCAAGCAGATGACAAAGACAAAACCTTCACCTCTTATCACGTTCACCCCCTCCCTTTGAATCTTCTTCTCATGGAACCCAGCAGCCAAGTTTCTTCACTGTCCTTGCTCTCATCAGAAGTAGCTCAATTAACACCTGGCCCTCCACCATCTGGGAGTGACAGCACAGCCCTTCTGTGGCCTGATTTATCATAAGGAAACACATTCAGTTCACTCCTGACTAAAAGCCCATCAAAATGAAACACACTTCATTGGCTAAATTCACTGTCCAACTGAAGAAAAAACACAACTATGCAAAAAACAAGGACATTGGAGGATTTTATTAATGCCCCACATGGGTTGGTCAGTTTTAAATGCAATCTCACACTGCATCCAGACTTTGGTTACTTATTCCACTTTATTTGGATATTCTGAAGTAAAGCCAGAATATACAACTACAGCTTCAGTCCAATACAGCTTAATCAAAGGTGCATTGTCATGTGGTAGAGACCTAAGATTGGCTCGGTCTTCCTAGTCCATGTCACTGGAGTGGCATATTAATGTAACATGGCCTGTGGTGTGTTGGAGTTGTCTCTCCAGTTTGGTCTTGTGGTTATGGGTTCGATTCTGCACTCCTCCACAAACTCAGGTGGGTGACCTTGAGTCACAGCTCTCTTTCTGAGCTCTGAGTCTCCTTAAATGGGTGAGAAGAATGGGGTAGAAAAGCCAACTCTCCTCCTCCTCCTCCTCCTCCTCCTGTTCCTATGAAAAATCTAAGGACTTGTAGTGAAATTACAAGTCAAATTATCAGCCACATGTTCCCAGATTTTACAGTGTTATAAATGGTAGCTTCTTTCTCCAGCACTGGAAGAAACAAAATACTACAAGCACTACAAGAAGAAAATACTAAAGAGTAGTTTTGGTCAAAATGTGATGAACTGTTTTTGGGAGTTTTTTTTTGTTTTTTTTGTTTGAGAACTCTATTGCAAAATCATTCTGTCATTCTGTCAACAGATTGAAATCATTGGACATTCAAAGAAGTTTGGTTGCTTTGGTAACCAAATCTAACATTCTTTCTTCACCTTTATTCATGTCATAAAGAGTAGGATCTGATTCTTTTTACTTGAAGATGAAGGATTTTTTTTAAAAAAAACCCTAGCTCTTCATTCCTGCCAAAAGGCTTCCAGTTCCCCTGTACAGATATGAGGTATAGTTGAAAGGGCAGGTGTTCCCTTCAGCCTGTGCTGTGGAAAGAACTGCTTATGGTAAGACGGAGAAATCATTTCAGTAAACTACTTAAATGCTCCATAATGACATCTGAATTGCTGAGGGGAAAGCATTCTGGAGTTTGCATGCATGGTTCAAGTGTTAGAAAATAAGAGCCAAGTTTTCCGCCAAGCTAGTTGTCTTTTATTTCCCATGGCAAATTTATCATCTTTCAAGAGCCCAAAGCTAATAAGTACACACCTGCCTCCTCAAGCTGCAGTTTGCTTATTGAAGCCTCTCTGTGCTGCAGACACAGGAGGGGAAAGTTGATTAAATTCTTCTGCATGATAACATTTAGCCAAAATTTGCCTCCCACCCACCCCACGTACTCTATTTTATAAACATCACATTGCAGATCTGAAGTTACTTTGACAGGCATCAGTAGAAGACTTTCCTTCCATTCTTCACTCACATTGTAACCATCTATGTGCTTCACACTTTTCTTTTACTTACTTCAGCAAACTCTGATGGTTGTTCCACATTATATATTTTTAGACACATGGTTTAGGAGTTTGTGTTTTTTGCCAGTGTATCCTGTAGAAGGTGATGAGTGAGGCTGACTCCAGATGGTAAGAGGAAAATGTGAAATCTTATTTCGATCCAATAATTGCCTCTTACCATTCCTGCCAAGCAACAGGGCAAAATCACAAGGAAAACAGAGTCCCTTACCTTGTCTGGTGTTTGCTCCCAGCATGCATCTGATGACAAAAATATTCAGACCTGTGAAATGCCTGCTCCTGCACTTGAACAGTGGTATTCCCATGTCAGTATCAGCCCTGTGCTTGTACAATGGGTATTTTCAAAATTAAAACCCCCAGAAGCAAACAGCGGACAAAATAGGCAATATTGCTGCTTGGGGAAAATCTGCATTCGTTGCTCTTTCCCACACAATAGCAATATTCAGGATTTTATTGATTTGGCCAAGAGTTCAAGGATTCCCCCGCCCTCCCGATGATGATCTTTGTAGTGTGTCATATGTACCACATAATTGGAAGTGTGTCCCTCACTGCACTAAGGTGATAGTTACTGCCCCACTATTGAGAGTATATATAGAAGAGGCATGAGTAGCAGTTTTTTATGCTCAGAACACACATGATGTGGCGGTATTAAATAGTCTGACAAAAGGGAAAGCCCTGGATCATAATTTGAGAATGCTGGGAAAGATGGTGAGCATAATGCCTGGTGTCTATTTGCACATTTGTCTTGTCAAAAGTGCTGAGAGTCGAGGTGTGTGCACTTCCTAATTATTGCAAGCTGTATCTTTACTAAATGAGTTGGACAGATTTATTACTGTAGCCCTTGAGTTCAGCGATATAAGCAAAAGAACATTCAGAATGAGGTCCTTAACCTTTCAAGAGTGTATCAATCTGATTTCTGTAACTTATTTAATTGAGCTATTTTCTGTTTGTTGGATGGAATCTACTAGGGCTGTTAACCATTACCAAATGAATAGATTCTAACGAAATGATTAATTTTCACCCTTCTCTCTTTTGATATCTCTGGATAAAGGTCACCGTTTCTTTATAATTGATGGCAGACACTCCATTACAAAGCTGAAAAATGAATAGTCAAAAATCACATTTTTAGAGGAAATGTACTTTGAATATTCCTCCCTCCCTCCCTTCCTTCCTTCATATCCCAACCTTTGCCGAAAGGTTCTAGGTCATGGTTCAAGTGTTAGAAAATAACAATACAACCCCAGGGCAACATTCAGGTTGCATCCAGACATCAATTACTTACTACATTCTATTTCGATATACCTGAAAAAAGCCCAGATTTTCTGTTCAGTGCTAATTCACACCAGGTAGAAATTGGCCAAGGTAAGTCACCTGGGCTGCCTCTCTTGATGGTGGTGTTGAGGGCTACAACAGGGCAAAATCTACCCATAGAGTCTTTCATCAGGGCTTTAGGATCAGGAATCCCCCAAGGGTGGATTTCCTGCTTCAGAGGCCAACTACAGGCCTGATGGGGCAGCAACATGCGGTCACTCTGGCCCACTGTCTCTTATGATATATATTTTTCATTGTCATGAATGCAGTACTGAAAGTAAGTGAGCAGTTTTTTGCTCAATTATGCTAGGAAGGCAGACTTTCTGCAATATATAAAGCTTATCTGGCTCTAGAATTCCCAGAAACTTTCTTTGTGCTCCAGATGATTCTGGAAAAAGTATTGTTTTAAACATTCTAAACATTTATTTACTCAAATCTATTATATACAGCTTCCCATAAAAGTGTTTTGCCACATAATTCATCCTGAATTCCCTGAGACTCAGTGTTCTTTATAAAAACAAAACAAAACTTCTAGCTTAGAATTTTGTGCAATTTTGTATTCCACTGAAAGGGATTCCCCTGCTAAATTGGCCCATGGAGGTATGTGCACTTCCACAAGCTGGTCTGGGTTGGTTTACTCACAAGTAGACATTGGTAGACATTTTAAGTATACCACTATAATGGACTAGGCAGCCATTTTGGCTCACGTTGTTTAGCATACACTTTGTTCAATGCAGGGTGGGGCCTCTCTGTTTCACTTGCGAGTGCAGAAGACAGAAGAACAGAAGGGACCTAAGGATCAAATGTACTGGGAAACTTTTAAGTGTGGAAAGATTGAAGACAACATCTACACAGGGGCTTAAGGTGCTCCCCCAAGACCCCCCCCCAAGAGACTTGGGCATCTCCTCCACCTCAATCCCCCATTGAATCGATCTACTTGTACGTAAGAACATAAAAGAAAACCTGCTGTATGAGACTGCTGCCCCCCTAGTCCAACATACTGTCTCACACAGTGGCCTACCAAAGGCAAAATCTCACCTCCCTGCACATGGCCTTCAGAGGTACTGTCTGTCTCTCCAACATTGATACACTTTCCTCCACAGATTTCTCTAAATTTTCTGAAAGCTAAAGGTATGCACAAATCTGTTTTTTGACATTTAATTCGTACCAAATTGAATATTAGAAAAATTGTATTTGTGTGAATAGACCTTTTTGAATGAAGTAAAATTCTGTTTGATACAAATGTATTAGTACAAGTTCATGCAAATATCGGATACAAACGAAAACGTATCAAAAATGAAAACATATCCGAGACATGTATCTGATACATATCCCATAACAAATCCACTCTTAAAGTGTGAAATCCAACCTGAATCCACTCTCAATCCATGTCGAATACACTCTAGATCCATTGCAGATGTGACTGGCACAGCTGCTTTCCCGCCTCCCCAGTTTAACAAACCTCCAAACTATTCCTACAGATGTCCAGAAACATTCGTATTCGTACGAATATCAATGTACGAGTATCGTAACATTCGATTAGTGTACAGATGTCCAAATATGGCCAAATTCGGCCAAATAACGAATGTTATGAATATTTGTGCACATTTCGAGTATCCTCTATTCTTAGGATTCCTTTTCAGAGGACAGTTACTTCACCCCCTGTATGCGAAGGGAAGGTGAGGAAAACAATTCAAGGACTCTGAGCTCTGCTGGGATTTGGAGAACAGGCTGAAAACGGCCAATTTCTGATGCAATTTCAAGTTTACTCATCTGAGTCCTGAGGGATTTCCGCACTGCAACGCGTTCCAAACGGAACGCGTGCAGGCGGGAAGCTTAAGACAGCTCCCGGCGCTTTCAGCGTTCACACACAGACGCGCCGGAACGCGTACCGGCGCGTCTGTGTGCGAAAGGTGAAAGCGCCGGGAGCTGTCTTGGCCGGCAAAGGCCGGCCAGGGGTGTGGAGACAGCCGCGGAGGCAGATCGGCAATCAGCTGATTGTCAAACAGCTGATTGCCAAACCTGCGCTGGCGTCGGAGGCAAGCCCGCAGCTGTTAGGGAGGGAGAAGCAGGCGCGAATGCTTCTCCTCCCGAACGCCTGCGGGCGGCTCGTCCGCGTTCGAATGCATGTAGAGCACTTTAAAGTGCTCTACATTTCGAACGCGCCGAAGACAGCTCCGGACACGTCGGAGCGCAAGCCCCGCTCGGGCAATGCGTATGCCGTGTCCGCAGCTGTCTCCCACGCGTACTAAATTGGCGTGTGCGAAAACACCTCTGGTAGGATCCTGACTACTGTAGGCAGAAGTTCTCCTCACAGCAGCGTTCAGGGGGCATGTGGAATATGTCATGTGCCCTCTGCTTCTGCCACCCCTGCAGTGGCTCGAAATTTTCTGCACTAGATTGTTCCTCTATAGGGGGATCATTTGGATGCAGCTCAAGTTAAGCACACAAATATTCCTGATTTCTAATGTATACTTTAATCTACAAGAGTGATAGCTGATACTACTTTAAAAACCCGCAAGGGAAATATACCATTGAAATATATTTTCCTCCTGAGAAATGGGGTCATTCAAAAAGAAAGAAAGTAAGAAAAACTGTAGCAGCATGTATACATTAGTGCCTGAGAGGACTGTGGGAAAAAAATTAAAATGCAGATTTTAGCTATGAACTGAATGCAGGTCCCTTTGGTGAATTTATTATCTTCTTCAAACACTTTTGGTGGGTGGACGTTGTGAGTGGGGATGATTTATTTTAACAGCAGTTGTGCTATATCTTTGCTTCTATTTTAAAGGTACCATTTCCCCTTGCATACAAGCATGCTTGAGAAATCATAAAATCACTATGTATCTGCTATTTTGACTGTTATTGGCTGCCTTCACCCTAATCACAGACAAGTTCTGACCCGTTATGAAAGTGTCTGTGAGCAAAACACTCTAATGGACATCTTCACCCCATGGATCAAACAAGATCCAAACTCTCCTCCCCCACCCCTTTAAGTTCATCATTTTCATTAAAATACATACAACAGGAAAGCAACATTAAGAAAGGACATTATTCAGAAGATATACTGTGGCCTTAAAATTAAATTAAAAATTTCTCTACAATTTGACCATGTAGCATACATGTCAGCTTCTTTCTCACATAGTCTAAAGAAATCAGTTCAAGTGTTGACGTGAAACACATTCAACTAGCTCAGTTTGCCAGTTCAAAGTAAAATGGTCTTTGTGCTATCAAATAATAAGGCCTTGGGAGCAAAGAGCATAGAGTCAGGCAATGAATAACACCTCTAGGTCATTTTCAGTCCATTTCTCATTTTTTACTGGATCTCTACTTAGAGGCTGTGCATTAGCTTGGTGCTTGCTATTGTGATTATCAGTTGCCTTGTGGATGCAATATCTGCCATGCTTAGAAGTCTTCCAGGTTCTTTCTGTGGTAACTCCTTCCAGGGCGTTTGTTTGAACAAGAAAGGTCATCATAATGCAGCCCTTTCTTTAATTCCCCACAAACAAGAATTCTAACCACAGATATTTCTTGCTATGAAGAATACAGAATATGTTCAGACTAGCATAGCTATTGGCTCTTTAAACGTCAGCTAAACTGGAACATAGAGGCATCTGCACACATCTAGAGGAGCTGTTCAAAATCTAGATGGCATTATTCTGGGACAGCTAGACCAATCCAACAGGAAATGCTTCCAGTTAGAGTGATCCAGCCTAAGCAAATGTGGAAACCACCTTTGTAGAACAACTTCCTAGCATGTTGTAGCCTTTATCTTTTTTTATTTTCAGTCTTCAGATTGTTCAGTGTTCTTGTTGAGTTACCTATTATTTGTTTTTATTACTTGGTTTGTTGTTAAAATAACTGATGAGAACACAGAAGAGGAAATGGTTCCTTTCAAGGCAACTCTTGTGCTTTTTGCATTCCTGTGTTGATGCTTCTGAGTGGAAAATGGAAAATAAAGCCAGTTAGAACCTGTGAAGTTCGATATTGTCATAGCAATAAGGAGGCACTAATAAAAGGATGTGTTTTGGAAAAAAAACCCCTTTAACATCTGAGACCTGAAAGGAAATTATTGTTTTCTTTTAACAATCCAAGGACATTATTATCTGGGCAAAAACCAAGAACACCATTGAGTCAGAAGTACAAAAACAAAAAATATATAATTTCTATATTATGTAACGTCATAGGGAACCCTGCTCCTGAAATAGCTTTGGGAAGTCCAAATAAGAAATAGGCTGATTCCAGACAGGGTCAAAAACTCGTAATTTTTTCATAATTGTATCTGATTTGCTAGATGCAATCACAATGCTCCTGATACAGTCTCAGAATATAGACAAAGGCTGAATTCGCACTTCAGCCCATAGTATGCAATTAAATAACCTCTGGGCAGGTGCATATGCACTTTCAGGAGGTGTTTACAGTCTAGAAACATCACTTGGCTGCCCAGAGGTTGCCTAATTGCATACTAGCTGTGGAACATGAAATCATAATCCACAAGCAAACTAACCCTAACCTAAGCCTTACTTTTACAGTCTAACCAGTGACCATCGGTATTTCTGCTGGTTGGGGAGATCATTGGAGCTGCCGCACAAGCACACTGGTGGCTCCAATTGCCCTCTGATGTGCAGAGCATCAACATTGTCACAGTGATGGTGCTGACGCATGTGCAGTCACAGAGGGTGCCACACTCAAGATGGCGGAGCCCAGCAGAGGATCAACCTGGCGAGTGAACACATGCAAGTGTTTGATCACATTTGGGGTGGGCTATCAGTGACTAGCACTCATAAGTGTGAGGGCTAGTGAGGGTTAGTTTATAGCAGACCTTCCCCATCCACTGGAGGAGAAGGGAAGTTTTTTTTAAAAAAGCCCCAGGTTTACTGGGTTATCATTATTCCAGTAAAAGTAACTAGTGCAGTGCAATATCCTGTTATTCTGTAATTGTGGTTCTGTCTGGATGACTGTGTGAGAAGTACAGTGAGTGTTCAGTGCCACCCAGAAGTACTTTCCATAATACTATTGGTGAGGTTAGGTCACGTGGAAAGAAAACACTGCAACTTCAAAATCACTGTCATAGAAATGCTAAAACCTGGAGGAATGATCTAATATATAGACAATGAGTGATAGTTCTGGATGCAGTCTATATAAGAGGTCTCTGCAGGTTGCCCGAGAACTGTAATCTTCTGGCATCTTAGATCCCTCAAACCTAAATAATGAAGAACTCATTTTGGATCTGACTGACAGCTTCCAAAGAGAAGGAGTTGGCTATTCTACCCCACTTTTCTCACCTGTTTAAGGGGACTCAAAGCAGCCAACAAAGCTTTCTATTCTTCTTCTCACAACAGACACCCTGTGAGGTAGCTGGGGCTGTGAAAGCTCAGAAGAGAGCTGTGACTAGCCCAAGGTTACCCAGTAGCTTCATGGGGGAGTGTGGAATCAAACTCAGTATTCCCAGATAAGAGTCCGGCTCCCTAACTACTAGACCAAACTGTGGCAACTGCCTCTGGGGAATGCCATATCTGCTCCCCAGAGTGTGACCTGGCTTCACAATGCTAGAGGCTGGCCTTTTTGTTGCATCAAAATGGTGCCAAGGTTCATTCCAATGGGAGACTGCCTTAAACTGATCTCCCAGATATTACCCACAGTAGGCTAGTCCAGCCATCTGCCATGTAGAAGGCTAGACTGCTCTACAGAGTGTGCGGATTCCAGCACCGTTTTATCAGGCTCCTAGAAATGACCCTGGAAATGGTCTGTCTCTGTGGCAATCCTGGCCTCCAGAGTTTATTCATACGTTCAGTTTATTTGTATACTGCTTTTCTAATAAATTGCTCAAAGCAGTCTACAGCAACCATAAAAAATAAAATATAAAGTAATACATCATATATTAAATAACACATTATAAAATTATATATAAACAAAATAATACACTATGAAATTACACAAAACATTGGGGAAGAGGGAAAAAGAGGCAACAATGCCGGGTCTTCCTCCTTTCCTCTCTCCAAGCTGAGTGCTGCTGGCATTGTTAATGTGCTGACTCTTCACTCCATCTTGCCAGTTCATAAACCGTAAGAGGGTTGGGACATATTCAGACTACATGTAGAATTAAATCAAGGTGGAGGAGCAACATACACATGCAGTTGCGGGCTGGCAGTGCTGTTCCTTGCTCCTCTGCTCAACTTTATGCCTTGCATGGCAGGGCAGCAGAAGATGCATGCCATTGCAGGCTGGCGTTGATGTTTCTTGGACCTCTGCTGGGCTTTATACCTTGCAAGGTGAGGCAGCAAGTTGGGTCAAGCTGGGCTGTGGTGGAGCAGATGGCCCCTGGAATGGCCCACAAACTGCTGCTCTAGTCTTTGCCGAGGTGTGTTTTTCCACTGTCACTAGAAGTACCCATTAAGTACCCATTAATGGGTACAAAAATGCCATTAATGGGTACTTAATGGGTACTTTTAGTGACAGTGGAAAAACACCCCAGGTTGAGGAATCTTGACCAAGATTGGTTTCTGCATTGCACACCAAGGTGCATGGTGTAGAATCTGCCATTCATGCTTCTTTCCATTGTGTAGCCTTTCTATGAATGTGGTGCTATGTTCCCTGCTATCTACAAGGTTTTTCACAAAAGAAAAATGACAGTCTCTATTGCCTCTTACAAAGCTTATATAATCCCTTTCACAATGCATGATGTTCATGCAAACTTCCCCTCCATCTGAGTTTTTTTTTTCCCATGAAAATCTCCTGCGTCACAAAGCATAAAGTACTGGGGACTTCAAAAGAAAATTCCCCAATAGGCAGAAGTATGAAGAGGTGCTTGGTGTCTCAACGTATTTCATCTGCAAATAAAATAACAATCAAAATAATGGATCTTAGAACCTATGTAGTCTAAACCCTTGCTCTGTACATGAATCATCCCCAACAGATGGTCACTCTGGTCTTTATTTGATAATCCCTATTGAGTGAAATTCTATCACTGGTAATCAATCTTCTAAATGCTTCCTAAATATCTAGCCTGCAATGTGTCCTTCCATGCTTTCACAAAGTATGCAAAAATGAAAAAAAATCCCCCCCTCTTCCTATTTTAATTGCTACAAGTGATCCATTTAAATTCTCCTTTAGAGCAAAAGAAAACATTGGGGGTTTGGCTCTTTCCACTCTTACATGGCTGGACTGGTCTAGGAGGAGTTCTGGTGGCAGGAATGCACCCACTGTCCTGGAAAAAGTCTTTCACACTTGTAAGGCAGTTCCGGGACAGTCCACATGCTGAGTCTGAATATCGTGCAATTGGGTGTGCTGCTGAAATGGGTCCCCCTGTTAAATGGAACAGGGAGGTGAGTGCTCTTCTGAATGTCTCCCTGTTCCATTCTGTGGGCCTCTGGACCAATGGTCCATTTTGGCCCCCAATGCAGACAGAGCATCTTAAGCAGGGAGTGTGAAAAAGAGGGCCTAGGACAAGGCTAGGATACCAGTAAATGACTAGGATACTGGGATACCAGTAAATGTGGAAAGGCCCTTAAGTTCTCAGCTTCAGTGTGATTGTCCCTATCAGTACCTGTCAGTCAGTTTTTCCAGGGAAAGTTACTCCTTTCTTGTTTTATTTAGCTAGGGTCCACTTTGTTCCTCCAACAGCCTAAGCAACGTGGAAATTGTTAGCTTGACCAATGGTTTCTTAAGCTAATACTAACTTTATCATTCAATAAATCATCCACGAACTCCACCTTTTCAAAAAGATGGTGGGGAGAACTGGGGAGATTGAAAGTGTTCCCATACCGTTGTCATATGGCACTTAGAGTGACTTTATATTGCCTCTGAATATATATGGATCCTATTTAGCTGCTATTGTATTAGCAATAAATGTCTAATCTAAAATAACTGAAGCAATATTCGGTTTGGAAGGCACCCTTGTGGCACTATAAAGTGAGCCTTGAGATTACAGGGTTCCCATAACCCTGCTCTCTCATAGCACAGTAGGTGCACTGGATAATGCAAGGTCTTCATGAACTCACACTCATCCAGTCAGCATGTCATCTTAAGTACTCGTTGGACAACTGGTTCTACCATTGCTGACGATGCAACTTTCCTTTGATGCCTTCGGTGTGGCTTCCGCAGGGTCCTTTTTCTTCGAACACAGAAGATGGCCCCATCGAGGGCCACTTCCTGTCTTCCAAGAAATATCCCAGATCCCAATGAAGATTCCTCATCTGTGATGCTCATGTAGATGATGACAACCACAGGCATTTGAGCAGTACATCACCTCTTTGAGACGAGTGATAGTATTGTGGTGCTCTTTCTTGTCATGTTCTTTTTGTCAATGATCTTGGCTAATGAACTGTCAGCAGCAGTATGCAAATTTTGCTTCAGGAATTCGGCTGTATCTAGACATCACGAAAGAGGTGCCTCAGAGACATACCAGAGAGACGGTATGTGGCCTTCATATTCCCAAGCATTCTCTAATCCACCCTTTTTAGCACAGAATATTCAGGAGAGGAAGACGAGCAAACTGCTGTGTGGACAATCCTCCCTCAAAGCCTTGTCTGAGATGTCTCAGAGATGCTTTTTTTTTTCCTTTGCTGTGTCTGATCACTACCTTTCTCAGCTTACTGAACTTGAACAGATCCAGATCCACAATGGGTTATTTGTGCCTGGATGAAATACCTGAGAACAACATATATGCTTATCTGTTTTCTTGGATTTCATGACAGGAGAGAAAAAAAAGAGTAAATCAAAGAAAGTAAACAAACTTTCTCTGACAGAGGTGTGTTTTTAGCTTTTAAGTTACCCCAGGGGACATTTCTTTCCTTTCTTTTAAAAAAGAAATTAAATATATATCAAAGCTAGCTGTCATGCCAAAACCTAAAGAAAGTAAAGGTGTCTTTGAACTGAACTCAGTTCTTCAAGCCTGCCTGGATGTATCCATGAAGTTTTCTTGATAACAATATGGGGGTGAATTGCCATGGCTTTTCCAAACAAAATTCTATAAACAAAATTCCTTAAACTAAGGCTTCTGAACTGCTGATATAAGAACATGTAATGTGTTTTCATTAATTACACCTTCAGCTATCAGTAAATATCTTCTAATTTTAAAACTTCACCTCAGTGGTTATGTTTTGATATTTAAGTGCCATATAATTATCATATTAAGTAACAGTGCAATGAAATTCAGGGCAGTAATTTTAAATCTAATTAGACAAAACCTGTTCACATTGTTCCTGGGTGTTAATTTCTAAATCCCTCGGAGTGGAACCTTAAAAAAAAATCCTAGAATGTGGCATTAATGAACAATAAAACTTCTATAATATATATCATCTATGGATCTTGCCTTATTTGGTGGGCTGTGGGGGATTTTAGTTATCACCTTTCTACACAAGCCAAAACCATGCTGTTCTTTTCTGTGGTTCAACCATGGTAACCTGTTGTTTAATCACCGCTTGTTCAGTAAGCCTATCTTTTTCACAGGAGTTCAGTTACCTATACCTACTGTAAGTTTGGCAGTAAAAGTAGTAATGAAAAAAGACTCCCAGTAGCATTTTCTTGGAGGCATGGACTACAGAAACTACAGAAGCAACTGAATGCTGCTTGTGCAAGAATTATGAAAATTTCACACAGTAAGATAAACATCACATACAGTTTGTGCAACATTTATGCCAAAAATGTAGATCAACCTTGGGTCTTAGAGAAGGAAGGAATGGGTCGATTTGTTCCTTGGGTTTTTCTGCACTTATTTTTAATCAGGATTACAATCCATCATAGTCCTCTTCAGGACTTCTTCTGCATGCACATTATCCATTCCATTCCATTCCATTCCATTCCATTCCATTCCATTCCATTGCTATTGCTATTCCTATCCCACCTTATACCTGAAGGTGTCAGGGTGGGTTACAATAATAGTATAAAAACAGATAAAATATGTTAGCCAAAATGGGCATAATACCTGCATCACAAGGGGAAGCTATTAGTACTGATCAGAGTGACTCTGCTCAGCACTGGTATGCTCTGTCTGTACAAGACGGAGCATGATCTAGATCAGGAAGCCCATGATCTGGATTGCAGATAGGTCTCAACATACCAGTGGGGCCCAATCATGAGCATGGAAGTGTTAAGAAGAAGACTTCATCTGTATTTCAGCTTGAGGGGGATTTCAGCCATGCCATGGAAAGAGGTTTTCCAGAGGCTCAAAGTTTGCAAAGCTAGGAAGTGAGGGTCATGAAGATTAGAGCAAGGGATCTGACTCAGAAGAGGCCTTCTCTCAACACCATGAAAATTCTTCCATAGGTTTAGTTCTGCCTTGGAATTCACCATTGGGTGGTGTATTCCCCTTTGTGCATGGGTAGTCCCATTTTGTGTCTTCAAGGGCATTGAAAGACAAAAGAAATGTCAATTGTTCCTGTGTTGATTGGTGAGAATATGCCTCCTCCTGTGTGATTCAGTTTTTGAAATATTTTGAAATTCTGCACTGGCTGGTATACCTGATCAGCAGTTCAGTCTGTAGGCCATCACACAATTGCCCCATGACTTTCCATCAGTATTAAATTTGGAAACAAGATGGTGATACGGCATTAGGAGAGAAAATGCTGATAAAACTTGAACACCTCCTGCTTTATTCTGTGAGACTGTCAGGCTCATTTCTTTGCATCATACTCATTTTCTGATAAGGGATTAATATTGGCTTTTGCTCATTGTAATATGTTAAATCACCTTTTGGTTAATTAGAAGAGTGATGGGAGATGTATAGATTCTTAATTAAAAATAATAGAATTTAAGTTCAGCTCTGTTGCTTAATTTAGATAGTAGATTTATAGTCCTCACATTGCTCTTCCAGTGAAGGGAGGTATTTCAATAGAAAAGACAATTTAAAAAGTAAGAGCTTTATTAGAAAGGGAGGCTGTTGTGATCCCAAACATGTAGATAATTCATTTCAGGACAAAGCCAGAAAAAACAAATTCAGTGGCATTGTTCCTGCAATACTTGTTGTGCAGTACTTTGGCAGCATCATTTTTGACTTTAGGGCTGTTTCTGCACTTACCTCCCTTTGGAGCAGAATAACTAGTCACCTCCAGCCTGTCCCAGTTCAAGCTCAATAGGTCATTGTCCTGATTCAATTTCAGCAGCAGTGTGGGCATCAGGGATGTGCAAGAATATTCAAAACATTTAAAATTCGATAGAATTTGTTCAAATTCGGACATTCGAATTTGAATTGAACGTCTATGCATTAATCTTTCAATCTTTCAAATATTTTGAATCATTCGTATGAATTATTCAGAATTCATATGTGTACGGATATGTACACATTACTTACGTATCCATACACATCTTTTTTGTATCATACACATATGGATGGATACCTACGGGACAAAAACCGGATGTGTAGGAATGTGTACAGATGTGTACGGACACATTCGAATGTTGTCGACATTCGTATCTTCAAATACAAATAAAAAATTTGTATGAATAGATACAAGTATATTTGAATTGGATTTGAATCGGTTCATTTTTTTCTCTATTTGTTCAAATTTGAACATTTGAATATTCTATTTGAATCAAATGGAATCCAAAAATTGCATTCATGCACACCCCTAGCGGACATCCCTTCCTTGTCCCATGCCAGCTGAAGTGCATTTCCACCCTGCTTCCCTGTAGATGGTCCATGCCTAGTTTGCTCTAGCATCACCTTCAGTGAGTGAGAACATGGCTGAAGAAGTCTTCTATGGGCTAGGGATAGGCACAAATGCATTTGAATCAATTCAAATAGAATATTTGAATATTCAGTTCAAATCAAAATGTGAAAGTCTGTATTTTTGAAAATCCAATTCAAATCAAATGACACAAATGTCGGGAACATTCATATTCGATTTTCAAATCTGTCTACATCCCATTTTTTTCACATTTGTATTTTGTTTGCATCCCGTATTATAAGCACAAATAGACCTGATATTTGGATGCAGTGTATGGAGACAAATTCAGTCGAATCATTAAAAAAACCATATCACATTTTCAAAAATCCATTTTCAAATCCAAATCTGAAAATCTGGGTTTTATGAAAATCCGATTCAATTTCAAATGTCAGATTTTCGAACTGGAGTTTTAAAAATTCAGATTTTCAAATATTCATGCACATCCCTCCTATGGGCAGCAAAAAACATAGCTAGAGGGGCAGAGTCAAAGGCAGCTGTGAGGTCCATAAAACTGCATACAGTTTCTCCATATTGATCTGGTATATTTCTCCACTAAGTATGACAGGGTCAAGCCATGACCTAAGGTGAAGTGGCCATCTCTGAAGGCTACTTGAACCAGATTTAGCAGTTATCCAATTATCCACTAGTATGTTTAAAAATATGAAATAAAATAGACAGATGCCTTATGGGACTGTAATTGGAAAGAAGACTCTTCTGGACTTTTTTTGAAAATATGAACTGGTATCATCCTGTTTCATCCTATTGGAAGTTTCCTGAGTTTACATCTGAGAACAAGAGTGAACAACATATCTACTACTCCACATTGAATTTGATGAACTCAACTGATACGTTATTCCACGCTGCAGCTTTGCCCAGATTTAACCTTTTGCACAAATTTGCAAGTTTCAGACGTGGTAAGAGGTTCCCAATTGGGTAACTCTGGAGAGTTAAAATCACTTTGGTCCAGTTCTAGGGTGTCCTGTTCAGTAAACATAGCTTTAAAACAGTCCTCCTAAGTAATAGAAAAGATGCATGATATATGTGGAGAAAGAAGGGAATTTGTACCAGAGACTATTTTCCCAGAACATTTTAGAGTCTTTCTTCCATGAAGCCATTACTGTATTTTCCCACATGTTTAGATTTTTAGGTGTTTTGTTTTTTTTGTTTTTTTTAGGTTGGATTTGGTATTCTGGGGGGAGCATCAGATAATCTTACTCTCAGAAGAACCTGAGTTTGGTACTGATTGATAAACCTAAACCAAACCAATTATCTAAATGTTTAAAGCATTTTGGCCTATTTATCTTTCTCTGGTGGTTAAATAATTTTTGAGTGGGAGAAATTTCATTGATGAGTTGGACAATGTGATCCGGGGAAACCACTTTCATCATCATGAGTCTCAGTTTGACTCTATTGTATAACAGTAGAACGAGGGGGCACTCTATGGGCAGGAGAGTTAGGGCCAACAAGGGGAAATATCTTTTTCACTCAGAAGACCACCAGTCTATGGAATTTGCTTTCAGAAAAAGTGAAGACAGAAACCAGCCTGGATAGCTTTAAGAAAGGGTTCATGAGGGATAGGTGTACCAATGGCAACTAGATGTCCAAGTACTGCCTCAAATTTGGACAGGCAGTTTGTCTCTAAAGACCATTTGCAGTGAGTTGAGAGAAGGTGAAGGTTTTCCTTTGTCTTTTGAGAACACCCAGAGGTAGCTGGTAGATTTCTATATCAGCTGCTATATAGATGGGGTGTGCTCTGATTCAGTAGGGTTTCTCTTATACTGAGCGTGAAGACTTTGAGACGAAAAGTGTAGTATCAATGAGCATGAGCTTTCCTCTGAGAGCAGGATAACCAATTTATTAATTTATGTATCTGTAAACCATTAAAGAACTCAGGAAATGCAGATTAAAACTGTATACAAAGAAAAAAATTAAGTAAAACTGGAAACATAGAATGTTATGTTGCTATTCAGCTGATCCCAAAAGCTGTTCCTCCAGTGTATAACATCTGTTCTGAGGCCAAGAACCCCTAGGTGAGTGTGCTTGTGTTCTCACCCATGGGCTCATGCTAAAGGCTTGAACCCTTAGCCCAGATAGTTCTTCTATGCATAGATATTACTAGCAGAGGGAGGGAATTAGACCCTTAAGAAAAAAATAATGTCTGAGTTATCTATCAGAAATGTAATCATCTGAGCTTTCACCTCTAGCTGTATTAACACTGTTGGAACATGAACTGTGCATTTGAATTTTTCTTCTGAGAATTAATCTTTTTTTCTAAGGGCTCCACTAACTTTTATGTCACTAGGTCTATATGAGAACTAGAACAGCCTGATGTACTTATTAAACTGGCAGCTAATGAAAAAAGCATGTGGTATAATGGAAAAAAAAAGAGTGACCCAGATTTTACTTTTCTCATGTACCAGCCAGATACAGACCTGGGTTTTAAATTACAGAGAAACCCTCTTGTTTATAGATAGTGGGGGAAGAAAAGGTCTGGTCTATTGGCTGGAGCGAGATTAAAGCGGGGACTACTTTGGAACCAGTGCAGCTATCAAGTGGGAGAGAACAGGAAAGGGTTGATATTGCAGATAGGCAAGAGGTGAGGAAACTATCAAAGGATTGAATAAAAATATGTGATCAATGCTGAAGCATGTGATTCTGTGTCTCTGGAGCACAATATAGGGAGATACCAAAAGGGGTGATAAGGAAACACAGGGAAATCTCACAGAACCGGACACTGAGATCTTCCTATTAACTTTGTACGCTCTCCCTTCTCTGTGCTAATTGCAACATGTAATCAGGTCACATAAGGAAAAAAAGACCAAGAAGGTTGTCAGGAGAATAGCCTTGTTAGTGGCACAGCAGTAGATGTTCAGATAGGAATCCAAGAACCTTAATGCTCGCTTGACAAATTGTTGAAAAAAAGAGTAGAGATTAGGGATGGGCAAAAAAAAAAAAGTTTGTCACCTTCACAATTTGCATGAATTGTAAATGTTTGAAACTTTGCTTTCAAATTGAATTTTGGTCATATTTGAAGACTGATGTTTGGATGCAAAGTGAAAGCTTTTGTGACTTGGTTTGAAGATTTGTTATATTCGTATTTGGATTGGATTTGTATTGGAACCCATCGGCAATGAGGTAAGTGCTCATGTGCATGCGTGCATCCCAGTGTTGCCCGTGCCCGTGTGTGTGTGCCTGGGGGTATGTGTTCCTGTGGCTGCAGGGGACCCAAAGATCTAAAGAAGAAACTGGTTTTTTAGTTTTCTGAAGGACATGGTCAACTTTCAGGGGGATTATTTTTGATGGAGGTGACTTGTTGGCTGATGTTGCCCTGGATCTGATTGTTTGGCTTGGTTTACAGAATTAATTTAGAGAGCCAATGCAGATTTTTTTTGTATTTTGTTTCTTTTTAAGGCTTTCTGAATGGAATAAAGTTAGCATATCAGGTAGAGAGAATTGGCAGAGGCCTCTTTCTGATGTGTTAATTTTATTCTGTTAAATGAGGTTTTATGAGGTGGCACTTAAAAATATGGTATCTCCCACCTACAATCTGAAACTAGACACCTTTCAGCTCAGCTTAAATACACAGTATGCAAGGTATAATGCAACTTGGCTTCCTTCATGATGCTGCTGACTGCTGAAAACCAAAATCCTGAACACATATATAGTATTAGATGAAAAATCCAGAGTTTATTATTTTGACTGTGGAGGCAGGGAAAACCTCAACATATCTGTTCTCAATTTCAGTCAGATAGGGCACTAATGAACAAATGTTCCCTATGTCTTAGGCCTTTTCAGTGTTTATTTATTTAATGATTAATTTGTGAAGTGGAGCAAAATGAATCAGAATTTCATTCCCAGCGTGGCTGACCTTGATGCTTGTGCTCATAAATGTGTATTACAATGTTCTCTGAATTTCATTTTCACATTGTGTTTTCCCCCTGTATTTCACCTGCTTATGTGGCTGTTTACTTGTGGTATCTGCATAAGCTTCAGTTTATATAATTGCATTTTGTGCTCTTTTCTTTCTCAAAGGATCTCACTGTAGCAGAGTATTGGATCTATTGGAAGTCATCTGTTCTGTAGGCTCTTACTTCAAATGGCCCAGTGATATAGTTAGAAGAAAGAGTAGACCATTCCAAGGATTTGATTTGTCCCTACAGAAGTTATCATTTATGTGTTTGAACTGGTGCTTATAAATTGCAGTCCTGCTGTTCTCCATATATTGTTGATCTATAGCTCCCATTAGATTTAACCATACTGCCATCACATTTCCTTCTCTTGTGGCCTGTGCAGAAATATCAGCACAAAGCTAAAGCATTTTATAGCACCAGAGAGAGCTGGTGGAAGGGAAAAAAATCACTTACCCTATCAAATACCAGATGGTGATGCTAATTTGATCTTTTGTATCTAAAGTTCTTCCTTGGAATTGGCAAGACTTCCCCTTCTGTGAAAGCCCCTCACCTGTCACTTCCAGTTTTATAACTTGTAAATTACCCTGTAGGTTGAACATGCAGATCTGTAGGATATTGGCTCAGACCTCCCTAAATGCCATCATTTCTGTTTCCTGGACTATTTGTTACCCTATTCAAAAGATATGGAAGAACTGACTGAGTTTTGGTGCTAACAGGAATCTCACTGAGCACAGAGGACACTGATGAAGAAGATAAAATGTTTGTTTTTCTGAAATTAGTTCAGGTGCAGTTGGTCTATACTCATATTTTAATTTGCATTGAACAAAGAGCATGTTTCCCCCTAAAACTCCCAGAAGGATTTTCTGGCAGGTATCCATTGATCCATCACTTCTACCTGAAGCAGTGTCAAGGAAAATCTTTAGTGTGCAGCTTCCTCCCTCCCTCCCTCCCTCCCTCCCTCCCTCCCTTCCTCTAAAAAGTCAGTTTTGGACTTCCAGTTATCTGTGCCATGATTACTTCCATACTACTGCAGCATTCTCTATGTGAAATTGTGTTTTAAATCTGTCTGAAAATCTCAATTTGTGCAAAATGAAATTTTTAGTGTGCTGTCTGGGGTTTGAAGATAAGAGACTGTAACTCTGATCTTGTTCCATCAGCGCTGTCTGGTCATTCATTTGTAGGATGCGTTTAAATTGTTTGTGTTGGCCTTTTAAAGGATGCTAAATGGGCTGGTACCTAGCTCTACAAAAATGCCCTGCTTGACATTTACATAAGATTAAGTGAGCAGGTATGAGAGACAGAGCCTTTTCCGTGGTTGTGCCAATATGTAGTGTTCCTTTTGGATGGAAATAGTCTGGATTTCTTTTGGTCTGTTTTTATTTGATGAATGCTTAAGCTACTGCATTGTTTTGATGGGTTAATTTGAGGTTGTCCTTATAATATTCAGATAGCCTTATTACTTTTTCATTCATGCAGGCAACTCTTCAAAGAACAAATATGGTTGCCACGCTAAAGAATCACCATGTGATTCTTGCACACTGGTACATTTTTACTGTACTCAAAGCACTGTATAGATGTACGTAGGGAAGGTGTTTAAACTCTTGAAGTGAAAACCCTGAGGGGGGCTTAATTAAATCTGCATTTTGTTGGGTTGGGGAGATAAAAGAAGCTAGGGCAATCACAGTGACATTTGTTGTCTGTGATAACGACATTTAATTTAATTGGCTTTGAATGGGACAAATTTCAGTTTGTGAATGAGGAAAGTATTCTTTTTTCACTTGATGTATGACCTTTGTGCTGTGTATGACAATTTCTGAGCCGTTTGGATTTGCCTTATTTTCCTCCCATAGGATTGCAAAGAAACTTTACACTCAAACAAGGCAAAATCATCTTTTCTATGGCATTATATTTTGAGGCTTTACTCATATTATTTTACGGCATCCATATCTTTTCTTGGTCCTTGGAAGCTTTCCCCTAAGGCGATAAGAATTTGTGTTCTTCTCATGCTTTTACAGGTTTACCTGTCTTGATTTTTAACATTGTTTTTCAGGACTTTTCACTAATAATATAAAAGGTCAAATCAGGGCTTACTTTGAAGAAAGCTGTCAATTGGTGCTTCCTATTTATTTATAAAATATTCAAACATTGCATAATTGTCAACCAACAACATAAAAGCTTGCACAATTAGAAGATAGGGATATTTACTGTATCCCTTATTTAAGGAAAGTCAACATGCTACATTCTGATTTTCTCCTCACCCTCTCTTGAAATCTGTGTGCATTCTTGCTGATAGTATTGTTGCCAGATAAGAATGGATGCCGCATTCAAAAGGTCAGTCAAGTAGAGTCTATTTGCTCATGACCATTTGGAGAGGGAGCCTGAGGTCTTTTTCACTCTGTTGTGAAATGTGTCTGCGTGAAAATCTGTACTTATAACATTTTTATTGCATTGCATCAGCGTTGCCATCTCCAACCAGGATCAAGACCTTTGGAACAAGACCTAATATTTTCAAAATATTTGTGAAAAAAATACTTTTTTTTTTAATTTCCTTCCCTTTCAATATATTCTGCTGTGATTGATATCATTCCAGGTAGCAATGATATATTTTAGATGCTGTCTCACTGCTTATTGCACTGATATTACAGCATATTTCATCTTCTGCTTGCAAACATAGTAGCTCCAAATAATGTCCTCTGGCTAACTAGAGCACAACATCGTGCATTTCAATGTGATATCTAGAAACATGACAGAGTTGTAGCATGTGCATTAAATACACTGTAACTGCCCCTCCCTCTATTTAATGTCTGATGATTATGTTGAAATCAGGAAAGTAGGAAGATCAATGGGTACTCATCTGTACTGGAAACCGTACAGCACCATGGATAGCTCCAAAAGTGCAAGAAATTCATTTGAACAAACACAGGAGATTACTGAAAATCTTACAAATAGCTTTTTGTGGGTCTTTTAAAACCCACTTCCCTGGCCTCATAAATGTAGCTTATTTTTATTCATCTTTTTAAAATTCTTATTGGGACAAATTTCTTACCTGCATGCTTCTTGTAGACTTCTGCCTGTTACATGTTTTGGACCATCCATCATAGACCAGACTGTTAGCATCAGATTCCTTAGGCTGTGAATCACCAGCTTTAGATGCTTTAGTTGATGAAACATGTGGATAAGAAGGCTGTACCAATTCCTAAACTGATGATACAGCAGTTCTTCTTTCTTAGCCCCCTCTTCCTTTGATTCAGAACTCAAGGTCAATGAGTTCAATGAGACCACCTCATTCAAATTGCTTTCTTCTTTATATCTTATGGACATTTACAGCATGGTAGTTGGAAGAAATGCATGTTCCATAGGGAAATGCAGTGCCCACTAACTTGCTATTATACCTCAGTTTGTCTTGTATCTGTGTGGTAGACCTGTTTCCTAAGTCATCTATTATCTTTCTGAAAAGGCGTGATCTTCCTGTGCCTAAAGTGTTCTCCAATCATCTTCTGCTAGCCTCTGTTTCCTCATTGCAGCCTTCTCCTGGGTGTCAATAAAGCAAAAATTAACATGTTTCTCTAGAGCCTTTCATGCTCAGTTGTCTTCTGTTCCTGTCTTCCTTGATCTTCCCTCTGGATAGCCTCATGTTCTTTCTTTGTCCGTCCACCCTATCGGGTTTTTAATATTGTCAAACCGTCCGTCACAGCACACAGTCTGATTTTCTAAATAAGTGTCTGCCTTTTTTTCTTCCTATGAGCGTGTTGCCTGGCTTTCAGGGAAATAAATGTATGATTGTCCAGTTGATATGCCTTGATCTTGCCAGGAGAGACAGATCCATAGTGGATATGAACAGAGGTCATGTATGACAATACTTGATTTTGCTAATGAATGCACTCCATTTTTAGCCAGCAATGTACCTTGAATGCAAAACTGTACTGTGGCTATTCTTCATTTGTGAATTAATTAGAACAAAATGGGTAGGGGGAAAGCTGGAAAGATCATAGAGGAAATGTATTTAACATATATGACAACATTAAGAAATTATGCTGGGCTCATGGAACATGCTGGAAACCCTTTGGGCTGTTTGAGTGCAGAGAATATTCTTTACTTGGCCTTCCTTTGCCTGTGCAGTCGAACTGCTGACTTAAAAAAAAAACCCTAGAACCTCAGGATCATCTCATCTAGCATGGAAATAGCTGCTCTTTACAGCAAGACATGAAAAGTTTCACTTGGGCTGATTAATTTTTGATGCATTATCCTTTAAATAGCATGCAGAGTAGTGATGCAAAGAGAAGATGGTTTCTGAAGCCGACAAGGAAATTAGCCCTCTCATTTCAGAGTTGTGGGTGTGATTCTGTGCCGTAGCCTGTGGAGAGAGAATAAAAATAGGTGGAGCAATGCCTAGGGCTCAGAACAGTAAGAGTTTTTGCTGCTGTGATGTCAGCAAACATTTCAGGGGCTGATGGTTAGACATATGCATGCATACCTAGAAAGAAAGAAAGAAAGAAAGAAAGAAAGAAAGAAAGAAAGAAAGAAAGAAAGAAAGAAAGAAAGAAAGAAAGAAAGAAAGAAAGAAAATAAAACTGACCAAAAAGGTGTACATTATACTTTTTTACACAGTATCTAAGATTTAATCTCTGATGTTTTATTATTAACTCATAAATGAGCCCAGCATAAATTCACTACCGAGCCCAATTCAAGGTACTGACTCTGACTTATAAAGACCTAAATGACTTGGGCCCCAAATACCTAAAAATGAAAAAAGAAAAAAAAAGCCTTCTCCCATACCAACCTGCCCGTGCCTTAAGATCTAGCAGTGAGGCCCTCCTGGTTGTCCCACCACCTTCAGTAGTGAGGCTGGTGGGCACCCGGGAGAGGGCCTTTTCAGTAACGGCCCCCAGACTATGGAATAGCCTCCCCCTCGAGGTGTGTCATGCCCCTCCCTTATATATATTTAGGAAGGCAGTAAAGACACACCTCTTTGCCCTGGCCTTTGGCTGAGGTGATTTATATTCTCTCACTATTAATGCAGTATGGGGTGTACTGTTTTAAATTTGTTGAATTTTTAAAGTATTTTTAATTTGTTAGTTAATCTGTTGTTACCTGCCCAGAGACCTTAGGGTATGGAGCGGAATAGAAAAGAAAGAAAGAAAGAAAGTAAGTAAGTAAGTAAGTAAGTAAGTAAGTAAGTAAGTAAGTAAGTAAGTAAGTAAGTAAGTAAGTAAGTAAGTAAGTAAGTAAGTAAGTAAGTAAGTAAGTAAGTAAAAGTAAGTAAGTAAGTAAGTAAAAGTAAGTAAGTAAGTAAGTAAGTAAGTAAGTAAGTAAGTAAGTAAGTAAGTAAGTAAAAGTAAGTAAGTAAGTAAAAGTAAGTAAGTAAGTAAAAGTAAGTAATAGATCTGGATAGAGATTATACCCTGGTTTTTAACCAACAGAAATTCCCATTAATAAAGAGTAGAAAGGTAACTCCATATGTGAAAGGCAGCCATTTATTTATGCATGAGCTCTTAGACTGGACCATCTGGGCTTGAGCTCCTTAGTCCTGCTCAGGGGTGACAAGATGCTGAGGACTGGCATCCCTGGCTATGGTCTGAACACTCTGCGTGAATCCTGCTTAGCATTCATATGCAACAGGATCTTCCAAGCAGTACAGAAGGCTGCTGCTGCTGCTACTGATGACGATGATGTCGATATCTGCACACTGACAAAATGTCCATTTGTCAACTGCAGAAGGCTACATTGCTTGGATCCGCACACATTTTATCCCAGTACCTTAAGTAATTCTAAATTCTTGGAAAGAACTCAGTGCAAAATGAAGGTTAATGCCCACTAAAGAACTGGCAGCTGTGATATCACGCTGTGAATAACGACAACAACAATAATATCCCTTTCCACACAAACAAATATCAAAGTGTACAACTACATTGGGAAACTTCATTCAGCTTTTGTGGATCATTGTTCTTTAATTAGACTATGTCCAACTGTTCTTTTCTCTGATGCATGGAGCTGGGGGGGGGGGAAATCATGGTTAGTACTTTTTCATGTTGTTGTTGTCGCTTGACACACCTCAGAGGGGACATTATTCTATATCCTGGGGCTACAACTGAGGCTGCCCTCCCATTTGTGCCCACTGTTCTGACTACTGCAGGTGGTGGAACCACCTGGAGGGTTTCATCATCAGCTCTGAGGGTACAGGCAGGTCTGTGTGGGAGGAGGTGTTCCGTTAGATGTCTGTGATTAGTGGCAGGGAACATGGATGCTCTTTCTAATACTTAACTTTTAGGGAGTTGGCACAATGGAAGTAGAGTCAAGACTACTGTCTGCACATTAGTAACTTGCTCTTGAACATTACAGTAGTCAGCCAAGGTTTCTGGATCCATATAAATTGGGAGAGTTTAGATCCATCCATTGGGAGAAATTAGGTTTTATAAGGTTTCAGTTTAATTGACCGTAAAACATTTTTAAGATAATATGCCTGCCACTTGCTTTTCTCGTAAGTATTATCTGAGAGGCATGCATTGTGAAATGACAAAGGACCAGCAAAAAATTTGATACAAATACTGTATATTCTGGCGTATAAGACTACTTTTTAACCCAGGAAAATCTTCTCAAAAGTTGGGTGTCGTCTTATACGTTGGGTGTCGTCTTCTTATATGGCAAGTATAGCCCAAACTATATTTTAACTGGAAAGATGGGGGTTGTCTTATATGCCCGGTCATCTTATACGCCGGAATATATGGTACTTCAATATTGGATTAAACCAATGATTACTGGACGATCAAGAAAGCTTGTTTTTCTTCATTTGCATGCAGTGGCCATTTGGGTTAAGCTATCATCCAAAGGTCTCTAGAGGGCTGTGGATCAGTCTTTAGTGAAGACAAGCATCTGGAAGCTGTTTATTTATTTAGAAGAAGCAAAGCTATTTCAAGATACAAAGTCTTTTTTTTCCTGTACAGAAACAAAGGCAACAACAATGACAAAAAAAGAAAAGTAAGTGCCAGCAAAAAAAAGTTTAAGTTATAATTAAGAGGAGGGGAAGGAGAAACACCATACCAGAAGTCAGAGGTGTGTGTGTGTTTGTGTGTGTGTGTGTGTATGAAAAAGAGAGAGAGAAGAAAGGAAAAACTTTTTTTTTCTAGAAAAGGGAGATGATGGTACCACAGTCATTCTATATCAACCTGCCCATGCCTTAAGATCTGGAGGGGAGGGCCTCCTGGTTGCCCCACCACCCTCAGTAGTAAAAGGGGTGTGCAACCAGGAGAGGGCCTTGTCAGTGATGGCCCCCAGGCTATGGAATAGTTTCCCCCTTGATGTATGTCAGACTCCTTCACTGTATATGTTTAGGAAGGCAGTGAAGACACACCTCTTTCCCTTGGCTTTGGGTTAAATGGGAATATACTGTCTCTTCCCCCTTTACCGACACTGTTACTGTTTTAATATATAGTGTTTTAATACGTGCCTGATTTTAAATGTTGTTACCCACTCTGAGGCCTTTGGGTATAGGATGGGATAGAAATACAAATAATAAACAAATAAAATTAAATACTGGCAACAGCAACCAGCCTAGATGGCTTTAAGAAAGGATTAGATAAAGTCATGGAAGACAGTTGTATCAATGGCTTCTTAGGACAGGCGACTAGAAACTGCCTCCAGGGCTGAATTCGCACTTAGCCCTCTAGTATGCAATTAGAACAGCTCCATACCAGAGCTGTCCTAATTGCGTACCAGAGACCTAAGTGTAAACAGGCCCCAGGTTGGTGAGACAGGCAGGATGCCTCTGAAGTTCCATTTATGAGGATTCAAGAACAAGTGAAAGGTTTGCCTTTGTCTTCTGCTTGGGAAGGCCCAGAATCAATGGGTGGGCAACTCTGTGAGACAGAATGCTGGACTAGATGGGCTGTGGCTTGATTCAGCAGGGCTCCTCTTTTATTCTAATGAATGGCATTTTTTATTTCCTTTTCTAATGGTAAGTTTTGGAATTCAGAAGTACTGCACAAAGCCTTGGGTTTGGAGGCGAAAGCCTTTTGCCCCTTCTGGATAGAAAATGGCTCATTCACTTGCAAATGTTCCTTCACTTGTAGGTGTTCCACCTCCACTAGTAGGCCAAGTGCAAATTGGCCCTTCGAGTGGAATTCTGGGAGCTGTAGCTCAGAAATGTTTGGAGGGCTACAGCAGAGTCATGGGCACAGAGTCGATGAAGAAATTGGGGAGGAAGAGACACACTTGGCCTCATCTCCTGGCTTTTCAGCTATACCGGTCAAAGAAAAATGGGAAGGTTAAGTGACAGATTGACACACAAAAATGGAGAAATCGTTGGCAATGGTTTATAAATTATTGCTGATAACTATAGGGGAATGATATATACATGAAAGGAATTAGTGGGTAAATTTCCCATCAGGATCAGATTGAGGTTAATTGTTTCCAAAAACTCATCAACTTTGGGAACCACTAGAATATTTTAGAACTTTTCATCTTAGTGAGTTGAATTCTTCAGATATTCTTCCTTTCTAACGTGAATGTCTCTCACAGACAATATTGTGAGGATTATTGATTTAGGACATAATTGTATATTTCTCCTTTGCTCCATCCCAGAAGGTTCCCCAAGCTTAATCTTTCTCTCTACAGATGTTTTACCACCAGGCTAGGCAGCATCCTGATGGAAGATGCCTGCAGAGAAAAGGACCTAGTTCAGAGAACCTTCTACAGGGAAACTGTGAGCTACAAACATGTCAAGAATAAGTACTGTAATTATTTCCTGCATCTGTTCATTTCCTATATCTTTCGGTAGTCACTTGACAATATGGACATGGTTGCAGATATAATACTAGTATATGGGAAGTTTGAGCTGCATTGTGTTATGAACCCATTATGAAAAACTATTCGTCTTGTGACATTTGTGTAGACCATATATCTGCTTGCTGTATCTGCTATCTGGGAAGGTGATAAAATATAAAGCTTTGGGGGCTCCATTTGGACAAACTTTATGGAGTTCTGTAAATATAAAGAAAAATCACAATATAATCATTATGCTGAGTTATCAGGCTCAGCAAAAAAAGAGGCACCTCTGAGAAAGTTTAGAGAAGGCTTTGAGGTGGGATGGTTCACACACCAGTCTTCCTCTCTCCCTCTCCCAAACATTCCTTGCTAGAAAAGGTGGATTGGAGAAGCGTTGGGAACACGAGGGCCACACCCAGACATTTTTAATGCTTTGTAGCTGCTCCACAATTACTGGTCATATGACTGGAAATGGGACGATCGATCATCCACAAGAGCAGTGCAGCAGCAGGAAAACGACAAGGTAAAAACTGCTGCTTAATTTGCAGCTTTTTTCTTCAGTTTCCCTCACATAGGATGTGTCCAGACTTGTTAATACTGTGCAGTAGAACGTACAGACATCATCGGGGTGTCACCCATGACAATCAACATATCCAACAGCTACTGCGCATTTACGTTAATGCCGATTTAACAGCTCTCGCAGCACAGTATTAAGAAACTTCACATCTTCCTGCCAATCTGGATAGAACAGCAAGAAGAGCTGAGGAGAACAGGGAGGGCAGGTCAACTCCCATTGGCTGCTTCACCCCAAGTGATGCATGCACCAACGGAAACTCTTGCAGCTGAGGAGGAAGCTATGGGAGGCTGCTCTAGTCCAGATGGTGAGACGTGGCTTCGCAGCAGGTAAGCTGCGATTTTCCCTACAACTGCAGGTTTGTTCTGCTAATCTGGAAGGGGGCATGCTGTGTGGATACTGTGGAGTATCAATCTGGATGATGAGAAGTAGCTCTGGAGAGGGTCCACTCTCCCTGCACAGCTTCCATTTGCCCTGTTTGCATGATGTGAAGTGGCTGCACAGTGACTACAAAGTATTAGGGTGTTTGGAGGCACCCCTCTCTCCCTCTGGTGCCTCTGAGCTATCTGAACACAACCGCTGTCTTAGCTGATTGACAGCTCTACCTGTTTGAAATCTTATGAGAACTAGGCGTAAGATTATCAGCTTGCCCTTCTTCTTCTTGTTCTGGGAATGCACATTTGAGCCTACAGCAAATGATGCTCAGCCTGCTCTATATATCTTAGATGGAAACGTGACTTATAGATGATAACTGCTGATGGAGATCTTCTGTGCCTGCCATGTTCTGACTGTGACCGATCAGAATTTCATTCTGGCAAGAGACAGAACTGTGAGTTATTTTTATTTTATGCTTGATGCATGTTGAATGCTGAAGATGTGGACAAAAAAAAATAACATGCCTCTGCCCATGGACTTGATCACACACATCATGGCTAATTACATCTAGTACACATGGCCTTGCAGGCAGAGTCCAGAAGGACAAAATTCTCCTTTGAATGATGACAACTGTCTTCCTTGGTGAAGGCAATGGTTTGATGTCTTTTGTTTAGAAGGAATCAGGGCTTCACCCAGATGATTAAAAAATAGACTAGAAGTGAACAAAATATTCCTACTTGGAATGTTCAACATTCAGAGGAGCATGTTCTGTGGATCTGGAATGAAATACTCTTTCAAAAAAGAAATTGCTCTAAATCTATTTGGGATAATATTGGGCCCTATATTGATAATATGATGGTCCTTGACTTTTAAATTTAATGTTGACTTTCAGTGTTCTTTCATCCCTCACTTTCCTGTAATTTCTGTTTTTGTGTTTTATTTCTGTGTTTATGGCACATAGGTGCATTGCTGCAGGTACCATAGGTAGGTTATGGTGCAGGACTGTGGGCATTTTTGTTTGAGACTAGTCTTTTTTGTGTGTGTTGGGGCAGTGTTTCTACCAAGTTTTTTTTTTTAAATTGATTCTTTGGTTATTGTTCCTTATCTCTTCTTAAAAACTCATTAAATTAGCCAGTCAGGATTTATTTGTGGAATATATTGCTTGATGGGTGGCAAGCCCTATTCAGCTCTACTACCTAACTCACGTGTGAATTCCCAGGAGACCAGAGGACTTTTCGTATTACAGCCTCTACCGCCCTCCCTCTCCGAACATGCACTAATCATGCTCCACACCTAATTACTTACCTGAAGCATCGGGCAACATGACCATTCGCTCTTGCCAGCACTTCAGGGTCATTTGAGGTTCCACACACTGGCACCTTGGGCAATTGTAGAAGTGACTGCGTGTGCATCATGTAATTAGGCATGATGTGTGTGATCAAGTCCATGGGCAGAGGCATGTTATTTTTTGTCCACATCAAGGTGACAGCACTGATGCACACACAGTCTCGGAGGCACAGCTGCCAAAATGGCAGTGCCCAGAGGAGGACCAGGCCCCGGAATTGAATAAGGTGAGTATCCGATCCCAGGAGGAGGGAGCGGTTAAAGTTGACTAGCGCTCAAGTGTGAGTACTAGTCAATGTTGGGTCATCGTGCTCTTTTCCCATCCAGCTGATGGGAAGGGTAAACACCTCAGGAAGCATCCTCTGTTGTTTCATAACGGCAGAATACCTGAGATCTCCTATGGCTTCTTGAGTTTCTTGAGTTTGTCTCTGAGCTGGAGCAAAAATATTTTGTCAATATTTTGTGTGCACAAGCAGATCAGTAGACCCATAACTTAGAAGCACCACATCCCTTCTGCTCCTGCTGCTGCTGCCCCAGATGAGCTCATCATTGCCGCCACTGCCACCCCCACACCATTTAGTGTGGGTCCAAAATGGGAATGCCAGAATACGTGCTCAGCGCTGTTCCTGCAACCCGCACCAGACCCCGACCAGAATTTTGGTCATTCCCCAGACTAGAATAATCCAGGAATGTATATGTGGGAACACACCCTTAGAGTGCATTCTGTGGGCACTGGAAGATAAACCAACAGCAACAGTCTGAAGAGGTTCTTGGTTAAAGCTGGAGATTTTTAGCCTCTAAATTGGATTTCTGTGATGTGCAGTAAAGAACTTCCTCTGAAGATGGTTTGGAAGTATCATTTAATGAAAAACAGAGCCACACAAGTTTTGTTTTGTTTTTAATGGAGCTGCCTTATAATCACATCATGTCTGTTTTCTTTTGAGCTCATCTAATGTGTTGCTACTCACCTCTGAAGTTTTAAATGGTTTAGAACCACTTTGCTTAATAGGCTGCAATTTTTTTTAAACCAAAGAATCAAACATTTATCACCAGGGGGATTTTTCTGAGTGCCCCCACCAAATATGTGTTGGCAGTTAGCTCTTTCATTGGCAGCTGTCTGGAGAGCAACATAGGTTGATACAGGCTTCTGTTTACTGTGATCAAATTTATTTGCCACTAAGAGTAATGCCTTTCTTTCTCGAAGGACCAATGTGTAGCATATGCTATACGTTTCCTCTACCCTTTGTGTCTTTCTACTGGGTCCTTTATAATGATATGGATTTTGCTGATTAGTTGCTGATTTATTAAGTGGAACTATTTTCAGTTTTGGCTGTTGTTTTTTTAAGAATTGCCCTTATGGTTTGATAAATGTAGCATAAAATCCCTGTCCGTGTTTTGCTACATTTTTCTTTTGTGATTGCTTTGATCTGCTTTGATACCTTTGGAAAATCTGAACAGTTAAAAGTGTTTTGATCTTTCCAGCTACATCAAAAAGCACATAACCACAACTCTTTAAGGTTTCCTGCAAGTTCTGTATTATAATGGAAAAGCAAGGACCATGACGAAGTAGGAGGGTGCTCCAAATTTGCAGTTGTTTTAGAGAAAAAATCTTTTATTTCTTTAGTTGTCCTTGAATGTACTGTTTTTGAAATAATTTCCTATAACTTTGTTTAAAAAATCAAGATCCTGTTATTTATAAACATTCAACATAATCTCCAGCCAAATCTCAGGCTTCATTTGATTTTTTCCAGATGCATAAATTCTACAGATGCTGCTAAAATGTATACATGTCAAAGGACTGCATGCTATATCTTTGGTGGGGGAGGGCGAAGAAGGCTGAATTGAGAAAGAGAGACTTGCATGAATGTAGAAATAAACAAATTCTTGAGAGTCAGATTGTTTTTTACTTGCATATTTAGTTGTTTCTGTTTCATCGCTGACCTGGATCTTAATTCCTCTAGTTCCATGCATACATTTGAATATACAAACACCTTTTCATGTTACATAAAAATATGTATGTGCTTGAGGAACACTTGCCTTTGCTTGCTTGCAGCTGAGAATTATAGAATTGCTTTATAAGATTTGGTGGATGGCGTTTCCACCTGCTGGAGTCTGTAAGAGTCTTTCTGCATTTACCTTAATTGGGTACTAAGATCCCTCATAGTCCTGTTCAGGGCCTCATTTGGCCACACATTAGTACAGATCTATAAGACTCCTTTCATTACTGGTATGCTCTGCCCTCAAAGGATGAAATGTGATCCAAATTAAGGGACCCTTGATCTGGAATATCTGGTAGACAGGTCTACCGGTAGACCAGTGAGCCCTGGTCCAGAATACACAAGTTAGCAGAAGGTGCACCTCTGCATTTGAAACTATCAGGGGACCAATTCTGGTGGCACATAAAAGTACACCATTGAAATGGATGCCCCCAGTGGTTCTGAGACCAGGTTATTTTGGGGACACTCAGAGCCTGGCCATGGGATTCACATGAGCTTCAGGGCTAGGCTGGAGTCTGGTCTGGACAAAAGCCATACCACACCTTTTCATAGTCCAAAACAGCAAACCTGGCTGGTTCAGACTCGGTGGCTCAGACCATGGTTGAAAATGGTAGCACAGAAGAAGTCTGAGAAGCATAGTGATTGCATGTCACTGCACCCATTGTTCCAAATGCCGAGTGTAGAGCAGGAAAACCCACTCTAACAGAGGCTGCAACTCTCACTCATTCCTACTGCTGCCACACTGAGGGATGCCAGCAGCAGAAACAACAGTGTGCCGTCTAGCTCTAGGGCCAAAGCAAACACTCCTAACCAGAAGATACCTCCTTCCATTCCTGTGCATGCCTGGTTAGTGAAGTAAGGGCCCTTTCTGCACTAGGCCTTATTCCACATTATTTTCCAGAATAGAAAAGGAAGGAAGTCTGCTTGGTGCCCATTTTCAGTGCCATTGAAGTCTTATTCTGTCCCCCAAAAAGAAACTCATCAGACCCTATCTGTCCCTCAAAGAACTTCCCTTCCATTGCCAACTCCAGCCCCGGAAGGGGTAAAAGGATGGGGACAAGGAAGGTGGTGAAATAACAGGACAAGGCAGAGGTAAATAGTTGAGAGAAGCTACAGTGATATGTAGATGATTAAGCACCCACTGGTTACTGAGACTTCAATGAGCAGAGAGGTGAGCTAAAATTGTGCATCTTGGCTTATCATCATCATCATCATCATCACAAAATGGTGCAACTGGAAATAAGTCTCCTTAATGCCCGTTTACAGAGTGATTGAAGCCTTACTCTGCTGCCCTCCACATGGGGCCGTATCTGCCCCCCAAAGCATTCCAGGGTGCCCTTCTACTCCACACCTAAACTTCCCTTGTAACAAAGAACAGATGGCAAAAGGAGGAAGGTGGTGGCATGGAAGTACGAGAAAATGGGGAACAGGTATGCCACCCCTCTAGAATGCCCACATGATCAGACACTGGGCAAGAGGCAATGGGAAACCAATCCATGAACGTACCATTGCAACCCCCCTAATAGTTCCTTAGAAATGTAAATAGACTCATACCCTGAAATGATCTCAGTGCTGTGATTATTCAAATACTGGGCACTCCAAAACCAGTGGGATAGTTCAGAAAAGAATTGGATGTTTTTTGAGGTGTAATCCCTTGGAATATTGGATGGGCTGAAAAAGGATTAAAGATAAAGTGTGTCTGCTGCCTTTGTGAATTATATTTTAATCCGTGTAGAAGGACCAGAACCAGGCAATCATGTTGTCAAAACTTAGTGGATTCCTGTTCACCTTCATCTCTCCTTTTCAAAACTCACTTAGGGAGGAGGCAGATCAGAGGAAATACCCCTCCCAAACCATTTTAAAATTACAGTTTGGGCATACTGACAAAGTAAAAGCTTCTCACAGTCTTAATGCCTTCCTTAAGGTTTTTTCATTGGCACAATTAGAATTGGTGCCAAACCTTTATCTATCTGGCAACACCTAGTGCTTGGCATGTCAAATTGAACCAGTACTCCTTTCTCTACCTAATCTCCATATTTTCTCTAATTTGACTCCTAGCTTTTTGTTTCACAATGATTTATGGGCACGATAGTTATTAATGTTAGGAATTGTAGTTACAGGAAATCCAGGGGGAGAGAGATTGGCTGGGATCGTATGTAACAACACAAAGTGCTTCAGAAATGCTGGTGTCTGGTCCTCTGATTCTCCCGGCTTTGGCACAAAATGTTAACAGGGGAGAGAGAAGCACACTGATGTATGAACTAGGGAGTTGCATGAATATTGATAACATCTGTTATTCATACGAATTCATACAGACATTTGTACCCGAATCAAATGTTACAATATTCGTACTTTAACATTTATACGAATATGAATGTTTCGGACATTCATACAAATAATTTGGACAGAGCAGATTTGTTATTGGATACGTATGCATTTGTGTCAGATATGTATCGGATACATACTGTATTGGATATGTATTTGTTTTGGATATTCATACAAATCCTACCACATTTGAAGGGGATCTACTTGTACAAATACATATTTTCTAACCTTCAATTTGTTACTAATTGAATGTAAAAAAAAAACCCTTTGTGCACATCCATAGTATGAACAATCCCAGCTCACAACAACCTCTGAGCTATCTTAGGAATGCTTTTTTAAAAAACTACATGTGATCACAGCCTTGCTGTGTACAGTCTGTGAGTCTGCCTTCCTGCCAGATGTCAGTCAATCACCTTTTGACTAAGTAAAGGTTACAATTAAATACGTTTTACTTTAAAGTTTTAGTCCATCTATATATTGAGAATGACAATCCTACCCCTTTTTTGTTCCTTTGCATGCTAGCAGAACGCAGTAAAGCCCTTCTCTTCCTCTTCAGCCACAACCTTTGCATTAATACGGACACATTAGGCTAAGTAAATATTGATAAATATGTTTATTCTTGCTTTGAATAGATAATATTCACAACTGAGTATGCAATTGCAAGTAGTGAACTGTCCTAGTTTCATGGATTTATAAAGTTTTCTAGAATTTTGAGTTTGTTTTCATAGTAACACAGAAAGATCAGACACACATTTTAGCCATATCACTCTAAGGGTGTTTTTCCAATGCGCTCCTTTAATCTGGATCTAAGAAGATCCAGATCTAAGGAATGGGTACATTCCTTAATCCGAATTGAGTAGATCCGGATTAAGGGAAGTACCCAATGAGTTTCCATGGGTGGTCTAGCACCCAATAGCAATGGCTGCTAGCCTCTCTGCCGTGGAAACACTGGAGCACCCATTTGGAAATCCGGATCTACCCATGAGGGGTCTGCTTGTCACCCCAGGTGTTTTGGGGGACAGGGCGTGCAATTTCTGAAGTGGCTTCCAAGTCATTTTGAAGGCATTTCGAAGTCTGTGCAAAACAGCTCCATTGAAGTCTGTGCTGATCTTTGGAGTGAACTTCGAAGTGACTTCGGAGTCACTTCAAAGTTCACTCTGAAGATCAGCATAGACTTCAAAGACGCTCCGGAGCTATTTTGCACAGACTTTGAAGTGACTTCAAAATGACTTCGAAGCATGGGTTTTGGGGCTTCCCCCCATGGGTGCCCCCTCCCCCTAGCCTCCTCTAGACCCCATTGCCACACAAGCATGGAAACAGGCTCCCTTTTATCTGGATTTTCTGCCTGAAGACACCATTGTAGACTCCATTAATGGAGTCTACAGAAAATCTGGATTAAAGGCCAGAATGTACCCATTTGATCCGGATTTCCCCAGCGGCAGTCGAAACAATCGGGTCCCAAATGGGTGCCATGGTGGAAATGGGATCATCTGGCTCACACCCAAATGGGTCCTTAATGGGTGCAAAAATGGGTACTTTCTGACAGTGGAGAAACACCCTAAGACAGTCTGAATGGGCACAGATATTTGTTTGAAAAGTATGGCTGGAGTCTATATAGTCCTGATTTTTCTTTGTTCTGCGTGGTTTATTATTCTGTTAGCTACTAGTCCAGGATTATCTCAAAATTGACAGGTAAAGTTATTTTTTGAGATAACACGATCAGTGTACATAACAGTGATAATAAACCACACAGAACAAAGAATCAGGATTGCATACATTCCAGTCATATCCGTCCTATTCAGTCATATCTTTGCATCTATGTTTCAAACTCCCCCCTTTGATGTTTGCAAAGTCCTATTAGCATCTCTGACTCCTTGCTTTGCCTGACCTTGGATCCCATTGACATCCCTTAAAACGTTCATGAAACTTTCCCCATCTTTGAGTCTGGGAACTGCTGAGGCCAAGCAGAGCAAGAGGTCTGAGTGTACATCACACCTGGCTTTTTGTTGGAATTCATACACTATAAGCATGCTAAAAGCCCCCTCGACAGTACAGTATATATGCCTGCTGCATTGCTTAAATTATAACTTGAAGAAATGCAACAGTATACATTCACATCTCTCAATTTATATGAAAATAATGGATGGGAACTTTTCAGAGCAACTCAAATTCGACTCAAATTTGAATGCAAAAAATATATTCATGCACACACCTATCCAGAACCGACTAGGGTTTGAATTTTTCACCATCCTGGTTGACTGCCACATTTTGTGGGAAAGTATCATTACCATGTATGCTAGACAAGAAGTGACACATCTATTAATGGGAAATCTAAAAGTTAGACAAGCAAGGAAACTGTGATCCTCATTATCTAGCTAGACACATTAATGAATATTGAAAAGTAATCATGATAATCCTTAATTGTGTCTGTAGAGAGTTCCATTTTCATTTGTCTGAACTTTGATGTTTTCAATAGTGGGGTATTTCTGCCTTCTGCGTGCATCTGTCTTGCCGTCAAATAAATCAAAGTATGGCCTCTACTAACACTTTGTACTTGATTTTTCAAATCTAGTGGCATTTCTAATTCAGGCTTTTAGCAAATGCTTTGAAGCTCAAAATCCTGTTTGTCATCCAAGATGGGGCACTAATGACATTCCTTAAGATTCTTGTGCACATGTGTGGGTGGGGTGGCTAGGATATGGCCAGTATATAAAGCAGGAGCACACTCTGAATATAAATATATTTTGACATTCCTTTCAAATAATAACATTGCTGCATGAATTTAGATCCAGTTTTGATGTATAAAATGTGCACTTTAGCTGATTAATATTTTTCTAAAGGCTTTATTAATGCTATTACACAGTTTGCACTATGGCTAATCAATGTAAAACAGCTTTTGTTGTTGTTGTTGTTTTGATGACAGCCTTAATTAACTATGAAGCTCACTTTCTCTTTTCCCTCCAAACTCATAGGATGGCACTTATTTTTCAAGAGAACAAAAGTAAGAACATAAGAACATAAGATGAAGAAGCCTCGAAGGTTCATTCATTGTCCCATCCCATTCCTGCCTTGTTACCTTTTTCTGTTTTTAAGAGTGCATCTAAATTGATTATCTGGGAGTGTAAAAAGGATATGTGCCAGTAAATTACCTCATGGTGATTTCATTACGAATGAACAACATGAACTAAAAGGTTATGAATTTGTCAAGTCCTTTTGAGGGAAGGAGTGCAAAATACTTTATAGTCCCTAATATTTCTGAGTAGGTTTTGGGAAACATCCCTCTAAGAAAACTTGGCATGTTTCAAGATATTATTAAGCTTGCCCATTAGTTGAGCTCAGCATGATTTGACTTCTTATTCTGCTGTCATTATCATGTCAGTTTGATCCAGTGGTTAGGGAGTCAGTGTCTTACCTGGGAATACCGGGTTTGATTCCGCCCTCCCTCATGAAGCCAGCTGGGTGACCTTGGGCTAGTCACAGCTCTCTTCTGAGTTCCCACAGCCCTACTGTTCTGTTGTGGGGAGAAGAACATTTGTCAGCCACTTTGAGTCCCCTTAAATGGGTGAGAAAAGTGGGATACAAAAGCCAACTCTTCTTCTTCTTCTTCTTCTTCTTCTTCTTCTTCTTCTTCTTCTTCTTCTTCTTCTTCTTCTTCTTCTTCTTCTTCTTCTTCTTCTTCGTAGGCATGGAATATTAACACAGGAAAAAAAGCATCTCTGAGGTACCTCTGAGGAGCGTCAGAGAAGGCGTTAAGGTGAGGTCATTCACACACCAGTCTTCCTCTTCCCCCTCTTCTGAATATTCTGCGCCAGAAAAAGGCAACTAGAGAATACTTGAGAACATGAGGGCCACATACTGTCTGTGGCTCCCCTTTTGTTATGTCTGAACACAGCATTAGATTAATATTTCTCTTTCCTCAATTTTGAATTAAGTTAATAAGAAGAAAATTGGGCTTTGAAGAAGAAGTGTTGGCTTTTCTACCCGCTTTTCTCACTCATTTAAGGGGACTCTAAAGGGCTGACAAAGCTTTCTATTCTTCTCTCACAACAGAATGCCCTGTGAGGTAGGTGGGGCTATGAGAACTTAGAGAGCTGTGACTAGCCCAAGGTCACCCAGCTGGCATCGTGGGGGAGTGTGGAATCAAACCCGGTATTCCCAGGTAAGAGTCCAGCTCCCTAACCACTAGAAGCTTAATGGCTTCTACCATCTTCTGTCCTACTCCATAGCTCTGTGAAGACTGGAGATTGCAACTGGCAAAAGTTTCAGCAGAGGCTATCTCAAAGTAGACCATTTTGCAGTAAAAGAGATAACCAGTCTTGTCCCTGGTCTGGCTATGACTTCTGTCTTTGCCTTACCTGACAATGCAGTACTATAGATGGCATTTGATCCTGCTGCTCCAAATTGGAGGGAGGAGGTATCAAGTCATTGGAAATAAAGTGAATTGATCACTAGCAATGGGGAGTGTATGGGGTACCATTTTATCCTTCCCAGCACCATCTTGGTCCTTCCTCACTGAACAACTCTCAAGGTTCTAGACTCTTAACATCTATGATCTCATAGTGCTCATAGACTGAGATACTGGCTTATTTTCCTCATGCCCTGGCATGATTTACTCTGGAAAACAATTCCATGTTATTGAGACAAATCAGTGGTTACTTACATTGGTGGAATGGAACCAGAGCATGAATGCTTTTGATCTTCAGCTTTTTAGACAGATAAATTCAACCCTTAATGTTTGTACTCTATATAGAATGTTGTTTTGTAAGCAGCGTCTTTGCTTGAGCTGATTTGTTTGAGATTACAATAGTATATTCTACAAATGGTAACACTTGGTATTCAGAAACATTTAAACTGTTTCACGTGTATCGCTACAACAGTCTTTTAGGATAGGATGGTATAATGAACCTCATGTTACAGTGGTGTTGAGATTGGGCTAAGTCAGGTGAGTATCCATCTGTAAGTTGCACAGATAGGCCTAGTAGCACATGTTTAGCTGATTCAACTGATAAAGCTGCATTGGCTGGAATCCATTGCTCTGGCTGGAAAAGCCAGTTTCCTTGATGAATGGATTTTTCCAATTTTGACCCACTCTTTTATTCTAGCTTTTCTCTGATCCTATCCAGGAAACAAAAGTTATTTATTTATCAGTGCTTAACACTGCTTAACAGTGCTTAAAATTCAGCACATTAAAACCAAACAATATAAAAATGTATAGTTTTAATATAATCTTGAGTTTTATGATGGCAGTTCTTGGGAATCTTTATTCATTGCAATCTGTGGTTATGATCACACTTTCAGCCTTCTGCAGTCCATATTCAGGTCTGACTGCTCACACCTTTTCGTTTCTATTTTTTTTTAACTTTCCACCTTCCATTTCCACCTTCCATTTTGGCTTTCCTGAATGGGAAGTCCACAAATAAAATTGATAGAAATGAAAAGGTGTGAGCAGTCAGACCTGAAGATGGACTAAAGAAGGTTTAAAGTGAAGGTGTGACCATGGCCGTTGTCAGAGAACTTTCATTAGACATTGAGTAGGAAAGAAACTGAGAAAACTGGATTGGTTAGATTTCTTTTGTTATAAAATGCTAAAAGGTTTAGCAGAGGAGTTTAATGTCCCAGTGATGACTGTTGTTAGTTGTTATGTTTGTTAAGAATTGATAGGTGCTTGAGAACTGGGTGGGAAAAAAAAAACAGATGTAGTATGGATTTTCAGGAGGGGAAATAAAGGAGTAATTGGTTCAGCCATCTCAGAAGAAGAAGAATGGAACAAAAATTTAAGGAGAATGGTCTCTTGAGGCTGAAAGCAAATAGTGATCAATCAGTGTTGTGAAATATAAAGGATAAATCTTTCCAGGCAGCTATAATGTCTTCTTAGAGTAAAAACGCAGATATAACAGATGATGAAAACAGAAAAGCTATCACCATTACATCCAGATAGATCAGAATGTCCGATGTAAATATACATCATTTTAAAGACACGACCGCTCAGAATATTTGCCCCATGAGGATCCATTGTAGAAAGCTTTTGGATTTATGTTCAGAAATAGCATGGAGCGTGTGGTTCTTTTTAATTGCAGCTAAATAGCAGCTAAAATAGAAACTGCTTCAAACGTATCCAGTATGCTGGAAATTGGTCAAGCAGCTTTTGAATGGAATATTTCACAAACATTGATTTCAATACACAAAATATCTCACAGAGCAATCCCAGGGTTGCCTATTCCTAGGCCATCTTTGGCAATTAAGGACAAACCTGAACTAAGGGGATTTTGCGGTGGTTCACAATGACTGACTAATGGATTGGTCAGCTGATGGATTGATCAGTGAATGCATTTTTATCCTGCTCTTGTCTGTAAAAGGCACTTGGGATGAGAAGCAAAATGTAATAAAGAACAAGGTCTCTGACTTGCTCTGTCTTGAGATTTGCAAACTAAAAAGGCATGACACAAGAGGAAAGAGGCTTTAGAAGAAAAGAGAAATATTTTTGTTTGTTTGTTTGTTACCTGAGAACAAATGAATGAACACACTACTCTACATGCATTGCTGAGGATAGCAATATTCAGAGGAAGTAATAATTTGGGAAGAAACTTTATATATTGCAGACTGAAGCCCTGCTCCAGTACTATTGACTTCCATGCATTTATATGCATGCATAGAAGCCAGAGCTAGGGTAGAATGGAACCCTGGAAGAGAAAACAAGAAGGGCCTTATACCATCCAGAGCAGAACCAAAGCCCCCTTTTCTTCTTTAATTCCTGGCAAACATCTGGACTTGCTCCATAATAATAGTGCATCTGGATATATGGGAATTAGCAGAATATTAACAGAAAGCCTCTGTCAAAGTCCTCTTGCTGCTCGCGTTGGGAAAAGAAGATTGGAGAGTCATTTCTTTATGCTCCTGCTTATGAGAGAGCAAATGGCAAAAAAAGAAACATGATGAGAACTCCTAAGGTGGCATTAATCTTCTGACTACCAGTTGCTTGCCCCACTAGTTCATCCATTTGGAGTCAAAATAGATAACAGGTTATATCAGGCAAAATAATACTTTGTTGTAGATATCATCAGCGTGTAAGCTAAACTGGGATAATAATAATAATAATAATAATAATAATAATAATAATAATAATAATAATAATAATAATAATAATAATAATAATAATAATAATAATAATAATAATAATAATAAAGAACAAATGCCATCAAAGCCAGAATTGAAAAATCAGGAGAAGATCCAAAGTGCCGACTCTGCAAAGAAGTGGATGAAACAATCGACCATATACTCAGCTGCTGCAGGAAGATCACACAATCTGATTACAAGTAGAGACACAATGCTGTAGCACAAATGATCCACTGGAACTTGTGCCAAAAGTATCATCTGCCAGTGGCAAAGAACTGGTGGGATCACAAGCCAGAAAAAGTGGTTGAAAATGAACAGGCAAAACTACTTTGGGACTTCAGGCTTCAGACTGACCGAAAATTGGAGCATAACACTCCTGATATTACAATTGTTGAGAAAGAGAAGGTGTGGATCATCGATGTTGCTATTCCAGGGGACAGCAGAATTGAGGAGAAACAGTTGGAGAAACTCACCAGATATGAAGATCTGAGAACTGAACTACAGCAACTCTGGCGAAAACCAGTGAAAGTGGTCCCAGTCATCCTTGGCACACTGGGCGTGGTGCCAAAAGATCTCAGCGGGCACCTAAAAACCATTGGCATTGACAAAATATCCATCTGCCAACTACAAAAAGCCACTTTACTGGGGTCTGCTCGCATAATTCACCGATACATCACGCAGTCCTAGGTGCTTGGGAAGTGCCCGACTAGTGATAGAATACGAAATCCAGCATAGTGATCTCGTTTGCTGTGTGTAACTGTTGTTTTACATAATAATAATAATAATAATAATAATAATAATAATAATAATAATAATAATAATAATAATAATAATAATAATAATAATAATAATAATAATAAATAGGAGGAGGAGGAGGAAATAGAGGGACTAACTTTTGCTGCACAGGAACAAGCCATCAGAACAGACCCATCAAAGCTAGAATTGAGAAATCAGCAGAAGACCCAAAGTGCAGACTCTGTAAAGAAGCTGATGAAACGGTCGACCACATTTTGAGCTGCTGCAAAAAGATCACACAGACAGACTATAAACAGAGGGACAACGTAGTGGCACAAATGATACACTAGAACTTATGCCAGAACTACCATCTGCCAGTGGCAAAGAACTGGTGGGACCATACACCAGAAAAAGTGGTTGAAAACAAACAAGCCAAACTACTGTGGGACTTCTGACTTCAGAGTGATCGAACACTGGAGCATAACATGCCAGACATCACAATTGTGGAGAAAGACAAAGTGTTTATCGTTGACATTGCTATTCCAGGTTACAGCAGAATTGGGAGGAAAAAAACCACAGAAAAACTTACCAGATATGAAGACCTGAAAATAGAACTGCAGTAACTTTGGCATAAACCAGCAAGGGTGGTCCCCGTGGTTCTCAGCACACTGGGGGCAATGCCAAAAGATCTAAATGGGCACTTGGCATCAACAAAGGGTTTTTTGCCCACTAGCACTAAGTACCCATTAAGGGCCCATTAGGCTCAGAGCAGGAAGACCCCATTTCCACTGCAGACCCCATCAGAGCCACATTTATTTCCACCAGTTTTAGGGAAATCCAGATTGAATGGGTCCTTCAGGACCTATAATCCAGATTTCCTGTAGACCCCATTAAAGGGGTCTACAATGGGGTCTTCAGGCACCAAATCCAGATAATACGGAGCGTGTTTCCACCGTGATCGGGCAATGGGGTCTGGTGGGGGCTCTAGGGTGGTGGTGGTGGTGCCCCATGGGGGGGTGGTGCCCTGAAATCCAAAGCTCTGAAGCCTGTGCACAATCTCCAAAGCCGGCTCCAAAGAATAGCACAGGCTCTGAAGAGGACCCCATGTGAGAGCAATGCCAATCCTATGGACCTTTGTCAAAGGCTCCTGAGAATCTTCGAAGTTTGTGGCAGATCGTCCCAGAGAATCTTCAAAGAATCTCTGGAGCGTCTACGAAGATTGCACCCCCCCGTCCCCCAAAAAACTGGGGTGACGTGTGGGCCCCACATGGGTCGATCTGGATTTTCCACAAGGTTGTTCTGGCATTTCCACTGTGGACAGGCTAGCACCCATTGCTATTGGGTGCTGCACCACCCATGGGGACGCATCGGGTACCTCCCTTAATCCAGATCTACTAGATCCGGATTAGTTGAAGGACCCATTCCTTAGATCTGGATCATCTTAGATCCAGATTAAGGGAGGTCAGTGGAACCCCCCCCCCAAAAAAAAATATGCATCTGCCAGCTACAGAAAGCCACTTTACTAGGATCTGCTCATATTATTCGCCGATACATCAGTCTTAGGCGCTTGGGAAGGGCTTGACTAGTGATAACAATTACCAAAACCAGCATAAATATCTTGTTTGCTATGTGTTACTGTTGTTTTATGTCAACAACAACAACAACAACAAAATCATTTTAAAAGCCAATAGCAATCAACTTTGGGATTGTTGCCAAAAAACCTTGCATAAATCTGCTCATGTAAATGCCAGGAACAGAGATCAAATTGGTGACACCTTTATCTTACCTATCATAAGCAGAATTATACTGTACTATTCCAGGTGACACTGGGCCAGATCACAGGGAATGCATCCTGACTATTTGCAAAACATATTCTTGAACTTAGCAGTGTTTCCTTATGTGCACAAAAATAATTGGCCCATGCTTGACCATGCTAAAAATTACTGCTTAAAAATAAAATCAGGTATTTAGTGGGGGAGAGGTGATAGCAGTGAATAGGGGCTTGAAAATTGTACCTGAAAAGAGAATGTTGCTGTTATGTGAAGCTGGCAGCAGTTTTGGAGTTTCTTTGTCCTGTTGAATACAGTGTGGATTCTTATTCATCCAGTCATTGCAAGAACTCAGTTTGGATGTATAGCTAGTGCAACAGAGCTGTGATCTCGAAAGGGAATTTGCTAGCACACAAATCAATTGCAAAAAGAACTCAGGTAGGTATGTGCTTTGACTGAAAAGGAAAGCATTCCATTCCATTCCATCCCTTTCTTTTTTTTTTCTACCCTGCACAGACCAAAGGCTTAACTCAATTTGTATTTAGGTCTAATGTTTAAAAGCATCCTCTCTAATCCCTTAGTCAATCTGAATGCTTAAAAATAAATAAATAAGAACCACCCACCACTAACAGATGCCCTGGGAATGCTGGAGACAACCCTGCTAAACATTCATTCAAGGATCATGGAAATAGCCTAGTTTTGTAGAAAGAAATTAATTTATCTTTGAAGATACTGCAATGAACCTACAATTGATGATTTCTTCATTGTGGCTGCGATTGGTAGAAAACCAGAGGATTGTATGGTCTCTCACCCCAATATTTCTTTCTTCTAAGCAGATTTTCCCCCAGTCCTCCTATGAACAGCTTTAAATGTGCTTAAGCCATGTACGTTGACCTTGGTTAATGCTAATCAGCATTCCCTTTTAACCATGAACTGCAAGCAGCACTAGATGCTATGCAGCAACTCTAACAACAGAATTAAAATTGTCCATAAAAATAGTTAACATTAGTGCCAAGATAAGAATTATGAAGTCAGCCTATGAAGGTTGGGAAAGATTTGCGTACAGAACCACTGATATATACTATCAGGTCTATGGCCATGTCTTGATTCAGCATTTGAGAAGTCAAGCACTATAGCATAGAATATTTTCAATGTGTTGAGTTCTATAACCTTAAAGAGTTAACTTCACTGGAAGTCCAAGATCTTCTGCTGATTTGATAAGATTAAAAAGTAAGTAGCATACCCATGCAAGAATAAGGAGTTGATCTGGGGTGTTTTTCCACTAGCACTAGAGTACAAGTTAAAGACCCTTAATGGGTCCTTAATGGGTACTCTAGTGCTAAGTGGAAAAACACCCCTGAATCATGATCTTACAGTTTGATATATACTAATGTAAATAAATCCCAGAGTACCCAGTGTTTTAAAATCAAGGTTACATGATGTTTTCAATATGCTCTGAAAAAATCCAGGGTTGCTTAAACAAGCACACACTACATCTGGGTTTACAATTTTGTCAAATGCTATAGATGACAGCATTTTTGTTTTATTTTTAATACCAAAGTACACTATATTTTTGTAATTTTGTGAAAAGGGGATTTTTATGTAGAAATCCTCACACACAAATCTTGCCACAGCTATTCTTTTTTCCTTCTAGCTTTCTAATATGAATATAAGATGTCTATTGACCAAAATGGTAATTAGTATTAAAGATCTGTTGATCACACATAGTAAACTGGCTTGTTTATTAGTTGAGATCTATACTGGAGTTTGTGCCTTGCAAATTAATTTTAATTTTAGTTAGATATTTTATTATTTTAATTGTATCCATATTTGCATTTTTATTATTGTGTTTGTATTTACTTTTATTGTTTTATACATTTTTTGTGATATGGTTATTTGACTAATCATTAATAATAAATTCTTTACTGGGTGACACTGGGTTAGCCATTGCCTCTCAGTACAATCTAAGGGTGATATCAGACTGGACTTTTCTTGGTTACTTCTTTCTTAAAAAGTGTATCTTCCACTGAAAGTGTTTCCATTGAAAATGTCAGGCTTGGTGTTAGGCATGTGCATGGATATTCGAAAATTCAAAAATCCAATTAGAATCCGTTGAATATCGATATGGATTTTTGAATGATTTGAATGAATAGATCTGCAAATACCGCACATGACCATCATATATATTTGCGCTTATAATGTGGGATTAAAATGGGATGCATACAGAACAAATACAGAACAAAAACAAATTCGAATAGGATTTTTGAAAGTAAGGATCCAGATAATCCGCATCTGAATTGGATTTTCAAAAATCCAGATTTTAAAATTTGAATTGAATCAAATATTTGGATATTTGAATTGAATCGAATTCAAAAAATACATTTGTGCACACCCCTACTTGGTGTTATTTTGCACCAAATGAAGAAGAGGTGCCCATTCCAAGGCTTCAAAGACATTTTAGAAAATGTCTGTACCTAGAACTTCAGATTTGCCCAGAGGGCACTACTTTAAGTGTGTCTGATAGCACCTCAAGTCAAATGGATGTCATGAAGATAAAAATTGGGGCTAAGGGAATATGTGCATTTCCTTGGGCACGTTGAAAAGCAGATAGGTTATAAAGACTAAAGGGTTGTTGTTTTTTAATGAAGCCTGGGCATAAATGTCAATAGCCCTTGAGAGGCTGAAAAGTTAACACAAACCAAATGGGAAAAATTTGCCGAAGTTTGATGTTCTGAATATTGTACCTCAAGCTTATTTCCATGGCAGTAATCAGAGCTGAAGTCAAATTCAAAGAGCAAGAAGAGGCTGATACAATTCCTGGGATCATCTTATTCGGAAACTAAGAAATAGCTAAGGCTTGTCATTTTGGAGTGTATATGTGAACAAAATTCAATCATCCTTAGATTATGCTTCAACACAGTTTTCCTTCATATATTGTGGAGGTTCTGTTTTCACAAAGTTCTGTGTCTTTGAAATTATATTAGATGTGTGTTGTATTGTGATGACATATTGTGGTCATAGACAGCAATAACTTGTGTGATTTTGCTATAAAACAGCTGTGTTACAGGGTGGAAACTGCATTTCATGGATAATGTAAAAACTAAAATCCTGCTTAGACTGTAGGAGAGAGAGTGCCATATTTTTTTCATTGAGACATGCCATCGGCCTTGAAAAGTGCCTGACCTCAGATTAAGCAGCATAAAAACTTAGGGATCCACTCAAAAAGTTTTATTCTTTTGCATCTGTCTCTGCACATGGGAGAAAAGTGAACAAAGAGTGAGACACAAATAATGTTTAGCACTGGAGAAGATGGGGAAAGACAACAGACAGTCTAGATGGGTTGACAGTAAAGAGAACACTGGAATGTTTTTGAATGAACTGTGATGTGTAATTGGAGACTGTGTTATTGAGGTTGGTCATCAGGAGTCAAAACTGACTCACTAGAATGTAACAATACTAATCTTGTTCCCAAACTGTTAAGTTCTTGCCAAGGGGCACTTGTTAAAACTCCATCTACATGGAAGAAGCTGAGTGGTTGCTTTCCTTATTCAGTCTTGAGTTTTTAAATGACTCACAAGGTCATGTAAGTCAAATGCTAATGGGTGCAAAAGGCCACTGTTTTGAATCCGCATTAAAGTAGTTAGAGGCAGCTCCTTGAGGAAGGAGAGTCTTCAAAGCACAACAGATCAAGCATCTTTACACTTAGGTCAGCCTGGGATAAGGCACTCCCACCCAAGGGATTGGCCAGCAGAGGTTTGGCTGTGACTGCGAGATGAACTTCACTGCTGTTTCTCTCTTCTTTATATGGGGAAGTTCCTCCATCTACCACTAGCAGAGCTGCAAAAATGTTTTTGCTTTGCTTTGTTCTTCTGCCTTTGCTTTAAAAGGGGGGAAATGGGATTCCAGATGATGGAAATCAGACAAAATATCACTTTTACAGTGCATATACATGTAAGTTTTAATCTAGCTTCAGTCCACCTTCAGTGTGGAAGAACACATTAACAGTGTCATTTGTAGGGATATGCATAAATGTCTTAGAGGGTTCGATTCATATCAAATCAAATGCAAGAAAATTTGTATTCATTCAAATAGATCCACTTCAATAGATCATGTGGTATGATTCAAATTTGATACAAAGGTTCAATACAAATTCCATATGAATGTTCGATATGAATCTCCTATGAATCACCTACATATCTGCTCTAATGCGTCAAGTTCGCCCTGAATCCACTTTGAATCCACAGGTCCTCTCAGCTCAATGAGAAAGGAGCTGTGGATTAAAATGGATTCAGGGTGAACTTGATACGTTAGAGCGGATACGAATGTGCCCATATTTGATTCAAATGTCCGAACAGAACAAATTCAGATGAATTTTGAATGTTACCAATATTCATGCATATCCCTAGTCACCTGTCATTTTATTTCCACATTATCTAGCCCCAAAGTGGATTTTTTGGGTTAGATAAAGCCAAAAGCAAACAACCTGTCACTTTGCCAACACAATATTCCAATCTGTGGACTGAGGCTGGATTAAAATTTAGGTCTGAATCCAGCCTTGTTGGTGTCCTTTTTCTGGTGCCCATCCACCCACAGATTTCTCCTACAAGACCTGTCTCTGCCTGCTACCCCAGTTTTCAAAAAGTTTTTTTTTTCTTCAGCAGTGGTTCCTCAGATAGATGAAGTGATTCATATAACCTATCAGAGAAACACAGACATTCAAAATAATAGACCCCGTAGTGTGGACATTTGACACTTCAGTGCTTTTCCTGGTTCCTGCACCCCTGACCATAGTCATCCCTATGTCTATTAAGCGGCAATTTATGTCACTTGTATCAGTGCCAGTACATCCAAACCAGTGGCAGCCATGGAACTGAGAAATCTAAAGAAGGTTCAAGTTGTGACCTGGATGGTTCATTGCCTAGGATTACAAGCTCATTGGATGTGGAAAACAACATAATTTTGGTGCTGGCACTCATATGGATCAAATAGTCAGAAGCATGGGAAGCATGCTAGAGAAAGTGTACCTTGAAACTTGATGATAAATGTCTAATAAAGGTGCCAAAAATCTGCCAAAAAGGAGTAGTAAGTTTGATGGACATGGAGGGAAAATATGAGAAACACATGATTATTCTGTAGTTGCAATGGCTTCTTTATGTTGACATGGTTAATAATTCTTTTGCCCAACTGACGAAGTGAATAGCTAGATGGTCTATGCTTGTCAGACTGAAATATCACAACCCTATGGGCAAGCAAGTAGTTTTGTTATGGCACAAATTCTCCTGCTCCTAAATGGAATTGCAGATTTTTCAGTGGTGGCCTGTGAGGAAATGGAAGATTGTAACAGAGAATGCCATTATAGTAGAGAAATCAAAGAACCTTACAAAAGGTTGACAAAAAAGAAGTCAGCTTCCATGATGTGCCTCTAAATCTTTGGGTTGGTTTAACTGAAACTATATAATGTTCAATTAGAGTAATTTCCAAATAGTTCCTTCTGAGGCTTTTTGCATGAGTGCGCTGGACTTTTGACATACAGGAACAATGAGAAAATATAGTCAGAATTAGAAAATTACAGGCTTTCTAACTGTTTAAACTTCTTGCATTATTGCCATCTGAACCTTCTTATTCTCATATAAGGGATTCCATCTGGTACAGAACATTGCATTAAGTCTTTATGTTAAAAATTCACCAGGCTGACAGCCATGAGTAGCAGAATTATGTGCCAATATAGAGATTGATTGTCTTTTATGAAGGTTATTTTGGGGGATAAAAATGCATTATTCCTCCACAATGAAATCTGGGGGTTTTTTTAATGCATAGTTTAAATATTATATACCACATTTTGTTTTTTAGAATGGTCCCACAGGAATGGTGGCTTGACTCCAAACTGCAGAGCCATTGTAATATTTTGTCCACTCTTAAGCATTCAGCCTAAATATAAAGTAATGCTAATAGAAAATAAGTGCCATATATAATCTTCAACTAAAGTGATATGCGGTAGTGCTGGTTATGCCTTCATGTCATATTGTCAATAGTGAACCTCTTGATTACATTAACATGGTATCAGATAATACGTGTTCCATTAGGTTATGCACTTACTATTGTGACTTTGCAAGTTTAGTAAGTGCTACACTAGCAGGTGGAAGAAGAAGAGTTGGCTTCTCTAACCCCGTTTTTCTCACCCATTTGAGGGGACTCAAAGTGGCTGACAAACCTTCCCATTCTTCTCCCTACAACAGACAGCCTGTGAGGTAGGTGAGGCTGTGAGAGCTCAGAAGAGAGCTTAATGAGCCCAGGGTCATCCAGCTGGCTTCATGGAGGAAGGAATCAAACCCAGTATTCCCAGATAAGAGTCCAGCTCCCTAACCATTAGACCAAGTTAGTAAGCTCTTAACTAAGTCTCTTTTTTTACTCACTGAAATATTGGAACATGTTCCATTACAAGAAGCTGCTGCCTGTATGCTAACATGGACTACGACAGGCCCTACCACAGTCATGCTTCATTTTCATTAGAGAAAGATCCATTTCTGCATAAGCTACCCAAACAATGCCTTATTCTAATCCTACTGTGAATCTTTTTGAAAAGATCCACATCAGTCCCAGGATCTGTACTCTGGGCAATGATGGCCATGCAGTCAGCATGTCCTTATAGGCTGGAATACTGTTGGAGATTTTGGTGGTATTCCAGGAAGCATTGTCAGAAATGGCGTACAAAAGGAGGTGCACCCAGAAACAAAAGTTGAGAATGAAGGTCCCCAGCCTTTGGAGGCAGCAGCCAGGGCTGATGTGGAATGGGTCATCCCAGTGCCGGGGAAGCCGGCCACCGGTTTTGCCATGACAGCTCCAAAGAAGCCGATGGTGGAGGCCGGTGGGTGGCCCCAGCTGTCAAATGGAGAGCGTGTGCTCTCCATCTTTGACAGCTACACAGGGCCTCTGGAGGCCGGATTGGGGTGGGTTCTGATGTGTCCGCATCAGCACCCTCTCCAATCCGGCCCTGCCGCCACTGCCCTGCGCATGTGCGGATGCGCGGGGCCTCTGAGAATCTGTCTCTGTTTGAGACGGATTCTTTTTTAAAACATTCCGCCGGAAAACAGATCTTTTAGATCTGTTTTCGGTGGCATGTACGGAAAGGCCCTAAGAATCCAAGTGTGAATTGGCCCCACACCATGAAAATTGAAGGCTAGGGTTGTGCTTTTCAGTGCAGAAAAACAGCACAAAAAATCATATCACAAGGGTAATTTTGAACAGCTAATTAGTGCAGAAATATAAATTTTAAGCATTTTGGTCCATTCAAGTATATGGAAACACATTTTGAATTTTTTAAAATTGTAACATTAATCACTGTCATTGAGTGAATGTCTGTCCTTTCAAACATCCACCTGTGTTAGCAAGATTTAGCAAAGAAATGGACATGCTTAATTGTAACCTTTGCTGGCTTCTCTCAAGGCTGGAGATGCTACAGATATCATGACACAAATCTTTATTTTGAGATCAATGTCTAAGTTCATTCCAGGTCACCAAATACTGCTCTTTTTATGGAACTTGTAAATGCAAGAGTATTTTCTTCATCTATGTGGTTTTTCTGCTCCTTTATTCCCAGAAATGATCTCTGCAATCCTTTACATTTCTACTTGCCAGTTCCACAACTAATGTCAGACAATAGACTTTTTGTGCTCTCCATCAACACTTCCACATATCAGATTTCTCCTCAATATCTGTGACAGTTCTATTATGTTTCTAGTTCTGAAACTTTCCTCACTTCTAGAAACAAAACCTCTGCTTTCTTTTTAGGCTCCAGTAAAATTTTGTAGTGCGGTTAGTAAGATGGTTAAATTGATTTCTGAAATCTTCACCGGTATATTTTTCCAGAGATATTTCACCAAGCTATCAGAGAATGCCCTCATGTTATTAAAACTAGGGGTGTGTTTTTAATCAACTGTACAGTATTAACACTCAGTGGCCATAGACATACCTTCATTTTAAACTACCTTCAGTCCACCTTCATGTCTGATTGCTCACACTTTTTCATTTCTATCTGCTTTACTTTTGGACATTCCATTCAGCAAAATCCAAATGTAAGGTGGAAAGCCCACAAATAAAACAAATAGGCCATGTCCCCATGCACTCCGTTTAGTTCGGATTGGACTATTTTTGGTCTGGATGCAGGGCTGAGTTCAAATTGTGCTGGTCCCCATGTGATTGCTGATAACACGGGCTCTGTTCAAATATGGCTGTCCCCATGCAAACTGCGCTAAACCCCTGCACAGGGAAACAACATCTTTCCCTCTTCACCAGGTTGACGTCACCAACCTCTGTGCCACCCACTGTAGCAAGGGCAGGGGAATGCCACCCAATGCCCCCTTCCCCGAATGCAACTATTGGGCATTTTTGGCAATAAATATTTTGGTCATAGTTATATGATAAACAAAGTATACTTCATTATCCTGAACCACAGGATGGCTCAAAGCAAAGATTTACCTTCTTAGCTATTTGGATGGGTTGCTAATGTGAGAAAACTGTCTCTGAGACATTGTAACTAAGTAGTACAATAGGGCTGCTCAATTAGTAGCCCTCCACTTGTTCCTAAACTGCATTTCCCAGCATTCCACTCCCAGCATTCTGTAGCTGGCACAGAATACTGGAACTTATAGTTCAAGGATTTCTGAAGGTGAGTAAGCTGCAGTCCTGGAATACAAACTGACTTTTCCCTGCACCAGATGAGCTACAAATTTTTGATTTGTATATGACCTAGCCTTGAGTTTTATGAAGGGGAGCTTTTTTTACTCAATTTGTGAATGAGGTCTAGCTAGAAATGAATGGTAAATCTCCTTAACTTTTTTTTTAAAAAAATATTCACATTATGTGTTGACTGATGCTATATGGGAAGAAGCATCATTTATTTTTATTTAAATTATTTTCAAGCCGTGTAACATTAAGAAAAGAGCAGAACAGGTAGTAATCAGAAGTATATCTGAAGATATAAAATTATCATTCAGTTAATAACATGTGGCTTCAGATGCTTTGCAGTGTTCATATACCAGATCAGAACAGAACAATGAAACGACATAAAATAGTAGTATTGCATGACAGTCCAACTTGGGATGCTTATAATAAAGTTCACAAATAATTTTCTTATTGGATAGGGGTAGAAGAAGCAGTCAGTGCAAGGGAGTTTTTTTATACTTCCAGAATTTAAACAAATAAAAAAAAATCAATGTAGTGTATGATGTTGGCATGTTTGTATGCTAGTAAAAATGCCAGATTAAAAAACCATCCAGGCAGACAGTAAAGGGTCTAAACGCTGGATGAATTTGCTTGGTTCTGCAAGCCACATAAAAACCCATCTTAATAAAACATGAGCCACTGTTAATTAAAAAAAGCAGCAGAAATAATAAACCAGAGAACCAAAAGCCTAAACAGAAGAGCAAATATGTAACTGATGCCAAAAACACATAGGATATGGGAGCATGTGTATATGGAAAGAAAAACACAATAAATAAATGAGATCCCTCTATTGAGAACAACATTTTATTTATGTCTGTGTGATATACTGTACTGGCAATTTAATATGGGAAGGGGAAGTCCCTCATGTCAGGATTTAGCTCAGACCAGCATTAGAGATGGCCTGAACAGACCTGTTTCATTTACATTTTGCTATCATTCATTACTAAGACTTTCCTGTTCCTACTTTGCATGTGTGTTTGTAGATTTCTTATGTAAAGTATTTTGTTATGTAAAATATGCATTTCGGTAAGAGAATATACACTTACAAAACATTTTGTTGCCAGATTGCATATTTTTGTGTACAATAAAAGTGAAATGTGGAATCTGCAATTTGCAAACATCTGTCATGCCATTGATCGTTTGATCTGATGATAACATGGCTACTTACTCAACTGTCTACAAATCACTGTAATATCTGTTTCAGTGGGCTTCTCCAGCAATCTTATTTGGTTTCATATAAGACTTTATACTGAAAGACTTCCCTTGTATTATTTGTTGTTTTGTATTGGTGATTAAGCAGGTTCTTACTTTGTTCCTTGCTTATTTACTGTGGCCCAGATATCTGAGTATTAACTAAGAGTGAAGTTGATAGCATTAGGTGTCATTGGATTTTGCTGTCACAACACTTTGCAAATGGCTACTGTTCTTGTAGGAGAATTGTTAATAGAAGAGTCATTCATCAGTGTTCCTGTGACAGGTTGATCTGTTCATCAAGGTAAACAATTATGAATGCTAACTGGCCATCTCTACCAAAGAGGTCTATATATCCTTCTCTATAGATTTAATTTTAAATTGGAGATCTTGCAAGGCAATTACATTTGAGGTGGGGATTATAGACAAGGACTCTCAGAAATGAGAATATATTCAAAGAAAAAAGTATAGTCAAGTTTAAACAATTGTATTAAATTTGAATGGTTTCTTGGATTATTTCCCTGTTATCCTCTAGAATAGTATTTCATCATCTGTTCTAGGTGGCAATTGAGAGTGAACTCTCTTTAAAACCAGTAATGGTTGGTACCCATTGGGTATGAGGCTGCGTCCCAACATGCTCTATGCTGCAATGGGATGCCATAGCAACTTCCATGGATCGGAAGCTTTGGTGTCCCTTTGCAGCAGCTTCCCGTCCTCCAGACAGGAAGCTCCATCACCTGCAGTAGTGGCAAAGCATTCAAAGGTAAGTGCTAAGCTGCTGCTGCAGGCTGGAAAACCTGTGCACAGATAGTTACACAGCCTGAGGGAGGCAAAGACAGGGCAACCAAAGGCACTGTGAACAGGTGCTAGTTTGTTTGTTTGTTTGTTTGTATTTCTATCCCACCCTATACCCGAAGGTCTCAGGACAGGTTACAATATTATATTAATCTTAGACAGGTCCCTGCCCTTAGGCTTACAATCTAAAGAGAGAAGATATGAAAGGAAAATGGTGTAGGAGGGAACAGGGAACAGCAAAAAGCAAGCACTTGAGGTCTTCAGTTCCAATTCTTCTGTTCATTTTTTATTGCTGGAATTTTCCTATTCTCTTTACTTTGAATTTTCTCTTCATTGATGACTAAACCGGATGATGGCAGAGATGGTCAGCCGGCATCCACTCAGCCCCGCCCTGCTTGGTCTCAGGACCAGACGTTTTCTCAACTGGTCAATTGGCTGCCATAGTCTCTTTGCCATCTCATGGTTTAGGGTTTTCTGGGCATCTGCATCAGTAGCTGAAGTTGCATCGGTACAGTTGAGGTGGCTGCTGTCCCTGGGCCTCATCACACCTGTCCGTCTTCATCTTCTTCAATCTTTTGGACATTCTGTTGGTAGTTGCATAGGGGTTTCCAGTGCTGGAGATACCTTCTTGTACTGGTTGTGGTTGCCGCATGTTTGAGTTTTAGATGGTAGCCTCAAAGTGACTGCTAAGTGATGCAGCTGTAGGTGAGACATTCTGTGCTTCAGCTGAATACACATGAACACTGAACCTACTTCACCAACTTTGAATTAAAACCTACACGAAAGAGAAAGGAAAAGTAGACTTGTGTTCTGAGCTACCAAGTGAGGAGGAACACAGCCCTCTTTGCCCTTATAGGCTAGTGGTACATACAGTAGTTAAGTCTCAGAACTTTTTCTCAGCTCTTTTGTTCTCTCTTCATCTGTTGCCTAGCAACCCAAGTGCTCCCTGCTTCTGTCATCTCCTGTAAGATTCCTTTCCTCACTGCCTTCCACTCGCCTCCTCTGTCTTATGTCATCTTTCACTTTGAGCCCTTCCTCCTTTTATATACATTTCTAGACAGTTCTTGAATCACATTCATCTTACGTGGTTCTCATATAAGTCACGTGACAAAGTTATGTCACTCCTTTCTTGCATGGTTGCACAATAGTAATTGGTAAATCTGAAATGTTGTGTTCTTCTGAAGGACTAACCTTACAGTTAGGAATGCAAGAGATGGGACAAGGAGGGAAAGGTAAGTATTTAACTTATTCAATAGTATATAAGTGCTTTGTTTCTAAAACTGAATTGTTTGAAGCCTTAACAGTAAGACTCTTGATCCATGCACACAAGTTATGGACATATAAGCTTTCTTGATCATCTCATGTTGAAGGTAGCTTGCCATCCTTCCATTCTAACCTGGGATGGGAGCACTCAAAATGCAAATGGCCAAGGTGATCTAAGATGTTTCCATGGAGACCCAAACACTACAGGTGATTGCACAGCCACAGTTGTGCTGTCATGCCCACTCACCGCACCACACCCAGAAGAGGGTGCAAAACCACCTCCCCAGGATCAATATAGATGATCCTGGTTAAACTGCGGACTGCTTTTCAGCAGGCCTTAGCTGAATTGCTCCAGGGAGGGGTTACTCCACTCCAGGACAGCTGTGGCAGTGACAGAATGGGAATAGGCCTGACCAGGGAGCAAGCAGAAGCACTCCATCTGGTAAATGTGAACAGGCCCCACAATTTTTAAGCTCTTGTGAAACTTATTTGTTTGTTTTTAAAAAGAGTGGTTAGGGCCATCAGGATATTTGATTCCTTTACATCTCAGAAAATATTTGTTGTGATTAGTTCAAAGTATATTGAATTTGAAGGTGAACATATCCTGAACACAAATGTGTATCTATCTCAGGCCCTCGCTACCCATAAATCATAACTCTCATGCTAAAAGAAATCCATTTTAAATCTACTTTAATTTTGTTCAGGAGGGAAGAGACAAATTATTAAATGCATGCCTATTGCATTTTTTTTTTAATTTGGGATTTTCTTTTTTTGCCTTGGAAATTCTGCAATGGACAGCTACCTTCCTTAACATGCCCCATCTGAAATTCCTCTCTGCCAATCTCCCTGTATTTTTTTGCTTACCCTTTTGCCATTTTTACTTCTACAGCACTTGTTTCTTTAATTATCTTTGTTTGTTGCTTCTCTTTTTGATTGCGATTGGGTGTTTTAGCCCTCTTTCACTGCCTAAGCATCTGTTTACAGTATTCAAGCACAGAACTGTTGAGATAGGAGAGATACCAGTAAACATCTCTCAACAGGACTGTACTTTCTTGTACCTACAGCCTTCCACAGCTAATGTATTGTCAACAAAGCAATAAATAAACTTTACATTTCCTCTCCTCATAGTAATTCATAGAGAAAATATTTAAAATCTTGCACAGTCTAAAGTTAAAAAAACTTGCAGATGTTTGTGAGTTGCTGTTGTGCTGTAATTCTATTTTTCCATAGCTCTAGAGCTGAGCTGGTAATATTTTCCCCTGACATTAAGCATAGAAGAAACACTTTAGAATAGGAAACTTTTTAGTACCTTATTGCTGCTTAGAAGACAGTGGGCACCTTGACCTCTACTCATGTCCCATGCTTGTTTCTCACCTGGGAAGCTCTCAGGATTAGTCAATGACCAGGGCTGAACCCTGAACCAGGCATCACATGTTGGAAGGTCAGCTTTAGAAGAATTGGTGACATGGCTTTTTAAAAAATATCTGACCAAGGCAGCAGGCTTGGACCATTGATTTCAGTGAGGCTCAGAGTAGCAAAGGCAGTCTCTGTTTCTCAGCATTAAGCGATCTTATCTCCACGTGTCTAAATCTCTGCACATTCTCAGCTTTGGGACTCTCACCCTGACTATGGGCTGAGAAAAGGGGAATGGTTAGGGTTAGGGTTAAGATTTAGATCCAGCAATGTATGCTAGCTTTTGGCATTGGCAATCAGCTCTCACTAACTCCCTGTTCCATAGGAAAAGGAGGTAGGAAGCAGCTGTACTACCCTTCAAAGTTCTTGGAAACATTTTGTCTTCGATGGAAATAGCAAATTTACATATAGAAAAATTTGGAGGTATTGAGTTGATCCATCCTCTCATCTGGATCACAGGGCATTCTGCTGCATGCAGAAACGTCCATGGAGGTGTAAGCACTCTCATTAAAAACATCAACCAACAAGGAGACCCTTCCCCACTCTGTAGCAGTGCAGCTGGAATCTGACATCATCATAAATGATTGTTTGCCTCAAAAAGGTAGAAAGGAGGGGAATTCCACATAATGAGACTTAATTGGCTGCCTCAAAAAGGGGTTCCTTCTCGCCTTTTATTGGAACACCGAAGTCCTTCCTCTATAAATCTGCAGTATGGGCAGACCAAAGGGAAAAACACATACAGGCCCAGTTCCCATTAGCATTTTAAAACAGTTTAGAAATGGTTTGGATTCTCTGTGTCCTCATTGTTTGGATTCTCTGTGTCTTGTTTTTAATATGGTTTTAACTGCTATTGATTTGTTGTTACCCGCCCAGAGACCTTCGGGTATGGGGCGGGATAGAAATAGAAATAAATAAATAAATAAATAAATAAATAAATAAATAAATTACCAATCTGTTTCAGGGGTATTTTGAGGATTATTTGGCTAAAAAGTGGAATAAATAAACACCTGTTTTTTCAGGTTTTTTTTTCATTTTTGCTTTTAAAACGCTTCTTATTTCTGTGGGAACACTACAGCAGTATTGGGGCAAATATGTCATGAAACGGGTGGGATTTCACTCTGTGCAGGGACCAGCCCCTTGCCAGAGTTGTTAAAGCACCAGATCCATATTCAGCAGAGACGTCACAATTCAGCCTGATAAGGTGTAGCAATTCCCCCACCTCACATTTCACAATGATAAAATAACAGTTTCATTTTACACTTCCCCTTGCTTTCTGCTTGCCAGGGAGCACACTCACATGCAGCTCTCTCTGCAGTTGCTGCTTTTTCACTTCTCGGCATTTGCAGAGAAGCTAAAAGCACCAGTCCTGAATTTACATGTGTGTGTGTGTACCAGCCGGTGCTGCTGGGGACGGGGAGGGGAGGAGAACAAAGGAGAGGAAGGGGGTATTTGTGTGTGCATGTATATGCACAGGACTGGCAAGACGTCTTTTGCAAAAGCATGAGGGGAAGGGAGAGGAGAGGGGGGAGCTGCAATTCCCCACCCTCCACCATGTCATTGCAGGATCCAGTCAGCAGGCGTGGGGTGGGGCCCCTAATGTGATTCTGAACCATTTTGGGTGGGGAAAGCAGAGGGGTTGATAGCAATTTTAAAGCAATCGAAAGCCACTGAAGTGGGGACTGCCAGAATCCGTGTTTGAATTGCTTTTTTTCCCTTTCATTTTAAAACCATTTTAAGAGGCATGAGTGGAAACAAGCCCACACACAGAGGGAAGGATTGTATGTTAAATGTTGGAAAAGACGCTCTGCAGAAAGTTTGAAAAACCAGTGAATACTGTACATTTGGCAAGCTATCTCATATTTTTGTGTGATTTACTGGCAGCAGAAACTAGGGATGTGCACAATTTTTTTCATGTTCGCTTCGCCTTGAAACAAATGCAAAGGAAATTTGTGTTTGTGTAAATAAAGCCACTTCAAAAATTGTAGGATTTGAATCTGCTGCGAATGTTCTTCAAATCTGAATCAGCTTCAAATCCCTGCTGTCAGTCTTGCCTCCAAATCCCTCCTGAATCCACTTTGAATCTGCTCAGATCATTTTGAATTTGCTCTGAATCTGCTCCAGATATGGCCACCTTCTTAAATATAATGAAGCACCACATTCAAATGTCAATCTTTGAATATAACCAACATTCAATCTGAATGTGTGACTGTTCAAATGTGTATGAATTTGTATGAATTGTGAACCTGACAATTCATGCACATCCTTAGCAGAAACTGATTTTATGTATGGTAAATCTGTATGTATAGGGAGTCTCCTACAGGACTAGATGGATCTAACCCTCCAGAGTGCTGACATGGAGGTGTGGGGGCTTCAGATGTTATTTGTGGATATTTGCATGATACATCCCACCCCTTAGCACTGCCCAGAATGTCTCTGCAACGATTCTGCTCACAAATGAATTCCCACACTGGTCTCACTGCCCCTTTTCCAGTTTTCACATGTGCTTTTAATTTTCATTTGTTGGTGTTTTGTGTGTGTGTGTGTGCTTTTTATCTCTGTTTTAAACCGTCTATCTCCAGTGTAGATTTCTGGGCAAACATTTGCAAAACCATGAATCCAAGAGTGAATGTTAGTTTATTGATAAGAAAATACACTGTATAATTGCAATTACAAGGTTATATATCCCAAGAGATGTCCCCTCCCTGCCCAACTCGGTTAACAAGCCACCTCTAAATATTCCTGTCAACATCTTTCTTTTCCACGCGCTAACCTTGATGGCTGCTTTTGTCTCAGCAAGTCTTCTCTGATTACTTCAAGCCATGAGAACCGAGTTTCCATGAGACAAGCAGGGAAGGATAAGATTACAGTCAGGAGGCCTTAAGATGGCAAAGCTGAGACCATCTTGACACCACGACGGTTGGAAGTGGGCACATTTGGGATGCTGCTGGACTCCATCTGGCAGACTCTGTATTGACCTTCAGTTACCATTTGACCAGTGCTGTGGTCTGAAACTGTTTTTGTAGCTATAGCAGTGATCAGAACATCCAGGTTATCTTCTGGAGATGGCTGACAAAGTACAGGAAGACATACTTCATGACAGCTCTCAAGAGCTGGTTATGAGGGAAACATATAATTTGTTCTTACTAAAGAACATGCCAAAGTAATATTAGACGTGGGGAGAACAGCTCCATTGGAAGTGAGATGTGATAGAAGCCAGCAAAACCCTTTTCTGTAGTTTTCATCTACTAAAAAACAAACAAACAAACTTCCCCGCTCTAGAAGCCCCACTTTTGATTTTATTTTATTTTTTAAGGCTAGATCAGGTATTGCAAGGAACAGGGACAATCAGCCTTTGTGTGAGATCTTCCTACTTAAAGAAGACTTCTTTTTAAAGAGCATGGAAGTCATTCTCTTCACCTTTGCAGAATGCATACCTAAAACATATTGGCAGGATGGGTTGAACTATTTTAATTTAACATAACTGCTTTAAATTCATTATTATTTCTGTTGTGGGGTTTATTTTAATGAGGTTGTTTTTAAAATAGAAGGAGGTGCATGACATTGTTAGCTTGTTAAGTAGAAACGTACACATGGGGGCTTGACTAACAAATATACTCATCCAGCCCTAGAGGTGTCCTGTACACAAGGCACAAGGCCCTCCCCCCAGGACATGTTGTGCCATTGTGCCCTCATTTGCCTCCATTGTTTCTGTGCAGAGTGATTGTGGCATTGCTGGTGACTTACCAGGGGAAATCTCCGTTCAATGTGGCTGATATTAGACTGAAGACACCTGAGCAATTCTGGAGGAATTCAGCAAATGATCTGGTCCAGCAAATGACCAGTAGAACTATCACTGCTGAAGAACATTTGTATCTCCAACTTCAAAGTGTGTGAAGCTGGGAGGTGTCAGCCATGTAAATGCAGAAGATCCCCATGCTTCCTCTACTAGGGATGTGCATGAACCCAGAGTTGGAAGTTCAGTATGAATCAATTGAGCCTTGCTGAATTTGCTTCAATATTGAACCAGGTTGAACATGCTGGGCCAGGTTTGTGAACGGTTCCATATTTTTTGTTGACACTATTGAGAGTTGCATCTTTCTGAATTGCACAATTTTGTGATTATACAATTCTGTTTAGAAGTTAGTGATTCTTGTTGTAACAAAGAGTTGGTTAGGGCCATTTTAGAACAGTTCAAATGAAACTGTTCAGTGCAATTGTGTTTGATCAAACACTCCCCTGTGAATACTGGGGGCTTAGCCTTTCCAAAGGGAACCCGTATGCCCTCCTTCATGCCCTGGCATGCCTTAAACCCCCACTTACCTTTTGCTGCTGCCACCGCCTCCTTCACTGCCATCTCAGCCATCACACCCTCCTAAGAGCTTAACCTAAGCCTCCCAGAGGCACATGAACAGCTGGAGTAGCTCATCTGGGAATTGTGAGAAATCTTGTGCATTTCCCAAATTGGGTGGCCACTCCAGCTGTGTGTGCACCTCTGAGAGGCCTGGGTTGAGTCTCTGAGAAGGGCACCATGGCAGAGGCAGAGGTGAAGGAGGCAGAAGTGGATTTCAAATAAGGGGGCAGCCATGGGGTGGGCAGCTCCAGCCAGGTCAGTGCTTCTACAAAGGCCAAATGTGTTCACTTCATGCATGAAGGGGGGCTATGAATGTAGTCCCCTTTGATTCACATGTGAATTACCAAAGCTTCAAAACTGCACGCGAATTTCAAAGCTGATGAATGTATTCTGCACATCCCTAATGTTGTTTTCTGGAAAATGTGCATCATGTTCTTAATAGAAAAGCTGAAGTCAAATGAATGCCAATGAGAATCACAGATATATATTAGGTGAGCTATTTTAGAAGACTCTATGAGTGTATTTGCCTCGTTTTAAACATTAAAAAATGGGAAATTATGCTCGGTTTGTTCAGTGGAGCAAGTCCTAAGGGACTAGTTTAGCACAGAAAATAAAATATTCATATACTTTTCAAACATTTATTTGTACAACATTAATAAATTAGAAGACAAGAATATGACCTCCCCTCTTTCTATTAATGAAGAGGACAGCTGTCTGACATGGCAATACCCCAATATATCTGTAACAAATTTTAGGGATGTAATGCTTAGAGCTGTACTGAAGTGTGGCAGTAAGTTGTCATTCTTTATTCTTTTTCTATGTTTCTTTTGAGTTCTGCTCTAAAAGCATTAAATGTTCTCAGATTCTTGCTGTAGCACATATTTGACCTAGTGAAGCTTGGGTGGTGGGACGGATGCTGCAGAAACTAGGCACAATGTTTCCTTTTGTGATGTGTTCATCAGCATCATCCTTTATCTGCTGATTTGCTACAAGATCATGCCTGAAACATCTCAAAACAGTATCAGATTAACACTGCTAAAAATAGCAATAAAAGTGTGAACTATTATAACTAATCATAGTGCCTCTATAAGTTAAGAGCACGAGAAAAAAAGAAAGAAAACAGATGCAGCAAAGCAATGCAAACAAGTTGACCTAATCTTTATGATTATCTTACTATTTAAGTGTTCTGCCTGGATATTGTCTTATCTTAGAAACTAATCATTGTTGGTCCTGTTAAGTACTTAGATGAGGTTCTGAGTGTTAGACTAACAAACTGAAAAAAAATCATTGAAGGAGGCAGTTTTATCTTTTTACTCAGGCATTTCCTGTGTGAATTTTTGGACATTTCCAGACATATTGGCTGCATCCCCATTACAACCTTATTTCGATTTCAAACCATTTTCATTCCTCGCAGACCCGTCAGTTTGGCTTAACACGCTTTCCGCATGTTAAATTGCCCCAAAATGTTGTAAATGTTAATCCTCATTTCAACAGGTCTCATTCCAGTTCATGCGCTTGAAACGTTTTACATTTTTTACTGTGGGAACCCTTCCGTGTTAAGGGATGAGAGCTTCCCTCCCCAAATAGCTTGCTTCCAAAGCAAGCTGTAAAATCCACCCCTTAAAGCAGCGGCCGCTACACTGTAGCAACAAGCACTTCACACCTGATAACGACCTTGCCATTTTGAAAGTTCTGACCTTTAAAAAAGGGAAAAGAAAGGAAAGCAGCTGCAGGTTTGGGGAGATGTGTGTTTTAAAGGCTGTGATGGTGACGGGCAAAAGGGGCTTGAGTTGCCACTGCTGCTGTGTGCCCTGAGCAATGAGGAGAGTAGGGGAAAGAATTGCTGGCTGTCCGTTGCCGTTTTTCTTCCATCCAGGCAAGCAACAGCCACCCAGCCACCCAGCTAGGCTCCGTGAAGGGGTCTCTTATGGGCAGCGCGTTCATGCCAGGAGGAAGAGAACAGGGCAGCCTCGAAAAGTGGTTTTTAAAAAGTAGCCACTGGAGTCCCCCCTTGAGTCACGTACGTCCTCAGAATCTGGATTGAACGCGATTCTGGCTGAAAATAATGGGATCAGGCAAATTCGCGTTTGCATCCGGTTCTGTTATTTCAGTTTAGGGAAACTGGATTAAGCTTCTAATGGGGATGCGGCCATTGTTTAGTGGACTGCTCCAGTGGGACTGGATCTGCTGGAACATTCCACCAGCTTGACAGGTCCATGTATCCTGAAACAATGACTTCCATGTGCTGTTCTTTTCTTACTTTTTGAGCATTATGTTTTAAGAATTAAATATAAAGAGCGTTACACAGTCACCTTTCCTTTTTAAATTGCAGTGTGGGGCTATATGATAGTTCTCATATGACTGAAGGTCCCTTAGCCCAATTCCATAAAAAACAGAGTCAAGCATATGGACCTCTAAGTACTCATTTAAGTGGAAGAACGTTCTTACTTAAACTCCATGTGATGGGACTGGTTTTTCAGATTCTCTTGGAGCCCCAGTTATTAAAGAGCAGCACACTGGGCTATAATGCGATGGAGAAAAAGCTCTCCCCAGGCTCAGACTCCCAGAGCAGGATCTTATGGCCTTGGTTTTAAAAATGGAGAATTAATTGGACTTGCTCAGAAAGTACACAAAGGCAAAGACAAGGCTGAAGAAGAGTTCCTTCAATAAAAAATAACTAAATTTTATTAAAAAACCCAGGAGAAAACTGTCAAGGACAGCTAATTCTGATGACTGTCAGAATCTATGGACAAAGCTTATCGGAAATAGTCTGGTGCAAGGACTTTCCCCAATAGATTGCAGGAACTGACTGCCTGTGTTCACAGCTCTTACAGCTCTGCGTGGCTGGATCAATGCCGTGTAAATGAATAACATGTCAATTGAGGTTTGTCAGGAGTAAGAGGAAAGGGATGCTGTAGGAGAACCAGAAGGATAAGCCTAAAAGCTAACAGAGGACCATAAACTATCCTGTGACAATACAGATTTTGCACCTCCACCACAGTGTGACAGCAAAATCTTCAGTCTCTGCCCCAGGAAGCAAGCAGCTCATGTAAAATGTCCCTAATTACACTCAAGCAGATATTGGAAGCTTCAGATAGCAGAAAGGTTCTTTAAAGGCGAAGTCCCAGGTTGAGCGGTTGCTCTAGGCTGACATGTCATTCCCACTGCAGGTGGCAAAGTTTGGACTAGGAGTGGAGAGGAAGATTCAGAATCTGGACTTCATTCAAGATGTGGCGATGTCCCAGGGGGAGGGTGGGCAAAAGACCATGCTCGGCCCTACCCGGGCTTTATTTTTTATGATTAACTTTATAGCAATGGGACTGTCACTTCCATTTGGGGACCTCCAGGAAAGGCAGGGTGAAATGTGACATAATGTTACTCCATGGGAGTCTTTCGGCAGGAACAATGTACTTCTGCAGAGTGTGTGTGTGTGAATGTGCATGCTTGTTGCAAACTCTTGGGTGATGTGCAGCTCCAGCTTTTTATGTGCTGGATGTCTGCAACATCTCTGGGTTATGCAAATGACTTTTTAATTGCTGGCCGGGACTGAGACAATGAGCTTGTCAAGTATAAAGCCAATTCATAGTAAGGCCAAATTCATAGGCATATCTATGCACAAGTCTGCCATGCCCCATGCACTGCACACAAATCCATGCTACAATGAACACAATGTGCAACACAGTCATTCTGGATAAATAATCCTGGGTGCTTTAGTTCAATCACATCTGGAAGGTCATAATTTGGCCATTCTTGCTTTAAAGCCTTCCGCTCTTGAATCCATCTTTTTTGACTCTGACCAGGTTGACTGGATCTTATGAAACCTGGAGTCTGTAATGCTTGGGGAGCCTTTCTCATTCATATTTTACAGAGAATGTATACCCATACTTTTTATTTAAAATAGCATACGTCCCTTCCCTTTTTTAAAATGGGCCTACATTTGCTGATTTGGAACAGAAGATTTTAGGTGAAAGTTAATACACAGAGAAGAAGAAGGGTTGGCTTTTCTACCCTGCTTTTCTCACCCATTTTAGGGGACTGAAAGCGGCTGACAAAGCTTTTCTATTCTTCTCCCCACAACAGAACACCCTGTGAGATGTGTGAGAACTCAGAAGAGAGCTGTGACTAGCCCAGGGTCACCCAGCTGGCTTCATGGGGGAGGGTGGAATCAAACCCTGTGTTCCCAGATAAGAATCTGGGTCCCTAACCATTAGACAAATTCTTTTTAACAGAAATCTTCCTGTGATTAGGCTCCTGAGAGTGACTTAGACTGCAGTAATGCCTAGCACATGGACATTCTTGTAATTTATGCTAAGATTATGTTCCTTTGGATGCTGAAATACATTTGCTATTCGGTCATTTAGCCAAGTTTCATTTGACCAGAAAACTTCCAGTTTGGGATGGGCTGAACTGTAGTTTATTGAACATGAACTGATCAAAGAAGGTGAGGGCATGTTCGGATTCCACCCTACCGCTCTGTACCCATCAGAGAAGAGATGAGGAGGGTGTGGAGTGAAAGGTGCCTCCAAGGAATTTAAAGAAGATCTTGCGACTCCTACTACTTGAAGCTGGCATCTCTTTCCTAGTTCACGTTACAGCACGAAGGGAGAAGGACCACACTGTGCTTATGATGAGATCGTTGTATGGCCCACAGAGAAGTTGCGCTCCCTGTCCCTTCCATGGGCTTTGAGAAGGCTCAACAGATAAAAACCGTTACCCTGTTGCCTCCGAGCAGCAGTGCAAGCTGGGAAGGATAAAGAGTCCTTTCTCTATCACATAAAACTAGAACCAGGAGGCACTCTGTGAAGCAAATAGATAAGAGAGGTCTGACAAAGGGAAGCATTGTTACCCAGTGGAATGGTGTATGGAATTTACTAGTGGTGAAAGCATCCAGCCTTTCCATTTTCCATTTCCATTTTTATTTATATACCGCCTTTCCAAAAGAAACTTTCACCCAAGGCGGTTTACAACGAATGGAAGCCAAATACAAAGCAAAATACAATCACCACATCCAGCCTGGATAATTTAAGAAAAAGTTAGACATTCATGGAGGACATACGCATCAATGGCTGCTAGAATGGATGCCTAAAAGCTATTTGCAGGGAGTTGAGAGTGGGTGAAAGGTTTGCTTATGTGTTCCGCTTGAGACTTCCCAGAATCAATTGGTGGGCCACTGTGTGAAATGGGATGCTGGACTAGATGGGTAGTGGCCTGATCCAGCAGGTCTCATCTTATGTTCTTATGCTCTTGAGAACTATCTGATGCAATTAAGGCTTCGTAGGGATCCTGCCTTAATGAACAGTTTCAGGTTATTTATTTATTTTTAAATGGGACATATGCAGAGGTCTGTCAGCTTCTGCTGCTCCAGCTCCTTTTAAATGCCTCCTCAGAGGATTGGTTTGAAACTGCATTTCATAATTAAAACTTAAATACCTGTTGTGTTTCGAAGCCCTACATGTGGCTTTCAATAAACCATTTTTCCACAGTTAATGAACAGTAAAGTTTAATTGTGTGTATTATTGTGTGATACAGATGAACACCTAAATATAAGACTGAAGGCAGAGTACAATGAATGCAAAATAATGCATGAAATTGAGTAACTTTGTTGCTTTGTCACCATACCTACTCATCCAGAACTAAACTTTTTTCTGGCAGCTTGGTTCCCATTAAGAAAGTAATAATGTGTGGTCCTTTATAGCATAAAAAATAAAAAGAGTAGAAGAAAAGATTGGGAAAATCCTCAAAATAAAACCTTTTAACTAATTAAGAAAGATATTTATTTATTTTCAAACATCTGTCTTACAATCTTCACCCAAAGTTCTTAGGGGTCAATGCTGGGTCTTGATGGAAAATGCTCACCCAGTTTCTTCCTCTCTTCTCTCATCTACAGAGAAGATGATTAGTAACCTTTATTTTAAAAAATATATATTTTATGTAAGTAAAATAATATTAAACAACGATCACATACACAAACCATACAGATCATAAAGTACAAACAAAATAAAAAAACCACCCTTATCTAAGTGCCCCCTTCTACTTGGTCACCTGTACCCTATTTTTTTTTTTAAATCTTAATTTAGGGCCTAAAAGAAAAGAAGAGTTGGATTTTCTACCCCGCTTTTCTCACCCATTTGAGGGGACTCAAAGCGGCTGACAAAGTTTTTCTATTCTTCTCCCAACAACAGAACACCCTGTGAGGTAGGTGGGGCTGTGAGAGCTCAGAAGAGAGCTGTGACTAGCCCAAAGTCAGCCAGCTGGCTTCAAGAAGGAGGGTGGAACTGAACCCAGTATTCCCAGATAAGAGTCTGGCTCCCTAACCGCTAGACAGAACTGGCTCACCGAACTTTGGAATTTATTCAGAAAGTTCTTTGTCACCATACCTACTCAACATAAGGTTAGCCATCTGTTTAGAAATATCTTTTCAGACGAATCTAGGAAAGATATCCTATTCAGTTCTCCAATGCATGGGTTCCAGATCAGTCTGAATTGTTGGATGTTATCGGTTCCTCCATTCTCAAATAGTTCACTGAAAGATATTCATTTATCATAAGTTTCCACACTGTTCTATAACATTCAACTTTAGTCAGATTTGAAGCATATTTCTAATTACGCACTATACATTGTTGGGTTACTGATATTAAAAGATGTAATGGTTTTGGTTCTTCTGTTCCAATATTCAAGTCTGAAAAACCGTGTAATCAGAATATTTTTGGAGTTCATGGTATGTGTAGGTATATTTCTATCATGTCCTTCATCAAAGAGAGCCAAGTGTGAGCATGGCAATAAATAATAATTGTAATAATAATTCAGCCACTGAATAATGAAGAAGAAGGAGAAGGAGAGTTGACCTTTCTATCCTGTTTTTCTCACCCTTTAAAGGGACTCAAAGTGGCTGACAACGCTTTCTCTTCTTCCTTCTACAACAGACACCCTGTGAGCTGGGTGGGGCTGTGAGAGCTCTAAAGACAGCTGTGATTAGCTGAAAGCCACCCAGCTGGGTTCGTGGAGGACTGCAGAATCAAACCCGTTATTCCCAGATAAGAGTCCAGTTTCCTAACCACTAGACCAAACTATAAAAAGGATAGTTCCTGTGGGGATACAAACTTTCTGAATGGATTCCAAAGTCCATTTAGGGTGCTATCACAAGGGCAAAAGGGGCAGGTCTAGGGTGAATCTGAAACCCAAGGGATAAAAAGAAAATGTTAAAAGAACACTTACTACATCCCCAAGTCTTGTTTGGGGTGGATAGGGTAGGAAAGCTATAGAAATGGCTGGTTAAGGACAGACAAATAATGAAGCCAGAAAATCCAGTCAGCTGTGTCCCATGAATAGTGAGCGCTTGTTGCCCTGGAGGAGTTGCCAAGCATCAAGGTGAAGGAGTGGTAGGATTTTCTTTTTTCTGTTTGAATGCTTGTTTTTTTGCGATGGGTGCACAAGGGATCCATTTAGTAAAAGAGCCATTTGAAAAGAACCCAATGTGATCACAGTGTTAAATTCCCTAACCATCATGTATAAAAAAATCATTCTCAACTTTTTTTTTCATTTCCCAGCTCATCTATTCAAATCTTAGGGATCTTAACCTTCAGTTAAGCTCCCACCCTATCACGTTATGGTCTGTGAGTGCTAGGGGCGTGCATGAATATTCAAAGGTATTACAAATTCGATGAAATTTGCCTGAATTTTGACTTTCAAATGACCATAAATTCGAATTTACAGATGTGAACAAATTTTGAATTTCAGATCTATTTGTTTGAATTGTCCAGACAGTCGTATGTGTATGGGTTTGTACATGATGTGTACTTGCAGATACACAACAGCTGAACAATTTGTTGTTGACATTCATAAGTGCAAATTCAAATCAAAAGTTCAAATGAATAGATTCGAATTTGCTTAATTCAAATCAAATTGGTTAAATTCAGATTTTAAAGATTCGAGTCGAATTGAATCAAATCCTGATAATTGCATTCGTGCACATCCCTAGTGTGTGCAAAGCTTCTGAAGTGTAGAGGGAAATAGCTGTTGACAACATCAGCTTATAGGATTGTTACCCAATTTGATGTTAGGTACAAAAAGGTTGCCTTTTCCTCTCCATCTAATCAGCAGAGCAGGATCTCCTATTTGCTGCAGTCCAAGCTGCACTTCAAAAAGTTGGTTCCTGGGACCCCATGGTGGAAAATACTCCTAAATCTGATTTTCCGACATGACATCTCCAGTCCTTTTGTTGCTGCTGTTGTTGTTTGGCCATAGCACCTAGGCTTGTTGCTCTAGTTAGTAGTGTCATAGAACAGCTAAACAATCTGCAGTTTGTATTCCACTATGGGGCTCATTATCACAGGACCTTCCAGATATAGGATTTCCCATAGCACATATCCACAGTACATTACACCTTGTTACTTACAATAATTACATATTGATTGAGGACTGAAGGAGAAGTGTTGTTGAGAGATTTATGATTATCTCTGCTGAGCTGCTTGCTTTTTATTTTAAGAGTATATACAGCCGTAAGGTTCTGGGAATGTCTGGAATATCTCATTTCAGATTGGAGTTGTGGCAATAGCAGAAATTGAATTTAACTCCTTCCTTTTGCACTTAAAAACAAACAAAACCAATTTCTGTGCATTTTTTCTATTTTTTTTTTAAAAAGAATTCTGTCATCTCTCCTCTGAATTATTGACTCTTCAGAAGGTCATTTGGAACCAGTACTTTGGCAGAGCTGAAATGAGTAATGGCAAATGCTAGTGGTTCATCACAAGTTCTTATTTTAACATTCGTGACAGGATCTGCACATGCCTGCTATGGTGCCAGGGGACCAAACTGACGGTTGCACAGCTCTGAGACCCTGCAGGAAGAGTTCTAGGATAAAGGATACCCATTTTCCTGCACCCTCAGAGTACTTGCTTTGCCATAAGTGTTCAGTAGTAGTTAAAGGAGAAGAGTTTGCTTTTCTACCCCACTATTCTCACCCATTCAAGGGGACTCAAAGTGGCTGACAAAGATTTCTATTCTTCTCCCAACAACAGACACCCTGGGAGGTAGGTGGGCCTGTGACAGCTCAGAAAATAGCTGTGACGGGCCCAAGGCCACCCCACTGGCTTCATGGAGGAGTGTGGGATCAAACTAGGTGATTCCCAGATAAGAGTCTGGCACCCTAACCACGAGACCAAACTGGCTCACAGCAGAATGCTAAGAGATTTCACAGGGCTTCCTATGACTCCTTGCCCCTGCTTTACAGGCATATAATCTTAGCATTGGTAGATGACCTACCAGTCCTAAGATGATAGACACAGTAAAATGGCTAAATAACTAGTAGTGGCAGTGAAGGTGCTGAGAAGGTGGTAGTATGCAAACCACTGGGCTGGAGATTATACCGCTAGTGTCTCTCTTTAAGTCAGGTCCTTTCCATTCTGGCTCATGTTCTGGGATAAATCCAGAACAAGAGCTGCTGTCTGCACACTTCTACAGACAATAGTTAGCCCTACCCCCTCAATTATGCTTTGTCTGGGTTGGACAAAGCATGGGCCAGGCAAGGGCACCTGAAATTCAGGTGTTATCAGTTCCTCCATTCTCATGTTACCGGACCCAATACAGATGAAGAATTTGACGTTGAAGTCTACAGCCAGCCTTGGTTCACTAGTGCTATACCTGAACCAGTGGCATGTTTTCTGGTATACTGGCCTATGCCCTGTGGTCAAGTATAGCACTAGGGACCCATTTCTAAAAAGTACTGTCAGATTTTTTTTGCCCAGTCCAAAAACAGCCAGGCCAGAAACCCTGACAACTAGGAACTTCTGTTTCTGGCCCTCAGAGTCTTGGCACTGCATTTAAAGGCTCTCTGGAGGTAGCAACTGGGGCTGGAGTAGAATGGGCCATCTGAATACAGATGACTGTCTGCTCCAGCATCAACCAAGTCCCAGCATGGGATGGGTTGCTTGTTCCAGGATGGGCTATCCTGCCCTGTCCCAGAATGCCCGTGGGAAATGCATAAAGGTCCTCAGAGTCCAGGCTACAACTCAGAAAAGACAAATGAATATTGAATAACTCACGCTGGCATCTTTATATTCTTCCGATTGTGGGACTGCATACATTTTATATTTCAGTAATTAATTTTCTCTCATCGAGTACTATCCCTACTAAAGAAACACAAAAAGCAATGGTTGTGTGTCAGCCAGCAGATACCGAAATTTAACACCAGATATTGTTAAATATATTCATTTGGCAAACACAAGAAGTTCTTCCTCGAGAATATTTCACACTGCTATTTTGTGATTGATAATTTTGGAAGCACATTTTATTTCAGATGGATTCATGGCTTCATTCTTGTCTGGAGGGAAAATACACACACAAACAGTGCTCTCACTGATGCCAATTCTTTTGCACTTTTGATGTTGGCAGTGTTGTGCGCCTGAACCATTGCTCTGCTCAATGACCTGGGGCCTGTTCACACTTGGCTTTATTCTGGATATATCCTGGAATCAAGTCCTGCTGTCCACATCCTAGTGTAGGCAACAGCAGGCCTCAAGTGAGGCCTACCAGAGTCTGCAATAGCATGTGGCCAACATACCACTATCCTGAGATATATTCCAGGATATGGCCAAGTGCCAACAGTCCCCAAGACTGGTAGAGTGTCTGGGTGATGTTTGGGCCTTTCTTATCAATGGAAAGGGGCACTTGGGTGCTATCACTGTGTTTCACACTGAAAGCTGGAAAGAGATAGTTGTTCCAAAGCCCTCATTGAAAAGAAAAAAACCCTCTCCCAGTGGGTGTTTCTTTGGTATTATTGCACTGTTTGCCAAGGCAGGAATGAGAAAGGACCAAAGTGGAATGGTCCAGTGTCTTCTCAGATAAAATGAGAAAGTGAATGGCACATATGTGAGTGAGCTTAACAGGATTGGCATGATTAGATGATTTTTACTGTACATAAAAGAGCCAGCATGTTGTTGACATGCTTCCTGCTGCACTATGCTGTGTAAACATCACAACTGGGCAACTTTCATTTCCTGTCTTCAATGTTTCCAGCTGGGACAATTTTTTTCAAACACAAGATATGATCCTAGAGATCAGCCATTTTTTTTTTATGTCTGCAGAAACAGGGCTGTGTACCTGACCCAAGGGAAGGGCATCAATGTAGGTGCAGTCTTCGTGACAGTGGCAGTGGACAGTGGCAGGAGTGCTTATGTCTGGTTGTTTGCTGGATGTGTGTGGGATGGTACAGACCCAGTTATCTTCCAGTGTACCCACGACACAGCTAAAATGCCTTGCAGATTCTACCATTGTCACTGTTAAAAGTGGTGAACTCATTGGTCAGAAGGTATCCATAGGAGTCTGTCTAAAATATCCTTCAAATCTTTTCACTAATACAAAAAATGCGGATTAGAGATGTGCATAACTTCAAATTCAAAGGCCAGGGTTACTTTAATCCTTCTTCAGCCTGAATTCCAGGCCGATTGGTTGCAGCTTTAAAAACTAAGCTGTTTTTTCCCTGGGTTTTCCTCCCTCTATTCGGGTTTTCCTTCATTCAGGCCTACAGAGGATTAAAGTTTTAATCATTTTTCAACCTGAAAGGAGGAGGGAGAAAGAGATTGGAGATTGCTTTCATACCTCTGAGGTGTGATGTTTTCTCTTGTCTCCTCCTTCCCCACTCAGATCTAAAGTACTTCTGAATGGGGCTCCCTTGGCTCCCATGGCTGCCCTCGCTATCACTGCCTTCCTGAAGCAGATTTAAATGAGAAGGTGTAACCACGGCCATAGTTTAGGTTAAAATTGAATCAAACTTTGTTCAGTTCAGTCTGAAATCCAGTCAAAAAGCTTGACTTGTTCTGGATTGAACCTTGATGAACTGTTTGAGCAGAATTGTGTAATTGCACAAATCTTGCCTAAGAGAATGCAGAATTGCACAAATTTTGCTTTAAAGAAAAAGTTGTAGGTTGACATGGGGAAAGGAGGAAGACACTAGTATGAAATTATCTTTCTCCATTGTCTACAAGTTCCAGATTTAGGTCCGTTCTGAACAGTTCAAATGAAAATGTTCAGTTCAATCCAGTTCAAATGAATAGAACTAGTGTGGTTCAAACTAGACCAGCCCCTTTTGCTTTGTGGTGTGGTTCACTTTGATTTGAACTGGGTTGACCTGTTTGGTTTGAGTTGAACCAAATTTGAACATCCCTAGTGCATACCTCTGAAGCTTTTCAATTCTTCAGAGTTAAAGGTTTTAAACATATTTTGGACTCCTTGGTTTCTAGAGCCAACCTGTATTTCATCAGTTTGCATCCAAATTTAACTTAAAAAAATATTGTTATAATGCAGTCTACATTTGTGGAAAACATACTTCTAGCTGGAAACTTTCTTCCTTACAAAATGAGTCTTCCAGGCAGAATATAGGGAGCTCAGTGGTGCATTTTTGTTTCATACACGTAGATTAGATCGATATGTGCTCCAGATAGCTGTTTCTAATTCCATCTCTGCTTCCTTTTCTCATTATTATACTTTTAGCAGAATTGAAACTTGGGAGGTGGGGGGAAAATCTGTCAGAGCTCATTCAGTCAAATGAGTCTTTGTCAGAGAACAACCTCAGAGTAGTCCTAGCAAGTAAAACATGCCCAACAGAGTTGTCTCCCTTGTTTTGTAAAGTATTAGCAGATTTTGCAAACTTACACAAGCTTCACAGGTCAAAATCACAGTTACCTGCAAACTGGGTCAGATTGTTTCTAGCTTGGAATGAGGCCTTCCACATTGTCTGGCTTGTTCCATGACCATTCTGTGCCAGTTCCAAAGCTTCTACCAGCTTCATAGTCAGCATAAGGGAACTCTGAATTCCATGAAGGCCAGGAATGAAGGTTTCTGGCCACTGAAGCTCTGAGGGGGGGGGGGGGGTTGACTGGACCAGGACTTTGGGCATCCCAGTCTGGTTTATGCTACAGAGTATACTAGGAGGGGTAGGACCTCTCTGGTGTACTTTAAAGAAGTGGATGAAAGACCCAGATGTGGACCATGGTTTGGACCAATAACAAGTGTGGAAAAGCCCCAGAGTCCTCTTCATAACTTGTTGTAGTGGTTCTGTCACTGCTATTCCAGGTCAGGCATAGTCAAGTAAGCCCTGTCCTTGTTCTTCCAGGTGGTATGAGACCTTATCAACACGTCATTGCTATTAGTGGTATTCAGTCATAGTTCAGTCTTGGGGCACATGGTTTCATGCAGAAAATGGACAAACTCCATTTAGACAGATTAGACAGATTGGGTAAGAGGTAAGGGGAGAGGCCATGACCTGAAATACTAGGGAACTGGTATCTGTCAATGTTCCTGCCTGGCCAGTTTGGTCTAGGGTTAGGGAGACAGACTCTTATCTGGGAATACCAGGTTTGATTCCTCTGTCCTCCATGAAGCCAGCTGTGTGACCTTGGGTGAGTTACAGCTCTCTTCTGAGCTCTCACAGCCCCAGCCACTTCACAGGGTGTTCTGTTGGGGGGGCGGGGCAGAAAGCTTTGTCAGCCACTTTGAGTCCCCTTAAATGGGTGAGAAAAGTGGGGTAGAAAAGCCAGTTCTTCTTCTTATGCAAACCAGCTATCTTTAAAGATTATGTATCTATCTCTATGTAGCCTGCTGAATTGCTAGATCGGTGTGTGTACCTACAGGACAGGAGTACTTGAAAGGTCATGATAGATCTAATAGCTGAGAGAGGTTCTATTTATATGAGGTGCAATACATCAAAGCTAACTGAAAAAAAAAGGTAGCCCAGTTCAATTCTTTCTTTCTCAAAATTTCCCCCCATTTATCTTTTTTACTTTTGATAGACTACTTTTCATTCAAAAACCTATGGCCATTCAATTACATTTGTTTGCATTAATTTCCTGTTACCCTTTTTTTCTCATTTGTGGGAGTTCTCGTTTTCATTCTTTACTCCTTGCAGCAGTGTTCTGCCTTCCCTCCTTCTTCTTCTTGGTTTGTACTCATGCAGCAGTAGTAATGCGGGCCCCAAGTTTAACTGCTATATGGAAAAGCAACAGAACGTTAACAAGCAAATGAAAAGCTTACATTCTTAAGTCTCCTGTTCTTTTTTCTCCAAACTAAACTTCAGCTGAGGAGCAATGCTTGAAGATTTTACTTCTGTCAAGTGATAGTCAGATGATAGAAGCTACAAGTCTTTTCTATCACAGTAAAGCTTTTCTTGTTTTGATATATATGTCTGTCTTGACTGCTTTCTATCAATCCTTGCTATCTCATGCCATTGAATCCTGTTGTTCTACCCCAACTATGCAACTGTGGGTCTGATCTGAAGAGCTGGGGGAACAGTAATAACGTATTATTGAAGTGGCAAGCCCTGTGGCTTGTCACACTAGCCTGCCATGTTCTTCCACTAGAACAGGGCTGTGTATTTTTTTACAGCCATGCAGTATACTTTATGGTCATAAATGCAGCCAACCACTCTCTCAATATGCTGTGTAAGCCATCCCATGGGACAACCGAACCAGCACATTGCAGAAGTACTAAGATAATGTCTTCTGTCATATTCACCCTTTCCTATTAGAGATGTTCACACAGAAAAAGCTGTTGAACCAAAAATCTCATAATTCATTTCATTGTTGAAATGAAAAATTGGATTTTCCCATTTTTTTATTTTTTATTTTTTTTGCAAAGACCTTTTTTAATTGAAAAAGTCAATTTCAGGGCCAAAGCACAGGGAAACATGGATTTTGAATCAAGTTGTTTGTTTTTGTAAGTAGAAGACGGGTTCATTTTGATCAAAGTTTTGGAAATTAAAAAAAAAACCAGATTTTTGTTTGTTTTATTTCAATGTCTGCAAATACAAAATATTTGATTTAATATGCAAACATGAATTGAATTTTGCACAACCCTATTTCCTATCCTTTCTGTGATGGAGCATAGGCTGCAGGCATTCATGACTGACTCATGTGTCATGCAAGCAGACTTTCCACTTTTTAAACACCATCCAAACACAGCTTAGTTTTGGGGATTTGACCAGAATCCAATGAATATCTATTTTGTAAGATGTCAGCCCATCATCAACTATCCCACTTAAATAATAGGCTGCAACCAAGATAAATTATGAACTCATTTACATCTTCTTTGCTTGTTCCCCATGGAAGATATAACACCCCAACCAGAGAGAACAGTGATTTCAGGTCACTGAAATCTGTAAAAACCACTATGACTGGTAGGCCACAAGAAATAACAATGGAAGAACATGTTTTGCAGTGTCTGTGGTGACCTGATTATCCACCACTAGATATTAGAGATGTGCACTATTCAAAATATGTTATTCATATGAATTCTGACAAATTTGGGCATTCATAAACAAATTGAATGTCTAGGCATTTGGATTTCCAAATCTGAACAAATATATCTCGAGTTATTTGTATGAATAATTTGGGCATTCATATCTGTACGGGTACATACGGGTCTCGTACATACCCATACACATTTGTACACATCTGTATGTATCCATAAGGAATGAAAACAGGATGCATACAGGATGCGTATGGGATGCATACGGGTACATACAAGATGCGTACGCACCCATACAGCTACAACTGTCCATATTATTAATATGAATACATACAAATGTATTCATAGTAATCAAATGTCCAAACATTTGTTCTTTTGTTATTTGGATACATTGGGATTTTCAAATATTTGATTCATTATGAATCAAATTCAATAATTGCATTCATGCACACCCCTACTAGATATGAGTTAAAACATTTCAAGGTTGAGGCCAGTTCTACACTGTGTGACAACAGTCTGATTATTCTTTTTCTTAAGCTATTTTGTACTGCAAACTGATACATTTTTAGTAGGGACTAAATTTTCCTGAATTCTCACCAAGTGCTAATTTAATTTTCCAAAATCAACTGTTCCAGTAAAGATCATATCTTTCCTATGTGATCTCTTAGGTAATGTCAAAGATAGATTACATAAACATTATTAAAGTTGTAGGTTACAATTTCCATTAACTGTCATAGTTGCACATGCTGGTTGGGGTTCAACTCACTGAAATGTTCTAGAGGCCTTTATTCCTATGTGTTTGCCCCCACCCCAGGAAACATGCTGGCTGTGCAGACTCCACAACTGGCTTGTTCCTGGACACAGAAATGGTGCCTTTGGCCCTGGTCACACAAGTCTAAGACAGGAGAGCCTATTCATTAATTTGATCTGAGGTTGTACCAATGTTGGTCACACCTAAATCATTATAGGTCGACCTCAGGCCACCTCTGCCTAGGTCTGCATCAGTCACACCTTTCTCCGAGATCAACCTGAGCCTCCTCTTGGCTCTCCAACCTTTTTGCTGTGTCAAATTTACCTCCTTTCTTATTGGATGCCGTTCTGTCACTCAAGGTGAGGGTGGGTGTTAGCTCTCCCACCTCCACACCCTCTTCCTTTTTTTATGTGCTTTTCTTCTCTGTGGGATTATTTTTTTAAAAAAAATAGAGGAATCATACTAGGGATGTTCACAAATATTCATGGGCATTCAAAATCTGATAAAATGTGTCAAATTTCAGCATTCAAACTTGAATAGAATGTCCTGAAATTCAAATGTAAACATTCAAATTGAATTTTGAACCTTGGATCTATTCGTTTGAATTATCCGGATATTTGTATATGTACAGGTTTGTACACTGATGTTTACTTGAAGATCCGCATCTTTCTCACATCCATATGCATTTGTACGGGATAAAAATGGGTTGCATATGGGATGCATACGGACATGTACAGATGTGTATGGATGTGAGGCAGATGTGTATATGCACATACAAATAATTAACAAGATTCGATTTCATATTTATATGTGCAGATTCGAATAAAAAATTTGAATGAATAGAGTCGAATTTGGTAAATACGAATTGAATCTTGTTAAATTCAAATTTAAAAGATTCAAATTGAATAGGATTTTCAGGTATTCAATCTGATTCAAATAGAATGTCAAAAAACCATTCGTGCACATCCTTAAATCATACACATGAACTGAAGAGAGAAGGGGAAGTGCCTCACAAACTTTGCTTGTGCCAATTGGACCATACCCACCACAGCACAGTTCAGCCTCCTTTTGCCCATCTTCCCACTCACATTTTGAGGAAGCAAGAGGTGTTTTTCCACTGTCACTAGAAGTACCTATTAAGTACCCATTAATGGGCACTTAATGGGTACATCTAATGACAGTGGAAAAACACCAAAAGATGGCCTGGAATGTCAGGACAGGCTGAGTCCTTGTCAGTCCTATAAAAATGAGGACTACAGTAAAGACGATCTAACAGGGGTAGACGGTCTTGGAAAATGACTTAAATAAAAATGTGAGTAACACAACCTGAAGACGATCTGAGGTCATCCTAAGCTACTTGTGTGATCAGGGCCTTTGAGTGCTCCAGTGTGAGACCACCCAAATGTGACCCAAGCTTTATCCTGCTCCTGTTCCTTTATGAAGGTTGCTAGTAAGAACAGTTCAAGCTCTGAAACCTGGCAAAATTCTGCCATGTTCTGAAAGTTGGCCCTCTTTCTGTGCTGTTTCCCTGGATGCTGCAGTGCATGTCTATGGAGCATATGCAGATTATACCTTGGAGTGTCTGAGTTTGAACTGTCATTTGGCCATGAAAGCTCAGTGTATAACCTTGGCAGTTACTGCCTCTGAACTTAATTTGCTTCATCAGGTTGTTTTGACAATAGAAGGGAAGAGAATGATGTGCACTGTCTTGATCTTTTTGAAGGAAAGCTGAGATGTAAATGGTGTGCATATACAAATGAATAGGGGTGAGACGTGAATTAATGCTATAGTTTCCTTCCTGTATCATACGAAACAGAGGTTTTTTTTTAATTTCAGAAGTCATTTTTTTATTATTATTCAGAACAGCCTTCCTATTTTAAACAAGTTGATTAACAGGAAAAGTTTGGACACCTGAAACAAAACCCATTGCCCAGATCTTGGAAGAATTCTTGGATGTCTTAAAGGACTCTTCAAGGATGCTGGCACTGATTCAATTTTGAATCAATTGGAAGAGCTTCCACAGAGAGCAAGGGTAATTAACCTTTTTAGTTCTGATCCTTGTAGTAAACATCCTGTTAAAAATGTGCTATAAAATATATTTTATCAGGCAATATGCTGAGAATCTGCCAGGCTTAATTTCATGTGCATTGGTCCTTGGCCCATGCAGAATTTACTGTCCACTAATGAATAGCAAGCATCATAATAAGTTACATGCCCAGATAAACCAGCTGAAGATTAGGAAATAGCTGTGACCTTTTTGACAGACTTACTATGCTTCAGTGTTGCTGTTCACATTCTCTTCCTGGAACTGTTCAATTATTTATTATCATTACTACCTGAAAGTCCTTCATATGAAATCACTGCACAGAAGAGGCATGGAAGAAAAAGTCTTGGTCATGAGACCTGACTTTGGAGTCAGCTACACCTGCATTTCAAGCCTTCAGTCCATCTAAAGATGGACTGATGGTTGATTAAAAGAGTTCTATGTGGGGCTTTTATGTTTGAAAAATAATATGCCCTATATATGAGGAACACACAAACCATGTACTGTGTACTCGAGCTATCACATTAATTCAAATATGGATGTGTAATGTTACATGCAGAATGGCCCACCACTTGGAGATGCTTCCACATGATCACCAGTGGTGTATTTTGGGGAGTACCAAGTGTGGCCAAATACACAGGCTGGTGTATAGGTAGCTCCCTTCCCATCCTAGATGCCCTGAGCAGTACTGTGCAGATAGGTTGAGAAAAATGACTCTCAGGGTGCATGGCACAGGTAAATTTGCCCTCCCCCCATGTGGAGACTCTGTATCCTCAATGATCAATTCTCCAAAGGAGAACCAGCCAATGGGGAAACAATGCAGCTATATCAACGTATCCTACATGCAGCTGCATACCCCCTTGGACCAAGGCCACTGTGGGCCTGGTCACACACAAGTTGTAGAATGACCTAAGTCATCCTGCAGGATGGGTTGGTCAGACAATTTTAAGCTGGTCCAAATTCCAAGCTGGATTACAGCCCTTAATCTATTCTAAAATGCAGTCCTCTTTAATAGCACTGACATGGACAGAAGCCGGCTTGGAATTCCAGTCTTGCTATCTACTTCCTCATGTGTGGGTGGTGGAATGGCTAAAGGAGACAGAAGTGTGCTGTGGTGGGTGGTGTCCAGTATTTCCTTCAGCCAATCGGCATGCACAGAGTTTGTGAGGCACCTCTCCTTCAGCCGATTGGCACACGTGGAGTTCTTCTCAGTTTAGGGCTATGATTCCTCTCTCTACTATTTTTACACAAATTTATTTTTATTATTTTTTTAAAAAAAATAATTGCAAGGAGAAGAGAAGCACATAAAATGGAAGGGGGCGTGGAGGTGGGGGAGCAGGCTTTAAAAAGAACTGCAAACACGTGCCCTCACTTCCCTTGAGTGACATGAACAGCATCCAATAGGAAATGAGATAGATATGATGTAGCAAAAGGGGTGGAGAGCCAAAGGCCCTGTGGATGAACCACAGGCCAAACTCTGTTGAAACATGTGACCAAGCAGCCGAAGGAGGGGGCAGCCTGTATCAATCCACATCTGACCATCTGTGGTACAAATTCAATTGGGACTTGAATGGGACTCATGTGAACAAAGCCCGTGAAGCACACTACAGAACAGAACACTAGCTATGCTACCTTCCTGAGTTATGTCTCAGAGTGCTCACTCTAGAGAATGCCTGAATGGGTGCATTGTGAATGTGGTAGATATGACTGAGGTCTACTTCAGTGTAGGGCCTGTAGTTCATACTTACTTCTTGGATGAACATAGGCTACCTTCCCTATACTTAACTGCACTGGAGTACTCATTCCAGGCAGTTAAGCATGAACAGGCCCTTAGATACTGTTCAAGCTCTGAAAATAATATACCTCTTTAAGCAATTCCACAGGCGATCCTTGATACTGTGGCTGCTCTGAGATAAGTCAGTGTTGTATCACACAGCTTTAATGCAATGAGAGCAAACTGTATGCAAACGCTCAAATGCCACGTCCTTTGAGATAGAGTATTGTTGGTGAGACAATTGAAACATTACAAGTTGTAGACACGGCAAAGGGACTTGGATTTGCAAGCTTGTTGTTTTTCTGTCAACACCGAGACATGAAATGCTTCATTTGACTGACTTTCCATATTTGGTTTGTTACAAGATGTGATGGAGAACTGTTCCTTCAGGGACAAAGAATTAGAGCCTTTTGCCCTTCAGACTGCTGGTTGAAATCTGGCAGGGATTTTTAAAAGCTGCCATTTCAATTGCTTCCTCAAAACAGGGAGAAAAATTCTGCTTTTGAGCCAGTCTTTTGAATGAATTGTATCTATGGTTTAAGTTCATTGTATTCAAGTATACCTGGCAGATGCTTCTAAGAGATGGTCAATTTCTTTTCTCACATTTAAATTATAATGACATACAATTTGAGGATACATGATAATGAGTGTGCGTCTGAAAAGGAAATTAATGCCCTATGTTATTTTTCATGGCTCTTATTGGCATCTTGCTCAGAACACCTTTTATGTTATGAAAGCCATTTATAGGCCACTGTAACACAAAGTTCTGAGCAAACTAAAACTGGAAAATGTTTTTGGTTACAGTGAAACAGCAAGTTTATATATATATAAATATATATATTTCCCACATTTGATTCAATACAAATTGAATGTGGGAATATTCAGCTTTGGCCGAATCCCTCCCCCAAATGTGCGTGTGTGGGGCTTTGGATTCATGCACAAATATTTCTATGAATATTTCTGCATGACATGAAGTGAACCCCACCTTTTCCCTTCCCACCCCTACTCATTTCCGGTCACAGCCATTGCCACTGCCTCTGTGTGCTATTCTCCTAGGCCTTTCAGTTTTCTCTGTGCAGCTCCCACCATGTTGCACCATCCCTGGATGGGGAACTGTTTGTGCTGGGAGGGTTGTTTTGGCCACCAAAGAGCACCAAAATAGGCCTGGAGACACCACTGCAGTCTCTGCAAAGGTAAGGGTAAGCACTGAAATGGAACGGGAGGCCACAGAGGTGTCTCCGGGTCCATTTTGGTGCTCTTCAGAGGCCAAGAAAGCATTTCCAGGTTTGCACGTGCATTTCTCCATCTGGGGATTGCACAATGCGGTGGGAGCCACTTGAGCAGAGCCGGAAAGCCTATGAGAAAAACACGCAACTGTAGTGGCACTGCCATGACTGAAGGCAAGTGGGGTGATGGGAGGCTGGGGGGGGGGGGTTGGGCGACTGTGGGGAGGCAGGAGCCCATGGGGGCATCCAGCCTTTGCCGAATACCAGATAATCTGTTTTACTGATGAATAGGGTGTGATTGGCTGCAGGCAAAAGTGGGGGGAAAACCTTCCCAAGGGTTAGGAGGCTTGACTGGCAGGAGGGAGGAGTTTCCCCCAGTAACCAATAGCAACAGCCAATCAGAGTGCTTGGAAATGTTGGGTATAATAAGCAGAGACCAGAGCTCTCTGTGTCTTTCTCTGGGCAAGATTTGAAGGGGATTCATCATTGGGGGTCTTTCTCTGAGAGAAATTTGCTGAGGATTGACCAGGGCTGGGGTTACAGCCAAGCAAGGTTGGCCTGGGCCTTGAAAACACCCAGGGGAATGTTACAGTTCTTTGGTAGGGCTTTTGCTGAGGCAGAGCTTGCCAAAGGGGAAAAGTGGAGAGGCTTGAACTTTTAAAAGGGACATTATTTTTTTCCTGTGAGAGGGGAAATCAGTCTTCATAGAAATTCTATTAAGTTACTTATGGGTCTTTAACTGGCAATACTTGAACTTTATATTCATCTTCATTATTACCTAATAGCTTGTTATCTTTAATAAACCTGTTTTGGTTTACTCTTAAAGTGCTTGCTACCAGTTTATTGAATTAAGGCTGTAGTACTCACTTGGTCATTGCATGTTCCCAGCAACCTACTGGTACCTGGTTACTCTTAGGAGGGCAAACACTGGCAGGATTGATGGGAGTCGTGACATAGGGCCTATGAATGTCAGCACCATTTGATTTGTGAATGTTGGAATTTGTATGTATTTGTTTGAATTCCAAATAGCACAAATATTTGTGCAAATCCCTACAATTATAACAGAAACAAACACAAGCAAAAAGAAACATACTGTATACATAAAGTAAATAAAATAATATAAATAATCAATAATGCTTAAAAACAGTTTAGATTTTAACTACCTAATCACGGAATATGGAATCACAGAATATGGAATACTGGATTTTAAATATTTCCAGTTTAGTAAATATCTAGAAATGATTTTAGACTGTCACAAATTGACAGTTGTTTCCTTTTAAAAGACAAATGAGGATCCCTGTGTCCAAAAATTAAATCTTGAACTGTTGACCCTGGAGTAGTTTTAGTTGATAGGTAATTAATTTATTTGAGAACATATCCCAAATTATTTGGCTCCAGGAACTGATTTTTAAGCATTTGAGTTTTCCCACTTTTGATATGGTAAGTTATAAAAAAACAACAGAATGATGAATTGCCCAAGTTAGTGAAAAGGCCTGGATGAATGAAGTAGGTCAGTCTTGACCAGGGACCTTTCTGCACTTGGCCTTATTCTGGAATATACTGTATCTTGAGATAGGGGCCTGTTGTCTGTATGGTAATACAATGACAAGCCTGATCTGGGGTCTGTTGTTGTCTGCACTAGCATGTGGATAGCAGGCCCACGTTCTGAAATATGTTCCAGAATAAAACCAGGTGCAGAAAGGTCTCTGACCATGAAAAGATCACAAAGGTGAGCTGGTCTAGGAAGACTGTTGCATAATGACAGCCTTACTACTGCAAAGGCCACCTTGAGATGACTTCCTTCCATTTATGTTCAAAATTGTCATGTACTAGTTTGTTCTTTCTCCTCTTTCATTTCAATTTTTTTAAAAAGAAAATTTAATGGTTAAATGCTATCTCACATAAGATCAGAATATTTGTTCACCTAGCCTGCTCTTAATCTCCTCTATCAACTGTACTCCAAAATCTTGAGAGGAAATGTCTCCTGCAATCTGCTACCTGATAACTTTTAAACTAAAGGTAGCAGAGATGAACTCAGTGACTTTCTGAATGCAGCTCCTCAGCTAACATCTCACAGCTTAGTTAGCTGTCAGTGTTAAAGATCTGGAGATTTCCCTTGGTCTTTCAGAATTTTGCAGTTCAGCAGTCACCTTTCAAGATCCACTTACAGTAGCCTGTGCAACTTTATCTTATGATTTTGTATTTGAAATATCTATGATGAGTTCAGGGGTATTTATGGGATTGAAAGCTCTTAAAAGGTAAATTAGAATGTAGAAGAAACACTGTGTGAAGGCTATCACAGTGCTCCGATTTTAGATAGGCTCTTTCTTAAAGTTGTCATTGTGCCAAAATGCATCAAAGCTGTACTTCATCACCAATTTCTGCTTCCATTACAGAATGAATACTCTTTCCCTCTTACCCTGAACCTTGCATTCTGACAAACGTTAGCAAGCAGAATTGAAGACACCAGTAGCTATGGAGTTTTGACACATTCACAGGGGCAGAATAACAGTGATGTGATTCAGTAAGGCTGTTTTTAAAAAAATACAGGATTACTCCTGTTTGAAGCATGTGCTGACTCTGCAGAAACAAAGCAAAGTGACAAGGAACATCTGGAAAAAAAATCTTGTTTTCTTCTGTGATAGTTGATATTTCCCATGAAGAGGTGAGAATGGTTGAGTTTAAGCTTTGATTCTTCTTATTTGTTCTTTTTGGTGGCCCTGGCTGTGGCATGCGTGGAATAGTTTTTTTTTAAATTGCCCTGGTACTATGTCTCAGAGATAAGTGGGCAGAAAAATGAAGCTTCAGTTGGTACTGGGGGTGGGTTTCTGTGGTTACATTGTCACTATCAAAGTGGGATTGGGTGCTTCAGTCATAATTTCCTTGTAAAATGTAATAATTTGTTGCCTATAAATCATTGAGGCCTAGACAGTGGTCATGTCTCCACTTACCTCTGCAGGAAGGGTTTGAGGCTCACCAAAGAATGTGATGGCCAACTGACGTTTGTTGGAGTATAAGTGCAAAATCATATTCTCCAAATAACATGTCATCTGCTACTTGCTGGGTCTTTAGGTGTAGATGTGAGGAAATGCCTGACAACATGTGTGGAAAGTGTGTTTCCCTGGAGGCACCTATCTCCACTGTTGCTATGGAGATATAGCCAGTAGCAACAGGTAAGAACTTTGCATTATTGAGCGGAACTAGAACCATATCCATGACTATTGAAGGAGATATTTTACCTTATTCAATTTGAGCCAAACCAGAAAATTCTCAGTCTCCTTACCTGAAAAATGAGTCCAATCAATACTAAACATCCAGCCCTAGAGCATAATTCCCAAAATTTTACCACTCTTTTAAAAGACTTGTCAATATAACTTTCTGTCGACAGTTGACCGTTTTTTAAAAATCATTCTACTTCTTCCATTCCACATTCTCCTCCATGAATAATTTCTCCCGTGTAGACATTCCAAGCTTTGAAACATAAGATTGACATATTTTCTGTTGCCAAACACTATTGATCCTTACACTTATCCATCATGTAACTTTGAATGATGTATCCAAATAGTAGAGGTGTTCTTAGTACTCTTTGGGGATGGGGGGCTATTGAGATGGTCGCCCCTGGAGACTTATGGATTCCTGAATGCTCTGGGGGATTTTCCGGTTAGCATGACTGGTGCTCCTGTCGGAGCTCTGGTCTCTCTCTAGAACTGGGAGATGAGCAGGGCTTTTGACACGATTGCTCCCAAGTGCCCTTGACACACCTGTAGAGCCCATAAATCACCTTGGTTTACCATGGAGCTGTGGGTGATGAAACAGGAAGGTTGATGGCTAGAGTGCAGGTGGGATTCCTCAGGTGTCAATTTTATCTCATGCTCTTTAACATCTATATGAAGCCACTGGGAGAGGTCATCAGGAGAGTTTGAGTGTGCCATCCATATGCAGATGTGTTCATTTTATGTGCTTTGACCCTTCCTGAGACCCTTGGGTATAGGGAAGGATAAAAATGCATATAAATAATAAATAAATACATGTAATTCACACAGTCCCTTTCTGTGTTATACTGTATTCCAGAATAAATCCCAGAAATATCTGCATGCTTGTGGAAACTGTAGTAGGCCCTGCCCTGCCCTCCCAATTATGATTTGTCCTCATTAAATGAAGCATGGAACAGATGAGGATACCCAAAATGGCACCATAGCCTGGTTTGGTGATAAGACTTCAGTGATTCCCAAGAAGTGGGTCTGCTCTTAAAACAGCCCCACTGAAAACTCCAAAGTATGGGAATGAAAGTTCCCAGCCGCCAGGACCTTCAGAGCAGCTTGGCGTGGCGTGGAATGGGCCATCCAAATGAGGACGGCTCTGTCACACTTCATAATCACCCATAATTGAACCCAGTACTTTTTCTTATTCTCTTGGCTTTTGCGGCTTTTAAAGCTGCTGGATAGCTCTTGCTTTTCCTTGCATGGAGAACAGGCTCTGAATAGGACATACTGAATCTGTCACCCCTGGTAAATGTTGTCTGGCTCAGGAAGCATCTGAAATCGCTGCAGCGTGACATAGTTTGCTGCCTTATTGTGTCACCAGGCCAGGTTCCCTTAGTTCTCCTCTCCCTTTTTATTATTTTTTTAACATGCAGAAGTGGCCTGCAGCACATTCTGCAAGACGAGAAGGAAATGACTTTGCCTTGACCTCTCCTGTAGCAGCCCATGCAGTAAATAGATCACAAAAGGCTCAAGTGTGTCTTGTATTCAGAGAGATGCATTGTTCACATTGCAGACAGAATGTTCAGCCGCTCATTCATATGCTTGTGGTGTGCATTATTCTTGCTCTCCTCTCTTGCTGTAGCTGTAAGGAAAGAAAGGGTAGCATGGCTATGCAAGCACAGCTCATCTGTGTGTGAGGCTGCTGGTGGTGCTCTGTCATTTAGAAGCTGCCATGTGCACACAAATCATTGGAAAGGAAGATGTGGATATTACTGTTATGATGTCACCATAAGGAAAAATGAAGCCATTCTTTTCTTTTTCTTAATTTAACATTAGACCCAGGGCAAATAGGACTAGGAGTCCTTAAGGGTGTAAGAAGAATTCAAATCCTGCAAATTCTGATACAGACTGACCTGATTCACTCTTACCAAATGTTCTGTTGCAGCTCTTCAAACATGATGAGGAGAGGAAGTTCCTATTTTGGGAGAATATATATTTTTGGAAATGCATATTTAATTTATATTTAAATGTGAACATGTGATTACTCTTTCTTTTTAAAAAATCCTTCTCCGTAAAAGCAGGATTGAACTGAGTTTTAGGTAAAGGGGCTTTCTGTATTTACCTTGCCTTGTTCTGGCTCAAATGGGGATCAGTGAGTACCTCTGGTCCAGAAAAAAGCAAAGCGTAGTCTGGCAATACATTGTCCCATCTGCGTGTGATACTGGTCCTGGTCAGCCCCTACATCAGCCATGATGCTCATCTGAGCTTCAGGACTGGCCTTGAAGGGCTCTAATGGCTAGGAATGAAATGGGTCCCCTGACAGAAGAAGAAGAGTTGGCTTTTCTACCCTGCTTTTCTCACCCTTTAGGGGACTCAAAGCTGCTGACAAAGCTTTATAGTCTTGTCCCCACAACAGAACACCCTGTGAGGTAGGTGGGGCTACGATTGCTCAGAAGAGAGCTGTAACTAGCCCAAGGACTGAAAAATGGACTCCATGATTCAGACTGGGTTGAGCCTTGATGTTGATAGTCCTTGATGTCAAGTAGTACTGGCAATCCAGATGATTGGGACCTCCTGATCCGTATTACCTTCCTTCTTGTATGGATGGAACATACCAGAAGTAGGTGGAGCCTCCCATATTCCATGCTTGGAACAGAAGCAGGTATAGAAAGGACCAAGGACTTGCCAAAATGACAGGCATTAAAAGACGGCAGCTATGGGCATCTCTTATTGTTTAAGCTGCCTTTGGCCAATCTTATCTGCTATCAGAAGTTAAGCAGGCTTCAACCTCTTAAGTACTTGAGTGGGAAACTACTTCAGAATGGCAAAACACTTTTGCTGCAAACAAAGAAACAGAACAAACAACTCTGCTGGGATTTGCCTATGGAATCACTGGCAGTCAAAATTGATGTAAAGATCAGGAAGCCAAGAAGTTGGAGAAAGAAGCTTTCTCTAACAGCTATGTACAGATCTTTCTTTAAAAATATCATTCAGAGTATAATTAAAGGGAGTAAAAATAACAACTTGCCTATAGGTAGGTAGTTTTCCTTTCCAAGTAAAATGTGGGTCTAGAATATCATACTAAAATTTATTTATTTTCCCCTGAGGAAATGGAAAATGGCTTCAACTGAATTTTTCATGAAGCTTGACAGTTTGGTTTTGTGGTTAGAGTTCCAGACTCATATCTCATAGTCACTGGGTTTCATTCTGCACTCATCCATGAAGCCAGCTGGGTGACCTTGATCTAGTCACAGCTCTTTCTGAGCTCTCGCAGCCCCACCTATCTCTTCTTGCATTAACTTGCTGTTTCATAAACCCCTTGGCTTTTTTTCAAGCTTGGTCCCACACTGGGCCTTATTCTGCAATAAATGTTCTGATACTTGCTCGTGCAGAATACTGCAGGCACCACATCCCTGTCATTCTTCATCCACGTTGGGTAAAGGGTGGATTTGGCTTGGGTGACACAAATGGTGCTCTAGCCAAGTATAACTGTACATCTTGACATCAAGGTCTACAGCTGGCCCAGGGCTGGTATCCTGGCCCATGGAGGTGTGTGGACAGCACACCCCTGTGATCTAATGTACTGTGAAGAGCCCATTTTGACTTCAGTTCAGGAGGTATTGCTGGGAGTGCATTCAAACCCCCAAATGGCCAGGCCAGAAACTGTGAAGGCTGAGAGCTTTCATTCCTGGCCGTCCATGTCTCAGTTCTTGCCCTCAAGAACTCCCTGGAGGAAGTAGCTGGGTCTGGATCAGAACAGGCCATCTAAGTGCAGGCAGCCCTGTTTCATCTCAGCAGCAACCTGTCCCACCCAGTGGAAGTTGCTTGTTCTGGGACAAGGCATCTAGCCCTGCCCCAGAACCCTGGAAAATGCATTTCTTTGAAAAGGCACTTTTATGCGCGGTTGATCTCTTTGGGAGTTCTTCACTAGGTTAACCATAGTCTGAACAGGGTTCTTCTCAATTGCTAGTGAATGCTGTTAATATCTGCCAGTGGGTCTAATTAGCAATTAAAAATGATTTAAGATATTTAAAAATTTATTAAGGTAATATTCATTATGCAGAATAATAATAATAATTTAAGGGGAATGCATCAACAGATTTTAATATATTGCCATAGTAACGTACTGTAACTGTGGAAATAGTTGTACAAAGTGGCTTTTATGGGTGCAATATTTGTAATAGGGTACTTTGCCATTTGTTACTTCAAGCTTGGATGTCCTTCAGGACCATCCTTGGGACAAAGAATGTACATCCAATGGTGGTAAAAATGTGCTCATTTTATTTCATTATGCTTCATTTGCTCTCAAGATGATGTTGGCTTTCTGACTTTTTTATTTTTAATGAAGCATTGTAATTTGCAGGATTTTGATTTGCAGCCTTTCCTCATAATTTTTGTTACTTGGTTTTTTTTCTTCCCTACCCTAGTTGCTGGCTGCTTTCCTTTGCTTTGCCACAAAGATAGAAGATTTTCTTTTCTTTCCGTTTCCCATTTACCTCCAGGGACACAAGGATTTGGGTGGTTTCCATTGTTGCAGGAGGACCTGACATTTTCTCTCCCCCCCCCTTTTCCCCCCTGCATACTCCTTAGCCAAGAGGTGGAATGCTTTTGCCAAGATTTTTAAGGCAGCCAAACCCAAGTTGTTCATTTCTAGCTTCTCTGGAATGCTGAAGGTAGCTAGGGATTAGCAAGAGTCTTTAAAAACAATGTATGCAGCTGAGGAGTGGCAAGGAATTACTGCACAACAACTCTGCACTGTCTACTGATGGGGGCATTTGATAGCGTTGTGCAACTACAGCCCTGAAATGAATACTCGTAAGAACATAAGAGGAGCCCTGCTGGATCAGGCCACAGCCCATCTAGTCTAGCATCCTGTCTCACACAGTGGTCCACCAATTGCCCATGGGCATTTCAAGCACAGACAAGGGCAAACCTTCTCCTGCTCTCATATCCCAGCAAATGGCCTTAGAAGCATCTTGCTTGTCGTCGTCCCCCAGCCTCAAAGATATATGTAGGCATCCATTCTAGTAGCCATTGACACATCTGTTCTCCATAAATTTGTCCTTCCTTAACGCCATCTAGGCTGGTAGCTGTTACCACCTCTTCTGGCAGCTAATTCCACAGACCGATGACCCTCTGGGTCACAGCTCGCAAATGCATGTCAGGGCTTGAAATGGAGCAATTCAAACAGGAAGTAGCAGTTAAAATGGAGCTTGAAAGAGATAAATTAAAGCAAGAGACTGAGGTGGGGAGAGAAAAGATGGCATTGACTCCCAGGAGGCCATTGCCAGATTCCAGCAACAGCTTGAAGCCATCAAGTACAAGTTTACTGATTATCAAGATGGGGAGGAGCACTTTTTGAAAGAGATTCAAAGAAGCATCTTTCAGAAGAAACACTTTGCTGTGTGCCCCAAAGGAGTGTACAGATGTCATCACAATAGGGGCAAACCCTTATCTTTCATTCTGAACGGAAGTGGGAACATTTGCCAGAAATGCCCACCTTTCCTGGCACTGATTGTCCCTAGAGTCTTTTTTGTCTGTCAAAATAGGATTGGTGGTGAGGGTGGGGGTGGGGGGAGGAGTAATGAAATATTATTTGTATCCTGCCTTGTTCCTGCTTCACACAATATCCTAACATTTGTTCCGAATACTACAAATGTGGCTGTGTGAGGTTGTTGGAAACAGTGGGGGCTAACCCAGAACTGTACTATGGAGATGGTTCTTGAGAAGCTCTGGGTCTTTCTGTACTCACCAGTATTCCAGCACAGAACGAGAATTAGACCCCAGGCCAAATTGCACTTGGCCTTATAGTTTATGATTAGTCAACATCTGGCCAAGTGCATCTGTACTTGCAGGCAGTGTTTATAGCGGTGATGGCCAACCTATGACACGCGTGTCACAAGTGACACACCAAGCCCTTTTGGGTGACACACCTGGTCACCCTGGCACCTGGGCGTGTAGTGCTTGCTTGTTCTTGAAGTGTATGAAATACCAACTTTCAATTGAAGATTTAGCAACAAAAGTCACTAATGTAAAGAATTATTTGTTTTTGCTTTTAATAAAATACATATATCAAAAATATAACTTTTTTACAAGAACCACAAATATCACAAAATTATGGATATTTCTAGAAGTGACACAGCACCCGAGTTAAGCTAGGTTTTCTTGTGAATTTTGACACACTGAGCTCAAAAGGTTAGCCATCACTGGTTTATAGCCTACAAGCAACCTCTGCCTTCCCAGATATTGCCTAATCATAAACTAGTGGTGGTGCACAAAATTGTGCACTGCACTTAAACTAATGATACTCAAACGTTTACCTGAGGTGTCCAGTGGTGACCATCTGCACCTTTTCTGCTGCAGTGGGGGCCGTTGGAGCTGCCACACAAGTGCACTGGCAGCACTGGCAGCCCTGACACGTCTGAGCTTGCACAGAGTGTGAGCGCTATTCAACGTTAGTCTATAACACACCTTTCTTGTCCATAGGATGGGAAAGCAAGTACAAAATTGCCCTCCCCCCCCCCAATGCCTCTCTTTCTGCATTCTGGTATGGAATAGGAGAGACCACTCTTTCTGCACTGGATGGAGCATAGCCTGTTCTAGACAGCCAAAATGGCTGTCTAGATCAGGATTCTGGTAGGGTTCATTAGAACAGAACCCCTCTTTTTTCCAGTTTAGAAGGGGGGGGGGTCCTTTCAGCAGTGCACCAAATTGTGCTGCCAAAATGAATCTTCCTAGATCGTCAAGCTCATGAACTTTAGTTCTTGGCTATTGGAGTCCTCACAGCAGGCTGTGAAGTCCATACGAACCTTGGAACAGTGTGCGGACCCACAGGACATCCAAGTACAGACAACCTTCTTCCAGGAGAACTGGATTGCTCCACCTGTGAACCTTTCCAGCGGGAGCAGTTTCAGTTGAAGCAGTCTAGCCCTGTCAAATGTGGAAACAGCCTTGCTATAGCCAATACCTATGTGGTAAGAATTTCATCCCCCCCCCCCATTGAAGTAAAAGAGATATTTATGTATGGAAGGAACAGGTTTCTGATCTGCTTGATAAGGAGACATATGCTAAATTATGCTATATCTACAGTTCTTAACTCTATAAAACTCAGCCCAGAAGTCAGTCCCTCATAGACAAAACATAAACACATAAAGGACACATCCCCATGTGTGTCGTTTAATCTGAATAGAACTATTTTTAGTCCGGATGCAGGGCCGAGTTCGCATTGTGCCCATCCCCATGTGATTGCCGATAACGCGGGATCTATTCGAATACGGCCATCCCCAAGCAAACCGTGCTAAACCCCTGCATGGATAAACAGCATCTTTTCCTCTCTGGCCCCTCTCTCTTGATAGGAAGCCGGGTGGACATCACCCAACCCCTGTGCCTAGGACTGGAGGAGCAGCTGGCATTTTTCACCAAGAGCTATTCACATTAAAGACAATCCATCCCAACCCAATGTTGAAGGTGGCAACAGAAGTTTCCAGACTCTGAAGCTGCTACCAGGCATGACTGAGTACAAACCATCCAGGTACATGGAGGTCTCATGTGCCACTAGGGAAAGCTTTGGAAACTGCTTTCAGACTTCCATTCTCATAGGCTACAGCACCATTTTCAGACTGTAGGTCAGCCCCATTTCAATGTTCATCCAGACATGGCCTCTGAGCCTTTAAGCAGCAGTAGCAGCTAAGGTAAAATAGTTTTTTCCTGCTATTATATATTGCTCATTCACATTTACTTACAGGTGCTTAATTCTGTGAGCCTCATTATCAAATGAAATATTTTGCAGTAAGATATTTGCATGACTGAGTACAAACAGTAGGGATTGAAGTGAGTGTGAAGTACACATATATTTTTTTTTTTATCCTCAATTTTCTGATAATGGAAAATATATCAGTTCCTGCATTTAACTTCCATATAGAATACTGAAAGTGAGATAGAAAGGCAGTATAACGCAAGGGACAAAGGGAAAAAGCTCTTTCCTTATGTTTGAAAGGGTTCATAGAATTATATCTCTCAGCATGATGGATCCAAATAAATTGTAGCACAAGACAAGTTCCGTGCTGGGTAACGTGACTAATACGATACAGTCTGATGTATAATTAATTCCGCATTTCACAGTATGTACACTTCTGTTGGGAAGTGGAAATATGTGGGCAATGCTGGCAGATAATTAACAAGTAAAATAACATGCAAAGGGTTGTCATTTAGCTGTTACCCTCTGAAGCAAACAACAGTTGTTCAGAGATGTTTTTGGGGAAAAATAACACACTTGGCAAGTAAGAAAGTGCAAAGTTTTGTTTAAACAAAAAGGAACATGTTAAAAAAAAAAGCCCTGGGAGCCAGTGAATTAGATATGTCAGTTGGGGGAAGGAAAATTGAGAAGAATTATTTGGAAACAAATCATATGAATGTTGTGGCATCTGGACCATAAGAAACTTGTGTAGTTTTGTGTCAATTGAGCTTATGTAACTATATATCTCTACGATGGTGGAATATTATGCTTTATTGATGGTCGAAGCAAAACAATTTACAGTTTTATGATTATTTTTATTCCTTGAGATTTGGGCATTTGGTAAGTGGTTATGGAAATTGCCTTCCAAAGCATATAGAAGCACTCTAAAATGAGCATTTGGCTTCAACAAAGACATTCTGTGCTCTCAGTTGTTGTATATGGTGTTGTTATTTTTAATTGCTTTAGTAGAAGGAATGTGCACATCAAATGGTAGAAAAGTGTAAGTTAAAAATGAGCTATAAAGATGAGCTGCAGCTGAGTTAGTGAACAAGGAACATGCCTAGTTTCCATTGTCAGGCTCTTTTTCTACTTGTCTGCACTTGGTCAGGATCATTATAACTGGCCAAAAGATATACTGGGTGCAACCAAACACATCACAGTTCTGCCTCCTCTAGGCCGTCCTCTTGCTCACACATGAGGAAGTGGAAGGTGAACTGGAATTTTAGTCTGGTGTGAGTCTGTGTCAGTCCTGTAAGAACAGGACTACATTTTAGGATGATCTAACAGGTGTAGGCTGGCTTGGAAAATGGCTTAGATAAAATTAATATGAGTTACAGGACCCGGCAGGGGATGATTCAGGTCGACCTAAACCTGCATTTCACCAGGCCAATGTTTCCTGAGGCATTCCCATTTGAAATTCTGGGACATAAAAAGACAAAATACACCATTCAGCAATGAGAAGCCTTCTTTCTTGATTTTGTTTTTCTACATTCAGTAGTTTTTCATAGGATCCACTATGGCTGGATCACAACCTCCATCATCCCCAATCACTATGACCAAAAATCATGGATTATGTAGTCCGTCAGTCTTGGAAATGGGCAAAACTTTTGTCTGTCTATGGCCAAAAGAATGCATTCAGGCCTGGACAGTATAATAGCAACAATAGATGTCAGGAAAGAGGAAAGATGGAGATTGATAGGTCACATTTTGTCTGAGCAAACTAACCTTTGATCTGTAATAATTCAGAATCTGTTTGAAGGGATTAAAATAAACCATTCAAACTGTGCCCTTCTGACCATCCTGTTCCTGCCTCACTGCCTTCACTTTCTCCTGATTGGCCACTCGGATCTGAGCATTCCAAGTTGTCTGTCCTTGCCGTTGTCCATGTCCCCTGTTTCTCATGCCGGTTAATATGTAATATTCCCTCATACCAAGGGGACTTTTTCTTCCTCCCTCCCTCGTGTTTCAATCTATTTATTTTCACTCACTACATGCTTTTAGGAATCTAAAATTGTTCAAAAGTGATGAGTGGGTTGGTTAACTGCCATCTTGATGATGAACGCTGGCTTTGTCTAATCTGTCTGTAAGCTTCCACGTTAGAAGAATATTTTCAGATGCCTCATCTATTTTTAAAGTGAGGTTGACTGCGTGGCTTCCTGTTACATGCATACGTGCATCATCATTGTCGTTGCCATGACACTAGCTGAAGAAATGGCAGCTGTGTGTGGTGACCCACTGCCCAACTCTTCCCTGCCCCACTGGTATCTCTTCCAGAATCCACCTGATTCTACATACCCAGGCCTATGAGTTGGCAGAGTTCACCCACATTTCAACCCCCCCTTGCTCTCAGAACATAAACAAGAGGCTTTCCCCCCAGCACTCTGCTGGTTTGTAGCAATATGTATCCCTCCCTCTTAAAGGCACAGAGCACTGCAGTTGGTTACGTTGTAAATGTTCAGAGGCTAAGCAGTCACTAGCACACTTTTAAGAGAGAACAAAAATAACTTTAGATTTTATTTGTATTAGCACTCAAACATAAGCCAACAGCTTTGAATGTCAGCGATGAATGACTGAGGTAAAGTACTTGAATTACAGTTTCCTTGAATACAGTTCTTAAAAGAATACAGACTAGGTTCCTTCCTTTCACCTATCTCTTGTACAGTCTCAGCTTGTTTCATACTCAGGACTCCCTATCTAACTTCCCTCAGGTAAGTAGATTGTCATGAGCCCGATTCTTCCTGCTATCCACAAGTGAGTTACCCCAGGAAAGAACCTCAAGCCCTGGCTGCAGGGCCTTATATAGCCTCTGTTCAGACTGCAGGCTTGCCCTGATTGGCTCTAGTAAGGAGCAACCCCCTCACCCTCTGAGTCAAGGTAAGCCACGCCCTCCAGCCACTTACCAGCAAAACAACTGGAGTTAAAACTGCAAATTACACACCTACCCTAACACTGCAGTCATCACACTGTGATATCACATTGTACAACAACAACAACACACTGATTAGAGGTGTGTCCAAATGCAATTTTCAGGATTTGATTTGAATTGAATATCTGAACATTTGAATCAGTTTGAATCAGACTCAATGACCCAGGAGGTCCCCTCCAACTCTACCATTCTATGATTCTATGATTCTATGAATCTATTCATGCTAATTTTCAATTCAGATTTGCAAATATGTGCCCGTATGTGCACATATTCGTATGTGCACATATTCATCCATATGCATCTGTACACATCCGTATGCATCCCATATTTATCCCATATGCATTCTGTTTTCATGCTGTATGGGTCTGTATGGATGTGGGAAAGATGTGTACAGGCATCCGTACGCATACAAATGTCCGAATAATTCACACAAATAGATTCAAAAATTCAAATTTGGATTTATAGACATTTGATTCAAATTCGAATGTCCAAATTTGAACAAATTCAATCAAATTTTGAATGTTTTGAATATTCATGCACATCCCTAGCACTGAAACCTCTGGTTATTCTAGGCCTTTGTGAAAGATCTGATGATCAGAGTATCCAAGCAAACATCTACCAGACTGTGTGATGGTGGTGGTAATGATAATGTTGATGATAATATAATGTCTAAAACACACAATGCTTCCACTTTAGCAAAATCAAATACTTATAAAACGGATGACCTAACAAATGAAATCCATAAATGGTATATAGAAAGTGAATTAAGAAATGTATATCATAACTTGAAAAGTCAATGTTTCCTGTTGCCTTGTTCATCTTAGTAATCAGGCTGTTAAAAAAAAAAAAAGAGTTTGCCTAGTGATATCACAAAAGCATAGAGTTCCAGTGCCCAGGCATTCATCTTAATGGAATTCTCCTTGGGAAAGTTTTCCTTAGAAACAAGCATTTGATATGATGAGCTACTGGAAGGTTGATCACAGGAAAGCCAAGATCATTTCATAGTCTGAATGGTAGCTCTTAAAAATGTTCTTCTTGTTGTATTTCTAGTGATAAGAATTGCTTGAAAAATGTTTTGTCTCAGTGGACTTCTGGGAGTTGAGCTCAGTAACACGCTTGGAAAGCTGTGGATGATCTGCTCCCTGCTGAATCTGCTTTGGGACAATTTTGAACATTGTTACTTCTTCTTTTTATACCTCATATTAATATATACAGTTTATTTATTTCAATTTGCACTCTACCTTTTAAACGGAGGTTTCGGAGTTGGTCACATGAAATATTAAAATAGTACAAAACTACTGCATCACAGATTTTGTGAAAGAAAAAAAAAAGGACTACACTAAAAGAGCACTAGAGCTTTAAATTGATTTATTTCCCCTCCTCATTTCTAAAATATTTGTCTAGAAACCTTTATGGTCTATGAAGTATAAAGTTACTGACTAAAAATGTAGATCCAGATTCTTTTTCACTTCTGTTGCTGTATATTATACTGTATATTATTTTCAGATTAGGTGAGATATAATTGTTCCTCCTTATATCAGGTATAGTAATAAGAGATTTCAATTGTAAGATATCTACCAATTCCTACAACGTTGGCTTTTAAGAAACTGGAGTGAGAATAGGACAAAGCTCCTTTAACTTTTGAAGTTATATTGAAGAGGCCTTTTAAGTAGATATTGCTTGTGGGGATGTCCACAAATATTTGAAACATTCAAATTTGATCAAATTCGGATATTCAAATTCAAATTGAATTCCTAAATTTGAATTTAACATTCCAATGAATTTTTGAATCTTTTGAATCATTCATACAAACTATTCAGACATTCATATGTATACGGATACATATGAATTACATATGTATCTGTACGCATCACATTCATATCAGTATGCATTTGTACGGATACGTTCAGGACAAAAATGGGCTATATACGGGATAAAAACGGGATGCGTACGGATGCATATGGACACATTTGAATGTTGCTGACATTTGTATCTTCAAATATGAATTGAATATTCATACAAATGGATTTGAATGTATTCGATTTGAATCAAATGTGAATACATTCAAATCATTTAAATCTTCAGATATTCAATTTGAATCTATTCGAATCCTGATAATTGTATTCATGCATATCCCTAGTTACTTGTCAAGCAAGAAAAACTTAGGTCAAATTTCTTCTTTTGTGCAACTATTAGTATGGGAGTTATTTTGTAAAATGTTATGATGAATTTTACATAACTGTAATAACTTTATTCAATAAAATTGAACATAATAAAAAACCAACAACAATAAAAACCAAGAGGTTAGAACAGCAGAGTAATCAATAGCAATACAAACTAACTATACGAGTTTTTATTTTACAAGCGTTTCCCCCCCAATTTCTACAAAACAAATTAATATCATACAACAAGGGATAATTGTACTTTCTCATTCCATACCAATAATCCAGGCTTATTTTTTCATATGTTTTCAGTATGCATCCATAGTCACGAGAAGAAAAATAATTTAGATCTTAGTCATTCAATAATTGTTCTGGCTTTTAAAGGCAATAGAAGTTCTAATTATGGACCCCCTTGAGATTTCTGATTGGTGATAATCTCAAATTCATGAAAGAAATGGCAAAAAAATTAAGCTATTTTAGAGGACCGCCATATTTGAAATTATATATATGTCTGTGTGTATGAAAATTCTTTGTCCCATCCATTAAGACTATATAATGGTACAGTTTTGCCACCTTAGCTTTTAGCATAACACCAGGATACTGCTAGGAAGGGAAGGAAATTATTTACTGTCCTGTTCTCTGAGACGCAAGATAAATTCCTTTGCTACCTAGGAATGATCAAGAGTAATGCTATAGATGATGGGCATTTCAGATCAGAGTGAAGTTTATTTATTTATTTATTTATTTATTTGTATTTCTATCCCGCCCTATACCCGAAGGTCTCAGGGCGGGTTACAATATTATATTAATTTTAGACAGGTCCCTGCCCCTCAGGCTTACAATCTAAAGAGACAAGATACAAAAGGAAAATGGTGTGGGAGGGAACAGGGGTGCTCTGACGGCAGCAGAGTCCTTGCAAAGGTAAAAACTTTTATTTTATTTTCCTCCTCCATTCCCCACAGGCAAGATGGTTCCTTCAAGGCCCGTCTGGAGGCAGTTGGGAGGGAGGGGCCAATGCTCGGAGCTTGATGGAAGGTGCTCACCCAGCTTCCTTCTCTCTTCCTCTCCCAAGGCAAGATGGTTCCTTCATGGCCCGTCTGGAGGCAGTTGGGAGGGAGGGGCCAATGCTGGGAGCTTGATGGAAGGTGCTCACCCAGTTATAGATCTTCATGTTGAGAAGGCTTTAACTTTTGTCAAGTGTAAGAGCAAATGCCTGTCTTCTTGACCTGTATGTAGTAAGGTCTCCTTCTCTTCCAAGGGCATTTTACTAACACATTTGATCTCATCCATTCATTTTGTCTGTTGTCTTCTTTGGCTTCCTTTTACTTTGCCAACAACAACAATAACATTTTTTTCTAGACCACTACTATATCTACTTGCATCAGGTGCCTAAATTACTTGAGTTCCAACTTGTTAATGATTGCTTCATGAGAGCAATCAAATTTTATCCGGTCCATCAATAGTCCTTCTTGTACTCATGGTGATGTAAGTAACCATCTTCAGATCTGTAATTTGAAGACACCTTTCTTCTTTCTCTACTACTATTTCAGTGTCTGTCTTTCACAGGATTCCCAAGGGAATGGAAATTGAAAAACAATAATGACAGCAGCAGCAGAGATTAATTGCTGAGGTGATTTCCACTTAGTTCCTGTGAATCAGTTGACTGAAAATGGCTGACTTCCTGAGCCATTTCCGGGCTGGTAGTTGACTGACAGGATAGGAAAACTTAGGTCCCTTCCAGATTAGTGGATTAAATCCACAGTACTAAAAACATTTGCAGCCTACCTGCTATGAAGCGGTGGGCCAGCGTCCAGACTGCAGCAGTCCCCCATAGCTTCCTGTTTGAGGAGCTGTGAGACTTCCATGTAGTTTATGTGGTCACAGGGGGTGGGGCAGCCAATGGGAGCTGAACTGCAGTCTCAGGTCTTGTTGGCTGTTCTCACTGTCCTGTCTGGACTGGTGGGAAGCTTCAAATTTACTTAATGTTGCTCAGCGAGTGCTGCTATATCAGCATTTAGTAAATTCTCAGTAGCTATGTTATAAAGCGCCGTCACTGTGAAGTATCAGCCGTTGTGTCTGATGGCTCGATCTTGGCTGCACATTCCTAGGTGCAGCATCAAGAAGTCTGGACACAGCCTTAGTGCTGTGGAAATTGCATTCTGCAGTAGTGAGAGGCACTGTCCTTTCTTTTAATCTCTGAGGCAGTACATAACATAAGAGGAGCCCTGCTGGATCAGGCCACAACCCATCTAGTCCAGCATCCTTTTGCACACAGTGGCCCACCAATTGCTCATGTGTACCTCAAGCAGAGACAAGGGCAAACCCTCTCCTCGAATCCCAGCAAACGGCCCAGAAGCATCCTGCCCATCCCCCCAGCCTGAAAGATGTTCTCAGGCATCCACTCTAGTAGCCATTGATACATCTGTCTTCCACAAATTTCTCCAACCCTTCCTTAAAGCCATATGGGCTGGTAGCTGTTACCACCTCTTCTGGCAGCAAATGCCATAGACCAATGATCCTCTGGGTAAATAAACCCTTCCCCTTGTCTCATCTGACTCTCCTGCCCATCAGCTTCATAGAGTGCCCTCTAGTTCTAGTGTTGTGTGATAGAGAAAATAAATTTTCTCTACCACCAGTACTGGAGCTTTCCACCACTGAGATAGCATTTTTTTGTGGATATCCAAAATCAAAATGGTGTTCTTTATTCTCAGAATGATTAGATTTTTGTATTGAAACAGGCTCTTGCTGTGGATATAAATAAAATAAAATAAACATATGGAAGACACCAATGAACTGCCTCACTACAGCAAGGTTATGATGGAAAGGTTTCTTTTCTTTTTTATTTTTCTTTTCATTTTCCTAGGGTGAAATCTTCAATTCTTCATGACAACTCAAGTTAGAGAAACCTTGCAACTTTAAAAAAAACCTAACAGCTCTATTTATGCCTTAGATAAGGCAGGGCAAGATGGCACATATAGAAGCAGAAGACAAAATTAATGATTAATCCATTAGATAGCCCCAGTAGAGAGATAAATATAATCGTTTTAGAATCTTATAATAAAAAGTTTAAATAAAACTACCATAATTTATTCAAAAGCAACTTCACGTTTGCATTCTCCATAAAGATGTTCTCAGCATTTTGGGAATTTTATAACATCTTTAAGCATACCATGAGGCTTCTTCTGGCAATTTGAATAATGTGTTATTTTAGTGCTAATATAGTCTACCAATCCATCTAAATATCACAACCCATCTCCAGTTTGTTGAAAAAAAAACTTAGCATAAAATTATTATAGATCTTAAATTATGTCTTCTTCAATGTGTCTGCTAAATAACAAACTGAATGACAAGCATCCTTAGTCAGTCAGCTTAATTTGTAGCTGAATTTAAATGAGCAGATGTAATAATTAATAATGTGTTTTAGAATAGCAAGATATAATCACAGTTGAGCTAATTAATATATGGGAAAGAGATTTTTCACATATGAAGAAAAAAGCTGCTTGCCTATTTTTTCCTAAGGGTACGATCAGATATGTCAATAGGGGTGTGTACGAATGCAATTTTTGGGATATATCTGAAAATTTGATTTGATTCAAACCTCTAAAATTTGAATTTGATTCTAATTAAGCAAATTTGAATCTATTCGTTTGAATTTTCGGTTCAAATTTGCACTTTTGGATGTCGACAACATTTGTATGTGCCTGTATGTATTGTTACACATCCCGTATGTGTCCATATACATCCCATATTTATTCCATATGCAATCCATTTTCATTCTGTACGGATCTGTAGAAATGTGGGAAAAATGCATATATGCAAGTACGCATTGTGTACAAACCGAAAGTTTAAATGTGAATTTACGGACATTCAATTCAAATTTGAATGAATTTGGACAAATTCGATCAAATTTCAAGTGTCTTCAAATATTTACTCACATCCCTAGTCGGTAGAAGTGACTGGCTGAAGTCATAGGCTCTTCTAGGCCCTGTCACACCACTGACCCACCATTCCTGCAGTGCCAGACCATGCAGTTCAGCATTTTACAGCTAATGGTTTACTTTAGAGCTGTAAATATGACTGATCACTCCATTGCTATGTTGGTCATGGAAGTGGTTTCCCTTATGTGGCAGGTGGTGAAATGTCTACTGTTCACTTTCTGCTTTTCCTGTACAATTAATCTCAGAGTGGATGAATTGAAATGATGTAGTGGATGTAATGAAAAGGGCCAGGTAGCAGAGGGACGTTATGCTAACTGGAACTGTTGTGGTTATCTAGAAAACATGCCCATTTGGTTGAACTGAAAGACAGCTTAGGGCAGGCGAATGAGAGAATGGATTATTTTTCTTTTGGGAGGTATTGACAAGAATGCAATGCTAATGCATGAATTAGAGGAACTTAGAGTGATTGAGCTACTTAGGGCTGCCTTGAGTTAGCAGCTGAATAAATCCACTAACATGGGATAATGTGGGATATTGATCCCCTACCAAAATTCCTTTCTAGCCGGACAGCATCAGCTGCAGCATTCTCTTTGTGCATTTTACTGACTCCTGCATCAGAGTGTTTGGCCACCGTTGAATGCCTGGACATGCATAGCTGGCAACTCTGTGCATGCATGGAGGTCTGTTTTGGCCTTCATGTATGTGAAATGGGCAGAGCTATGATAGCAGCCCCATCCAGTAAAAAACACTGTTGCTACGACCTCTCAATTAGCACTGGGTTTTCCAGTGATATATTTTGTGCTTTTTAAGGAGAGAAGGGTAGGGCTATGGTGGGGTTGCCTCAGATACATGAGGCAACCCCATCATAGTGACACCATCTATATTCCTCCCATCTGGGCAGGGCCTAAGTTAAAGACTAAAGGCATTATTTGAGAAAGTGAGTTCTTTGCTTGTTTCTACTTGGTTGTATAAACTTTTTCATATAAGATTTATTTATTTATTTATTTATTTATTTATTTATTTATTTATTTATTTATTTATTTATTTATTTATTTATTTATTTATTTATTTACATTTCTATCCCATCCCATACCCGAAGGTCTCTGGGCGGGTAAAACAGTTAAAACAACAAATTAAAAACAGAATATACATTAAAAGCACTTTTAAAAAAATCTAAAACAATACACAGCATGTTTAAAATGATGATATCTGTGCTGGGATGAGAAATATAATCATCTCAGCCAAAGGCCAGGGTAAAGAGGTGCGTCTTCACCGCCTTCTTAAATATATGTAAGGAAGGGGCATGACAAACCTCAAGGGGGAGACTATTCCATAATGTGGGGGCCATCACCAAAAAGGCGCTCTCCCGGGTGCCCACAAACCTCACTACTGAAGTTGGTGGGACGACCAGGAGGGCCTCACTGCTTGATCTTATGGCAGGGGCAGGTCGGTACGGAAGAAGGTGTTCCTTTAGATATTTGGAGCCCAAGTCATTTACAGCCTTATAAGTCAGAGTCAGTACTTTGAATTGGGCTCGGTAGTAAATTGGCAGCCGATGCAGCCCTTTTAAAACCAGTGTGATTTGTGTCCGGCTAGCTGTTCCAATCAGCACTCCAGTGCCTGCATTTTGCACTAGCTGCAACTTCAGGAGCATCTTCAAGCAGAGCCCCATGTACAGTGCGTTACAGTAGTCCAATCTAGAGGTTACCAGAGCATGGATGACTGTGGCCAAGTCATCTCTATCCAGAAAAGGCTTCAGTTGATGTACCAGCCGTAGTTGGGAGTAGGCGTTCCTGGCCACGGTCTCCACCTGAACTTCAAGTGTCAGCACAGACACATTTGTTGCTACAATGGTGCTGTGGAGTGGAATCTGAATAAATCAATTAAGCTATTAATCTTCCATGCCTATGAATAATTTTACTACTTACTACTCTCATAGCACCTGTAGATTTGTTTGCATTAATTATTCCATTTTACCATCCCATCTTTTCATTCAAAAGAATTTCCAAAGGAGTTTATGTAGCATAGAGCAAAATGCAATTAAACTTCAGTACTAATGAAATAATGCATTAAAGCACCAGACGTAAAGCTGCAAAACAAAGGCAGTGAGAGGAGGACCATATGGTTATTGAACTGACATCATCAGTTCTTTAATCAGCTCTGTGAAGGTTTTGAAGAGAACCTATGCTGTACCATTCTCAGGGTTATTCTGGGTACAAGGATCCTGCATAGTCCAGCATTGTGAAGATTCCTGTTGGGAAAGGCATCCTGGAGAGCCACTGCATCCTTGATGAAGCATTGTTCTATGGCGTTGATCCTCAAACTGTGGTCCTTCAGATGTTTCTGAACAATCCACCCAGGATTTCACTCTTAGCATTCCATGCCAGCTCCAGTAGAATGCTAAGACTTGTTGTTCAGGGCCTTCTGCTTCCTGAACTTTTTCTCTAAGGCCCTGGTAGCAATCATGGACATATTGCTTTTGGCCACTATCATGAGATAATTGTATTGGTGCCTTTCCAACCTTAGGCAACCTCTGCTTTTGTGGAAGCAAAATGCTATTATGAGCCTGCAGTTACTAGAAACTATTGGGACTCCTTTGGCTGGAGATCACTTATGTTGGGATCGTGCTTTGAAAATGTTGTTTTTGAAATTGCCTAACAAGTCACAGACATGGGAGGTATCTGTTGAAATATGGCAGCTTAGCAGAGTTTGCAATCAGCAGACATAGCAGATAAGCGTGTATGAAGTTCCCAACAGCAGAGTCCTTGTTGCATCCCAAACGGAATGTTTTATTGCTTGATGGTTACAGAGTATATGCTTGTAAGAATATAAATGGTGGATAAATGCATGTATATATGAAAATAACAAATCAGCTATAAAACTTGGCTATTAGCATATGAAAGCACATGTTAACACTGCATTACAACTAAGAATACAAAATGGAAAATACATACGCCTTCTCCCATACCGACCTGCCCGTGCCTTAAGATCCAATAACAAGGCCCACCTGGTTGTCCCGCCACCTTCAGTAGTGAGGTTGGTGGGCACCTGGGAGAGAGCTTTTTCAGCAGTGGCTCCGAGATTATGGAATGGCCTCCCCCTCGAGGTGTGCCATGCCCCCTCCTTGTATTTATTTAGGAGGGCCGTAAAGACATACCTGTTTGCCTCGGCCTTTGGTTAAGGATTTATTCTCCCTCCCCAGTTATAATGACATCATTTTAATGCACTACGGAGTGCACGGTTTTAAATTTGTTGAATTTTAAGGTGTTTTTAAGTGTGCATCTTGTTTTATTTGTATTACATTTTAATCTGTATCTGTTCTTAATTTGTATCTTGTTTTAATCTATTGTAACCTATTGTAACCTGCCCAGAGACCTTCGGGTATGGGGCGGGATAGAAATGTAAATAAATAAATAAATAAATAAATAAATAAATAAAAACACTTCATTCTACGTGGGCACTTTAGATCAATAGTAGCAAAGCATTGTTCTTGGTGTCACATTGACCTGGTTCTCATAACAAAAACCATTTCTCACAACATTACAATATGATTATGTCTACATACTTATGTAAAACAGGATACTAGATTACAATACACCTGCTGTTCTTCAGCTTGTGGCGGCCTTGAAGCCTAGCAATGTGGACTCTGAACCTGCCAGTACATTTCACAAGTGAAAATGTCCTGACAGGCTCTGAGACTGAGTACCATCCTTCACATGCTTGATCTGAATGTTGTTCGGTGATGTTTACCCCTATAAAAGCCCTGTCTTAAGTGGGCACAAAATGTTTATATTACGTAAGTGGTGCTTCTTTCAGAGGAAGCCTTTGGAAACCTTCAAATGTCATTTCGAATCTATTTGTTTGAATTTTTTATTCAAAATTTGCACTTATGAATGTCAACAAAATTCATAACACATCTTTCTCGCATCCTTACATGGTCTGAGCACCTCTGTAAGTATCCTGTAGTTATCCTGTATGCAACCCGTTTTCTTTCTCTATGCATCTGTACAAATGCGTACGGATGTGGGAAAGATGTGCAAGTACGCATCATGTATTAACCCGTACATATGTGAATATTCAGATAATTCAGAATGAATAGATCCAAAATTTGAAATTTGTTCAAATCTTTAAATTCTAATTTATGGACATTCGATTCGAATGTCAAAATTCATGCATTTCATTCACATTATTTTGAGCTGTGGCAAAGGGCCTATGTATTTCTTTAGCTTTTGTTTGTTTGTTTGACTGAAGCAGCATGGAGCTCTCCTGCCAGCTTCTGTCCTGGCAGTGCTTCCTGGATTGCGCATGTGACTGTTTGATGAAGCTGGAAGACAATACGAAGTTTGGCATGAAAGTGTTGTGCTACTATGAGCAAATGTGTTGATTTGATTGGGACAACTTTACAGGTTTTTAAGAAAAATAAATCAACTCCTTAACTTTTTCATATTGAATAGCAAGGTTAAACACAGGCCTCTACCCAGTGAAAAAAATGATTCTCACCCAACTCTGCTAGGGCTGTGCTGCAACAGGCTATTCATGCGCCGCCGACGCCACCCCCGGAGCCGCAGGACTGGAGCATGCAGCTGCCAGTCACTGCATGTTTCCGGTGGCGCATGGCACACGGGGGAGGGTGGAAGGAGGCAAACCGGCCTGTTTCTGCCCTCCCCAAGATGGCGGCCACAGGGACATTTGTCCCTTCGCCTGTCCATGTGCAGAAGCGTCCTGCTTCCGACCGGATCAAGGCGAAGGGATGGATTGAAGACCTCATTTTTTAGGTCTTCGTTTAGAACCAGTTTTCAGTGGTGAGACCCGATTTAGAGACGGATCTTGTGTGCCATAATGCAGAAGCGGCCGCCTCCAAGTGTCCCTAATCAGTGCTGCAATGCGGAAGGTAAGTTTTAAAGGGTCTTCTATGTGTCTTAAATGTCTGTTTAAATTGGGCCTCCAGACTGAAACAGCCCACATAGTATGGAAAGAATCTCTTTTCTGAAAGTTTGCCATTTTGGTGATAAGAGCTTATTTGTAGTGACATCCTGAATATAAAACATTGTCTTCCTGGAAACAGAATTAGCAATTTTGGTTCTAGCGCTTTGTCATGGAGTATGTAAAATAGAACAAAACATCCTGTTATATAGATTTAAAATAAATAAATAAATAAAAAGACAAAACTACTCATTAGATAAGCAACACAGGCAGCCTTTCTTGTTATAATGCTTCAGATGCACAACTCGATATGATTAAGGCATTGAAGAATCTTGCTTTTGTTTTTATATAAATATTATAAAAACAGTAATGCCGATTAGGGCAGAAGTTAATTGGCTTTGCTTTTTCCTTGATTTCATGCAGTTTGTGAACTTTAACTACAGATGCTTATTAACCAGAGCATTTTATTCAGTGCAAATGGATTTCTTTCATTTGTACTTGGATAACTGAAGTTTGCCCTTTTAGACAACCCGTTGGAGATTTCAGTTTCAGGGTTGGTGGACAGACAGATGGACTGGATGCACAGCGTATTTCCTTTATCCAGCATGAATGAACAACACAGGCAACAGCCAGTCTCCCTGGCATGAATTAGCACAAGAGTGCCTCACTGAAAAATAGAGTGATGGGCAAACTTTGTTTGATTTTCTTGTATTATCACAATTGGGCATAGCATATTTATAATATCCAGCAAAGCAATTTCCAAAAGGTTTAGATATCCTAACTTTTTTTTTAATTTCAGAGGAAGCAAATAAGATAAATAAGAAAAAGCTACAGCAAGCTATAATGAAATCCCAAGATTTTTTTTCCAATTCACTTAAAGGTTTGCACAGATGCTTTTGGCATTTCAATGCCACTTAAAGATCGACTTGGTTGCTTGGGGCTTTGTTAGGTCTAGTCTGCTGCTGAAATGGGAAGTCATGAGTGGTTTCATGGGGCTTGCTTTACTACCGTTCATGGTTAGGCTATGTTTTTTCTCTTCGTAACTCTGTGTGGGTGTAGGTGTGTTTATTTAGGATATGTTATGTTATTCCTGCTCTTGGATTTCTTGTATAATCTTTTTAGTTCAACTGGAATGATAAATGAAGCGTAGGCTAAATTTAATTAACAGTGACAGAAAATAAGTTTGCTTTATAAAGTTTGTTATAGAAATATGGGAAGCTCTTAGGTATTCTGCTGCCCATACATACTATTGGGGAAAAATGTAAAAAGAGAAAATACTAAAAAAGTAACCTGATCTTTCTAACAGGATAAGATCTGTGTTACTCTGGAGTTCTTTATAGAGGATTCTGAATATTTTCAAGAGGAAAAAAGTTATTCCTTTTTTTGGGGGGAAACTTTAATCCAATAGTAGAATATTATAAAAATGCAAGCCATGGCAACATTTACTGCTAAACTGCAAAGACTAGGAATGTGCACGGATGGGTTTTTTTTTTTTTTTGCATTTCATTCGTATCAAATAGATCCCCTTTGAGTGTAGTATGATTCTATTTGATACAAATGTATTTGTACAAATTCATACAGATATCTGATATGAATGCGTATGTATCTAGTATGTATCCAATATGTATCCATACTTATCCGATATATATTCTGTAACATATCTGCTCTGAAAGCATCAAGTCCGCTCTGAATCCACTTTGAATCCACTCTCAAACCATGATAAATTCACTCTGTATCCATTGCAGATGTGACTGGCGCAGCCACTTTCCCATCCCCCCATTTTATGAATGTTTCAAAGCTTCGTACAAATGTTCTGAAACATTCATATTTGTACAAATAAAGAACATTATGAATTTTTGTGCACATCCCTAATGAACACTGTTACTAATGAATGAACATTGTGACATTGTTGAAAAAGCCTTCTAATTTGTTTAGGCTACAGTGGACAAACGTATAAGTAAGTGATGTTACACTTGGAGAGATTTACTTCTGAGTAACGTGCTTTGGATTGGAAAAATATCGCTTTAGAAATAACATGCATTATAAATAGGTAGACTTTTTTGAAAATTGGCTTCTTAACCTAACCCTTCAGCAATCATTTTTAATTGCCATCAGAATTTTTCCTTGTTCTGACTCCTGTCTGTCCCTTCTGTGGTGCCCTCAATCTTTTGTTGGGCAATGCCTTAGTATGCAGTGAGTGTAATGGGAGAGAACCTTTGGCTTTAGAGCCAGTGCCAACAGGAACAGGTTTTATTTTACACTTGGCAGGAGTTCCTGGCACAACTGCAGGGCAGATGGTGTCACATACGAATGCTATGCCTGAAGCAAGGACCATGAGCTGCCTATAGCCTCAGGATTTGGCTACTTTTTGCTAAAATGATATTTAACTTCAGTGGAAGGCCAGTAATGATCAGTGGTCAAGGATTCTGAGGAGTGTTCACACTTTTATGCTATATCATGTATTGTCAGTTAATATAGATAGGATGCATGTCTGATACTTGCTGATGTAGTTATATACACTTCCATTTCTGCTGTTTGCCAGTCTGGCACCTTTTGATACACAAAATAATCCTCTACACAGAAGGAATATGTGAAGTTTGTTGAAAGATATACTTTTGTGCAAACATACTAAATAAAAGTGTAATGTAATAGCTATGTGTGAGCAAATCCTTCTAACAGTTTTGTTTTAACATTAGCTGGTGACACAGGACCTGCTCAGACCATCAACTACTTTGGATGAATATAAATACTTTGCAGCTTAACTACATCCTACTCACTCCAGTTTGTTTTGAAGAATGCTGTGGACAATTCATGGATAAATTGGGATCCTGTGAAGCTATAAGAGAGGCATGACAGGGGAGGGGAAGGAGAGAGTAGTCTGTTGCCCAAACAGGAATTGATCCAGTCTGGTGCAAGTTTGGTGCAGAATATCCAATGGGAATGATATGATATTGTAATATTACTTTTGTGGGAGGTTTTGCCTACATTAGGAAGGAATTTTATCAGGTGAAGACCATTTAAACAGCACTTGATCTAGGTCCAGAGACCTTCCTTTCATATACTAATGCAGGACAAGAGAGACATACACTTCTTCTTAGCATGCTCTGTTCACACAGATGGAGCATAGACAGTCTAGGGAGTTCAAAATGGTGCCCTAGACTGGTCTACCTCCGTAATGATATATATCCCATGGCTTATATCCCAGACTGTGTAAGCATGAGACTGGCACACCCCCATAGGCTAGAAAATGATGGGTGGCCCTTTTTGGTGGCACTCCAGGAAGCACCACTAGATGCTGTGCACCTCCAAAAAAGGCTCCCTTGGAAAATTTGAAAGCTGAGAATGAAAGGCTCTGGCACTATTTGCACTGGTTGATCCAGTCTTCAAAGTTAGCTGTCATGGGGCCTTTTTACACTACAGCCGTTAGTCAATAATTAGTGCACCTCTAGGGAAGAGCATATGCACGCTGAATAGGCTGTTACAGCCTCCAAGTGTGCCATCCCTCCCCAGAAGTGCAGTAATAGTTGATTAAGTGTGGAGCTCAAAATTGTGCTCCACATCTTAACTATTGTTACCTAATTACTTACCTGAAGTGTCCATTCACTCTTGCTGGTGCTCTGGGGTTGTTTGAGGTGCCACACAAGCACACTGACACCTCGGATGACCATAGACACGACTGCATATGCACAGAGTGTCAGCATCATCAAGGTGACAGTGCTGACGCAAATGCAGTCATGGAGGTGCCACTGGCAAAATGGCAGCACCCAGAGGAGGATCGGGCCCCGGGATTGAATAAGGTGAGATCCTGGGAGGAGGGAGCAGATAGGATAGGAAGGGTAGGGTGAAAATGCCTATGGATAGGCTGGCATAGACCACCCAGAGTGTGGATAGCTCTTAGTCTGTACTAGGGCTAGTCTGGCCCAGCACTGTCTAGATTACTTAGGATGATATAAAATGGTGCATCATGGCCAGCACCGTGGGTAGAAGAAGACAAAACCCATGGTCCATTGGTTGCAAGAATTTGCCTCCTTATTCTATGAAAAATCATATGTTCTCCCCACTGCTCCACTTTTGTAGAAGAATTATTGGTTCCCTGGGAAAACCAGTGGTGATGATTTTCTACCCAACCTTTCTATAAACCTATAATAATAATAGCAGCAGCAGCAGCTAACTTTGCTCACAGCTTTATCAAAAATCTGTTCCTAGGCACAGGCTTCAAAACAAATTGTCAGTAGGAGGATAAATTCAGTTGGCAAAATGCCTAGGAAGAACCATTGGATACAGAATCAAATGAAACCACAGGATTAGAAGTGCATTAAACAACTTCCAAGAAATTACTTGCTCCTTAAGAAGTGTGGCAATGCAATATCCATCTGAGATGTATTCATATATATTCATGGATATTCAATATATATGGAGGGTAATGAACAAATGTAATTGTGGGCCAACAGGATAGTACAGAAAGCACAAAGAATAAATAGGCAGTTGGAAGAATAGGACTAAGAGGGGGTAAGCTGAAATGTGCATTCAGAAATCTTACATGTTGGTTCTTACAAAGCTCTCTTTATGTGTTTTATGTACTTCTACTATTGATGGGCAATTAGTTAAGCCAGTTTTAGAGAGGTGCTTTGATCCTACAGAGATGAAGATGGCAGTTTAGACACTGGAGACTAGAACGGGTACTGCAGGCTGGTACTGAAAAACCTAGACATTTTCAGGAAGCAGAGGAATCTTGGAAATAAGGTTGAATAGTAAATCCACTCAGAAGAATTAGGGAAATCAAGATCACAATGGAGGGAGAGAGAGAAAGAACCCTTTAAGAACCAATGAGATGACAGGAAAGTTACAGTGTCTAAATTATGTTGATACTTTGAGGTCAGGGGATACACACAATAGATTTTCCTCTTTCTAAGAGCATCCCATCCCTTCTTGATAAGGAAGACAAGTGGATGGAGTTTACAACAAATTGTCTTTCTTTTATTTCTTTTTAACAATAAAAGGAGCAAAATCAGTACAATAAGATAGCACATTAAAAGCACAGGAAACCAATTTTACTGATGAATTATATGTATGTATGTATGTATGTATGTATGTATGTATGTATGTATGTATGTATGTATGTATGTATGTATGTATGTATGTATGTATGTATGTATGTATGTATGTATGTATGTATGTATTCCTAAATGCTATGAAGTCAGATTGTTAACAGATTGCTAATGAGCCTTTAAAGAGCCTTTAAAGAAAACTTTGCCTTAAGAGAACATTTTGTAATGGCAAGGAGGGTTTAAATACATCTAAGGAACATAAGAGGAGCCCTGCTGGATCAGATAGCAGCCTGTGAAGTTCAGCATCTTGGGTGTTTTTCTATTGTCACTAGAAGTATGCATTAATGGGTACAAAAATGCCATTTAGTAGCCATTAATGGGTACTTAATGGGTACTTCTAGTGACAGTGGAAAAACACCCCTTGTCCCACACAGTGGCTCATCAATTGCTTCTGGGCATCTCAAGCAGAAAACAAAGGCAAAACCTTCACCTGTTCTTGACTACAAATGGCCTTCACAGTCATCCTGCCTGTCTCTCCAACTTAGGGCAAGTATATAAGGCACCAGTTCTAAAGTATCAATCAAAATGATGATGATGATGATAGATTCTAATTTAGAAGTATCAAAGTTATCTATAATACAGTCTCTGTGTGATCTCTGTGAGGGTTATAGCCTAATCAATAATGCAGAACAACAGCCAGCTATTCTTAAGAAGTCATAAATGAATTGGGAAACTTCCTGGGAAAACTGGCATTGTTCCCTGTTACTTAAAATATAACTTCAGCAGAGCAAAAGTTATGATTGGCTTTTCTCCACAAGGGCACCTTTGCAGTTCTCAGAGAAAGGCGATCTGTGAAACTTGGCGGTAAAGTACATTCAGTACAATCCCCAGTTTTTCATAGTCGAAGAAATGGATGATTATTAATGTTTTAAAGGTTCTCCAGAAGTCCTTGCAACAATTAGTTTCCTTGAGGAAGCTGCAAGGGAATTGCAGAAGACAGAAAGGCAGGATCTAGTGCCCAGGAAGAATGTGTTGTCCTCATGTATCCATTATGTTAAGCACTCATAAGGTTTTCAGAGCACTATATCCCACTCTCTATTACATCCCTATCGCTACCATTACCACCGAAGGAGACTTACCAGTCTCTTCAGCAACCATCATCAAGTGCAGAAAATAGTTCACTAGGCCATTTCCTATGTCCAGTTAACACTCTGCCACAGTCAAGATCAGAACTGGCAATTTCCCAGCGTCATTTTTGATGGCCAGGGCCTACAGCAGTGCTTTGCCCCTTGCTGTACCATGGCTGCAAATATGGTCAATCACTCCATCACTGTGGCATTGAACAGCACTTCGTGGATGTCGAAGAAGTCAAAAGTAATATAGGAAGGAAGGAGGTTCTGTCCTGGGATGTCAAGCCAACATTCAGATATCATGAAGTGCCCTTGGATACATGACAGCCAAAAACAGGGTGAGAGAGAAATCCCTCTCTCAAGCGAATTCAGCACACAAATAGTCTTCTTGAGAAGCAGAATAGCTTTCAGTTTCAGGAGGAGGTAGAAAGCAGACAGAAGAGGTAAGAAGAGACTGAAAACACACATACACAATGCTTCAAGTTGACCCCTGCCCACATTTGCCGTCATTTTCTCTTCATGGGACAGTTCAAGCTTTCCTAGGAGGTACATTAAGGTAGGCTTCTTCACAAACCGTGTGAAGAATCACTTGTGAATGGAGTTTGTAGTGAGAATGAAACCTTATTCATTTGAGTATATGCAAACCTCACCCAAGTTAATCTGAACACTTGGCACTTTTTTTCATAAACCTTTTGCAAAGAGTGGTCAATTATGCATGGATGTCATGTAATGTTTGTCTCAGTTCACATTTATCTCCCAGGAGCCGCTCTAGTGCCTGTGTTTTGGTAGCTGTCCTTTCTTTTTTTATCTCTCAAGGCATGACTGGAATAGGAGGTTGAACATACTGGCAAGACTTCATTTTTATTAGGTCTTTAGGTAGGTGAGAAAAGAACAAACACTTCTGGCTCTTAAAGGTACACGGTAGAAATAAGATCCACCTAGAAACTCCTCAGTAATGTGGCTTTCATTTCTACCCCTTCAGGAATATGTGATTAAAGAAAAGAATTCTAGTCTACCCCTTCCTCCGAGCTACATACTATGAATTAAACAAAATTAGTTTCGTTTTGTGACAATATGATAAGCTGATATTAAAATCAGATGAATTCTCAAACAAAACAAAGTTATATCAATCCATAGATACATGATGCTACTACTCTCAGGATGATACATTGGGGATGCTTAGAAAGAGTTACATAGAAAAAAAATAATATGTTACTCAACACGGTGCCACCATCCAGGTCATTCACATTTAAAAAAAGCAAGCAAAGAAATAGAAACGCCAATATTGTGAGCCTGAACCATATCTAACCTAAGTGGTTACTCACCAGAAAAATCCCTGAATGTTCAGACTGCATGACTGCTCCATTTCCCTTCCAGCAGCAAGGAACAACTCTCTCCTATGAGGGAGGGAAATAAACAAAGTAAAATAGAATGGATTCTCTCTTCCTTTGTTCACTTTATTTTATGGGGTGTATGAAGAATTACAGCAAGCTGAATGACTGTTCGTCTGTTCCTCCTTCTCATCTACCCCTTTCTGGAAATAGCGTGGGCAATCCAGTAGGGTTTTCTTTCTTTCTTTCTTTCTTTCTTTCTTTCTTTCTTTCTGCTTGAGACTTCAAGAGTTCTCATGAGAGATTCTGCTTTGGTAGGTTGCCTAGTGACCTCAATGGAGTGGACAGAATATAAACAAATAGTAAAACAGGATCTAAATAGAAAGTACGAAAAGAACAAGCCAATGGTCACAAGGAATCTCTTCCCACCTCCTACTGTTCTCCGTATGTGTCTGTCTATTCCATATAACTGCTGAGGTGAAAAAGATGGGAATCCGTAACAGCAAATAGATAAGTCAGAACTGCATAATATTGACTTCAACTTGGAGTGCAAGAAAGAAGGAAGTATATGGTGAAAATGATTTCATCAGATTCTTGCCTTTGTCACCCTACTTCCATACTGGAGACTGTGATAGCAAGAGAAATCAATAAGGCACACCTACTACTGTAAGGCCCTCAATCATCTTTGTAATGTATTTTGAGATCAATGTGTGAAATAGACATATATTGTGTTAGAAGTTATCAATCTATCCACATCTGCCACATAGGTTTTTTTTTTAAAGAATTTCAGTAATGCTGTTTACCAGAAAAATCTAAAGGTGTTCTCCTAAGAAACATGGTTTAAAATGACAAAAGGAGATAACTTTGCAGTAAAAAAAGAAATGCTCCTCCATTTTCTGTATACCTTTTCTGGTACACAGGAATCAGGCATGAGACAAAGAGAATGAAACAAGAAAGCATAGCAAAAGGTAAGCTTCAGGTGGAAATTAGATGTGATGCATCCTCTATACATCATATTAAGGCCTCACAGATCTGCATGTTAGTCTGAATCTATGAGGCCATACGCCCTGCTGGTCCCATCTGCCTGCATTAGAGAGAGATTAAGATTAAGGCATCACTGGTAGAACGGATTACTGGTAGACTCACTCAGCTGGGTCAACCAGCATAGCCCTGGTCAGGCACACACGGGGCATGCAGGAGGCATAGCTTCATTGTTTTAGACTACTTGGGGACTGTTGTTCAGTGGTGCACCATAGCACACCAGAAAAACAGCCCCCAAAGAACCCAAGCCTTAGGAACTTTTGTTCCTTGTCCTTGGAGGCATGAGAGTGCAGATCAGAGCCATCAGTGCTGACAGTGCTGATCCAGCTCACTACTTCCCATTAGGAATGTGCACGAATGTTCTAAACATTTGAAATTCGACCAAATTCAATCAAATGTGGACATTTTAATTTGAATTTAAACATTTAGAATTTAAACATTTGAACAAATTTCAAATGTTCCAACACATTCATTCAAATGATTCTAAACAATCGAATGTACAGATATGCATGTATTATATACGTATCTGTACAGATCTCATACGTATAACACATACTAATGTTGTTGACATTTGTATCTTCAGATTCAAATCTAACATTTGAACAAATAGATTCAAATGTATTCAATTCAAATTGGATTTTGAGTGTTTTTTCCACCGCGCTCCTTTAATCTGGATCTAAGAAGATCTGGATCTAAGGAATGGGTACATTCCTTAATCTGGATCTAGTAGATCCGGATTTAGGGAAGTACCCAATGTGTTTCCATGGGTAGTCTAGCACCCAATAGCAATGGGTGCTAGCCTCCCTGCCATGGAAACACTGGAGCACCCATTTGGAAATCTGGATCTACCCATGAGGGGTCTGCTTGTCACCCCAGGTGTTTGTGGGGACAGGGGGTGCAATCTCCAAAGTGGCTTCAAAGTCATTTCGAAATCATTTCGAAGTCACTTTGAAGTCTGTGCAAAACAGCTCCATTGAAGTATGTACTGATCTTCGGAGTGAACTTCGAAGTGACTTCGAAGTGACTTTGGAGTGACTTCAAAGTTCACTCCGAAGATCAGCACAGACTTCAAAGATGCTCTGGAGCTATTTTGCACAGACTTCGAAGTGACTTTGAAATGACTTCGAAGCTTAGGTTTTGGGGCTCCCCCCCATGGGTGCCCCCTCCCCCTAGCCTCCTCTAGACCCCATTGCCACACAAGTGTGGAAACAGGCTCCCTTTAATCCAGATTTTCTGCCTGAAGACCCCATTGTAGACCCCATTAATGGGGCCTACAGAAAATCTGGATTAAAGGACAGAAAGTACCAATTTGATCCGGATTTCCCCAGCAGCAGTCGAAACAATTGGGTCCCAAATGGGTGCCGTGGTGGAAATGGGATCATCTGGCTCACACCCAAATGGGTCCTTAATGGGTGCAAAAATGGGTACTTTCTGACAGTGGGAAACCACCCTTTGTTGCATCCGTATTCTAAACATTCAAATTGAATTGAATGTTTGGATATTCGATTTGATTCAAATTCGAATGCAAAAAACCCATTCATGCACATCCCTATTTCCCATGGTCAAGAGCCGTGTGCTGGGCTATTTTGGACTCACTGATCCTGACCAAGCACAGGTAGGTACAGGAAGGGCATCTTTTTAAAGCCTTCTTTCCATTGCAACAACAGTCTGAGAACAGGATAAAATCATTTCAGTTTAGGCACCTGTAAATGTTAATCTCCTATGGGGATCTTGAAGAAGACAAACCACCCCCAAATTTGATTCAGGCAACAATACAGAAGGAAATAATTAATGATGCATAATACAGAAGTCAGCAAATAATTAATGATGCATTTAGCCAGAATGAAGTGCAGAAATAACTTCTACTCCCTGTGATTCCCATAGTAAACACGTTGCTGTAAAACCAAAGGGAACTGAAGAAAAAAGTATTGCTTTGGGTTCAGCAATGAAATGGATTGGATCTTGATTCCCTCTCTATCTATTTGCCTCAATTTAAGTTTAGGTGGTGCTTAAGTTAGTGCACATCTGCATCCTCTGAATACCGCAAGGCGAATGTGAGTTCACCTTGGGAGAGTCCCCATGCAAAGCCCTAATTCAGGCTAAATGAGGGACAAAAGGCAAAAACCCAGAGCAAACCACCTAACTGTTCTCATCCCGAATTAGGGGGCAAGAATGGATTATCAAGGACGGCATGGGGACACACTCCCAGGTTATTGCCAATGAATTGCAGCATTAGTGGGCGGGTGTTCACTGTCCCGACCGCTAATGCTGTGATCGCAACTGTTCCCCCTTGCCTGATCGGGCAGGTACACCTAGGTAAGGGCTTGATTTACCCCAAACGAGTGCCTGAAAGCCTCTCTGCATTCAGCTGAGCAACTGTCAGATGGGTATAGGGGCTGTCAAGTGCATGAGTGGAACTCCGGTTAATTAATTAAAACAGCCACGGTTGCTTCTTCTGCCATGGAGGGTCTTCAGAGATTGCACCCCCTGTCTCCCAAAACACCTGGGGTGACAGGCAGACCCCTTGAGGGTCAATCCGGATTTGCAAATGGGCACTCCAGTGTTTACACAGCAGGGAGGCTAGCACCCATTGCTATTGGGTGCTAGACTACTCATGGAAACACCTTGGGTACTTCCCTTAATCCAGATTTACTAGATCCGGATTAAGGGAAGTAACCATTCCTTAGATCCAGATCTTCTTAGATCCAGATTAAAGGAACGTGGTGGAAAAACACCCTTTCTCTCTGCCATGAAGTTCCTTGGGAGGTTTGCAACATCAAGGAGGATTTGCAGATGGATTCAGGTAGTTGATAGGCTGCTTTGAATTTTCGCAAGCCCTCAAGAACTCAGGTATCCAGATCATGAACTTCCTAAAACAGCTGATAATGACCAACCACCAATCAGAACTCCAATACAAAGAAAAGAAGTGTTGGCATCTTGTTCATGGCATAGGAGCACACCTCTGCAAAAGATATGGAAAAATATTTGAGTGACATCCAAATGCCACTCCAGCATGGGTCACTGGAAAAATACATTTTCACCCCAAACCACTCTTTCCATGACACATATTATCCTGCCTAAAAACTGGAACAGCTGTGAATTTTATGCAAAAGCACATGTATCCTGCCTGAAAAATTCATGTTTTTATTGTTTATTTTACAACCTATGGAATACACTGAATAGTAATTAGGAATGTGCCCATATGGGGGTTTTTTTGCATTTGAATTAGATTTGAGAATCCAAATGCAGCAAAATCCAATTCAAATTGAATACATTTGAATCTATTTGTTCAAATGTTAGATTAAAATCTGAAGATATTAATGTTGACAACATTTGTATTTGAAGATACGGCTATTGACAACATTTGTATGTGTCATACGTATCTATATGCATTTCATATGCAAATGCGTACAGATACATATGAGATGCATGCAGATACACATGTGTATATTTGCATGTGTACATTTGTATCCATACATACATATCTGTACATTCGAATGTTTCAAATCATTTGAATGAATGTTTTGGAACATTCAAAATTCGGTCAAATGTTTAAATTCAAATGTGTAGACATTCTATTCAAGTTCAAATGTCCACATTTGATCATATTTGATTAAATTTAAAATGTTTCGAGCATTTGTTCACATCCTTAAGAGTGATGGCTGTTCAGTGTTTCAGTCTTCTCCAGCCCAACCTGGAGACAATGAAGACCAGTCATCTAAACATATCATACAAGCCATGCACTCTGCTGCTAAGCTACGACCCCTACTCTAGGCTTTAGGTATCTGTGTGACCTTTGCTATGCAGAGAAGAGATTTATGTAAGATAATACTTGCAACACAGTCAAGTAATCTCCAGTTGTCTTTGATGCTCCTAATGAAAGTGGTGACCTAACTTGTGATTTGGCACTGTGCCATTTGTAACATATGGCCTTCGAGGCCTGGAATGTAGAACAGTCAAAAGATCATTCAGGAGACAGCAAGTGTTTGAACAGGGACTTTCCCAGTTCAGTAGTAGCCAAAATGTTTGTTTGCATCATCAAATGATTAAAAGGATATGCCCTGGCTACTTCAACTCAAAGAGGGATTAAGTCTGAAAATCAAAGCAAGATTTTAGAATGCACTTAGCTCTAGGGTCAAAGGACTCTGGATTTGTACCCACCCGGTTGTAGAATTGGCTAAAAATCATTTTGAAGGATTACAGTTTCTATTAAATAGAATGAGTATTTAGAAAACCTTTTTGTCTAGGAAATAAACATAAAAGTATTAGTAAGCCCTAATGTTTCCCAATACTTCATTTAAATGAAAAATAGCACCATCATTTTCTAAGTTACTTGATGACCCTGGTTACTAATTGGTATGATTCATAATTAATTTTAATATAAGTACTATAGACTTGCTGCTGGAATCCAGTCAAAGTTTTCTATGACCCAGAAAGGTTATTGATTTCCAAACACTATACATGGAAGAATGGAGCCAGGAATTGACCAATGACTCATCATTGACAACTACCTGATCAAGGGCTATGCTAATGGATAACAACCAGGAAAAAACCCATGGCTCATTGTCACTAACTATACAGAAGACCAACAAACAGAAGTGAAACAAAACTATTGCCTACCCATAACCTAACAATATTTTGTCAACACCTATAAGAAGGGTGACAAGGTCTATGAGACCATCAGTTGCATTTGATTCTTTTAGAGGTCATATCCTCTGAAGATATTATAGTCATATCACAGTCATATCTGAAAGCTTAGGTTCAGAGCAGAACTATGGAACATGGCATAATTAGCCCAAAATAAAATGAACTGATACTTTGATTCCACTGTCTCTCAAAGGGTTTAACATTTATTGTGGAACAGGTTTATTGTGGAGTAGCAACAGACTGGAAGTATTGTAAGCAATAGCCATGGATTAACTAAGGCGAAAGATGAAGTGTATTGAAACACTGGGCACCATAATGACATTGAAATGTATGCTAGTATGTATCTGTGGAAGTAGAAGGAGCTAAAACCTTCTGCTCTTTTTGGACATCACCTTGCTGAAAAAGTTTTGTATAGTCAAAGAGATAGATTTTCCAGTAGCAATGTATGGCTGTAAGGGCTGGACCATCAACATTTTTGAAATGGTGCTAGAAGAGACTTTTGAGAATCCCTTAGACTTCAAGGAAATCAAAACAGTCATTACTAAAAAGAAATCAGCCCTGAGTCCTTGTTGGAAATTGAAGCTCAAATACTTTGGCCAAATAATGAGAAGACTCATTGGAAAAGACCCTGATGCTAGGAAAGTTGGAAGGCAAAAGGAGACGGGGACAACAGAGAATTAGTTGGATAGATATAATGGAAGCAACAAAAATGAGCTTGGGGAAAGATCAGGAGACGTGGAGGACAAAAGGACCTAGTGTGCTAGAATTCATTAGGTCATGAAGAATTGGACAGGACTCAATGGCTGAACAACAGCAATTATAGAACATAGTCAAAATGGAAAATTGGTGGCAATGGTAGGCAACTTGAATGGTAAGGACAACATGTAAGCTTAGTAGGGATTTTAATGGTGGTGGCAGGCTCAGAGCAACAACAGAAACCAATTGTCTAATAAGAGTGTGTTACTGAATGGAGCTCTGGAGCTCTGTCCCATAAAGAAGTTGCAAATTATTTGATGAAACTGCTGAGGCGTGGTGGCATAGGACGGCAGTCACTTTCCCTTTCCCCTATGAATTAATCTCTTGAGATTTCCTTCACTGAATCCCGCCTTACAGTAAATTAATCCCAATCATTTGTGGGCTCTGCCAAGTTGTTTGTTTCTTTTTCCTATCAGAAAACACTTCATTATGAAAGGACAAGATGTGCAGAAGGAAAAGGCAAAGACTTACACTTCCTCTTCAAGTCTAGTACTTACGTCAAATAGTTGGAGATGTCTTGCAGGATAATGCACATACTTAGCATGATTAGTCTCCAAAGAGGTTTTGGATCCTATGAGTTGCCTTAGCTCATTGTACTGGCAACCACAAGGACACAGATCCATAGAATGTGGGTAGCTGTCCAAAAATATCTTCTCAAACAAGCCGAATGAGACGTTATAATTAACTGATTAAAGCACCAAGCCCAGCTATTTGGTCCCAGAAAGCAGCAATGAATGAACCAAGCCTTAACAGAAATGATAAAGCCTCAAACCTTTGGAGGTAGAGAGCCAGCCCAAATGTCTCTTCAGCCCAAGACAGTGATTTCAACAGCACTATTACCAAAGTGGCTGAACCCTCACTACCACAAAGTTAAGCTTTTTGTGTACTTTTCCAGGAGCACACACAACTGTGCCTGTTCAACTCTTTTTATGCTCCAAACATGTCCTAAGGGAGTGATATTGCAAATGCTTTACGAGAAATAGCCCTAACAAGAGACAGCACCCACTTCAAAATTTCTCCAGGAAGAGTACGTAAAAGGTATTAATCCAAGTTGGTGTGAATTGCTTGCACTCAAGTTAACATTCTAAAATCACATCCCTTCATTCTGTGGTGCAATGCTTAATTATTCAAGTGGATTTTTCCTATTCCAAGGCTGATGGAATTATTCTGAACTTCTGGCACAATCAATAAGGCAGTTTTAAACATTTCAACAGAGAGGAGAGCCAAACACCTGGTCTAGACGAAGTGAATGGGAATTGATGTCTTTCTATAAGTAATTGTTCTGATCTGTGAAGCTTTTGGGCTGCACAATAAAATTCTCTGCTTAGGATCCAGTCACAAGGCTCTCATATCCATTTCATCCTTCCAGAACCATCCTCCATGTTTTATCCAGACACATGTACATGGCATATTTGGACTGCTTTCATAATAGGGGCTATTTAATGGTTTACAGTCCAATGCTTGGTTACAGTCTGCCAGATGCTTGGTTAGGCTGGGATTGGAAAGATATCCCTCACTTTATTCTCTCTTTGAGTTGCTCTTGCCAAAGTGAAATTGAAAGAGAGGATGATCCAATAGAGTGGCTTGGATCAAGCCTAGATGACTGGAGAAGGATCTGACACCCAAAGCAAGTTGGTGAAAAGGTGTTCTCTAGCTTAGGCTAAAAACTGAATTGGATAAGAATTTAAGAGTTATACATTCTATATTTGTGGGAATTATATTCCTTTGAACCCTTGTGAAAAGGGAAATTGCACATTAAGAAGGTTCATACTATGAGGAACAAGATCAACCTTGGAGACCAACCCTTTGTTTTTATTTTTAACACCGCTTTTGCATCTCTGCCAAGAAAAGTTCATTTTATGAATCACTATTCCTTCTGCAACAAGTAGCTAATAGTAGCTGTAGAGCAGTGGATCAAAAAGGTGTGGAGAACACTAGTTTGAAAAGCTTTGCAGGAAGAAAAGAATGGGGAAGGGAAAATGTCATTAATATTGGAGAATGGAAGGACAAAATAAAGGAGCTTTTCGGGTGGAGGGGATGTCCAAAATTGAGGGGAACTTGTAGAACTGCTGACGTATGGAGATAGGCATGATCGGGGGGGGGGGGGAAGTATTATATATGAAGCTTCAAAGAGAATGGTCTTTAAGTAATAATAATAAATTGAATCGCCTTCTTTCAATACGAATTTCATGCTGCTGATGGAGCCATCCCCCTATGCTGAAGGCAAGCCAAGGAAAACTGAGAATATTTAGAAATGTGACCATGTTGAGATATGTATGCCTAGAAGAAAAATGTACTTTTATATATATATAAATATGTATGTATGTATGTATGTATGTATGTATGTATGTGTGTGTGTGTGTGTATATATGTATATATATATATATATGTATATGTGTATGCATATATATGTGTGTGAATATATATACACAAACACACATATATACATATATATACATATACATGTATGTATGTATGTATGTATGTATGTATGTATGTATGTATGTATGTATGTATGTATGTATGTATGTATAAAGCTGAAACGAGAAGCTAGCAGTGGTAGGCGCACACACACACACACACATATTAGAAAACTGAGCCTCTTTTATTGGCAAAGCAAAGGGAAGGGAGAAATGTGGAATCCACCACCCCCATCTCCACCTTCTCAACTGTGTGTGGTCAAGAGGGAAAACACTAATACCTGCTCTGTGCACATTGATTCCACCCTAAACAGTCTGTTTTTGAGGACATACATTTGACTGGCAGTGGATTAGATCCTTAGGAAGAAAAGACAGCAGCTCCCTATTTTTGCTTTGAAGGGTACTATCAGACCATCCAAGAGTGACTCCATGTGCACAGAAAAGTTGACATAAAAGCACGCCCTAAGCCTGTGGAACTATAGTTGTAAGTAACTGTCTTCTTCTCCTTAGCTATCTTTCTCCATACCTTTGAAATCAAGTGGTACTAATATCTGCTTGAGTGTTTTGTAGAAGGGGGAAAAATGGGCAAACCTTCTTCTAATTACTTATACAAGGCTAGTCATTGTAGTTCATGAATCATTCATAACAAGCCCTGTTGTAATCTGCTTCTTGATTATATCGCCTGGATGCTGGACTGGATTTTCCTTTCTCCTCTATTTAATTTTCTTAGTGATAAGATTCTTTGTCCTAGACCTGGGCTCATTTTCCCTTTGCTTCCCTTGATATGCTCATCCATATTACTTTCGACCTCCTTTATTAATTGCAAGTATTAACAGATTTTTAATTGAAAGGAACATGCTTTCTGTGGACAACCAGACTGTGTGCATATGCATTGCTATTGATTTCCCATTAGGCAAATCTTTCTGTCTGGGTATGTCAGCTTTAGTTCTTACTATGCTTGAATTAGTGTTGGTTCAATTATATAGACTAATACTGTTAACTGATAGAGGTCAGAGATCATGATGGCAGATTTCTTCCTTTCCAATAAAGTTGGGCTTTATTCTGGGATGTATGCCAAAATAGTGGCCTGGAATCCACATGCTAGTGCAGACTATAGGAGGCCTCTGTTCTGGGATATATTTCAGAAGAAAGCTCAGTGCAGAAATAATAGCTGTGTTCTGCCCTTTCTTGGGATACAATTCTTTTCTTTTGTTATTAAGGCTGCGTCCCCATGGGGCTGCCAATGCCCTGCAGTGGATTCGGGGGACGTTTAATGTGAATCTAATTTGCATTAAGGAGTCCCCATGGCAGTGGAGGATAGGGCAGGTTCAAGGCAAACCCGCCCATCCCCATGAAAACCGCCGCAAATCCCTGCATTGGGATGCCATGGTTTGTCCACCCTCCCCCTTAACTAGGCACTTAATCGCCCAGGTAAGGGCTTGATTTACCCCCAAACAACCACCTGACAGCTGCCCTGCAGTCAGCTGTCAGGCTGCCAAGGGCAGGTCAGAGCTCCAGTAAGATTATTAAAACAAAAGTGAAAGCCATGTCTGTTTTAATCATTTGCGGAGCTCTGCTTGTGCGCATGACAGCTGCTCAGCTGTGCAGGGCAGCTGTCAGGCGAGATTGCTCGGGGTAAATCAAGCCCTTACCTGGGCAATTAAGAGCCCAGGTAAGGCGGGGACAGTTGCCATTGCAGCGTTAGCAGTGGGGACAGCAAAGCCCTGTCCACTAATGCTGCAATCATAACCCAGGAGTGTCCCCATGCCCCCTTTATAACCCGCTCTTGCCCTGTAATTCGGGTCGAGAATAGTTAGGGGGGGTATTTGTTTCCATTTAGAGAATTTTGTCCCTCGTGTAGCCCGAATTAGGGCTTTGCATGGGGACACTTGTGAGGCAAACTAACTTTCGCCTCACAATATCCTTGCCATGGGGATGAGCACTAAGAGAATTAGTATTTTGTAATTTTTTGCTGTCTCATAATGCCCATATTCATCAATTTTGTGCTTTTCTCCTTCATGTACACCTTTTGTTGACTTACAAATTGTTGGGTTTTTTCCTCCTAGATCAGCAAACACTGTGACAGAAACATAATGCCACAAGCACTGAGCCTATTCTTTCTTAATTAGGAGCCATGACACAGCTTTCTGTACTCAACAGGCCGGCGGCTGCTGAGTCACCTTCTTAAATCTCTCCCCTTCTCCAAAGATGGATAGATGTGACTTTATCTGCAGGAGCTCCTCAGAAAAGTTTCTTTCATAGAGGAAGCTTTTAAAGAAACCAAAAGTATAGGAAGTGCTTGTAACCTGAGCAAAAAGGAGAAGGAGCTAAAGGTGTATTTAAAGGTGACCTTACTTTATTTAGTAAAGCACATGCTTTTCTAGAAGTGATAAAGGGCAGACTTCAAACATAAACACACAGCACTTGAGATCCATCGCTTAGTAACTTATCACTTGGTGACCTATCTTACACCATAGGACAGAGCTGTACATGTCACAGAAAGAGGTTACAGAGTTATCTTGAAGTGTCAGGGCAGACCCTGCTATTTCAGCACTAGTTGGGAATAACATGGCTGAGTCTTCTGCACAAGGTTCTTACAGATAAGAATTTTAAGACATTAGGACAACTAGGCTGCACTCACACGCAGGGTTGTTTTTTATAAGACCTCTGAGGTGGTTCAGACATGATTTAGAGGTGCTTTGCAGATGGTATCACGCACACACCTGTCCATCCTTCCATTGTCTTGTGAACATTAAAAGGTGAGTATTTGACAGGACGAGAACACCACAGCCAGACTAAATTTTGGTATTGGCTCATTACAGTGTTTTTTGAAATTAAATACTTTATTATCCTGCAGTCCTGTCTGAAACATTTTGCATACAGACAGTGCTGGAGATAACATCCAGTGATGTTAGTCTCTTTTCCAACAGCATACCTGTCTGATGCCCATGGTCACTGGAAAGAAAGGCAGTCACCTATTTTCCCTTTACTTTCTGATGTCCTATAGCAGTGTGTACCTTCTAGATAACATGATGCTGAGGTCAGAATCAGTTGCTCCTACCCTTGGGGAAGCTATGAGAATGTCTTATGTAGTTATTAGGTGTGGTTACTTATTTCCTTTTTAGCTTCCCAGCTATATGCAATACTCCCAAAGAGCTTTGAGCCAAGAATATAGCTTGTTCCATTTTAGGAATGTTCACATTCATTGCTGCCAGTCAGCCTGCCTCAGCCTCTTCTTTCTCTCCCTCTTTCTGCCTTAAGTCATTGCAAGTAAGCCAGCCTATTTCTTTCCCAGTAACAGTTTTCCAAAATGCACTTGGGCAATACACCAAAAATGTTAATCAGCTTTAAGTGTAAAAAATGCTTTCCAAATGGGTTTTGTCAACATTTTTCTGAAAATCTATCTTTGGCAATATATCTTTGCTGATGCATTCTTTTTGCTCTGACGGTTGATTGATGTGACCACTAGCAAGGAAGAATGGGAAGAAAGGATGGCATAAAGTCTTTCTAGAGTTAATGTAAATTGATAAAAAAAAACACACTCAAAAAACAAAAAGCAGACATCACTTTGCTTGCTATCTCAACTAGAGAAGCAATAAGCTATCCTTATCAGGACAGATTTCCCCGCTACAGATACTGCAGAAGGTGAGTTTAAAGCCTGCTACATACATTATGGATAGTAAAACAAGATAATGAAGTGTAAGTGTGCAGCCTTAAGATGTTGAGATCAGCAGCAATAATGGTCTATCTAACCACAGCTTTTTAAAATGCATATGGGATTCTTGCTTGGCTCTTGCCTTGTTTTTGATATCTGAGCTTGGAGCCCAACTTTGCCTTGAGTTTTGTTCCATTGCGGAACTCACTATCACAGCATTCCAGTTTGGGTTGCTCACGTTTTTCTTTGTAAACCCTTCTCTTTTCTTAACTGTTCCCCCCGCGATTAAATGTGCTTCCTTCACTTTATACATTCAGTGCTTCATGGAGAATGTGCAATGCTGCATAACTCAATGCATTTTGTTTGCTACCTGGAGCACCTGCTGTGAAAACAAGCACAGAGTGAAAATGCTGCTGGCAGCCAGCTTGATTGCATAGCAACTGGCCTACTGAATTGGTCATCATTTGCAGTTGATGCAAATGGTGCTGGTGGAAACATCAAACTCAGACTTAAAGCAATTAATAATGTTCATGTTTTATAGGGTGTTTTTCCGCTGACCTCCTTTAATCCGAATCTAAAATGATCCAGATTTAAGGAATGGGTACTTCTCTTAATCCAGATCTACTAGATCTGGATTAAAGAAAGTACCCAGTGTGTTTCCACGGGTGGTCTAGCATTCAGTAGCAATGGGTGCTAGCCTGCCTGCTGTGGAAATGCCAGAGCACCACATGGTGAAACCGGATCTACCCATATGGGGCCCACCTGTCACCCCAGGTGTTTTGGGGGACAGGTGGTGCAATCTCCATAGACACTCCAGAGATTCTTCGAAGATCCTCCGGAGCAGCTCCGGAGAATCTCTGGAGTGATCTGCTACAAACTTCAAAGATTCTCTGGAGCCTTTGACAAAGACATTGCTCTCACATGGGGTCCTCTTTGGAACCTGTGCTAATCTTCGAAGGCAACTTCGGAGGGACTTCGGAGCTGGCATCGGAGGGACTTTGGAGAATGTGCAGAGGCTTTAAAGTTTTGAGTTTTGGGGCACCCATGGGTGCCCCCCCAAGCCTCCCCTAGACCCATTGCCCAATAGTGTTGGAAACATGCTCTGTATAATCAAGATTTGATGCCTGAAGACCCCATTGTAGACCCCTTTAATGGGATCTACATGAAATCTGGATTATAGGTCCTGAAGGACCCACATGAACTGGATTTCCCTAGAACTGCTGGATACAAATGTGGCTCTAATGGGGTCTGTAGTGGAAATGGGGTCTTCCTGCTCTGAGCCAAATGGCTCCTTAATGGGTACTTAGTGCTAGTGGAAAAACACCCAAAGTGTGCTTTCTTCCTTAGAGATAATCACAAAATAAATCTGTTGAAGATAACCCATTTAAACACAGTAACAAAGCTATTCTAGTTTGAAGCTAAAGTCTCAAAAAGTGTTATCTGTTTTATTTAAATTATTTTTTATCACTCTTTAACAGTTTTTTGCCAATAGATGACAAAAACGATTGGCTAGACAGTGACATTTATGAACAATGAGGAGCAGGGTGTCTTTCAGATAATCTGGGCCAATTTCTCAAGCTCAAATAGAACATTAAGCTTGGATTAGTTGCAGATTCTCTCAGCAGCCTCGCCACTATGTCCTGCAAAAACTGCAAGTTCCCATCCTTATAAAAAAGTAGCCTTATGTGAACAGTACTACGTCAATACAGCATAAAGTTATTAATACATTGCGTCTGCTGAAAAGTGAGTCAGACTAAGGCAGGAGTCACACCTAGGGGTGTTCACGAATTTTTGAATTTGTTTCGAATTCAATATTCGAATGTTCAAATTCATATGAATAGAGAAAAAAAAACAAATGTATTGACATTCAAACTGATTTGAGTTCATTCGTATCTATTTGTACAAATATTCAATTCATATTTGTAAATAATGAATGTTGACAACATTTGTATGTGTCCGTACGCATCAATACACATCCATATGCATCTGTACACATCTCGGTTTTATCCCATATGCATCCTGTTTTCGTCCCGTACGTATCTGTACAAATGCGTACGGATATGAATAAGATGCATACAGATACGTATGTAATGCGTATGTATCTGTACACATATGAATGTCTGAATATTTCATACGAATGATTTGAAACATTGTACAGACATTTGATCAAATTCAAATGTCCAAATTCAAACGAATTTGATTCAATTTTGAATGTTTTGAATATTCTTGCACACCCCTAGTCATGCCTTCACTTTAATCCTTCTTCAGTCCATCTTTGGACTCCATTGCTCACACCCTCTTTTAATTGTATCGGTTTTATTTTTGGACTTTCCTCCCTTCGATCGTACTTTCCTGAGTCCGGATTTTTACAGTCAAGCTGATACAGAGTAATAATCCACTTTCTTTTCTTTCTTTCTTTCTTTTTCTTTTTTCTTTTTTTTTTTTTTGGTGTAATCAGGGAAGAGGACTAAAGGGACATGATCTGTACTACAATGGATGGATACTGTATGGATTTGCCTTTCTTTTCACCCAGTGTGTGATTACGCACTTTTGAGAACATTTATTTTATCAGAATGCAGGGGGAGTTGTGATGATGGAAAGGTGTAGAGATCTAGAAAGGTCTTATAAAGGAGTCTCAGGACAGGAACAGAAAGTTGTGAGCACAGATGAACTGATGAAGGATTATCAGGTATTTAGTATGATCAGAGTTAGTGTATTTTGAGTGTGGCTTCTTAATAAGATGGACTATTTCAGCAAGGTGTGACCACAGCCTCTGAAATGTAAAAGTCATTATGAAATGAACGAATCACAGTGAGATGTTTAGCTCTCCAGCTGTTGCTGAACTATAACCCTCATGATTTCAGAATTTTGGTCATCCTGACTAAGGTTACTGAGATCTGGAATCCCAATAGTAACTGCTGGTCAAGAAATCCCCCAACCCTGATATGAGACTTGTAACATAATATTACATGAATTTAAGCAAAAAATACAGCTTATCACAGGTCTTGCTAAGACCTGGATTATCAGAAGTTTAGTGTTATTAAATAGATCATAGATAATCTGAGGTAGTAGTAAATGGAATGGAATCTTCACTCAAGAGTTGCAGCAATTTTTTAAAAAAGTCATTATTTGATTTGGAATTGTAAAGCTCAACTTCTTCAGGCTTTAAGAAGGATGTTCTTATTCTTAAATCTTTATGTAACAACCACACCAAGCAATCTGGAATGAAGAATATGATGCACACATATTTCAGTGCCATGGTCAAGACTTCTAGAGTCAATGTCCAATTAAGAAACACTTCATGAAGCTGATTCAACTATATGTTTAACAAATCAGACTTAATTATTGTCTTTACTAATTGTAAGCACACTGCTTTTACCAGGACAGTGTATTAATTAGGTCTAGGAATATCCTAGAGCTGAAAAATGGACGATAATCACAAATCAGCTGAGCATAACAAATATACAGATCTCTCATGCCGTATGTGACAAAAAAACGGAATCAGGAAGATAGAATTGGATCATAGACCAACAAATGAGGAACGTGAGAGATATATTGCATTTAATTAAGGAAAAAAGTAAGAAACATAGTTGCATGTTGCTTATTAAGCATAACATGTTTGATTATGTTAGTTTGATGGTCAGTCTCTTGCAGCTGTCTAGAATAATTGCAAATGTTTTTGTGTACAGCTTTTGAGAATACAACAAAGTGTCTGAAAGTGTCAGAGACAAGAATCTGCATCTGTGGCATTGTGCACACCCCTCTTCATCTGCTTGATTAAGAAGAAAACTTCTTAGTTTGATCAGACCATATTGTGCCAATTCATTTGAGCTGACACTCTAGTTTTGATACTAGTTCATTTTAAGTTGCCCGTGAAGTATAGAAATGACAGATGATTCTACAAATGTAATGAATATTTTTTTTTTCTTTTGGATGAGCCCTGCAAGCAGCATTACTGTGCATGTGTGGGGGTTGACATGTGCACATTTCTGGTAAATTTCGCACTCTTGAAATATCTGGAACTAGCTGCTTCTCACCAGATATCTAAAGGAGCGCCTTCTCCCATATCAACCTGCCCACATCTTAAGATCTGGAGGGGAGGCCCTCTTGGTTATCCCACCGCCTTCAGCAGTTAGGTGGGTGGGCACCCAGGAGAGGGCCTTCTCGGTAGTGGCCCCCAGGCTGTGGAATGTTCTCCCCCTGGAGGTGCATCAGGCTTCTTCTCTGTTCATGTTCAGGAAGAAAGTGAAGACGTATCTCTTCACTCAGGCCTTTGGTTAAATGCTCCCTACGCTTCCCCCATTGCAAACACTACTGATTTTTTAAACTTTTTGTATCATTTTTTAAAAATTATTATGCTGGATTTTTAAACCTTGTACTGGTATTAGTATTGATATGTTTGTTTTTAAATGTTGTGAGCCGCCCACAGACCCCTGGGTATGGGGCAGAATATAAACATAAATATAAATAAATTAATTGTGGGACCAAGTGTCTATGCAGGTATGTGCCCACGCTTGTCCTGTGATGTTGCCCTGCTGTTTGGCAGGGACAGTGAGAGGCAATTGTGAGATGCAAACAAGGGCCTCACATTTTCCTCTCACCACCTGGAGACAGTATATTTCTCCAGGTTGTGTTTTGGAGGATCAGAAAAACAGCGTCAAAACAGAACCGTAGCATAGGGAAAACATAAGGACATAAAACAACTCCTGCTGCATCAGACCACAGCCCATCTAGTCCAGCATCCTGCGTTAAACTCAGCCTTGCCAGTTGTTTCTGGCCTAGACATGCTGAAGCAGAGGACAAAGGAAAAACCTTCACCTACTCTCAATTCCTCATAAATGATAGTTTTAGAGGCATTTAGCCTGCCTCTCTGACCTGGAGGTAGTACCTAGGCATCCATTCTAACAGCCATGGATACAACTTGTCCTCTCTGAATTTGGGTAACCCTTTCTTAAAGCTATCCAAGCTAGTTGTGTAGGTGATAGTGGTTTAACTGACAAAAAATACCTATGTTTAGATTCATGAAAGTGTTTCTTCCTTATTCAAACCTTTCTTTTTACAGTCTGTCAGCATTTCCTTGCCTTATAGTTGCGTAAAGGTTAGAATGTGAGGATGGAGTTAAAACAGCTGCTAAGAATTCAGATGCTTTGACTTTCCTACCGCTTCTATGTCACACTTTGCTTCTCTAGCAGACATTAGCGGCTGTTGATGTCCTCAATGTATCCTCACATGGGGATATATATCACCTGTTATGAAGGATTTCAATCCACTTTAGGCAGTATATTAACACTAGATAACTGGATATGGTCCAGTGCAAGAGGCTGGATTGACAACAAACTGTGATCTGCTCAGTCATGAGAAAATGTCAGGCCGAGGACTCAATGGAAGGAAATGATACTATGTTTTTTTAAAGGCTGGATGTTGTGGGAAATCTGCATAGCTTTTCTGCCAAGTGCCAACTTCACTTTCAGTAATCTTACATTTTCCCTTGATGCCGAACAAATCAATCAGGTTAAAAATTGCCTTCCCAAGTTCACTGTGACCTCTGACAGACAGGAAAGCTCTTTGTTTTAGTCACTCTCCAGTCACTTCTACAGCTTTCTGGAAATATCTTGCTGTGCTATAAAGCAAGCAGGGAGAAATATTTATGGAAAGCAGCCATTGCTTGAAACAATAATTGGGAGCATATGTCCCACATGTAGAAGTTCTCAGCTTCAGGATTTGGTAACTTCAGATAGGATTGCAATTTATAAAAGTGTTCCATCTAAAACACCGCAGCGCTGTTGTCAGTACTGAACCAAACAGATCACTGTTAGAGATGCACAGAGTTTGGTTCATGTTTGAAAAGATGATCAAACAGTTCATGAATGTTCATAGTGAACTGAACATGTCGTTGTTCAAATAACTGGAAATTCATTCAGACCAAACAATTTGATCATGCAATTCATGTTCACTATGTTTTTGCCCTCCAAAAGAGCTTTTTATTGGAAAAAAACCAGGTTCTTAAAATAAGTTTGTTCAATTAACTGGTTTGCTGTGGAGCTGAATGGATGGGCATGCAGTTTGAAGGTAAACTGAACACAGGATTTTTGTTCATGTATATCCCTAGTCACTGTTCTGATAAGACAGGCTGACCTCCTGGAGCCTGTTCTAGGAATCATCTTAAGACTAGGGGTTTGCATGAATGCAATTTTCAGCATTTGATTCATTATGAATCAAATATTAGAAAATCTGAATTTGTCCTAATAAGGAAAAACAAATATCTGGACATTCGATTCAATACAAATACATTTGTATGTATTTGTTTGAATATTTGACATGTACCTAGTGATATGCATCATGTACACATCCATATGCATCCCGTTTTCATCCTGTACATATCTGTATAGATGCGTATGGATACAGACAGGATGCATATGGGTATCTATGGGATGCGTACGTACCCGTACAGATATTTATGTCCGAATTATTTGTATGAGTAACTTGAGATATTCATATTTGTTCAAATTTGGAAATTCAATTGTCCAGATATTCAATTTGTATACCAATGTCCAATTTCATACGAATTCATACAAATAGCAAATATTTTTTTTGTTTTGAGGACTCCTACTTCTTGCAGTCCTTCTGAGTTTTTTCCACCTGCATCTCCAACTCACTACAGCGTCTCCATCAAGTGCCTGCCCAAGCTGATGGCTGTACAGATCCCAGGCTTTATGGCTAGACCTCTCACTAATGTTGGTATAATGGGTTGTGACTTTAATTGTGAAGTCAACTCAAGGAGCAAAACCCATATCTAATTTTTGCTTGGATGTTTTTCCACTTAGCACTAAAGGACCCATTAAGGTTCCTTAATGGCTCCTTAATGGGTACTCTAGTGCTAAGTGGAAAAACACCCGTTTGCTTGGCTACTGCAGCCTTTCTCCCCTTTCATTCTTTTCTCTGTTGCTTCTGAGTTTTGGGACATTTCTCTTTTAACTGAGGTAAAAATTGTTCCTCGGATCCCGAGGTATAAAAAGATACTTGTACTCCTTTCCTTTATGTGTGCAGTCATCTCTGTCAAGGGAAAGTATGTTCTAGCCTAGAAGCAAAGGTGATAGAGCACAAGCCTTTCCTTTCTTGCCTTCCCTTTTTTTTGGCTCTAAAAAATATTTTGAGCATACTTTAGGTAAATGTTTCAACACCAAATCCCTGGGAATTAAAGTTTCTTTTGTTTTATTTAAAATTGGAAACAGTCTTGGACTACAATCTTCTGAATACCAATTTATTATTTTTGTCTTTTATCATACTCAAATTTATGTGAAGCCTTTCCTTGATATCTTCAATTTTCTTTAAAAGATTTATTGCCTTTCCCATTGAGTTGTTTTTGTATATTTCTTTGCATTGGTCATTTAATAAGACCTTTTTAGCTCTCCTTGCTGTTCTCTGGAAATTTGCATTCAGTTGAGTATACCTTTCTGTTTCTTCCTTGCCTTTTGCTTTTCTTCTTAGGTACTAGTAAAGTGCCATCAGATAATTATTTTGCCTTCTGTTGTTGTAGCTTCTGCTGCTGCTGCTTGTATGCTTCTGTCCATACTTCTCCAGGCACTCTGTCTACCAGATCTAAATTCCTTAAATCAATTTGTCACCTCCATTGCATATTCATAAGGGATATTATTTAGGTCATTCCTGTATGGTCTGCTGGTTTTCCCTACTTTCTTAATTTAAATCTGAATTTTGCAACAAGGTGCTCATGATCTGAGCCACAGTCAACTCCAGATCTTGTTTTTACTGACTGTATAGAGCTTCTCTATCTTTGGCTGCAGAGTATATAATCAATTTGATTTCAGTGTTGGCCATCTAGTAGTGTCCATGTGTAGAATGATACATATAGTAGGCTTAGTCTAAATCTTTGTCCCTGTTAGTCTGTGAGGTGCTACGAGACCTCTTTGCTTACTGATCCAGACTAACATGGATATTTCTTTGAATCCATGTATAGACTTATCTTTTTGACTGTTGCGAAATAGTGTTTGTTATGACCAAAAAGTTATCTTGTCAAAAGTCTAATAATATTTACCATGATTCATTTTGTAAGGCAAAATTATCCTGTTATTCCAGTGACATCTTTTATTGCTGTAAGTTCTAGAGGGTGTTGCAGGTCTTCATAGAGCTGGTTAACTTTAGCCTCTTTAGTATTAGTAGCTGGAGAATAGACCTAGATCTATCTATCTATCTATCTATCTATCTGTCTGTCCGTCCGTCTGTATAGGTTTTATACAGACCTATACGCAAAGGTGTCAGGATGAATTAGACTCAGATAATATAAAATAGTTTGCATATTGCATAGGCTGATCTACAAATAACATTAGTGTTTATAATTTTAAAGTGTGTTTTTGTACCTTCCAATTCCTTTGCATGAGTTGTCTTGCAGGAGTTAATTTTCAGTATATTACCCATTTTAGACAGCTTTCTTCACTCCCACCAATGATTTGTTAAGATCAATTATTATTAGATTATCTTGCATTTTATCACTATATAGTTTCTCCACTGAATATACAATAATATACAGATGAATATAATACAATAATATATTTCCACTCCCATTTTCCTTTGGTAAGTAATCTATTATAATTAGTAAATTGTTCATCTTCAAAGTAATCCTTGTATCTAATTATTGACAGCTTAATCCATTTAGAAAAAAAATCACTGATCATGTTGTTCTGATTAAAATTTCATAGTAAGAGTTCAGCTGATAAAGATGAGATAGCAGAACATATTAGTGTTCTGAACTTCTTTAAAAACTATCAACATACCCATGAGTCCTTTTCCTTGCTCGTACAAACTTTAATTTGGGGCTTTAGATGATGTGAAATCCACTCCATACTCAGAGAATGAGAGTATAATTTGTAATAGAGAACAGAGCTAATCTGCTTCACTGATAGATTGCTGAAGTTCCTCATTTAGCCTCATTTTGAAAAGCAAGGAAGAAAAAAACCCAGTGATTTGTTAACTGAATAGTTTAGTTAAACACAATGGCAGTCATCATAGTTGTCAAGGATTGCACTAAGACATTTAAAAGGCTAGTAAACATTTTTGATTCATAATACTAGTGTGATTTCAGTGTAATATACGCAAATAGTATTTGTGTGACTAACCTGATTTGTGTGCAGAATGGAGCTTTCTGTGGCAATTTGAGATTTCATAGCCTAAAAAATGCAGGAGGATGAATGAATGAATGAATGAATAAACTTTATTGATTATTGATTAGTCGCTTGACCATATGCAGGAGGAAAAGACACACACACACACACACACACACACCTTTTGCTTTGAAGGAAAATTGAAGTTTTTTCCCTACCTTTGTCAATTCTTCTGGATTTTTCTTTTCTTTTCTTTCCTTTTTTCTTTCATTTGCTATTTTAGGTAAGACCTGTACTTGCTGTTCTGAGTAGACAATATTTTGCTAGTTTGACTAACAGGCAGCTTCTGCACAGACTCTGGGTACTGTGTTAGCAACCTCCTGGGGTTGGTAGCTTGCTTCTGCTCCTCAATGTTGAAATGGTGGTTGGGAGTATATCAATGGGAGAGTGCTTTAAAACAATCACTGGAGTGTTCATAAAGGTGGACTGAGCCAAGCAGTGTGAAAGGCTTGGTGCCATTTTGCTGGACTCCCAGTCATGTGCTTTTTGTGGTATGCCATAAATACCACAACCTGCAACTTCATGGTCATGGAACTATTATTTCTAACCTCTGAAGTTAGGCCCAAACTGTCAGGTGTTGGCTCAGTCCCCACTGCCTCTACTTTCTTTGTCCAAATTGCTTGATTAGGAACATGCTCTGTGCTCCATGATAATGTGTAGAATGTAGAAGTAGCTGATGAATCAATTTGATACACTGTAGCAGATATGTACTGATGAGTAGTGCAATGCTTTAGAAAGGTTCACAGCATAATATTGGAGTATATGCTTTGCATGGAAAATTCTCCAAGGCCAACTTGTAACATGGTGACCCTCCTGCCAGAAAGTCTGGAGATCTTCCACCATGCAGTAGTAATCTAGATGGATCAGTAGTCATGGCCTTAAGGCAAGATACTTTGTCCTCTGGTTAATTATTAAGGGGAGAAACTTACAATTTCTCATCTTCACCGGGAAGAATAGTAAATCTCGTGGATTCCTTTCTCTCTCTAAAAGCATCAATTTATCATTCCTCCTTTTTTATGATATCATATGATCTTTGCTATTTTTTCCCTAAAGAAAATACTGGGTACATTATAGGACAATCTTTGGCTTCTGTCAGTGCCAAAAACCTCCTTCCTCCAATAAAAAAAACATATTCAGTGATAATTTGACATTTGTGGCACAGTATTAGGTAATCAACTACAAATGGGATGGAAAAAACTTGCCAGTGCCAAAGTTTTCAAATGTGAAAACTTTCATTTGTAGGTAAATTGATTTATAGATTAATTTTAAAAGTTAATACCTGAGAAATATGTATTTCACTGCAAAATCTAGTGTATTTCTAAATACACTTTGTTATTTAAAAAGAAAAGAAAAGAAAAAAATCCAGGTGGTTTGGTGAATGGTTATGATGCAATGGCTTTCTCATCTGTTCTTCCAACCCAAATGCAGTAGTGAAACTTGGAACTTTGAGCTATAGGGATGCACATGAATATTTTTAACATTGAATATTCATATGAATTTGTATGAATTTGGACATTTGTTTAAGAATCGAATGTTATGACATTCATGCATTGACATTCCTACCAACACAAATGTTTTAGAACATTCGCATGAAGCTTCGGAATATTTGTGAAATAGGGAGGTGGGAAAGCGGCTCCACTAGTCACATCTACAATGGATCCAGAATGAATTTGACATGGTTTGAGAGTGGATTCAAAGTGTGTTCCTTTGTGCGACCTTTGAGTCTGTTTTTTTTTTTTCAATTCATTCTCCCATTTCTCAATCTCTATTGTGATTTTACTAGATCTCTCATGTTTTTTCTTCCTTAAATCGGCATCAAGCTTAATAAAGTATCCTCTCATAAATGCTTTTCCTGCTTCCCATACAATATTTAAGTCAGTGCCTCTGTTCAGATTATTCTCAAAATATTCTCTCATCTTCCTCTTAGTGCTTATAATAGTTTCATCTCTTTTCAAAAGGTATTCATTCAGTCTCCATCTCTGTATTTTATTTCTCCATCCCATCACGACCTTAACTGGACTGTGATCTGCAAATGTTTTCGGCAGGGTCTCAGTTGTTGCTACTTTATCCGTAAGTCTTTTGGATAGAAGAATCATATTAATTCTAGATAGCGATGAATGTCTGTGTCAGAAGAACGTAAATTCTTTCGCGTTAGTGTTTTGTAGTCTCCATATATCCACCACTTGTAAGAGTTCCATCAAATCAAAGAAGCTCTTTGGTAACTTGCCTTGCTGTGCTGTAATGGGCCTGGTTGAGGTTTTATCTACTTGTGGATTTATTACTCCATTCCAATCACCTAATAAACACCAATTTTGAAGGGCATCTATTTGAATGAATATGAATTTTCTTATACTCGATTTGATGCAAACTGAATCCAAAAAAATCCATACTTGCACATCTCTATTGAGATAGCTTCCAACATATATGATATCTTGATTTGCTCCTACCTGAATATGCACTGGCTGTAGTGGATGAAAATTTAGTCTAAAGCATCTTGAGGGGTCTGCTGTGTCTATCCTTGCCTTGAACTGTCCATGAGAACAAGTGACCACAGTTTATGACCCCGAAGGGCCTTGTGTTTGAATAAATCTCCACAGCTGAAATCTTTGCAACCCACTTTCCTTGCAATCTTTCTCTTCTACCTGGGAGAGAGTCTTTGAGTTTTTACTTTAAAGGTGGATTTTGAACACATCACTCCTGTTTTTAGATGTGAATCCAGGATAGGTTTATTTGTTTACATCATAGCTAAATATCAAAGTAGTATTTATTTTTTAAAAAAAAAACATAGTAGGTGGAATACAATGGACAGAACAAAGGCAGCGTGGCCCAGCACTCCTCAACTTCTCAAGATGGGATCAGTTGTTACCACCTTCCGAAGTTGCCAGCCAGGAGTTGTTTTTCTGGGCCCCCAGAAGGATCATACTTCCAGGGTTACTTCAGAGAGTCTGGGAAAATAGCACCAGGTTTCTCGTGCCCAGTTGTGTTGCATTAGACTGCCCTTAGACAGTAACCAAAATTACTGCTGTTAATTGGTACCCCAGAATAAACCTATTCCAAAATAATTGCTTGTTGAAATACCCAGAAGTGCACAATCACTGCTCCCACAAATGCATGGCCACCATTTTGGGGTCTTGCACATGCCCAGTGGCCATCTCCAGTATGACAGCTTGTGAGAGCAGCAACCAGAATGGTAAATATGAATCAACTTTATTGATTAGTCGCTTGACCATATCAAGTATCAAGTATACAAAGATAAAACCATAGAAGAATAAAATCAGTATAAACAAGAGTAAAATCAGGTCCGTACATATGTTATAGTTACATATCCTCATCACCCTTACAAGGCACTCCATTAGACTCAATGAAAAGTTTCCTGAGCCGGGCTGCCTTCACCAAGTACAATATCACTATAGCAGGAAGAAGTGATATTGTTGGAGATTATCCCAATATCCTGGGCTACGTTGGGATTGCCACAAACATGTCTGGCAGTCCCAACTTAGCTCCAGGATAGTAGTGGTTTTTATACCCTGTCTCGGGTGTAAAAAGACTATCAGTAAGAACAACATTCCAGTAGCTTACTTTCCATATGCCATGAAATTGTAGTCTGGACAGATTAAACACCAACTCCCCCAGAACCAATTTTGAAATGCATTAGCCAAAATTTTGCAGTTAGTTTTGGGAATTTTGAACAACACATTCAGCAGGCCATACTATTATCTAGGCCTATAAGCTTCAGTCATTAATGGAATCTGGTACTGTATTATGGAAAGTATTCCAACAATCCAGTGGAGTACATAGGAGATCTTGTTAGTATTCTCACATTGCTTCTGTTTTAGCTGGCAGCAGAGGTCAATGAGATTATTCATTTGCTAAGTGGTGAAAACTAGCAATTGAAGCATCACTTGCCACTCTGCACCCTGAAGAAGGTATGGACACAGTGGTCCACAGCTGGATCATCTTGGGGGATCCTGTGCCAACTTCTGGTAAGTTGCCATGACTTCTCAGTGTAGATGAAATGATGCAGCATGGAGCCTGGATCACTCCATTATACATGTGGGAACAAGTCTGATATTTGAGGTGTTTGGTATGTCACTAATATGGAAGGTAATGTTTTTATGTGTATGGACACCTGTAGAGGACATATCTCATGTTACTGTTTATGTATGGCAAAGCAGGTAAAAAAACAACTACTATTATTTGAGTAATATTTATTCAGTGATGTCAATTATAATGCTTGCTTCTTGCAGTGGACTCAACATGATAAACTTAATTGTCTTCATGTCCCCAAATTTTATTCCCACATCATTTCCGTGTTGTGGTTTAGGTTAGAAAGATGGAGACTAATTGGTTCAGTCACTCCTTGAGCTCAGGCATTTGAATCTATCTCTTAAACCACATTGCCTCCCTTTCACCGACAGGTGTGACTCTTTGGGTGTTTTTCCACTGTCAGAAAGTACCCATTTTTGCACCCATTAAGGACCCATTTGGGTGTGAGCTGGATGACCCCATTTCCACCATGGCACCCATTTGGGACCCGATTGTTTCCATTGCTGGTGGGGAAATCTGGATCATATGGGTACTTTTTGGCCTTTAATCCAGATTTTCTGTAGACCCCATTAATGGGGTCTACATGGGGTCTTCATCCAGAAAATCCAGATTAAAAGGAGCTTGTTTCCACTACTGACAGGCAATGGGGTCTAGAGGAGGCTAGGGGGAGGGGATGCACCTATGGGGGGGAGCCCCAAAATCCCAGCTTCGAAGTGATTTTGGAGTCATTTCAGAGCTGTCAGTTCACTACTAGCTCAGACCGCGCAAACTTCCCTCCAAAATCCCTCTGAAGCGATCGACAAAAGGCTCCGGAGTCTCTCCGCCGTTCTCTCCGAAGATCAGTGCAGACTTTGGAGGGATTTCGGAGCTCTTTCCCGCTGACAGCGCGGGCGCTCCAGGACTCTTTTGCGCAGACTTCGGAGGTGTTCCAAAATGATTCCAGAGCGGCTTTGAAGGCTGTGCCAGTCTCTTCCGAGGGACTTGAGAGACTCCACCCCCCTGTCCCCTGAAACACCTGGGGTGACGGGCGGACCCTTGGAGGATGATCCAGATTCCCCACATGGGTGCAAAGGTGTTTCCACAGCAGGGAGGTTAGCACCCATAGCTAATGGGTGCTACACCTCCCGTGGAAACACATTGGGTGCTTCCCTTAATCCGGATCTACTAGGTCCGGATTTTAAGAAAAGAAACCATCTCCTGAATGTAGAAACCTGATTGTATACAGGGGGCTTCTGTTTTATTGCCGTTGTTTTAACTGTATTGTACTTTTAACTGCATTGTTTTAACCGTACTATACTTTGAAATGGTCACATGACTCGTCAAATAAATTTTCTACTTGTCATACTAGATCCGGATTAAGGAATGTACCCATTCCTTAGATCCGGTTGTGTTTGGTGATCAGCCTATGAACCATATTCTACATTTAACATTGCAGTTTAGAAGTTAGAGCTATGATGGGAGAGGAAACTATTTTTCATAGCTATTTCTGCCCAGAATTTGTAACTGAATCACACTGCACCACTTTCAGAATTGACAGATCTTTTTCCAATCCTGGCATGCTTTTCCAGATGTTAGAATATCCCGTCATCAGTTTGACAGACCTCCGTGGCCAGCTGCAGTGATGGATAGATGAACCAAGGAGGTTAATCTTTTTCCATTTTTCACCTGTACATATTTGCTTCAGCTGTTCCTCCTTTTTTTTCTTCATTGCCTCAAGGTGGCCAATTAATCTTATGTTCCCTCATTTCCACCAGACGTCTTGCAGACATGTCTCATTCTCCACTAAGGTGTGAGCAGGTTCTATTTTGAAAGAAAAACTTTCTCTCAGACAAAAACCTTCTTAGAATTATTTTATTCTATTTCTTCTTTGACTTGGTTCAACTAAAGGTGCTAGAGTGGACTTTAAATCAAAGAAATGGTATGACGGTGACAGTGGAATATTCTTCTGTAAGAACAGAAAGACTGTTTCAAAGCAGACGAATGAAAAGTTTTTTTACTACCGATGTTGGTAGTAAATTTCTACTCTTTCATAATCTGAGGTATGCATGTGGGTCCCTTTTGCATTTACATAACAATTGGACCTGGAATTTGACTTAATACTAAGGATGAAAAAGGGAGAAGCTCTTTATTTTCCTCTTAGGCCATGTCCCCATGCAACTTTGGTACAGTTCCGATCGCGGGATTGGCAAGCTTTGTCCCCATGGGTTTTGGATTTGGTCTGCGAAAAGCGTACCAACCCCCCCAAAAAAACCGTGCCAGAAGGGTGCCAAATTTGATACCTGAAAAAACAAGTCTCGGCACACTTTGGGGGACTGGTACACATTGCTCAGCAAGCCGGGAATGCACATGGGGACGCTAGCGAGCTAACAGGAAGGAGATTTGAGCTCATGGCATTGGGAGGTGGGGTGTGCCTGCCCTGTGTGCTGGAGTGGAGGTGCACAAAACTGCTCAGGCACCTACTGCTACTAAACCTCGTAGCAGCTTTCATTGTTTTTTTTAAATAAAGTTATTTTTATGAATGAAGCTTTATTTTACATGTTTCCATGCCTCCCACCCCAGTCCTGGCTGTCCATGCTGCTAAGGGAGGGGGGGATGCAGCACAGGGGTGGGCTGACGACACTCCAGCTGCCAATGAGGAGAGAGGGGGCAGAGAGGAGGGGGCGCTGCTCCCCCATGCCAGGGTTTGGTGCCCTTTGCGTGGGGATGCCTCCATCTGCGCCCAACCTGCATCTAGCCCAGGTTGCCAGGAATGTCATGGGGATGCCTGAAATGTGTTCCTGCTCTTGTCCCCGGCCCATGCATGCCCAAACAGCATCCAAAGGGTGTCAGATGGGTTGCATGGGGACACAGCCTTATATTTTGGTTGTGTAGTGTCTTAACTGTACTAAAATAAAAATGTACTGTTAACTGACCTTGGTGTACAAAATGTAGTAAAGAATAGACCTTTAGGCAGTTTCTGTATGATTCCTGAGGATCATGCTGGCTGACTTCTGAAACTGCAGTGGCTTCAAAGTAGCACCCAGAAAGTCATGCCTTTGTGTCCACCTGAAGCCAGTGGCTGATCTGATCCCTGGTATAAATATGGCACCAGGAAACATGTGGATGTGAACACAATTTAAAGCAATCTCCCAAGCACTTCCAGTTAGGAATGTGTACGAATGTTCTAAACATTCAAAATTCAATCGAATTAGATTGAAAGTGGACACTCAATTTCGAATAGAATGTTTACACATTTGAACTTAAACATTCAGATGAATTTCAAATGCTCCAAAATATTCATTCAAATCATTTGAATCATTCGAAAGTACAGATATACGTATCTGTACAAATATCATATGTATCTGTATGCATTTGCGTCTATAATATGGCATGAAAACGGGATTCATACGAGATAAAACGTGATGCATACGAAATGCATACAGATATGTATAACACATACAAATGTTGTTGACATTCGTATCTTCAAATTCAAATCTAATATTTGAATGAATAGATTTCAATGTATTGGATTTGAATTGGATTTTGTTGCATTTGGATTCTAAACATGCAAATCAAATTGAATGTTTTGATATTCGATTTGACTTGACTCAAATTTGAATGAAAAAAAATTGTGCACATCCCTACGTCCAGCTGTGGAATGGTCCAACTATTTGCTTTGTAGATGACTGGACTGGCCTAGGCAATGTGCAGATCCCAACACAATATCTCTGTGAGCCAGTTTGGTCTAGTGGTTAAGGAGCCAGACTCTCAGCTAGGAATACCAAGCCAGCTGGGTGACCTTGAGCTAGTCACAGCTCTCTTCTGAGCTCTCACAGCCCCACCTACCTCATGGAGTGTACTGTTGTGGGGAGAAGAACAGAAGCTTTGTCAGCCACTTTGAGTCCCCTTAAATGGGAGAGATAAATGGGGGGGAGCCAATTCCTCCTCTTCCTCCTCCTTCTGGGTCGCTGGGAACTGCCCTAGAAATTATCTGTTTTCAGTGTGCTGCAATATGTTCCTGGCCAGCTTCAGAGATTGGGGGTTTCCAACCTCTAGAACTAAGCCAAAGTTGGCCTGTAGTGGAGTGGACAAGTCCTGGCATTTGCCATTGTCTCCCACTCTAGCCTTGCCCTGGATCAAGCAGTCTGAAGCAAGGCTGATCTCCATCATCCACCAAGGGCCCTGGTCACACCTCTATAAGATACGGCATCCTATTCATAATTTGAACTGATGTCGTACCAGGTTTGTTTACACGTAGATCATTATAGGTCATCCTCACGTGGTCCTGACTCTGGGCTGCATCACTCACACATTTCTCCATGATTGACCTAAGCCTCCTCCATGGAACTCCTGGCTCTCCACCCCCTTTTGGTTCATCAAATCTATCTCCTTTCTTATTGGATATTGTTCTGTCACTCAGGGGAGGCGAGGACATGTGTTTGCAATTCCTTTTTAAACCTACTCCCCCACCTCCATGCCCCCTTCCTTTTTTATGTGCTTTTCTCCATGAGATTAATTTATTATTATTATTATTATTATTATTAATAACAATTACAATAATAAATTTGTTGAAAAATGCTAGATACAAGAATCATAAACTGATGAGAGGGGGAGGTGCCTCATGAACTCTTCACCTGCTGCCTTCCTCTAGACATTGGGTGAAAGCAAAGACTGGACCCTACCCACCACAGCATGGTTCAGCCTCCTTTAGTCTGCCCCCTCACTCACAGTTGAGCAATGCCAGGACCGGCTGACTCCTCTGAAAAAGAAGGCTCCAATTAGAATGACCTGACAGGGATAAGCCGGCTTGGAAAATGAACTGAATAAAAACAATGTGAGTAACATGACCCTGAGGATGATCTGAAGTCATCCTAAACTAAAGGCGTGACCAGGACCCTAGTGTATAGTGTAGAAACAGCCATAAAGTCTAAGGCTGCATCCAGATGCCAGTTTTTTATTCTGCTATATTGGATATTCCAAACTAAAGCATGGGAGAGTCAGATCTACTGCATGCCTGTGCAGATGAGCTTTAAGGTCAAGGCTAGATGAAAATGACCGGTCAATTCATTTCTAACTCCTATTAATTTTATGCTTCTTCATTCATCAGTCTGCAGTTCATTTATTTGCACGGGAGCATGCATTTTAGTAGAAAACACACATTTAAATACATTTATTTTATTTTAACCTTTGAACTAAGAACCACATCCTAAAATGGGGAAAATCAATTGCCTGAAAAACAATTAAATTTCATTCTGCTAATTGGTCTGGGAGAAATGGCTCTGGCCTGTTCCTGTCAGAATTCACAGCACATGAATTTTGCAAACATCCAAAGGCACACATATATATATACATATATATATATATATACATATAATAGTCTAAATCAGTGTTCCTTAATGAGTATGTGGTCCATGTTTCCATGCCTGAGCAGTTATGTAATTGTTCTCTTTAGCCTATGACCCGATGACAAGCTTAGAAGATGTGAGTGAATATGACATGGTCCATCCCCCCTTTCCCTTTAATTCTTCTGGGATTAGCAAATCAAACCTGGCAGTGTTTCAGAGTAGCCAAGCCTGACAATTCAATCTGGTTGTTGCAACCTCACAAATCCTACTATATGTGGGATGCTACATATAGTATGGGAGTCAGAGGTGGGGTGAAAGGGTGGGGTGGTGGTGAATAATGTTTTTTTAAAATAAACATAGGGAAAATTAGATGCTTGAGGGGAAAAAAAAACCAGCTGCAATTTGTGCCTCTGTATACCAAAATGGGAGACACACAATCACATTACAGATGGAAAAGTAATCTCCAAATTGAGTTTCTAATATGCATGGCTTCACATTTAATTAAAACTGAATCAGGTAATAATAATTGTGTGCTAAGCAGCAATTTAAAATGTATTGGCATCAAAGAGCTGTATAATATGCTCCGGCTCCATTGCGTATTAAGGCAACATTACCACATTAGTGCTGAAGGAAAGAAGCTTGTTTGTACTGGAAATAAATTAATACACTATTACTAAGGATAACAGCAGAGTTTTAGATCACTCCACATAAATCTCTTGGTTATCATTACGGTCGTGTTCTGCATTTTATCACATATGTAACATCTACAAAAGAACAGAGTATAAGGGTGTTTTTCCACTGCAGCCCTTAGATCTGGATCTAAGAAGGTCCAGATCTAAGGAATGGGTACATTTCTTAATCCAGATCTAGTAGATCCGGATTAATGTAAGCACCCAATGTGTTTCCACAGGAGGTGTAGCACCCATTAGGAATGAGTGCTAACACCCCTGCTGTGGAAACAGCTTTGCACTCATCTGGGGAATCCTTATCGACCCACAAGGGGTCGGTCCATTACCCCAGGTGTTTTGGGGGGCAGGGGGGGGGGTGCAGTCTTCGAAGCAACTTCAAAGTGATTTCGGAGCTCAACTTTCAAAGTTGAGCTCATGCTTCAAAGTGATTTCGAAGCTGACTTCGAAGTCACTTCAAAGTGAATGTGAAGTCAACTTCGTTGTGACTGCGAAGTGACTTCGAAGCCAATGTTGGGGGGGGGGTCCCAAAGGTGCATCCCCTCCCCCTAGCCTCCTTTGGACCCCATTGCCTGTTTCCAGTGGAAACAGGCTCCCTTTAATCTGGATTTTCTGGGAGAAGACCCCATTGTAGACCGCTTTAATGGGGTCTACAGAAAATCCAGATTAAAGGCCAAAATGTACCCATTAGATCTGGATTTCCCCAATGGCAGTGGAAACAATCGGGTCCCAAATGGGTTCCGTAGTGGAAATGGGTTCATCCAGCTCACACCCAAATGGGTCCTAAATGGGTGCAAAAATGGGTACTTTTGACAGTGGAAAAACACCCTAAAAGAGAGTGACTTGCTGTAGACCCCTTGATCAAGCCTATGACATAAATCAGGTTTTAATCAAGGATTTCCTAACTTGCTTTGTGCATATAATCAATATTGATGAAATGTGTGGTTTTGATATTAAAATGAGCTGACGGAAAGGTTGATGGATCTCCTACACCTGAAATAATGGCATGGAAAAGGAAGTTCAACAAATGTTGCCTTCACAGTGAGCTGCATCTTGGTCTAGTGGTTAAGGAGCCAGACTCTTATCTGGGAGTACCAGGTTTAAGTCCGCTCTCCTCCATGAAGCCAGCTGAGTGACCTTGGGCTAGTCAAAGTTCTCTTCTGAGCTTTCACATCCCCACTCACTTCACAGGGTGTCTGTTGTAGGGAGAAGATCAGAAAGCCTTATCCGCCACTTTGAATCCCCATAAATGGGTGAGAGAAATGGGTTAGAAAAGACTCCTCCTCCTCCTCCTCCTTCTTCAACACTCTTCTCATGATCTCTCTGGTTCCACATATAAATGCACAAAGCTCTTTGATTAAAAGATTCCTCAAGAGTCAATAGCCTCTGCAATGCCAATGAAAGACTCATCAAAGAGTTCCTCAATTGCATCAAGATTGGTTTCTGTACTATGTATTTGTTTGTCTTATCATATAAACCCAAAACATAAGATTGTTACATTCAACATCTACAGAGTTGACTGACTCCCCCACCCCTTGGGCATCACAGATTCTATCAAACCTTTTTTTTAAAATCCAAGCCTGTTCCTTTTGCACTAAGCAGCAATGAAAACTCTTTAATCCACTCAGTCTGGAACTGTGGTACCTGTGCAATTTGTCAGTAACTGTATTTCCAACTTCTGTCCCACCAGGCCCTCAAAAGCCAGTGTCATAATTGAATTTCTTCTGAATTCTGTTAAAATGCAACCTCCCAAGTGACAGGACAAATGACACATCCAAAATTTGAGAGTTCTGTTATGTGGGAATCTGCAAGCTTGTGATGAATGGTGGCTCAGCATATCGAACCAGTGTCTTCTTAATTCACCTCTGAATTCCTCCAAATATTTAATACTTACTTAAAATGAATTAGTTCTGGAGACATTTCAGTATGCAATAGAATTGAACCACTGCCTTCTGAATTCACTTCTGAATTCTTTCAAATACTTAATGCTTACTCAAAATGAATTAGTTCTGGAGACATTTCAGTATGCAATGGAATCGCTGCTCTAATTTAACCCCAAAATATGGCTCATTTCCTGGGGAGCTATATATGAGACAAATGGTTCTAAAATGGCCTTCTCCAACATAATGTCCTCTAGACATTTTTTTTAAAAAAATTCTAATACCCATCCATTCCAGTTATGATGACCAATGGTCATGGACAGAAGTTGTGGTCCAACAACGCCTGAAGGGTTAGACCTAGGGCCTATTCACACTTGGCCTTTTTCTGGAGTATATCTCAGGATAGGGGTCTGTGGTCCTCATGCTAATGCAGACTCTGGCAGACCTCACTTTGGGCCTGCTGAAGCCTGCACTAGAATATGGACAGCAAGTCCCTATTCCAGGATATATTCAAGAATAAAGCCAAGTGCGAATAGGCCCCTAGAGTTTGATTTGTCTCTGAAAAGCAGAATATAAAGATAAACAGTAATGCATTCAGATGTCTGACAAACATATGCCCCAAAGCCATGTTCAATCAAACAGGATCTGTGCCTCAGGAAGTATTGGGGACACAAATCTTTTTGACAAAAACAAAAAAAAAAAGCACACAGAAGTTTCAGAACTCTTCTTTACGTGGACATATCCATTACCAATTTTAAAAGTGACACATCTCTGTCAATGCCTGCACTGCAGTATAACAGAAGAAGAAAGCCCACATTGTTTATTATATTGCACTGCAAACAAACGGCGGATACAGCTATAGCTGATCAAATATTGTGGCTACAAGCAACAAGTCCAGTTCTTTCATTTGATCATGGACAGTATAAAGAAAAGAAAATTCTCCCAAAAGAAAATCCTAGTCCCCAAACATATGGGCATGCGTGTCCTCGCATCCCACATATTATTGGAGGTAAATTTAGAAAGTTTGTCTCCCTTTCTGCCTTGGATGATTAGCAGGACAGGGCTTGTGTGAAATACTTAGAAATGTGCACAGAACACTCATTAATGCTACTATGGGAATTGCAGTTTCTGAGACCTCCCTCTCCAACTCAAAACACTGCACAGGGAAGCCCTGGAAAACACAGCTCATCCTTTGATTAATTTATTTATAGTCAGATATCTAGGGGCTGTGTTTTCACCAAACAATGTTTCTAAAGAAGCATGGAGAAACAGCAAAATATTGTCAGAGAAAAGGAAAGCACAAGCAGCAGTCAATTAAAGAAAGCAGTGGAGCAGTAATCAGAAAAACAAGCAGAACCACTAGGAACAAAATGTAGTTAAAAGCTTTAAATAATAAATTACAGTGTATTTCAAATGAGACAGAAGTAACCTCTCAAGGTTCTATGGGCATCAGATCTCTGGAAGGACAAAAAGACGTGCAGATTCCCTTTGTAAGCAGGTATTAAAGGTGGGATGGACTCTCATGGGGCTGGATAACTTCACATAGGAGAAAGTAGAGCATTATTTACTCGGTTTGCTTGCATGTTAATATCACTTTTCTTTCAGAGAGTTCAAGACAAGTATCATTATTTTCCTCCCTTTGATTTTATCATTAAAAACCCAGTGAAGCAGATTAGCTTAGAGGATTTGAGTATCTCAGGGTTACTTAGTGAATATTAATGACGGGGGGCTGGCCCACGCTTGGTGAATAAGAGAAGTCTGAGGTGCTCTGAAATGGAGCATCCACATTGCATCTTCATCCATCCCAGACCATCCCTCATACCTGGGATAGCAGTGGAGTACACATAGGTGGTGTTCCCATGCAAGCCATTTGGAGCAGGATCAGAACACATGGGACTGGGAGAGGGTCCAAGATCATTCCCAGCCAGTCCCCATGCCATTCTTGGCAACCCGGGCTAGGTGCAGGTTGGGCGTGGATGGAGGCATCCCCATGCAAAAGGCACCAAACCCCCAACACAGGGGAGCAGTGCCTCCTTTCTGTCCTCTCTCTCCTCATTGGAAGCCGGATTTACATCAGCCCACCCCTGTGCCGCATCTCCCTCTCCCTTAGCAGCACAGAAAGCCAGGAGTGGTCTGGGAGACATGGGGGAAAAGTTAGAATAAAGCTCACTTCATAAGAATCAATTTATAAACAATTTTAAAAGACCAAAAGCCAGTACGAGGTTTAGCAGCAGTTAGGCGCTTGAGCAGTTTTGCGCACCTTTGCTCCACCAGGAACCACAAGAATGCCGGCCAAGTTTAAAATGAAGAAAATCAAACCTTTATTTCATGATCACCTTGGCAATCGGAAAACGGGGGGCTGAAAATCATTGCAATTGGAATAAAAATGAAGCCATTATCCTGCCTGCCTTGGCAATCGGGAAACTGGGGTGGAAATATTTCTGTGGAAAATGCACAAAAAATTGGCAATCAGGATTTTAAAATGTCAGTGGCTGTGATTTCCAATGCACATGGCAGGAACAGCAAGCACACCCCACCTCCTAATGATGTTAGTGCCAATCTCCTCCCCAGATAGCCCGCGATTGTCCCCATGCATGGTCTCGGCTTGCTAACCAATGCATGCTGATCCCCAAAACCGTGTCGAGACCAAATTTTGTCATGGGTTGGCATGGTTTGGGGTGATTTGGTCCGCTTTCCGGGGACAAAATCCAAAATGCATGGGGACGCCCCTTGCCGATCCCACGTTTGGAACCGTACCAAATGTGCATGGGGATGTGGCCATAGTGAAGCTGCAGTACGCTCCTGCAGGGAAGGAGCCATTCTAGTTTGGAAATAGCTCCGTTCAGTGCACATGTTCCATCTGCCATCCACATGTTTGTTGTGTCATTTCTTGAGTTGTGTACAGGTCAAATTTCACAGTTAAATGGAAATCTCTGAAATAAGTGACTTTGTTAGTTACCTATGATAACACAGCAAGGGTCCTAGAAATCTTCTGGAGAAAGCAGTCTTGATGGCTTTTGTTTGGACTACTGCAATGTGCTCTACATGGGGCCACCCTTGAAGATGGTTTGGAAGTTACAGCTAGTGCAAAATACAGCTGCTAAGTTGCTGACTGGGACAGTTAGCCGTATGCACATCACGGCGGTCCTAAAAGAGTTGCACTGGCTGCCAATTCACTACTGAGCCCAATTCAAGGTGTTAACTTTGACTTACAATGCCCTAAATGACTTGGGCCCCAAATATCTAAAGGAACGCCTTTTCCCATATCAACCTGCCTGTGCCTTAAGATCTGGTTGGGAGGCCCTCCTGGTTGTTCCACTGCCTTCAGAAGTGAGGCTGGTGGACACCTGGGAGAGGGCCTTCTCAGTAATGCCCCCCAGGCTATGAAACAGTCTCCCCCTGGAGGTGCATCTGGCTCCTTCTTTGATTAGGTTCAGGAAGGTGGTGAAGCCGCACCTCTTCGCTGAGGCCTTTGGCTAAATGTTGGTTATGTTGGTTATGTAAATGCAACTATTTTAATTGATATTGTCCTGTGTTTTTTTGTTTGCTTTTTGTTTGTTTAATGTGTTGGTTTTAAATTTTAATATTGTTTCTTTTGAAATGCTGGGTTTAAAAGTTGTTACCCACCCTGAGACCTTCAGGTATACGGCAGGATATAAATATAAATATTAATTAATTAATTAATTAATTAAGAGTGTCCCTGTTCCCTCTCACACCATTTTCCTTTTGTATCTTGTCTCTTTAGATTGTAAGCCTGAGGGCAAGCACCTAAGATTTTATAATATTGTAACCCGCCTTTAGACATGTGGGTATAGGGCAGGATAGAAATACAAATAAATAAATACTGTTTGCAATTTTTAATGGTTCAACTACATCCATTTCAGTCTTCATCCAGATGGTGTGTTACGTTGCATGCAAAGTGAAAGTTAACCTTTTGGGAATTTCTGCAGAATGAAGGCTGGGAAAAAAAAGGTTTTGCTTTACTAACCTCTGTTCTACTGCTCTAGAAGTGCTTCGTAAGCAAAACTAGTCTCTCATTTCTACTCTACAAAGTTCAGTGAATATAGTGCATGCTACAAATAGCAGCATAGAGTAGGAGTTCATCAAACACACAAAGTTGAGTTCATTCGGAAGCCTCCGCAGGATTGATTTGGAAATAAAATGCAGCTACAGATTCAGAACGACTACCAACATCCATTTATTTAGGAAATTTACATCCTGCCCTTCATCAAATGGTCCCAGCAGAGATTACAATGTGAATAAAACATATCAAATAGTAAAACATAATTAAAAATTAAATAAATAAATAGGGTGGGGGGAGACAGGCAGAGAAACATGATAATGCAGTTCTAGACTTGGAACTTACTACATAGATGGGAAACAGTCATGGAGACTATTTTATACGGCACTTTCATGATGGAAATAAATCAGTATATACTGTATAAAATTAAGCTATCCAGAATCCAGCCAGAAGTAGTGAGGAATTTCTCCTTTCCAGGAATAAATGTGTGCTTCTCTTCCTTTTTATTTATTTAGCATTTAGAGACATCACTGGTTCTTTAAATATACAACACCTCTGTTCCTCAGTGAAATGTGTGTGTGTGATGTTCATATGTATATGTACCTGAAGGAGAGCAAAAAGGAGCAGGGACAAAGTCAAAGGTACAGCTATTATGAATGATTTTTTTTCACCTTGAGGCTTCCTGCCAAAGAAAATGAACCATGCACAAGTCATGATTATGTTTTACAACAAGCATTAGCTCATATCTCAGTACAATTGTTCAAGGGGAGCAAGGGTAACCCTGAGTGGGAGGATGCTGCCTGAGCTCTTATCTCCTGGGAGGGAGGGGGAGTCAAAAAGCACCCCCCTGCCCAGATGACAAGAAGTGGCATAGGCCTCAGTTATGGGTCCCTTTCTCTTCCATTTCCAACTTTCAGGGTTGCTTGTGGGGCAATCTCAAAGGCACACATGAATACCCAGAGGCTCTAGAGGGATCCTGGAAAATTTCCAAATGGACTTCCCTGTCCCCAGAATTTCGCTTTCTTTCATTGTTACCTGTATCAGAATCCTGATTAAGAGATGTAGGTGCAAAAACCAAGGAGGCAGAACCACTTCTTTAAAATGTTTGACTTCCAAATGTCTGCAAACTTGGGATAATTCTCTAGTGGAAAATATTCCTTCATCTTTCATTCTAATCTAGGAGCAAAAAGACATTCCTCCCCCCGCCCCCAAGATAGTCATTTTGCTATTTATAGGCATTTTCTTGGTATATGTTTCATTACTAGAGCAACTGAATAGGTCCACCACCCCAAAATGTCCCACACCATTCTGCTCATATAAAAAGTAAAGCTTCTGACAAGAGCTTTGCCCCATTGCATGATCTTGAATTGTCCGGTACTAAGAAAGGCTGCGTTTCAGTCATACTTCTATTTACTTTTTCCGACTTCTTTCTATTCATTTCCTGGATGATCATTTGTTTGGTTCTATTGCAATGTTATCACATCTTTTCCTCAAAGAGTTTCACGCGGACACAAGTCCCAGTCTTTTGTCCTTAAAATAATTGATTTTGCCAGCCTTTTTCTATAAGCAGAGCTAATTTCCAGTTGTGAAGTCCAACTTATGAAAAAAAAAATAGTTTGTGGAAAGTGAGGTGGAAACCCATGAGGGACCTCAAAATCCTGTGCTAATCTCCAGTTTCATCTAGTGGTTAGGGAGCCGGACACTTATCTGGGAATACCGGGTTCAATTCCGCCCTCCCGTATGAAGCCAGCTGGGTGACCTTGGGCTAGTCACAGCTCTCTTCTGAGCTTTTACAGCCCCGCCTAACTCACAGGGTGTCTAGTGTGGGGAGAAGAATAGAAAAGCTTTGTCAGCCACTTTGAGTCCCCTTAAAATGGGCTTCTTCTTCTTCTTTGCTTGAAACTTTTTGTTTCACTGCCAAGCAGTAATCTGAGTTCTGAGTTGTTGATCTTCTTCAAAACATGTAGCTTAGTGGGAAAAAAAAAGCAGGGAGGAAGCAACCAATAAATACAGCCTTTTTTATAACATGATTAATTGACAGTGATGTGGCATAGCCCTAAATTATATCAAAAGGTTTCATACACTTATGAAAGTTTTTCTGCTAGGAGGCATTCAAATATTGAAACTGTTGTCTTGCAGGAAAATTATTGAAGAAGGGATAATTGAAGTGGACACAAAGAATTCCAAGAGGCTAAATGAATTATTTGTCTTTGCTTTCACTAAGGAAGACAGAGGACATATGCCTGCAGCTGAGCCTATCTTTTCAGGGATAGAATCAAAAGAATTTAATTGGATAGAGGTTACGAGGGAGGAGGTCCTTGTGTGTTTTAATAAACTAAATGCTAACAAATCACCAGACCAGGTAGCATTCATACAAGAGTTTTTAAATAACTCAAATGTGAAACTGCTGACCCTTTAGTCAATATATATTTCCCTAGGATTAAAAAGGACCCAGCGGTGGTCCAGGAAATTCCAGACCAGTCAACACAAACATCACTTGCAGGTAAAATAATGAAAAACGTGATTAAGGATAAAATTAGTGTGCATATAGAGGAGTAAGTGGTTGCTGAGGCAAATCAGCGTGGTTTTTATAAGGTAGATCATGCCTTACTACCTCATTATACTTGTTTGAGAGTGTCAACAAACAAGTGAATAAAGGTGATTGATTTGACATCATCTATTTGGACTTTCAGAAGGCTTTTGACAAAGTCCCTCATCAAAAGCTCTTGAAAAAAAGAACTGACCTGGATTGGTAACTGGCTAAAAGACACGAAACAGAGAGCAATTCCCAGCATGGTTTCCCCAAAGTTCCGTATTGTGACCTGTGCTTTTTAATTTATTTATAAATGATTTAGAAGCAATAAGATAGAAAAGTGTTCTGATGACACTAAATTATTCTTGAGTACTTCTTCCAGGCTGAAAAGATAGGTGTGATGCCTCTCAAGGCCATTTGCAAGGATTCAAGAACAGGTGAAGATTTTGCCTTTGACTTCTGCTTGACAATGTCAAGAAGTCATGAGGGGCCACTATGTGAGGCAAGGTGCTGAACTATATGGGCTGAGGCTTGATCCAGCTGGGCTCCTTTTATGTTTTTATGTTTTCTGTTCAAGGACAAGAGAACAAGGAACAAAACAAGAATGCCTTCTTGCCACTCTTTTAGCAGAAATGTCAAATGGTATAGAGGAAGGGGAGTCCTCTATAAAATATCCAGGGCACACTTAGTCTTCCATAGACACCTGTTCACATTATTTTGCTGTCTCATTTATGTTGCATTTCATCAGTGTTTGCTGCCTTGGGCTTTTTCTTTCAAGACAAAGCCAATTCCTTCAGAAAAGCTGAAGACAGCATAGCAATGCTAGTTTGCTCATTTACACTGCTGGAAAAAGGCAAAGTCAACACTGGTCTCCTTTTGCTGACAGAAATGTGTACGTGTCTGATAAGTGACAGTGACATTGTTGCAATTTTCCTGTTATTTCAGTTAATAAGCATGCTGAGAGATGCTCAGAGCTACCTAGTGAGCTTCCATGGCTGATTGTGGCTTTGATTTGATTTCATGTGGAGTTTGCTTTCCTGGAAGCCAGGCTTTTACCCACACACGAACGGGACACTTTAGCTTTTATGCAACACTCACATTCAGCACTTTCCCCCTTAGAATTCAGTGTTCATTTACTGAATGTCATTCTGTGACATGCTTCAGTTTCCAGACCTAAACCTGCTCCCTGTACTTCAATGGTCCCAAACAATTATGAATCAATTTTGTACAGCCATGAAGCCAAGATAATGTTGCTTGGATGGTCAAGCACATGAACCTTGAGAAATCATTTCTACAGAGAGGGAGGACTGACTGGACCCTATGGTGTGCATTCCGAAGCCCTCAGATTCTATGTGTGGCACATTCTGCTTTGGAGGAGGGGATCTGGTAGCATTTAATAGGAAAAACCATCCTAACCTAATCCTTGGAAATCTGTTTCTGATCATAGGTTTGGCCTTGATAAACAAATACCCTAATATTTGGGACCATAAGCGTACAGGAAACAAACCAAAAAAAGTATTTTTGAAATGGAGAACGGTAAGGTCCATGATTCTTCTTTAGATGATATTGGGCAAGCATCACGATTGGCTATTGTGTATAAAAGCCAGCAATGGTAGGAACCACAGATTTTGGGGCTACATGCTGATCCTTCTATAACTAATTTACTGCTTTCTTCTAGGCATTTCTGTAGCTAGCTGACTTTTGGTGGTTTCTGGAAGATGCCTGCTTTGCCATCATCTGCACTCTAAAAAAAGCATTTCATTTTCCATTGGTAAACAGGTTGTCACTTAATTATGCCCTTATTTACACTAGGTAAACAGCTTCTAACGGCTCCTCTTATCTCTTTTTTCAAACAAAGTCTTTGTTAAAAAAAAAGATTAAAGGACAACAGGTGATGTGAGTAATTGTGATGATGCCAAAGACAATTTGTGTATCAAAACTGTATGCACTCTCTCTTCTTATCCCAAAACAATTTATCTCAGCTTGTTCTATCAGTCCCTGAGATATGCCTGTTAATTGCTTCATTGTGCAATGAGTTAACCCTGTTCCATGGACTGTGACACTGTCTGTATGGTAATAAAAAGAGGCATTTTGATTATTTCCCCCTCTTTGGCTAGGTAGAAGCATTTAAATATATATATGTTGTGATAATATGCTATTTATCTTCTTCACTGGAGGTCTTCAAACAGAGGTTGGACCTACATCTGTTTGGGTTGGTTTAGGAAATCCTGCATTGAACAGGGAGTTGAACTCAATGACCCTAGAGGTCCCTTCTGTCTCTATGATTCTTTGATCACGCTGTTTATAGTCAGTGCTGATCCTGATGGCCAGCTGCCTCTGTGTTTATCAAAGAAACAACATTCTGATAAAGCATTTAACTTCTGGGAGCAAAACTCTCCTGTTCCACGGGAAGTACTGTCCTTAGAAATCTTCTGTGGCCAGGAGGGAGAGCTAGGTCCTTTCTACATGGGTCAGGCATATCATGTGATAGAAAAGGATCCAAAGGCCTCCCTTCTGCATGCTAATGTGAGAAATGGGGGGGGCACCCACTCTTACCGTGCTCTATCTCAGTAGGATTCAACACAGGAGTGTCCAAAATGGTGTCTTAGATAGGTCTACTGGTGGACCTCAGAAATGAGAGCTACAGCTGGCTGTATCTTGGACAATAGAGGTGTGTGAATGCATGCCTCCATAGACTAGAATATTATGGGGGACCCTGTTTGGGGAGTACAAGAAGGGCTTCCTAAAGTGGTACACCATTGAAAGGGGCCCTCCTGGAAACTTTGAAGGTCCCAGTGCCAGCTCTGAGGGCTAGTCCAACATTTGGAATTGGCTGCCTGGTGTGTAGACAGTTCTTAGTCTGCAATAGGGCTACTCCAGGCCTGGATGGTCCAGAGTACCTAACATGGCATCTGATAGCCTTCTTGCCATATGATGTGAAGATTCTGGATTCAGAAGGGAGTAGAACTTGGGGATGATGTTTACTATTATAGATGGTTTTCACCTCATTTTTATATTTATATTGTAAACCACATTAGGATTTTTCAGATGTGCAAGTGATATTGGAATGTTTAAAATAAAATAATGCCACACAGTTTACAAGGCTTCAGTGCAATTTCAGAACCCAAAACTGTCTTGCACTCAAACCGCATTTAGCTGGATAAAAACTACGCTGACTGTGTCTCAAGTCTGTGCAGATATTGAACCTGAAACCTTTGGTATGCATAATATGTGCTGCACACTAAGCTCCAGCTGTCCCTTTAGGACTGCATTATACTTTTCTGTGATAACTGGCTAGCTGTCCTTAGTAAAACTGAAATGAGATTTGGCTCTGTTAGCTGCCTTGTAAGCCATCAGCAAGCTTGGAGTGCCCTTTGAACTTGGCACCTGCTTTTGGTCATCTCTTTTAACACTAGAATATGTTATTGCATGGTTACACATCTGCACCTTTTATATGTTCCAACTGGGAATATAATTCTGCATTTACACGACCCTATAATGGAAAAATTGCTTTCACTAAGGGAATTTAAATTCTGGTTGAGGTTTTTGTTTCTGATTTGTTGTAGTGCAGTCACCTCCAATTTCACCAACCCCTTCCAAACATTACATTCCATGGTGAGAGATATTTAGGAGATTTGTGTAGAGCTAGCAATCAGCTTGTCCAAATGGATCAACTTGTGATTCTGTATAGATAACTGATTTCTGTTAATCCATGCACAGGACTGTCATTCTGATTTTGTAAGGAATACTTCAGCACATCTTTGTGGCTAAAGCCATATATGAAAGTTTGACAGTCTACTGCTTAAAACACTGGAAAACTCCAGCTTCATCCAGACAACAGTTACTTATTCCACAATATTTGGATAATCCAGGATAAAATGTATCTTGAATGTGCCTTACTCTGAATTATCCAAATAATGTAGAAGTGCTATCTGGATGAAGCTTCCATTACTTTTCAGAGCTAGCAGAGCTAGAAGAGGGCACAACATTCTGCATCTATATCCCAATATCATTGTTGACAGTCACTTAGGTCTCCAGATTTTATGGTTCTCACAGGATTTTAGCATCTTTTGGGACTTCAGAAGGACCTGAAATTGTTATAATAGGTGCAGAACATTTAGAATTTGCCTTGGGTAAGGACTGGGGGAGGTTGTGGTCCCCCAATCTCAATCAGCCCAGCTGATGTAGTCAGTTATCAAGGATGATGGAGGATGTGATAGTTTTTTCCTCTCTTGCCTAACCAGGACCTGACATTACCCAGACAGATGGACTCCATGTTCTGTCTGCACAGGCTAGGACCCATGGCCCATGTGGGCAGTCTCCACGCTGTTCTGGTGCAGGAATGATCCCCTCCCCTTTTGCCATGGCACATATGTGGAAATTGCCTTAGTTTGATTCCCTTCCTGTGATCCTGCAGGGTCAAGGTTGTTTCACATTGCTTTCACGAAGTCTAAGATGTAATCTTAAAATGTACTCCTTCTCTTCTAATAAAAGTTCCAAGAAGAGTTGTAAAAATATTGTCTTGTTCTCCCTGCATGGTGTTGCTTTCTGAAACCTCCCCCCTTTGAGGAGAAATAAAGACTGTAGAATGTTATAATTGTGTGTTGCCCTAAGAACCCTGGGACAATTATTTAAATCAGGAGAGATATCACGAGCCAGATTGCAGGTGCTGGCAGAGAGCCATATCCTGTTGCTCTGCTAAAACCTCTTGGATTTGCACAATTCCTGTGGTGCCTGAAAAGTCCCAAGGATATTTCTGGTGCTGGATAAATGGGGCTTTAATCTGCTTTTCAGCCCAAATAGCCTTCTTGCTGACTGTCCGGATTGTTCTTAATTGGGGCAAATGGAAGTTGAAACTGCACAAGTGTTTCTGATATTCAAAGCTCTAACAGATATTTTCTTAATAGGCACATGCCTTTTGGTTCTATATTTTGTTTTGGATGGCACATTCCAATTAACATGATTGTGGCAGCTCAAATTGTTTAGGAGAGACATGTATGTGTTACTTAGTGTCTGCAGCTATCAATACCCATTAATTTCACTGTGTCCACTTATCTTTTGCACAGAGGCTGTCTTCATTGTCATTGCCTGGCAACGGAGCTGTGATGCTTGATTGGATTGCTGTTGTTGCTGCTGCTATTAATACATAAATAATATATCCAGTCCTCTGCTGCATTATCTACTTAGGTTAAATCTAAGCTACCAGAGAAATTGGAATTGTTTGAGGGGACCAAAGCATTTGCAGTCGGCCTGTATTAGGTTAGACCTTTTCTCGTCTAGCAGCAATGGGAGAAATTGGGCAAATTGAATTAACTAATGCATTAGATAGCAGAATTAAATTTGCTCACTGAAACCAATAGAAGTTTGTGAAATAACTGCAGAGGGATGAACTGAACTTCAGAAGTATAGATATTGCGATACGGTATTGTGGATATAAAAGGAAAGTACAGCGTAAATTGATTAATTCTACGTCTCATCTTAGGAGAAAAAAATACTATCTTAATTTTCAACAGAGAGTGATGATTTTGTTGAATGAACAAGGGGACGCAAACTTTATTGCCTTTCCTCCCAAGAGGAGAAAGCAAACTAATATTGGGATTTACATATGCTGCAAATAGTAATTAAAGTGCTCGCAACTTAAGAACCACCTTTGGGATTAGTGAGTACATTCCCTTGAGTTTCTAATTTGTTTCTGAGTTAAAAACCGGTCCACTCAATTACTATTTTCTTTCCTCTGGAACTCTTACAAAGTGCCTATAGAAATGTGCTTTAGAACACGAGCCCTAGAAGGAGGGAGAGACAGCTACAGTATGAGTGCACCAGAAAGCATTTGTCAGGAGTTGTGTTTCCTGTTTCTTGTGACCATGCATGTTGATGTGAGGGTGGAACCCATATAGTTGGCTCTGAAATTCACCTAAGGAAGGATTTCAAAGTAAACAAAAAGAGTAATGTTCCTCATGCTCCATGATTCCCCTTGACCTATTTTGTGGAGATGTACAAAGTTTGGTTCCTGTTTGAAAAATTCAATTAAAAGTTCCTGTTCGGAGCTCTTCACGTCAAACCATACATGTGGTTATTCAGATATCCAGAAATTCAATCAAGCTGAACCAGGTTCCCACTTGCAAACATGTTTTGTCCTTTGCCACTATTAACCTTAACAAGAAGCAAGAAACACAGATTGTGTTTGCTGTGGGGTTTTTGTCCTTGAAACTGGCTTTTTCAGTGGAGAAGATGGTATTTTGTTTTCAATCCAGGTTGAAACTAAACCTGAACAAACATTTGTCTGAGTTTGATTTTGAACTGAACATATGATTTGCACTTGTGCACATCTCTATTATTTTTCTCCTGCTGCTGCAGCCATTTGCAAAATATCTGGCTGGACCCCTGTTGTTCTTTTAAAAAACACCACTAGGAAGGATAATTGTCTGGGGCTGCACTTGCCATTAGATTCAGTGCATGGTGCTGTGAAATCCTCTTCAGAGTTTCTTCTGTCCACATTAGTATGGACCAGAGAGGCCCCTCACACCACTATTATCCTCTCCCTGTACCAGAAGGAGTGAAATCCAAATCAGGAAGGTCTTGATCTGGATTACTGATGGACCTCCCTACTTCCACTGGTCTACTAGGGAGGGTGATCCAGAACATGGAGGCATGCAGAAGGCACACTTCCATTTTCTGGACTGCTGGGGACCCATTTTGGCAGCAACAAACTATGCTGCCATAATGTGTTCCCTGAAAGCTCCAAGGCTAGGACATTTCATTCCTAGTCATCAGAGCCCCTAAAAACCAACCCTGAAGCTAGTGCAAGTTCCGAGGATAGTGCAGACAGTGCTGTTCCAGACCAAGTCTTGTTGTGAACTAAACCAGAAGGTCTTGCATGATCCAGACCCATTGATTCAGATCATGGCATTGTAAGTCCAGAGTACTCCTCTCTTAGTATGTTCCTGACACACCTTTGCCCTATACTACTGGCTTTAGCTTTGACTTTACAAAATAGTACAGTCTCATAATTTTGCACTGTTTGTTTTCATTGGGGGGGGGGGAGACCCATTTCCACCAGCTGCAAACAGTGCAGCACGAAGAATAGAGGGACAAATTTTCATATATTTTAGCACTTCTCTTAATTCAAGCTGTAATAGGGATAGCAGCTATTTTATTCATGGGTACCATCAGCAGCATGGTAGCTGATGTTGCAGTGATGATCTGTTGTGCCAGCAGAACTGCTGAGCTCCATCTTAGTGAGTCCTTTTGTCATGAAGTCCAAAAGGTAGCTTACCTTTTCTCCAATGAAAAGGACATGGTCAGAGGAAACCATGAGAGCTTTCAGGTGGCTTTTGTTTGTTTTCATAACTGCATAATGTTAAGCACTATCTCTTCCTCTATCAGCTAATTGAACTTTTTTTTAAAAATGGATTAATTATACCTGGCAAACTAAAGAATCCTTGGGCCTTTCTGCATTTAGCTGATTAGGCTGCCGTGAACTAGGGCTGGTAAACTTCTGGTAAAGGTAGACCATTCGTGCTTGTCATGAGGAAAGCTTCCCCAAAGCATCCATTACTGGCCAGAAGTGCAAATGGTCCTCCCATTTACCAGCTCATGCCACGGCATCCATCGCCAAAAGTTCTGTCTCCATTGGCCATTCTGTGACATCTTCAGACACTGGTGAAGTGGGGTATTTTGAGCAGAGGGATGTATTGAATGATCAAGTCAGTACCCGTAATCAAACGCACAGTGCCCACTACTCGGTTGCTGACCAAACACCCCTCTCATGACTCAATGACTGGATGCCACTCCAGGGAATCGGTAGTCCATCATGTCAAAGATCAGCAATCGATCATGGCCTCCAATGCCACCACACCTGCATGGATGCTGTTTCCCCCACCCAATGACTACAGGGAACTTTAAAAAGAGCAAATGGTCATGCTGCTGGATGCTTCAAGTAAGCTTTTGATCAATGTTGGTAAAGGTATGGAGCACAATTTAGTGCTCCACACCTAATCAACAATTAGTGCCCTCCTGGGGAGGCAGGGCATGCTTTGAGGCTGTAACAGCCTACTCAGAGTATGGATGCTCTTCACCATAAGTTCACTTATTGTTGACTTCCAGCAGAAGTGTGAATAGGCCTCTTGTCCGTATCCTTCTGTCTGTTGGGACCAGGAAGAAGGTAAGCAGAAGATGTGATTCCTATAGCATCAGAATTCTAAATGTCCCCATGGGCTCCAAAAAGTTGATGATTGCTCCATTCATGCCCTCTTTTTCTGTTGAAAAATCATTTGTGAACATGTTTTGGAGTATACTACTAGCTTCAAGACTGTTTAAACCTCAGTATTGTTTGATTTTTTTTCTTTCTACAGGCCTGACAATCACAGGTAGATTTTGTGGGTGAAGATCTTGCTTAGACTTTGTATTATGACTAGACTCTTACTCCTCACTGCCTTATGTTTCAATGGAACCTCATTTCAGCTGTATTCTATAAGATAAAGCCTTAACAGATTATATCTTGCATTACAGATAGGTGAATGGTAATGTTCCTCAAGGTCACAATCTGTGACTTATATTGTACCTCATCAAACACTTCAGCTCCAAATTCTAATTACTTTAAGCTTTATCACCATAATTGCTTAAAAGGAGAGATAACGTAGAAGCAGACTAGTAGAGGCATCACCATGGTGCTGGTGCTAGATTTTCCATTATACTTGTTGGACTTGCTCGGGTTTTTTTCCCCTTAGCCCTGACACAGTTCTAGACAGTAACCCCTTCTCCAGAAATGATATAAGGAGTTGAAACAATAGAGCTCATTCTTTCTTAGTAGCCTTATTTAAATTCTGGTTCTGTTAATACTTTACTGCTGGAATTCAGTATTAGAGAGAATAATGTGATGATTGTCCTTGTTCTCAGCTTACAAAGATTAGATGAGAAGCAAAGCTGATTTGCTTTCCATTGAAACAAAATTGGAGGAATATCATCTAGACAAAGGATAAATCTAGAGTCACTTATGCTTCATAGGAAAACTAGGAGTTTTGATGACTTAAGGTAGAAATGAATGCAAACCCAAACACCATTAGAATGATGCTCAGGGTGCTTCCGCACTGGCTGTAAAAACATATTTAAAAACACATACAGGACACATACAGAACACATTAAGACTTACCTTCCGCACTGGAAGCCGGATCTCGGACTCTTCGAGGACGCTGCTTTTGCATTCCAGCATGCAAGATCCGACCCTAATCAGGTCTTGCCACCGAAAGATCCGGCTTCCAGGAAGACCTCAAAAATTAGGTCTTCCATCCAGCCCCTTGCCTCGATCTGGTCAGAAGCAGGACACTTTCACACAAGGAGAGGCAAGGGGCTGGATGTGCCAGCGGTCGCCATCTTGGGAAGGGTGGAAGGACGCCGGTCTGCCTCTTTCTGCCCTTCCCCTGTGCGCTGCGAGCGATCATGAACTCACAGTGACTAGCAGCTGCATGCTCCAGTCCCACGGCCCTGGGTGCGGCATCAGTGGTGCGGGAGGCCGGATCCCCTTTGGAATGGGTGCTGCGGCCTCTGCACAGCACCCAGGGGATCCTGCCGGCCCGATCCGTCCTCTCTGCACGTGTGTGGACATGTGGGACCTCCTCAGATCCATCCCTATTTGGGACGGATTCTCAGGAGGATGCATCACCGAGAAACAGATTTACTTTAATCTATTTCTCGGCAGCAGGTGCGGAAGCACCCTTTGACTTTACTGAAGAAACTAACAAACTAAATTCTCACATTTTCTTGCCATTTTATCATGCTTAGGTCTTGTGCTGGTCCAATGATAAGGCCACAAGGCCCTCATCCTAGAAGCAGCTGCTGTCTCACTCAGATAGTCTTGTCCTATGCACCAGTATGCATGTTTATGATAACATAAAGTACATATGTCCATGCTTTGAATATATGGCAGATTGTACCAAATACAATCTGGGCATCCTTAGAACTTTTTGCCCTCAAAAGCAGATGGAGTAGGTTGTTCAGGTTTGTGTTTTTCAGTTTTCTTCGTATCATCCTTGAGACCTTCTGGGAAGTGGAACTATGCATATCTGTACTCTTAGCGTTTTGGGAGGACTTGTAGATTTCCACTGCCAGAAACTCCAGGCAAATCCAGGCTAGTTGCCTTTTAGCTGAGCTGAGCTTCATTCATAGGATCATGTGGCTGATCAGCCCAGTCTGGTGTGTCTTTACAGTATTGGGAGGGGCATGAGGAGAAAAGAGGGGAAGGCTGAAGTGGATAACTTAGTTATTTGCAAACAACCAAGGAATCAGCTCACAATCAGACAGAACACAACACCCTGTCATACTGAACTGAACCTTAAGTGGGGTTCAGTCTGATAATGAACCTTACAAATCTCAGATTTTGCAGAAAACAAGAGGCCTGTTACTTTGTCTGTAAGCAGCAATGCATTTAAGTCAATGTGGCCTTTATGTGACCTTCCAATTGCCTGCTGAACTAGAAATCCCATTAACCTCAGGCATCATGACCAATATCTAAGTATGCTTGGAATGGCATTGATTTAATCCAAGAAATAGTCCTTCACTGCACTGTAGTTGTCATTGTTTTGCTCTTTGCTGTTATCCGTAGACTTCATGTCCTGAAAAACATGGGAGAGCATAGTAAAAAATGCTGTGTAATCCCCTGTCCCTATGGTATGATGCCTAAGCAAAATATTGTCCATTTGCTGTTTAGTTGTACAGATTCTGCCTGGTTTCTCTGTAGACAATGAAACATCAGCCTCTCAGCTGGACGAACCTCCCAAAGCAAATTTGCCTTTTGGCACACTTAAGTCCAGCCGCGCAGAACATGTGGCATTTGTGCCTCACCATGCCTTGTAGCACTGTTCTGCTGAGCCCGCAGTGGCTTGGCCTTAAAAGAAAACTGCGCTCCAGGGCACTTGGAAATCCAAACCTTCGGCCTCCTGACATAGGCAGGTACAACTTGCAGGACAGAGAGCAGGAGTTGGCATTCTGAGAAGAACAGGTAACATAAGACAAAGCAGGAGAGTAAAGGCCAGATGGGTCTTAGCTCTCTGTTCTCACTCTTCCATTGTAAAGTGGCATCGATAATGAAAACTGAATTGTGTGTGATAGAGTTGAGCAGAGAGCTTGTCCTGAGTACTGTGAGGGTGGCCTGTATTATATTGCTCATGAATTGGAGGGACAGGCTGAATGTCAAGCAGCAAAGATCTAAATACAGCCAATGGACAAGTTAAGTCTTATTTTGGATAAATACCTGGAAAAACAAATCCTAATAGTAGACAACTAACACAAGATTATGTGCTGTGTGTGTGTGTGTCTTTATGTATGATTTAAGTTGGATGTTACTCAAGGGAATATTGTTCTCTATGCACCTAAATATGCCACTCACAACTTGTTTGAGATTGTTGTTGTTATCCATTCTGTACTATAAAGGAAAAACTTGCTTTAAACTGGTCAAGTCCCCAAACACGTGACGCACAAATAAGAAGCTTAGTGGGATTGGGCCTTTATTTTATTTATTTATTGTGGGAGAAATGAAGAGTGACAGTAATAGTAACAGTAATAACATCATCCATGGACATTCCTCTTTTGTGGGAGGAATTGTTGTTGTTGTTGTTGTTGCTGTTAAATAAGATTTATTCATATGGCTAAAATGTAAGTCTATGGTAAGTCAAATAAAAACATAACCCTAAGACTATAGTTATTTCTTTTGTCATTGTCTTTTATTTGAATCCTGAAATTAAAAGAGAATAAAGTACGGATGTCAAAGCTACCTAAAGCACCTACATAAATCAATTCTAGATTATAATCTGAAAGGCATTTTCAGAGAAAATTGTTCTTGATGAACATGTCTTCAGTTCCCTGTATCTGCATATTCCATGGATAGGATTTTTATGCTTGGTTTGGAAAAGATCCTCCCAAATACTAGTTTTTTAAGTGGAGAATCCTGCTAAATTTATGAACAATCTCTTCCTGGTGTGAAAATAAGATACTTGAGGTGTGACAATATAAATAGGTATTTTAATAATAAAAAGTCCATGCTGTACAATTATTTGTATTCTATATTATCGATAAGGTAAATTTATTTGTGATTACTGCTTTTCAATTGGCTTTTCAATCATTTTTAACTGTTTTGCATCATTGTATGATTTCTCTGGGTCTCTGACTGAATTAAATTGATTGATTCTCAAGAAGGGGCCAGTTTAGGGCTATAAGAAGAAGACAAAACTGAGATAGTCTAAACCTACATAAAGTAATTCTCTGGCTTCTGTTTTTATCTTAGCATTTATAACTGAAATGTGACCACTGGGAACACTTTATGTCACTGAGGGAAAAAAATCTGCTGGCAGTTTTCATTTGTACTGTTTAGATTACTAACTAAGTTAAAGGCCAGAGAAAAGAAACTAATTTATATCTCACTAATCAATAACATAGAAATAATAGACAGGGTTTGTTAAGGCCTATATATTCACTGCAAGGATAGTTAAAATAGCTATAATTTAGCAGAGTTGCCTCAAAATCTGGCTCCACTTCAAGAATCGCTTCTTAGCACTCATCATAATTCACTTGCTTGGACTCAAATTTCTCAGATATTCTTCATATTTTGGGTCGCATTCCTACTGGGGTTTTATTGCATGTTGAAAACGTTTTAAAAATTCTTTGTCCACATTAGAAATTGGTTTCCCACACTTTCAGAGGAGTAAATCAGAAAAAAAGGACGTTTAAAAAAACTTGTTTAAACAACTCTCGCTCCCGTTTTTGTTGCTAGTATGCTTTATTTTTCCTTTGGGAATGGTACACTCGCAGTATCCTGCCCACTAGCCCACCTGGCAGCCCTTTTGGATGTCATTGCCTTGCCCGCCTGGGCTGTGTTGCCACTACATTGCTGTGCCGCCACCGCTGCTGCCACCTCACTTGCCCACCCAGCTGTTCGCCCACTCACCTGGCTGCCCACCCTTTCTCAGCACTCCTGGGGCATGGGGAGGAGGAATTCTGGGTGGCAAGTGAGAGAGCCCTGCCTGATCACTCGCCTGCCCACCCGATCTTTCTCCCTTTCAGCTGCCACCTTGACACTCAACTTTTTAAAAGTGGAATTAACAAATAAATAAATAAATAATTTGGGAACAGGCAGAATGTGCATTCACATCCATTTTTCATTAATTCCGCTTTTTAAAAGTCAAGTGGGATCACGGCCTTAGGGTGATTTCTGGATTTTCAAAAGTTTAATCTGAGAAACTGATCTAAAAAAAATGGAGGGAGAATGCTTTATAATAATGCACTCTCCTTTCCAACAACTGTCTAGCACCCAAACTTGCAAAATTGCTTTCAGCACCAAAATCAGTTGAATCAGTTGAATCAGTTGTTAAAGGCAACATGGTTACCATAGGGACTGAGTTTTCTGTCCTGCACTGGCTCCATATCCCAAGGCAAAGTATGAAGTTTAGCTAGGCAACCAACACAAAGAGCCCATAACATCACCAAAAATGCCATTTCCTCTCTCTGCCCTACTGCAGTTCTCAAAGTGCCATTCCGTTTTTACCTTTTAAGAAGCTGAATGATAAGTATGAGTCTGAATAGGCTTTACAGGTGAATGAATGTGTGGGTAGTATTTGAAATTTGTGGGAGGGAAAGACTAAGAGTTGAATCAGTTGAGAGATGAATCCAGTGTGCCTGAGTATCATGATGTCTCTGCAAACATGATGCCACCTTTCTTACAGAGAAGAAATAGTAGTGTCCATACTGATAAGGAACAGTAGAGCTCTCTGTAGTTTTTATGGTACTCACCTGATCCTGAAGTGCTATGTCCTTCTTATAGTAGTAGATAAAGTGGATCTATTAAGGAAACGTATGGGGCCTTATAAATATGAGCATACACAACAAACAGTTTGTAAGTACTTTTTATGTGTTTGTGACTATAATAAAATATAATGAAATTAAAAATAAGAATAAACACAATTAACAATGAAATAGCACATATAAAAAAACTTAGGAAATGCACTTGTAATTACAGAAGTGACTGGATCCCACCTTTAGTAGATCTTCTTGGTTCCTTATCTGTAGGGGAGTGCTGGATCTATTCTTCTTCAGTGATTGTTGCTTGTTTCATCTTGCAATCCCAATCCTTCTTACACTTCTCTGAATAAGTGTGAGTGCCATACAAGCTTGGAATCCACATTCATTTTGCTGATATGTAATTTCTGTTTTTAGCAAACTGCAAGAGTAAGCTCACACGGTGTAGATAAAACTAGACCTCCTTTCAATTTAAGAACATAAGAGAAGCTGTGATGGATGAGAGCACTGCCCATCCAGTCCATCATCCTTTCTCACACAGTGGCCCAGCAATTCCTTCTGGTCATCCGCAAGTGGAAGGCAAAGGCAAAACCTTCACACTTTCAGTGTGTGAGCCATTTCTACAAAAAAAAAAAAAAAAAAAAAAAGTTCTTGTGAATGAGAGAGAAATGGTTTTTATTATGATTACATTTTTCAGCATTATTGAACTACATTTATGGAATATGGAGCATTTTGTGGCTAAAAATTGTTGCAGATCTTCACTGTAACCTTCCTCGTTTGTTTCCCCCTACAATGAAAAGCAATCTGTATTTTAGCTTTGTGTCACATATCAAGAATATACATTTTGAAATATCTGATATCACTGAAGTGGAAGCAAATGCAGCTTCCCATCAGATGCATTCTTTCATTTTCTAGCATTGTTCATTTTCTGATATTGAAGTTGGGGAACTCAATTTGCCCTAGAAATAGGATGGACAAATATATCCCAGACATTGGGTGGGCAGATATTTGGTTTTATGTTAAACAATCTGGCTTTTAAAAAGTTTGTTCTCCACCTGTCTCCACCCTCTGGTGAACACACTGTTTGCCTATTAAAGGCTGTCATATCTGAATCATAAAAAATGACTGTGTGCAAAGACATGAAATAGAAAAGGGCATAAATAATAGTCCATATTAGAGATGTGTGTGAACTTTCATTCTGACTGGTTTCATTTGCACTAAACACTCCTTTGTTCAGTTCAATTACCAACTCCCCCCCCCCCAAACAAGCATGATATTCAGTTCCATTTGAACACCTTCAAACATTTTTGAACTCAGATCAAACAGGTTGTGTTTGATAGGCTTGTTGGAACACTCTAAATTCAAACTCTGTTTTTCAAACAGGAAGAACATTCAGTTGGAAGTCAAACCTTTTGAACGTGCCCTAGTTGATTTGAACTGGTTTAAACCCACCAGTTTGGCACATCTCTAGTTTTTATTAGAAACACAGTGGCATTACTTTTTAATTGTCACTCAAGACTCATGAAGCTATAGTCTTTTTAAATTGGGGTGTTTTCCCACTAGCACTAAGGATACATTAAGGACCCATTTGGCTCAGAGCAGGAAGACCCCATTTCCACTACAGACCCCACTAGAGCCACATTTGTTTCCACCAGTTCTAGGGAAATCCAGATCATGTGGGTCCTTCAGAGGTCTACAATGGGGTCTTCAGCCATCAAATCCAGATTATACAGAGCCTATTTCCACAAAGGGGTCTAGGGGAGGCTCAGGGCAGCACCCATGGTGGGGAGTGCCCCAAAACTCAAAACTTCAAAGCCTGTGCACATTCTCTGTGCACATTCTGTCCCTCTAAAGCCGGCTCCGAAGTCCCTCCGAACTCCCCCTGAAGTTGCCATCGAAGATTAGCACAGGCTCCGAAGAGGACCCCATGCGAGAGCAATGCCTTTGTGAAAGGCTCCGGAGAATTTTCTAGGTTTGTGGAAGATCACTCTGGAGATTCTCCAGAGCTGCTCCAGAGGGTCTTTGAAGAATCTCTGGAGCTTCTATGGAGATTGGGGTGACAGGTGGGCCACATGTGGGTAGATCTGGATATACCACATGGGTGCTCCAGTGTTTCCACAGCAGGCAGGCTAGCACCCATGTGTGTCATCCAAAAGGGCCTGGCGTGTCACCTGTGACACGCGTGTCATAGGTTGGCCATCACTGTATAAACAAATACTGCAATGCAAATGCAATTCTTATGGAAAAGTCTGTTGTGTGGGATTTAGGAACATCCCAAAAGAAAATTAATAAAAATAAGATTGAGTATGTGTGAGAGAGAAAAAGGAAATAAGGAGCAGGATCCACATTTGGAAGTGGTGAAAAGCTTCTTTAAGAATAGAGCTTCATGTATACTGATACTTTTAATGTTGTGGTGTCCAGATTATACACCATTTCTGACCTGCCTGTTGAGATCAAACCCAGTATATCCCAGCTTTGGTCATGACAGATGGGGAAAGGCCTGCCTCTCTTCTACTGCCATAATTACAGTGGGGGTATCCACACCTTTGATCATAACAGGCAGAAGTGTGGGCAGCCATCAACCTCCCCCCCCCCACCAACAACAAAATTGAATTGAGGGAATTTCAAGGTATGATACAGATAGCAGGAAGAGTTTGAGCACAGAATATTGGTGAGGGAACCAGAGGTGGCACCAGGGCCACCACAGCAAGGGGGAAGTAGGGCTGTGATCAGACTAAGTAGAAGAAAAGCATTTCTGAGGTTCCGCTGAGGCTACTTAGGCTGTGTTTAGACTTGCGAATACTGTGCATTCTGATACGCAGTTGGGATGTGGGCATCACACCTGATACCGGATACTTCTTAGCGGTACTGCATTATGTCGCCACTACTGTGAATTTACCTACTGCGGAATGATGAGCACTCACTCTGCAATATCAGGTAAATTTGAATGTTCCTGCTGTCCTGACAGGACAGTGAGAAACAGCCAACAAAAGCTGAGTTTGCATCTCAGCTCCCATTCCCCGCATGATACATGCCTCACCAGAACTACCACAGCTTTCTGTGAGGAAGCTGAGGGGAGGCTGCTGGAGTCCGGATGGCCCATTGTGGCTTTGCAGCCAGGTAAGCTGCATATTTTGATATAACTGCGGATTTAATCTGCTAATCTGCACACAGCCTTAGAGAAGGCTTTGAGGTGAGACTGTTCACACACCAGTCTGCCCCTCTCCCCTCTTATGAACATTTTGTGCTAGAAAAAGTGAATGAGAAGGATCAAGTACATTATTTGTATTCCTATCCCGCCCTATATCTGAAGGTCTCAGGACGGGTAACAACACTTAAATCAGGCATATATTAAAACAGCAACAGTATATGTTAAAACCATAACAGTGTCTGTAAAGCTCTGCATTTCAAGCACTGTAGTAGCACTTGAGCTCATATGGCAGAGAAGAGTGTGGCCTCAAGCTTCCTCTGAATACTTGGAGGCCTCTTTGTCAGAAGAGTCTACTTGGATACACCCACTGGACACAAATCAATTCAATAGATGCAAATGTACCCAAAATCACTGCTGCAGGCTGAACATGTGTAAAACTCTTAGCCACACTTCCAGCCCATGGCAGCAAATCAAACCACATTTTTGTCTACCACGAGTGGCATTCTGCCTGCAACAGCATTCCCACAGGACTCCGGGGTGGGTCCCAGTCTGGGCTACATGCCCACATTCCCACGGCTGCTCTGAGCAATGGCTCAATACATTGTTACTAAACATGCACATATTTTTCAGCAGTTTGGCTTAGATCTGACAACATCTGAAGAAGGTGTTTTGTTTTTGTTTTTTAAAGGCACTGAAGAGGGATTACTTGCCTATTTTAGATCTAACTGAAGGAATGTATCAACCTTCCCTGTCTGGCTTTTCTAAGAAAGATACCATTTCTTTTCCTAGGGCCATCTTTTGTTGTTACCACGAACAGTGGTGAAATAAAAATTAATAGCTTTGAGACGATTGTTCCATTATATGAACAGAACAAATCCATGTAGTAAAGCTGTTTTGTTTCATCCACTTGACAGCTGTGTCTGAATAACTCCTAAGTGAATAGAATAAGAAAGGAGAGATCTCTTCCTATGAAAAGAAAAGGGCAATGCACATCTGCAAAATTGAGAGCTATTATCAAGTGGTATACTTGTAGCAATAAGCTTGCAATCCATTGACAGATACAGTATTGATGGGATAAGAAAGTTCTACTGTAATGGTTATTTCCACACAGACTGCTGATTCATATAGTCTTCTAATGAAGCATCAAACATGAAATGAAGGTTTTATTAATCCATTGTAGCTTCTGGTTGTTAAAGGAAAGCGCTCAAGCCCCGGAACTGCCTCCTTTTGCCCACGAGATTTCTTTCCTTCGCCCTTTCTGAACTGGGCCTTATTCTGGATTATATCCCAGAATACGGGCCTGTTATCACACTAATGCAGACTATGGAAGGGCCTGCCTGGGGCCTGCTGTAATCTGCGCTAGCTTGAGAACAGCAGTTCCCTGTTCTGAGATATAATTCTGGATAAGTCTCAGTGCAGAAAGGTGCCTTTATTCTGCTTTGTGTTAGTGGAGAAACAGGAAAGAGTGTGGCCAGGTCATACCAAATGCATCAAGAATGTCTAAGTCAATTTCTAGTGCCAAACAGTTTGCAAGCAAAAAGTGATTGATGAGGGTCTATAAGAGAAGCTGTGAGGGTGGGCTCCTTTTGGGCTGACTAAGCAATGACTTCTTCTGGTATATAAGAGGTGATTATGTGTGGTGTATAAAAGCAGTATGATTTATCTCACAAGAAAAGAAAAAGTCTAGGTATGAACACCACCACTTACTCCTTGGAATATAGCTTGCATGTTTCAGAGAAATGGAGAAATATGAAAACTGAGGAAAAGAGGAACTGCCATCAGAACAATCAGGTGCAGAACTGGCTGTTAAGGATTATAATCCTAATGAGAACAGAACTTAATTAGCTTATGTTTGTGAGGTTGGAGCTTGTAGTACATTTGCTGATACTAGTTGAACAAAGTAAGCTAATTTTGTTACTGGTTTAACTCAGGGGTATGATGACTTAAAGCTGACAGGATGTCCCTGGACTGCCCATTAACAAAGATGGATTAGCTGGACAAGAACTGAGACTGTGAGGGAGGACAGTGCTTGTATCCTATGAGAAATAGTGGCAAATGGAAATTCAACTACAGAATCTTCATAAGGATCTTCTACAAGAGCAACCATTTTATGCACTGTTATTGATCTTGAACTCTTGTTCCTTGCTTTTGCTGTCCCCTATTCTCCCTTCATTTAGATGAGGCAGCTTGAAATGTGCTTTGCTACCTCTGTTTCTCCTGACACTGAACTTTCATTTGCAGTTCAGTTCCTGGAGGTTCCTGGTATCTCACAGGAGCTGCCCTTTCAAGCTTCCTTTGTCAGCTTAGCCTTGGGACAAGCAATACTGAGGCCAAATATGATAGCTCCAGGCCTCATGGCAGGCAGCTTAGAGAAGGAAGAGCCAAAGAGGAAGGTAGCAGAGGAAGTGGATGACAACTCAGAAGATACCTGGAAATTCCATACCAGGTGGTGGTTGACATGGAAGTGGCTGGTGCAGGGTCTATGCCAAGGACAGAGCTTTGGAAGTGCTATCTGATTCACATCCACTTTGAACTTTTCTCTCTTTTTTTAACTTCAGGGTAGTTTGATTCACAAGCAAACTGCTCTTGTTCCATTATGGTTCACTTGGCTCATTAGAACACCTCATTGTTTCAGGTTTACTTCAAACTGTTAAAAACTCACACACTACAGGTGGTTTGACTCACATGCAAGCTATATGAACCACCCAGCTTGCTTCTTAAGGAACATGTACTTCTATGTCCCTAGACCATTTCCAGACTTCTTATGTTCTTGGTGTAATATCTTTACTGGTGTGCAATAAAGATAGTTAACAGCTTTGTTTTGGTTTCTTTAAAGCCTTGTAACTCAGGAGTACACAAATTAACAATAATATTTTCTGACTCAAGAAAGGAGAACACATTCTGGGGGACATTGTAAAAATTACTGCTGGAGGAGAAGCTAGAGCTGGGTCAATAATATGGTTTTAAAAAAGAAATAATCAAGGAGTGAACAAAAGACTATAACCTCTAGATTCTTACACTGGTGAGATCAGTGAACCCCTAGACTCCTAGCAAGAACACTATGAGGTAAGGAATATAGAACAGCATTTACATACATAGATGAAGAAAAACATGTTTGATCCTTCTGAGATATATACTGAGGGACTATAAGCATCTGCAGTTCCAAAAAACTTTTTTTAAAAAAAGTGGGAGAATCACTATTTAACTGAAAATCAAAAGCTGATGCAAGACAAATTCAGTTAATGTTTGCTAAAGAGTGATTAATAACTAATAATAAAATGCTAATAATAGCATTGGCCATGCTATGCAGCTGGACTCGCTTCAAGGACTGAGACTTGGAGTTATGTTTTACAGTGATCCTCTTTCAGTCTCTGTGGTAGGTTCCAGAAGGTAGCAATGAAAGACATTATTTCAGTGCCCTGGGAACTTTCTTATTGAGCCTCCCATGCTCTTCAGGATCTATATGAAGCTGCTGGCAGAGGTCATCAGGAGTTTGAGAGTGAGGTCCATCAGTACTCTGTCTCTCCATTCCTTTCTGAGTCAGGGAAGGCAGTTCAGGTCCTCGATCCCTGGAGGCAGTGATGAGCTGGATGTAGACCAATAAACAGAAACTGAATCCAGACAAGACAGAGGTTAGGTCCCTTCCAGACTAGCAGATAAAAATCTGCAGTTATATAAAAATTGGCAGCTTACCTGGCTGCGAAGCGACAACTTCTTGTCCCCACTCCAAACAGAGGTCCACAGCTTCCTCCTTGGCAGCTGTGAGACTTCTGTGGCACATGGGATCAGGCAGCCAATGGGAGCTGAGCTGACAGGATGGCAGGAAACTCAGAATTTACCTGATACTGTGGAGCAAGTATTGATTGCTCTGCAGCAGGTAAATCCACATTATGCAACCACTACGAAGTATTGGGCATCAGGTATGACACCCACACATCAACTGTGCATCAGAATGAACAGTATCCTCCAAGTCTAGACACACCCAAATTATGTGTCCCAGGATCCTGAGACCATTATTCTCCCATAAAAATGCATGATGTGGGGGTGCTCCTGGTTTGATTGCTGTCATTTAAGAATCATGTGGCAGTGATAGCCAGAAATGCCCACCTCCATCTTCATTTGGTTCACCACCTGCAGCCTATCCTGGATAGGAATAACTTGGCCGCACTCTTCGTAACCCCCAGATTAGACTACCATAATGAACTCTGTGTGAGGCTACCCTTGTAAAATTGTGTGTGTGACTTTATAAGTGCTTATGTAAGTAGTGTATTCTATATTAGGGCGCTTTGTTCTTAGATCTTTGTGTGCGAATGCAGAGTTTGCTTCCTGTCCCAAACAATGTGTTTATGCGCTATATTACGGCTATGCCTTGCGATTCCTGTGCATGATTGTTCTGAATAAAGGATATCCCATAGCTGTTGCAGTGTCATGATGGTGCCACATTAACAAACAAAAGTTGTGCAGTTTTACCATCTCGCTCGTAATTCGGAACTCCGATCAAAGTAGGAGCAGAATATCTTGTGGCAATAAACATGCACAGCTGCGGCACCAACGTGTGAAAAACATACTCTCTAAGCTGTAAAGACATGCATGTTTTAGCATTAGTCCCAGATCCAGTGCCAGCTGTTTGATTATTTTCATCCCAAGTAGCTGGAATCTGATGCTGTAGTGGTCTGAGCCTAGAAAATCAACACATTTCCCTCCTCAGCTCCTGTGTCTCGTAGCAGCTGCACAAGATGAGTTGCCCATCTGCATGCTTGGAAGAGCTAAATCTGCAGGCTTTCCGCAAGACACAGGAATTATGCCAGGGAAATGTTGGCAACCTTAACTGGGTCTAATGTGCTTATGTGAATAAAAGGCTCTTCACGGGCACCTGGCAGAAAACAAAGCTGAGTTATCTTGGTACGCTTCAACAGGAGCCTACCTCTTAAATCTTAAAACAGAGGTATTTCTATCGTCAGCACCACCGAGAAGGCCTAAGAAGGTAATGCACTTCCCTGAGAAATAAGTGCAACATAAAGCATAGCTACATATATGCTGGCAATGAAAAGGCTGACCAGGTATTAAGTGTCCAGTATTTCTAGGTGTAAAAGTCCCCTAGTTGCCATAAAAGCAGTAAAACATGTAGCTACTCTATAGCAAACTACTTTACAGCAGCAAAGAGAGCTTAAGCCTCAGATCCCTCAGTTAAGAAGCTTGTTCAGGAGTATACATATCTTATGACTGAAGGCCAATTTAGACTCAAGCGCACAAATACACACACACACACAGTCTAAATAATATCAGAATAAAGCCCAAAGAATATCTACTGAGAAAACCCAGAGTTTTCTGGAAGCTGGACTGGCAACTTAAACACAGGGTTTACAAACCTGAACAAATGGGTGTTTGGGTTCAATTTCATGTGATTTTTGTTCATGCATATCTTTAGTTGCAATGTTATCTTGCAATGGGTGGGGACATTTAATGATTATGTTTAATACATTTGTATTGGTTTGATATGCTGGATTTTAAAGGTTGTTACCCACCCTGAGACCTTCAGGTATAGGGTGGGATAATAATAATAATAATAATAATGATCCACTGGAACTTGTGCCAAAAGTATCATCTGCCAGTGTCAAAGAACTGGTGGGATCACAAGCCAGAAAAAGTGGTTGAAAACGAACAGGCAAAACTACTTTGGGACTTCAGGCTTCAGACTGACAGAAAACTGGAGCATAACACCCCTGACATTACAATTGTTGAGAAAGAGAAGGTGTGGATCATCGACGTTGCTATTCCGGGTGACAGCAGAATTGAGGAGAAACAGTTGGAGAAGCTCACCAGATACGAAGACCTGAGAATTGAACTACAGCGACTCTGGCGAAAACCAGTGAAAGTGGTCCCAGTCATCCTCGGCACACTGGGCGCGGTGCCAAAAGATCTCAGCGGGCACCTAAAAACCATTGGCATTGACAAAATATCCATCTGCCAACTTCAAAAAGTCACTTTACTGGGGTCTGCTCGCATAATTCGCCGATACATCACGCAGTCCTAGGTGCTTGGGAAGTGCCCGACTAGTGATATAATACGAAATCCAGCATAGTGATCTCGTTTGCTGTGTGTAACTGCTGTTTTTACATAATAATAATAATAATAATAAATTCACCCTAAGTCAGTCCACTGGTTTACTGTATCTAGCCAGTTTGGTCTAATGGTTAGGGAGCCAGAGTCTTATCTGGGAATACCGAGTTCGATTCCACCTTTCCTCATGAAGCCACATGGGTGACCTTGGGCTAGTCACAGCTCTCTTCTGAGTTCTACCTCACAGGGTGTTTTGTTGTGGGGAGAAGAATAGAAAAGCTTTGCCAGCTGCTTTGAGTCCCCTTAAATGGGTGAGAAAAGCGGGGTAGAAAAGCCAACTCTTCTTCTTCTTAATGTGGGCTCACTATCAGTGGTCCTTCGGGACCAGAGGAAATAGTTCATTCCAAGTTTGAATTTGGAAATATCAGAAACTGAATTCCAGGTCCTTAGCAAGTAAAGATGGGGCCAGTCACTGAGCTGTAGCACTTCTTAGTCACAGCAGTGATGTCACAGAGGGTATATTGCCATTTCTGAGCTAGGCAGCTGATGTTAAGAAACAATAAGAGCTGTGTCCAGACAGGATTAAAACTTCACAAGGAGCTGCACAGCAGCTTTCAAGCTGTCAGGTTTTACAATACTTCACAGACCCTGTGCGTTATAGAATGATTCTCCAAAGTAAAACAAACAAACAAAAACTCTACTTACAAGGACATTTTCAGCAGAGTTTTGCATTCTTCTGCATTTTCAAGGCTGTTTGGGTGTACTGCATGAGAACTTAAAAGAATTCACCCTCATCTGAGAAGCAGCAGAGTATCAGAGAATGCAGGGATGAATTATTTTTCTTGCAATGGCAATTTGCTTTGGAGTAAAGCTCTTATTTTCGACATGCTGTCTGGAGGCACCCAAGGCCACGGAAATGACAGTGATCCTCTGCTAACACTGGGGTCTTTCACATCACCCTGTTGCTGCTTTGGCAATGTAGCATACCACATGGCTATTACAGCTGCAAATACATCTGATCACTCTGTCAGTGTCTTGGAAACCTGAGTGCTGCAGGAGTGTGCAAAGGTTGCAAAACTCCCTCCCTCTCTCTTCGTCTACCTTTTCACATCTCCACAGCTAAGATCACCCGATCACAGCTATAAGCATCTTGTCTGCCTTGCCTTTACTCATAGCTGACTGTGGAATCTGCATCTGTTTTCTAGAGGCTTGCCAGCATAACTGCTTGACAAGAGACCTACAAGTGAACTTTATGGCTTGAGTTTAATCCAGTCTGAGTCTTTCCATTAGGTCTGTAAATGTTTTAATTCATAGAGCAGAATGCCCAGACACAGATAAAATCTCTGCTTAGCCCAGATTGTCCCGCAAAGCATCACCCCCTCTCTGAGTCTTTGGCTAACAGCCAGATGCTGATAACGGTTAGGCTGTGAGAAACATTAGCTACAGATCATAGGGTTTGTTCCCTGAGTGAACCCCTACAGCAGAGACCTCATGGTCCTCACTCTGTGGTGTGTTTTGTAATGTGATGCTAAATGTAAAGATGACCCTATTTCTAGTATCACTTAGAAAATAGTGTCTATTATATGGTGTAACTGAGAAGATTATTATGCAACATTAATCACTAGCTCAGAGGAACTCAGCCTGATTTTATTCCAGCCAGTTGCCATAAAGTTTACGAGTGATTGCAGTTCATGTCATATTCGTCGAGCCACTCTGGATCTGTAAACACATTATAATTTTGCTGTAAACCAGCAAACATCAAGTATGTCTTAAGTCCCATTGATTCTAATGTATTTAATTATGCTTCTGATTAACTCCAGTTGGAATCAATAGTTCTTAAAGGACATAATCTGGAACTGATTCATCTCCTTTCTTTGTTTGTACATTAGAGTCAGGAGTATAAATGAGCTTCAGAAACACCCACCCATATTCTTTGTCCAAACAGCATTGTAGGGTAGGGCTGTACAGGATGGTATTTGCACCAGAAAGTCCAAAATTCAATCTTTTGCACATTTCTAGGGGTTTGTGTATATACAGTACAAGGCAACACATTCAAAATGACATATTTGGCTTCAGCACATTTATGCAATTTGACTCTGCTAATCAGAGGAGGGGAACAGGTGGTGGAATCATGCCCTGATTAAGGAAAATTAGTCATGTCTCTGGATTCTTAACAATTTAATGCATATTGTCCTAACATTGTCAAACCAATCACCTTAGGCATAATGGCACAAGATTTGGTCTTTCTTTCTTTTGTTCATTCATTCGTTCGTTCGTTCGTTCCTTCCTTCCTTCCTTCGTTCCTTCCTTCCTTCCTTCCATGGAAGCTGAGATTTTTAGAAATATGAATTTTGTACCTCCTGATATAGTTGTTTATTTTATGAATTATATTCTCTCTCTCTGTGTGCATGTGCGCATAAGTGTTGCCTATGTGTGCACGCATACAAGCATGTAAATATACATTATTTTGCTTATTGTCGACTCTTCTACAAAAATATTGAGCATGACAATCATATGTAAAAAGGGTAAATACACTATTTGGAAGAGAGCTGTAGAAGTAAACCAGGCTTTCAGATTCCCTTCCTTCTTCAAAAGAATGTCATGTTCCTGACAAGTTGCACATGCAAAGCTATTCAGTGAGAGTGGTTTCCAAAGTGCAGAGCTAAAGCCAATTATGAAAATTAATTCTGATGTAATAGCTAATGAAACCAGCAGCAAAACACGGCAAGTGAGATTGATAGCTAGGGACATCTTTCTTTCACATAGCACTTATATGATTGTCACAGGAAATGTTTTGAGTATATTTGTTGGTAAGGTTACTTTGGCTTATCTTTTTTTTCACCCTCACTATTCCCACATCATTATCTATAATGTTTGCTGAATTAATAAGAGATGACAGTTTATGCTATCAGTCTTCTATTTCTTGTTTAGGAAAGCTTAATGGTCCCTCACACTCATCTCTGAGAAGGAAATGGCCTCATCTTTTCTCTCTGGATTTTAAAGTCTACTGGTATTTTGTTATCATTGTGAATTGATTGACCTACTGTTCCTCTTTGCTAGCACAAAGGTGGCACTTGGAAATGATAAATGGTGTAAAATACTCATCATTTAAGTCAGCTTCAGTGAGATAACAAAAATGTGGAGAAGCACGTGGACTTAAATTGGCTGTTCAGTTTGAATCAAACACCTCTTTGTTTGCTTTGAATTCAAACTTTTCTCTTTGAACAGGCAGGGTGTTCAGTTCAGACTCGACTCTTTTGGACACCTTTGAACTGCAGATCCAACAGGGTGTGTTTGATAGGTTCATTTTGACACCCCTTTGTTCCATTCAAATTAGAACTCTGTTTTTGAATAGTCAAAGGGTGCCTCCAAACACACCCCTTGCTCCGCCTTAAATGTGAAGCTTTCTGGTCCTCTAAATTGGAGGACCGGAAGCTTCAAATTTCTAGCACAGCTGCTTTCCATCAGCTAGCAGCAGGAGTTCAGGAAAGGGAGTTAAGCGTGCAGTAAAAAGATGCTGATTATCTAGCATCTTTTTACTTCACTGGGGAGGGGGTGATGCTGTGATCCTATAGCATGGGATGGAAGCACCAAACTTGCTCCACTGCTTCTGCCCCAGTCTGGAGGCACCCACAGTGAACTGAAACCAACTTTTCAAAGACCCCTGTCCAATTTGACCACTTTTGAACCCAAACCAGTCTGGCACATCTCTAGAAAAAAAAAAATTCATGGGAAACTTGAGGGGCAAAGAGTCAATTCTAATATTTATTTTTGAAAATAATAACAACTGGTGTAACTTTTTAGGTGTGTCCTCCAAGCCAGTATTACCATTCAGAATACTGGGATGCTGAACAACACAAATCCTAGCTGAAGTCTAGAAGGGTCCTTAAAGTACCCAAACACCAGCTCACTTTGTCACAAAGAGAAATAGATCTCCGAAAGTGGCTCCAAAGCCAGCTCTGAAGAATAGCACAGGCTCTGAAGAGAACCCCACGCGAGAGCAATGCCCATCCTACAAACCTTTGTCAAAGGCTCCAGAGAATCTTTGAAGTTTGCAGAAGATCGCTCAGGAGAATCTCTGGAGCTTATGACAAAGCTCTGGAGATTCTCTGGAACTGCTCCAGAGAATCTTTGAAGAATCTCCAGAGTGTCTACGGAGATTGCACCCCTGTCCCCCAAAAAACCTGGGGTGATGGGCGGGCCCCATGTGGGTAGATCCGGATTTGCCACATGGTGCTCCAGCATTTCCACTGTGGGTAGGCTAGCATCCATCACTATTGAGTGCTGCATTGTCCATGGGGGTGCATCAGGTACCTCCCTTAATCCGGATCTACCAGATCTGGATTAGTTGAAGGACCTATTCCTTAGATCTGGATCATCTTAGATACAGATAAAGGGAGGTCAGTGGAAAAACCCCTAACATAGAAGGTAGGCATCTCAAAGGTTCAGAATTTATTTCTTAAAAGATGAATGTTTTCAGCTGCTATACTGACAACTTTATTGTATATATAAAGAAGAGATATTAGCAAACAATTATGCTTACCATTACCTTTTCCCAGTTTGGTACTGAGTATATCACAAAGATCAAGACCTCTCCTGAACTCTGACAACCCAGCTCTCTCTATTTGTATTCTTCACTATGTCATCCATATATATTATGTTACTACGAAAAGCCTGTATCCTAAATCAAAGCAAAAGACTTTATCTGAAGAAGAGTTACAAAGGATCAGCTATCTGTCTCTGTAGATTCTTTGGCATTAGTTAGCTTGCTCAAATAAAAGCGGATTTCTCTCCTGAAATCCTGGAATGGTTTAAGATAGTAAAATAAGTGTGGAGGGTCAGTAGTAGGGATGTGAACAAATATTCGTAACATTCAAAATTCATATTAATTTGGCCACATTCAGATATTTGAACTGAATGTTGACACATGCAAAGACTGACATTCAAATTTGAATCAAATGTTTTGATACATTTGTATGAAGCTTCGTATGGGATTTGCATGAGATTTGGATGGGATTCGTATGCATTTGTTTGCATTTGGATGGGATTGAACATTCATATTCAATTTGATGGGGATTTATTCAAACAAATACAAATTTTCTTGCATTTGATTCAATACGAATTGAATGTAAAAACCACAACACATTTCTGCACATCCCTGGTCATTTACATTAAATGTCTAAGTGGGGATTTGTCTGATTGCAGAATGATAAAAACAGCTTGTTTGTTGCTTCTTGCTAGATCAATCTTATATTTTCTTCTGGAAATGAACTGATAGTAAAGGGTTGGTGTAAGGGATATAAAGTAATAGGGGTGGGCGTGAATGCAGTTTTTGGATTCAATTCTATACGACATGAATACCCACAAATTTGAATCAATTCTAATCTTTAAAATTTGAACGCATTCACATTCAATTCAATTTGAATAGATTCAAATCTATTCATTTGAATTTTCAATTCGAATTTGCACTTACAAATGTCAACAACATTTGTATATGCCTGTATGCATCATTATGCATCCTGTAGGCATCTGTAGGCATCCATACCACATCTGTATGCGTCCTGTATGTGTCCCAGTTTAGTCCCGTACGGATCCGTACAAATGTGATTTGAAAATCCAAAATTTATTCAAATGTTTAAATTTGAATTCAGAGACATTCAATTAGAATTTGAATGTCAAAATTTGAATGAATTCAATAGAACTTTGAATGTTTTGAATATTTGTGCACATCCCTATAGAGTGATGGTTTTTTTAGAGGTTCCAAAGGGGTTTTGTATGACTTTTTCTAATGATTCAGAGGGAGCAGATCATTTTGGGGTGGCTGAATATTATACACTTCAAAGAGGAAAGCCTACCAGCCAGGATATGTGGAAGAAAAAAGCAATGCATTGGGGACAGGGCTGGTAATACTTCCATAGACACTCTGAAGGCAAAATATGTTAATTTTGTGGTTTTATGAGAACAATGATCCCACAAATTTCTAACTTACTTTAGCATTTTAAACATACTATGTTTCTTTTTGCATACATTTGCTCAAAAATTTATCATACTCATTATTTAGATCATTGTTATTTTAAACCTGTATGATTTTAAATTATACGTTGGCTGTCCTTGCTGCTGTACAGAACACAGCTGCACTAGTGCAAAATGGTAGGTTGAAAAGCTGTGGGGATGTATACATTTTTGATATAGTTAAGATGCAGATTCAATCTCTGGATTTATACCATTGCGTCATCCAAATCCTTATTTCTATTTTAGTTTTGGCTTGCATTGGCTCACAAGACATAACATCTAGTCACAATATCCTGAACCACTTATCTGATTGTCCTTGTTCTTTGGAATGGCAAAGAAAGAATATATTTTCAAGTGCTACCGATACAGCATGAATTGTACTGTGCTGTGCTTTACCAGCTATCCTTACAGTTTTGCCATCTTATCAAGCATTGGGATCTTGGTGACAGTGGCCCTTTGTGGATAAATGGGAACATCTAGAGAACATGTACTCTGATCATAAGAACCCTAAATTTTCTTCTAGAGATCTTGGCTGTATTGGTTGAGGATCTATAGTCACATGGAATGTGATGTGACTGAAGTTGAGAAAAGAAGATGTCCTGATTATAAACTGGAGATTCTGCAATCCTCAGAGCTCAGAGTCCAAAAAACACTGAACAAAGAATGAATCAACTAAAAGACACTCCTTGAGGACACATCTGGAGGTGAAAGTAGGCAGTGGACGTTTGTTGATACAGCCTGCTGTGACCATATAAGATTGAGATAGTTCAGGACCTTGGAGAACATTCATACCACTGAACCGTTCTTACAAAAGCCCCCTCCAGACTTGCTGAATAAATCCACAGTTAAGGGGAAAATTACAGCTTACCTGCCGTGAAGTGACAAAATGCCACCCTGACCCAAAATGCAGCTCCATAGCTTCCCATACTAAGCTGTGAGAGCTCAGTCAGTGCACACCATCACATGGGATGAGGCAGCCAATCAGATTTGAGCTACCCTCTTGTCATCTCTTCTCGTCATCCTGCTCAAACTGGCGGGAAGATTCAAATTTAGTTAATACTGCACAACAAGTGTCCTTCATCCCACACTATGGTAGATTCGGAGTAGTGATGGGATAATGTGTCACCACTACAGTCTATCAATCAAGGTGTGTGATGCCCCCACTGTGACTGCGCATTCTGCTGTGCAGTATTAACGAGTCTGGATGCACCGAAAGTGGAACCAGTACCTGAGAACTGAGACTGCATAGTTCTAGTTCTCACTCTCTCTTACACACAGAGTCTTTAAAACTTGGGTAACTTTAAGAGGTTGATAAATTGACATAGAATAAAACCAATAAGGAAACTCAGCAGGTTGACTGTAATATAGCTTCAGAAGTGTCACTGAATAACAGATGCTGGCCATCCTGATTGAGGTTGCCTCCAGACAAAGCTGTTTGAATTTGCAGTTTAGTGATACTGAAAACTTGATTGTCCCAACTAAAAATTAACTGCATAGTTTCCTGTTTAAGGAGCCTTCTGAGGAACCAGAGTTTAGACTCCATGTGCCGTCATGTGGTTTCAGAGATCCAATCAGTTTTCAGGCTGTGTTTCCGGGTGTAGTGTCCTCTCATTTGTTCTCCTCATTCTACCTTTGGAGGATAATGCCATCTAACTGCACACTGCATAGCGGGGAGTTCTTTCTCCTGTACTAAGGAAAATGCAATGTAATGTAATGGTCATACACTTCAGAGCGATGGCAAAGGATCGACTGTACCATCTGACAGGACAATCAGGACTGTGGATTCCTTTCACAGTTTAGCATCCATCTGTAGGCACCCTAAGGGCGCGTCTTCATGGCATGTGTTATTTCAGTTTAAAGAATTCGAAATAAAAGAAACGGAACAAAGCTGTCCAGACGACTTGCAAGTTGATCCGGTTCCGATGGCAGCCTTAACGCGGGATCAATACTCGGAGTCCACATGGCAGCACTGTCCTCCTGCCCATTGCCCACACTCTCTCCTGTGATTGGTTTTCCCTGCCAGGATCCCACCCTCCCTTCTCTTTGCGTCATGCTCCGCCGGGAATTCCCTGCCCAGTCCACCCTCCCCCTTCCCAGCAGCAGCAGCAGCAGCAGCAGCATCCATCCATCCATTCACCCATCCATCCATCCATCCATCCATCCATCCATCCATCCATCCATCCATCCATCCATCCATCCATTCATCCAGGCGCTGCGGCGCTAGCGGCTTCTCCCTGGGGCTCCGCTGCCGCTTTTCCCCCGCTTTGCCGCCACTTTGCCCCGCAGAGGAGGAGAGCCAAGGGGTGGACAAGAGGGCGAAGGGGGCTCCTCGCTTGCTCTTCCCCCCCCCCATCGCCGGGAGGGAACTCCGCCCCCCCACCTCACAGGGACCCAAGCTGGATTAAAACCTTGGCTTGTGGTCACACCTAAGGTTTAATCTAGCTTCACTCCACCTTCAGAGTGAGAGAACACATCAGCAAAGTGACCAGTAGTTTTCTTTCCACATTATCTAGTCTAAAGGTGGATTTTCTGAGTTATTAACCCTGAAAGAAAACCAGCTTGTCAGTTTGCTGGTGTATTCTCTCACTCTGAAAGTGAACTGAAACTGGATTAAACCTTAGGTGTGACCACAGGCAAAGTAGCCTAGAGGGGGCTCAAAGCGGTTGACATTCTGTTTTCACCCTTCAAGGGACTAAGTGGCTGACAAGCCTTCTCACCCTTAAGGGGGCTGAAAGTGACTGTTCCGAACCTTCAAAGGTCTGAAATTGCGCAAAATTGCAACATTGTTTTAAAGGTGTGAAGTGCTTAGATTGATACAGTGTTTCAGCTTTAAGGACTGGAGGTTTATAGTGGGTGTTTGAGGGTGGATTTTTTCAATGAAGGAAACCCTAAACATGACGTGCTTCTAATATGTTCAGCCATTGGTTACAGTGCGATTGGGGGGGCGGGACAGCCTTAACACTGAATCTCATCCCGGAACGATACTGTCCACACAGTTAAAAAGGAAACACGTATCGACGCCCGATCTGGAGTGAGACCTGTTGAGATCAGGATTTATTTCTAATCGGGATAACGTCCTTTAACACGGAAATACCGTGTTAATCCGAAGTGCCGTCTGAACTGCGCAAACTCAAAACGTTTTGAATTCGAGATAACTATGCCATGAAGACGCACCCTAAGAGGGTTTGAAGTTTATACCTTGTTTGTGGACTTCCCATAGATATGTAGGTTGGCATCTTTTGCTTGCCCTTTAGTATGATAGCAGTCTTTGGATGGACAACTGCAGAGGAGAGTGGGATAAAAATGATATGTCGAATGTATAGACTCAGTTCTGTATCACCCAATGAAAGCTAAAGCCTTATCTCGCCAGTGAAGTTGCAAGGGTTTTAAAAGAGGCAACCTTTTGGAGCTACACATTTCAGCTCTGTTGAATTGCATTTGGTTATGCTTTTCAGATTCTTCAAGGAGATCCTCTGAAGGGAGGATATTTGGGTTTGTATCTTAAAAATCTGGCCTGCTGTTCTCATGAATAGCATGAAGTGGGTTTTATTTATTTATTTTTCCATAGAGAAGCCTATAGGAAGTAATTCCTTACATCCAGAAACTAGACTGGACATATTTAGCAGCTTGATGACAGTTGGACTAATATCTCAGTCATTATCAGAAGAATTTGGAGACTAAGTTATTGCTTCAGGCAATGGAACTTAAGTGGCAGGAGAGCGCAGTGCCTTGTCAAATGCACTCATATTTCTTACATGGGACAGGGACAGGCTTTGGAGCTGTGTACTAAATATCTAGCACAAGTCATTCAGCATTTCAGTTCATATTAGTCATGTGCATATACAAGTTAATGCAGCTAATGACAGCTTGGCTTCAGCTACAAGGCTGCTTACTTGTCAAACATTCCTATTTCTATGAACATATTTAATTTCATATCTGACAACATGTTTGGCTCTTGAATGGAATTGCCTCCTCTATAATGGCAAGGAGGGATCATTGCTGGATTGGGATTGAGAAATGGGGTAGTTGCGATGTGGCAAGTGGAGAGGCATGTTGGGCTACTCTAAACCACTGTGGATCAAAGTCCAGACCGGTATAGCGAAGGTGCCGCCCCTAATTGCTGCTTTCTGTGCTACTAAATGCAGTATATAAGTTGGCATATGTAGGCTAAGAACATAAAAGGAGCCCCTGTTCAGGCCACAGCCCATCTAGTCCAAGATCTTGTCTCACACAGTGTCTCCCAGGTGCTTCTGGGTATTCTCAAGCAGAAACAAACAGAAATCTTCACTTGCTCTTGAGTCCCTGCAAATGGCCTTCAGAGGTAACTTGGGGGAAGCAATTTGATTAAAATAATCTTTTGCTGGAGCATTTTGGAAGATATGTGACTTGAGGAAACATGTTTTCTGCCTACAGAAAACATGAAGAGGTGTCAAAAGGTGACACCAAGTTTTACTATGAAAGACAATAAAATAACGAAAAGCAGGTTTTATTTCCCATTTTACCTCTCATTCTGCTGAGTCAGGGCCTCTGTGTGGCTTGCTCTATGATGGGAAGATTTAAAGAAACTGTTGCAGTGTTTTGCTTCATTAGGCAGGCCTTAATGGAAAAGGTTTGAAATTTAGACTAGTAAAAATAAAGATTCTAAAATAAGTAGTTGCAATATTTATAACCATGTTGCTAGCCACATATATTGCTGTGTATGTATCCATAACTGCCTGCTTGAATTTTTTTCTTTTTCCTTCCTTTTTTCGTTTCTTTCTACAAAACACAAATATTTGGTTCTATCCTAAAGGCAGCCAGCTTTAAAAGAATATATGTGTGAAAAAATTGCCAGGGGAATTTTGGCTCCAACTTTTATACAGTATGTAATACTTCCACATTGGTAACATTAATTTTGAATGGTGTTTTCTGTTAATAGATCACTGCAGTGATGTGAAATCTTCAGTAATCCAGGTGATGTTGGATTCAAGTTCTCATGGTTAGTGAAGATAGGAACTATAGCTCATCGACACTAGAGATAGCCATGTTCTTCCATTTCTATGGCTCATTCCAGCTTTAAGAAGTGAATGTGTTATGGTTCCGTAAGCATTTGTTCTAACATGATCAGGATATTGCTAGGTATGTTCTAGGGTAGTAGCTGGCAAACTTATTAGTCAACAGAGCCAAATATCAACAGTACAATGACTGAAATTTCTTTTGAGAGCCAATTTTTAAAAATCTTAAGCTATATAGGTAGGTACATGGTTATTAACTTAATTAGGGTACTCCTAAGCTGGAAGAGCCACACTCAAGGGGCCAAAGAGTGCATGTGGTTCCTGAGTCACAGTTTCCCTACCATTGTTCTAGGGGACATTATTTTAGAATTGTTGAATTTTAAAAGAGCTTTTAATGTATATTCTGTTTTTAATCTGATGTTTGGGTATGGGGTGAGATCGAAATGGAAAGAAAGAAAGAAAGAAAGAAAGAAAGAAAGAAAGAAAGAAAGAAAAAGAAAGAAAAAGAAAGAAAAAGAAAGAAAGAAAAAGTACAGGTACTCCCCAAATGTATTCCTTTCAACAACAAACATGATGTGTTAAGTGAACAATCACAACACTGACTTCAATTAATAATAGCAGAAATATTATCATAATGGGCATAATATCATTTTCTTTGCTGGTCTTATTTATGGATTGAGCTTGCTCATGCTTTTTTTTTTTTAATTTTATTTTTGTATCTGAGGCTGAATGGGATGGCTTATATACCGGAAAGGGAAATGTGTGAACTGGGTCATCTCTTGCATAACATTAGACAAATATGCTCTTCCTTTGGTGACACAGAGCTGTCACAGAAGAAAGGGCACTTGTTTCTATAGCTACAGTAAACGCAATTACCCAGAAGCACCTTTCTGCAAATTTCACTGTAACTTCCGATCACTAATGACATTTGCTCCCTCCCTCCCCAATCTTAACACCCCCTCCAGTATCTGGGACAAACTGTTCATTCTGAACTTTACTTGAGTCAATACCATTTTCTGTAGCAGTTAAATATTTTATTTCATAACTTATCTCCACAGAGCTTTGGGGTGTATCTGTAAAGATATTACAAATATTATTGCCACTTATTTTCTGGATGAACATGCTGTGCTGGAGATGCCTGAAGAAAACAGTTTTTCTTTCTGTTTTATTGTTTGCTAGATACCAAATTCAGCATGAAATTGTTGCAGTGATAATTCATACTGTTCTCCAATATCTTGCATTAAGCCAGAGACACCTCGGAGACTTGAATATTATCTCTGGGAATAAAAACTATGTAAATATAGACTCGGCAACACAGAGCTCTGTGACACATTAGACTGTGAAATTGTCTTACAAAGGAGAAGCCAGACAAACTTCCTCCCTTCCTCCCCCCGCCCCATTGAATGACATTCAACCTGATGGCTCTGCAGCTAAGAAAGGGGGGGACAGAAAGAAAATAAATTTCATTTTAGGGATGAGAGACTTGGAAAACCGGAGAGGTGTGAAGAAAAAATAGACTAGGTTAAACAAATTCATTTCAGCCTAGGAACCGGAAAGATCTGGAAGACAAAAGAAGATGCTGAATGTCAGATTTTGGAATTTTGTGGGCATTCTTCTGGGAACTAAAGTTGGCCATGAATAGAAATGTGCATGAACGTAAAAATTGTGGTTTGGTTTGACTAAGTTTGGTTTCATCTTGCATTCAGTTCTAAATCAAACTCAGTCAAACAGGCTTAATTTGGTTTGGCTTGAGTTTGAACCATATGGTTCAGTCTAAACCAGTTCAAAAATGAATCAGTTTGGCCTATCTTTAGTCATGAGAATAATGTCAGAATCATGTCCAGCTCTGGCCAAGGGCTTTGAAAACCAAGCATAAGAATGAAACGTCAAGCTTTTAACATTCCTGGCTGGGACCATGTATACTGGACCACAAAGTGTATGCCACCCACGCTCTCTTTGTTGAATTGAAATTACTTGTACAGTCACAGACCAGAATCGAAACGTATAAAAAGTACATAAAGATATTTAAAATCGCAGCGTGCAAATAAAACCAAGTATAAAGTGAAAACCAATTAAACACAAGTATCAACAATTATAGATATCAATAGAAAACTATGAAGAAGGGACTGATCATGGGAGGAACTTTGAAAAGGTAGTGGCAAGACTAATGATACTGCAATCCACAATCTTCCAGGTGCCAGAATCTGGATAGATGTTGGAAATCTTGTGGATTATCTTAAAAAGGCCTAAAGGTTGTCAGGGATTCTAGATACTGGCCAGTAGAAGAGATGTTGCCAATGAGGGCCAGTAGTTCAAGATGATAAAACCAGAACCCTATTCACACTAGGGCCTTTGTAGCAGCATTAGGCCAGCCCTGGGACAGAGCATTTGCTCTGCTGGGAAGGCGGTTCCATCTGGAATTGTGGCGTCACATTCCAGGGTGGCCTCATCCCACAGCCAGAGTGTACAGCACAAAATTGTGTGCTATACCTGGCCCAGGCCATCCCCAGCGGTCCCAGAGCTGTCTGGCAGGGGAAGCATTTGCACACTCCCTGCCGAATAGCTTTGAGCCCCACCCCGGCCTCAACCATTCAGCCCTTTCAGGCTTGGCTGCAGCCTGCAGGTTCCCCCTGGATACCACCCACTCACTCAGGGGCCCAAGCCACCCCCAGACGTGAATGCACAACTTACCTGGTTGCCACCCAGGACTGGAATGGCAAGCCCCGTAGGCGGGGCTTACAGAGTCTGATCTGTGGTGTTCTGTGCCTGCATGCACTGCAACCTGCGAATGGTCAGTGGCGTGTGCCTGTGTAAAACAGCCCACGGGACCCCAGGACAGGATGGGACCAGCCTGCCAGCCACTGGTCCAACATGGCCCAATGGCAGAAGGCCTGGGAGGGGCATCCTGCCCCCCGCACCAGCCTTTTTGGGCTAGGACACATGGGGATAGATTCCCCATTCGCACATAAGGGACACATGGGAACGCATCCCTTACCTGCCTAGGTGGGAATGGGGAATCCGTTTCCATATGTCCTAGCCTTACTGTGCTACAGCCATTTGGCTGCACTGTGAAAAGACCTCAGTGTTGCAATGCTTTATGGTGTGTAGATAAGTTGATCTGGGCAACGGGTCCAGATACATTTGAGAAAGAGGAGAGGTAGAGCCAAGGCCAGTGAATGGTGTCTGAACTTCTGTTAACTCTTGTGCCAATGATTTGGCTGAACTGTTATGAAGGACTTTGGCACAAAGCGAACATATATGCACTGTCCACACTAGAAGAAAGGCCCCTGGACCCCTTCATGAGCCAAGGTAACAGTCCATGCAGAAAGATCCAATGTTTCCAATGTTTGCTCATTTTGAATGGCTTCATTAAAGGCTAAGGGGTTTTAGAGACAGAACCAACCTTTTCAGAGTAAAACCTAGAGATGGAGTAACTAGGAACATACACTGTCTTAAAAATCACAGCAAAATGGGAGATATATCTGTATTTTTAAATTTGCCTGCTTCCTCCAGAGCTGATAGGTGCAGATGAGAGGACAGGTGATGTGAGATTGTGGAAGGGAAGGGTGATGTGATGCCTCAGAAAAATGCCAGAAATTGGACTTAGGCTAGCTGCAGGTACATGCCTGGTTCACTGAAAGGAAAAACATCTCTTCCCTCCATTTATGAGCCATTGCTTATCTAAAGCCACTTGTTCTGGGGTAGACAGGTAAAGTTAAAAGTTCAAGGTTCTTTGTCTTGGATTGTCTAGAAAATGTTGCAGGTTACTGAGATGGATGAACCAGTAGTTTTTGGTCTGATGAAGGACACCAATGAGCGTAAAAAACATTCTACTGTATAAGGTCCAAAGCCAGAACAGTCCTCCAGAATCCTGGCTTTCATTTTTTAAATGTACTTTTATAGAAGGTAAGCTGTGGCCACTTTAATCAATTACTTTGTGAAAAGAGTCTTTTTAGCCAATACATGAAAGGAGGGCTGTTATTAACAACTCTGGTGGAGAATGGGGAAATTATGGAGTTGTTTGCAGGATTCATTCTTCAATCTGTCTCTCTGTTTTTAATAATTTTCCTTTGGAGTTAGATAAGGATTTCTTGCTTCAGGTTAAATTGCTTGCTTCCTCTTTTTTGCACTTTCTTGGCAGAGAACCTAACAAAAACATTTGAGAAAGCCTGAACATTTGCAACCGGGCTGTGTTTTAAAATGGCTTTTTAAAATTTAACTTGATTTCCTCCCGTCCCATGGCATATAGAAACATTTTTTTAAAATAAAATATCTAGCATTACAGCCTTGTAATGTAATATCTCACATTGCTATCTAACCTCTTTGTAAAGTTTCCAGGAAGCTGTAAAACAGGGCTCTATTCACACTACAACCTGTAGTGCATAATCAAGCAACTTCTTGGGAAGAGCATCCACACCTTGAGGAGATGTTACAGCCTCCATGTGCCCCCCCCCCCCCCCGCCTTCCCAGAAGTTCCCTAATTATGCAGCCCTTACCCCAACTTACCTGACTGAGTCCAGCTGGGGAGCATTTACTCTTCAGCTGGATGATGTGATCCACAGAGCTGCCATGCATGTGCATGTCATGCCCTGTTCAGCTTGATCAGATTGTGCCTGCAATGCGACCACAGGCTGAGGAGCAGCCACAGCAGGGCATTGCAGGCATGGAACAGCTAAGGCTGGGTCCAGGTGAGCAGCCAGACAGCTCTGGTGATGAATCCACCAGCAGTGAGCATAATCAAAGGCTCTCTCATCACTTGCTTAGGCAGCAGAAGCAGATGAGACAGAGATCAGAGCAGTTAGCCCACCTGCACCATGGGCGTGGCTCTGACTCCTCTATTTAAGAACAAGCTCAGCTTGCCTCAAGTTGCTGCAGACAACGTCTTAGCAGCCTTGTGTTACCTGAGCTTGAAATCCTGGGTTCCTTGTGACCTGCTGACCCCTTGGACTGCCTGACTCTTGCTGACTTTCTGGACTCCTAGATCCTGGACTGGAACTGACCTCGAGAACACCTGGAACCCTTGTGACTGAGTAGCTGCGCAAGTGTTTCCCTGTTGCCTGACCAGCCTGCGATGTGACAGTGCAGTCACGGAGGGTGCTGCACTCAAAATGGTGGTGCTCTGAAGAGGACCAGCCCCAGGATTGGTCACAGGTGAACAACTGATCATGTGGGGTGTGGACAATAATTACTGAGCACTCGCAAATGTGAGCATTACTTAATATTAGGTGGTTATACCCCTTTCCCGTCCAGTGGATGGGGAGGGAAGTGTGAAATCATCCCAGGTCTGTAACATCATTGCAGTAACAGATACTGATGGAACACATTCTTCTGTGTTGACTTGCATATGCCTTAAGATCTATAGGAGAGGCTCTCCTGGTTGTATGACCACCCTCAGTAGCAAAAGGGATGGGCACCCTAGATAGGGCATTCTCAGTGATGGCCCCCAGATTTTTTTATTTATTTACTTATCCCACCCTATACCCGGAGGTCTCTGTGTGGGTAACATCTAAAATCAAACATCATTAAACATCATTAAAACATTTAAAAAATAAGCAGTCTCCCCTTGAGGTGTGCCAAGCACATGTTTAGGAGCATAGTGAATATGTACCAATTTGCCCTGGTCTTTGGGTAAGGAAGTAACTTTTCTTCCCCACATTCAGACACTTTTTAGTTTCATTTTAGAATGTTCATTTTACATTTGGTTTTTAACATTGCAACTTGCTCTGAGACCTTTGGTTATTCATTCCTTTACCCCAGAAAAGCAAATGGGGGGCTTTTGTAGTATATTGCTGCTTCTGGTTAACACTTAAGTGACTTTATTTATGTGAAAGGTTCAAAGCCTTTTGCTTGGGAGAGGTTTCTGTGCACATGTGTGACTGTTCTGATAACACTGCTATAACTTATCACTATTTATGGTGTGTAAGTAAATCACCAGAAAATAATATTCTGTGACTACGCAGGTTGTATTTTGTTTGATACTGAATGCTTTCAAGTCCAGATGTCAGAGAACCTTGATGTCTTTTGAAATTCAGCCCAACGTAATCTGAAATACCACATTTGGCCTTGCCCTTTTTGCCTAATGCTGTCTCTAATTGGGAGTACAGGTGTTCCTTAGTTGTGCAGGTGCCAGAGTGGGCAAATAGGCATGCTTGAATCACACCTCATTCCCAAATGGAAGCCTGGGAAAGTGTGGAGCAGGAGAGGCAGTGGCCAAAAGGTGCCTCAGAAGGACAGGATTTTACTTGCCTTCAAGGGTTATATACCTGAGCGTGCTGGTTTGTTGTCATAAAACCACATCCTGGGGTGTTTTTCCACTAGCACTAGAATACCCATTAAGGACCCTTGAATCATGCAAATAGCTATTTTTGAGCCACCCATATAAAAGTCCACCTTATTTCCCTTATACTTGGCTTCAGCCAAAATATGTGCAAGTGTGTACACATTTGACTTGTCCTTCCAGTATTAGGAAGAAGACCCAAAGGACAAAAGTATATTTGGCCCCCCCCCCCGAAAAAAAATCCTTTTTCTACTTTGGTCTTATGAAACTTTTTTTTAAGGATGATAACAATGATTTAAAATACAAGAAAGACAATGTCTCCATTGTGACTTCTTTTTTTTGCTGAGTTTGTATTTACGCTGGAATTTTTAAATTAAAAATGAACAAAACAAAACAACAGAACCCAGAATGCTCCATATAAGTGAGAGGTATATAGCCCAATCAATGAATATAACCAAAGGTCAAGACTGATAAATTGAAATGGCATTCAACCAACCAACCAGTTAGTCTGTCTGCCTATTTATCTATCAATCAAATATTCTTCATCAGGAAAGTAGTAACTAGGAGTTCCACCACCTAACATTCCCTTCTGCTTGTTATTGTCCACTTTCAGCTCAGACTAAAAATCTGAAAAGCCTCCATTTGAGCTGAGTAGCCTTCATTTGTATCTGGCTTTGCATCTTGCACTGGGCTTGGTTCCATTACCAATTCAATTGAGCACCTGCATTGAACATCTGTGTTATATGATTGGCAGGGAAAAGCATGTACATATTTTCTCGGCTGTGTAATTGCTTTGACTGAGGTGATGACTCTACCTCAAAGAGAATAAGGAATTACTACTTGTTTATACAGCGGTCTCTTAGTGTTCACACATTCAGCATCCACATAACCCGCGTAGTTGTGAACAGAAAATTGTAAAGGGTTTCAGTAACTGAGAGACACATACTGTTGAATTAGTGAGATCTTGAACAAAGTTTGAACCTATGTTTAAGTGTCCACTGTCATCTTGGGTGTTTTTCCACTGTCACTAGAAGTACCCATTAAGAACCCATTAATGGGTACTTAATGGATACTTCTAGTGACAGTGGAAAAATACCCCTTGTCTTTATCTCATTATCTACATTCTTCTGCTGCCTGGACTTTCCCTTCTAAGCTTCCATACCCTCCATTCTGAGGCTTCTACTGGGGTGTGCGCAAGTGCAATTTTTGGATTTGATTCGAATAGAATGTTCGAATGTTCAAAGTCAAACAAGTAGAGGAATAAATAAATGTATTCAAATTTGAATCTGATTTGAATATATTTGTATCTATTCAAGATACAAATGTTGACAACATTTGTATGCGTCCATATGCACCTGTACGCATCCTGTTTTTATCCTATATGCATCCTGTTTTTGTCTCGTATGTATCTGTACAAATGCATACAGATATGAATAAGATGCTTACAGGTATGTATGTAATGCATATGTATCTGTACACATATGAATATCAGAATAATTTGTAATAATGATTTGAAACATTCAAATTTGTTTGAATGTTCAAAAATGAATGTATAGATATTCAATTAGAATTTGGGTGTCCAAATTCAAATGAACTTGATTGAATTTTGAATGTTTTGAATATTATTGCATGTCCCTAGCTTCTACCCATTCAACAGGCTACTCCAGACCTTTCTAATTTGTTTTTCATCCACTCCAACCTGTATTATATATTGTCTGCCTGGCTGATTTGGACACTGGGGGCATTACTTATGTGAGAAGTTGATTTTTCACATAATCTCCTACAGGTTAATTTGTGAATTCCCTGTTTCAAGGCTTTTAAGGAATCTTACAGAAGTATGACTGTATTCTCTCTCACTCACACATACAGACACAGGATGTGCACGAATGCAATTTTTGGGATTCGATTTGAATCAAATACCCAAAAATTCTATTTGAATCTTTAAAATCTGAATTAAACCAAATTTGATTTGAATTAAGCAAATTTGAATCAATTTGTTCAAATTTTCAAACTGAATTTGCACTTACAAATGTCGACAACATTTGTATGTGCCCGTACGCATCATTACGCATTCCATACACATTCGTACATGTCTGTATGCATCCTGAAGTTATTCCATGTGCAACCCGTTTTCATCCCGTATGGATCTGTACAAATGCATACGGATGCGGGAAAGATGCAGGTCTAGAAGTATGAACCCGTACACATGCAAATGTCTGGATAACTCGAATGAATAGATCCAAAATTCAAAATCTGTTCAAGTTGTTATATTAGAATTTATGGATATTTGATTCAAATGTCAAAATTTGGAATTCGATCAAATTTTGAATATTCATGCCCACCCCTACGCGCACACAGACGTGTGTAAGAGGTTTATTTTGATGGTGCTGATAGATAGACAGGCTAGGACTATGTGATGGGATTAATTTACTGGATAACATTAACCTTTCTAGGATTCCTTTTGAAATCCAAACAGAGCATAAGCAAGATGATGGCAATATATTGTTGGCAGTGGGGCAGGTTACGAAGTAAGTCTTGTTTCAGACATATACCTGTGTGGGGTTTGTCCTTTTTGGTTTTGTCTTGACTTGTCATGGCAAGTGATGTGATGTGATATGTACAATGTAAACAGAGAAGGTGGTGATGGAAGCATCAATGATAGCTCCAAAAGCAGTTTATTTCCAGCAGTCACTGTAAGACTACAGAGAGGAATTGTCAAACCTCTGCTTCTGGAATCATCCACTTCACATACTTTAAGGCACAAGCATTTCTTCATTTGGAGTCTAGTAATTCTTCTTCTCTGACAACTCCTACTAGGCTCTCTGACTGAGTTGTGATAGGCTGTCTTGTGCGTGCAGGTGACTTATATAGTTCATATGCATAATTTTCTTCGGAGTGCCAGCTCAGATGGGATAAACCTCAGATGTCCTCCCTAGGGAGTCTTCGACCCTAGATTTCCCAATTCTCTGCCCTTTGATGGAAATTTAGACCTTAGGGCTATTCACACCATGGCCAGTAGTGCATGATTAGTGAACTTCTGGTGAAGAGCATTTGCACTTTGAGGAGGCTGCTACAACCTCCAAATGTGCCCTGCCTCTCCAGAAGTTCACTAATTGTTGATTAGGTGTGGAGCTAATCCCAACGTTAACTAAAGGCTTACCTGAACATCCAGCAGCACAACTATTTGCAGGTTTTCTTTTGCCCTAGATCATCTGAGGTGCTGTGCAAGCATGCTGTCACCTCAGACAACCATAGACGCCACTCCACATATGCAGAGTGCCAGCGTCATCATGGTGATGGTGCTGATGGATGTGATGTCGTGGAGGGCACCATGGCCAAAATGGCAGCACCCAGAAGAGGACTGCCCCCCGGATTGGTCATACGTAGGGCTTAGTCTGTTAGTGAGTATCATGCCAAATGTGAGTGCTAATCAGTGTCGGTTAATCACACTCCTTTCCTATCCAGTGGACAGGAAGGGAAGTGTGAAAACACCCCTAGTTTTGATGCCAGATCCTGGGTCACCTTCTGATACTACTTGTTTGATGGTTAAAGTTGGTCCCTTCATTTTGGAATCACAGTCTAGGTTATGCATCTACAATCCCAGCTGCTGGATTGTTAGATACACCCTGTCCCTTGTCAGTTATTTCAGATTCCATGTCATGGCTCTGGAGAAAGATCCTGATAACATCCACTGCCATTTCCTCAAATTTCCTGGATTGACTCCTCTCCCTCCACCACCTTCCTTCCTGAATGAACTGTTGGCAATTGTTCATTCAAGAATCTCAAAGGAAATGATTGTGAGAAGTAAGAAGATGAAGCAATATTTCATTTTGTGTACTAGCTGGCCACAAGAGACAAAGTTCATTTGGAAAGAGGTTTCAACAGAATCTTGCCCCTCTTTTGCTAACCTTCTGTTCAGTATTGATAGCAATTGGACACAAAAGAGTAGACAAAAGGGAAGAACAGAAAGCCTTGCTGAGACCATTTTCGCCTAAAAACCTGAAACCAGCATCTTTTTTATTTGATGTCTGCATCTTAGGCACAGGTATATGCAATCTTTAAATATGCAAACTGTACTTAGTTGTTGTGACTGGCCTGGCCTTCTGCAGGCCTGTGTGTGTGTGTATGGGAGAAAAGAAAAGCATTTTTTTCTCAACATTGTTGCTCTTTAAAAAGTGGAAAGTATTTAAAATTAGTTTAATTAAAATAATGCCACCCTTGCTCCTTGTCTATGTTATGGCTAATCTTTGTGTGTGGTTATTCACTGATAGGCTTAATTATTACTCTTTTCATCTATACTGTAAGTGAAGTGTTCACTAATATCCTACTTTGAAATCAGGAGAGACTGGAACAGTGGTTCTGTTCACACTTACCAACCTGCTATGGTATAACAATACCACACTAGGCCACCATCATGGTGGCAGCCATTTGCACTACAAGCACTAAACTAGCCACATACCTGACCAGCAGTGCTTGTAAGTGCGGAATGCCTGTTGGGACTGCTGTGATCACCAAAACAACATCCAAACTAGCACCTGATACTTGGTCAGGCACTGCTATGTTCATCTGGCAGCTGTGCAAGACTCGCAGTGCCAGTCACACAGCCACATCCACTCATCACATTGCACCCAGAAGAGGGTGGGATGGTTGTCCAGGAGCAATCCAGCTGCTCCTGGTGAATGTGTGGACTGCCTTTTAGCATTGCACAATTGGATTGCTCTTGGGAGGACTGTGGCAGCTTCATGTGAGTTGTTGTGGCTCCTGGGTGCAGACGGAGTGATCCAGGATGCAGCTTGAAAGGCTTTGCCACCAAAGTGTATCTTAATCAAGTATTCCACTGCCAAAGGCACCTTAATCAGGCAGCTGGTTCCCCATAGGGAGTAATGGAAACTGACCTCACTGAAGGTGTCTTTGCCGTGCAGTGGAGTGGTAGGTTAAGACTGCGGTGAATTAATGGTTGTCTTGGGATTTGAGCTTTGACTTCCCATAGTCACTTCTTGCACTTTGTCCCTTGGACTAAACACTTTATAAATTAGTTTTAATGGTATCCAGAAAGAATTCCTTGGAGTAATTATTTTTAAGCCTTGTAAGACAGGTGTATAGGACTAGCTAAAAAGCTCAGTGTGTGAGTAAAACAAACTGTAGCACCACTTGAATATATTGAGAGATGGGCCTTTTGAAATGGTCTTTAAATTCACTCTGGATTTGGAGATAAGTTAACTTGCTTTGGAACAAGTTTACGAGAGATGATGCATAAGTCAAGTGAAGGAAAGTCTGCACTAAAACATCCCATTCGCTCCCTTTTCAAATGAACAGAAGCAGAATTAAACCTTCAGGCAATACAGTGTGATCTCACAATAACTAAATAAATCAATATCAATTGTTACAGTACATGAAACCTTTAACTGTTCCTGGTTGGACCTAATAAGTCATGTGACAAGCCATTAAGTTTCACCGTTCACCTTAGAAGTTCAATTATTGTGGGATAATGGAACTCAATAGCTAGAGAGCAATTATTGACCTTGAGTAGGAAATGGAAATTGTCCTGACACAGCCAGGAGTACAAATCTTTTCTTGCTAAATGTTTTGGGCCCGTGTTTGCTTTGATGCTGAGCGCTTTTATTTCAACCAAGTCAGTTAAAGATACATTTTAAAACAGCAGGAGTATATTCAAGAGAAGCTATAATCACGAGAAAGCCACCGTACCCATCTCTTGTGTTTTTGCTATGGCTTGCTATGAATGTCTTTCTTTTGGCCTATTCAAAACTATGATGGATTGGGTGAGCCTTTTGCATGGTTAACAGTTTTATTGAGGTGGCACTATTAACCCCAAACTTAACATTTGACATGCAAAGTCAAGCTTCTTTTCACAAAAGGAGACAGCTATGTAATCCAACCATAAACCACAAATTCTTAGAGTGTTTCATTATCTGATTTATTGGGTATACATTTTTCCCAGTATTCAAGGTGGCAAATGTGCCCCCCCAACCATTTTATCTCCTTAACAACCCTGGTCCTTGATCATTCAGTATTCTTCCACATGAGACCTACCTTAGACTGCACCTGCATGAGGAACGGAGGCTTCTAGAACATTTGCTGATTCGGTAAACTGTCTAGTGCAGAATTGTCCTTGGTCTCCTAGATCCTAGTCCAAAACCCACACCCTCCAATGTGATCTTTGCTGTTCACTTTACATTACTATACTACTAATACTGTAGTGCTTGTTATACATTCAACTTTACAAAAAAAATATGTAGTTTAGCTGTGAAATATTACCTAATGCAGCACAGAAATGTTTCCATAGGGAATGTTTGGGCTTTTCTGTTCTTAGCTGTAGTCCAGAATACTGTGCCATGAGAACGTCTTCAAGGCTGCTTCTGTCTGAACATTAGCATGGATTAGTGACATCCCACCCCTTGCTAGAACACTCTGGCTGTATTAGATGGAATATGATCCAGATCAGGATCAAGGGGCTCCTAATCTGGAATACCAGTAGACCTGATTGGATAGGTCCAGCAGTGTACTAGCCAGGGCTAGTCAGAGCCATGGAGGCATGCATGATTCTGCACTCCTGAAATGGGTCCTCCATGGAACTAAGGTTCTGGACCATCAGAGCTTGGAGACTGAAGCTCATGCAGGTATCGGGGCCAGAGCAGCAGCTAGACTGGGACATTGTGCAGATGGCATTGTTCCAGTCTTGACACAGTTTGTCCAGCCTTTGGATGAATTACCATATCCAGATCGCCAGATTTGGATCTAATTCAGGTAAGTGCAAAAATACCTTGTATTGATTTTCTCCTTAATAACCAAAGGAGGAATCTTATGTTACTTATGCACACACATATACCTGCAACCTTCAGGTGAAGAGCAGGAAATGAATAGTTAAATAAAGAAATGAATGAATGAATAAATAAATACTTCATATTCCATTTTTAGTTTTACTTGCTGAAATTCTGCCTTTAGCTGTTTTACATTATTTGTTTTCCTGTATTTCAGCGGATTTAAATGTATTCTCCTTTGATATTAGAGGCTTAAAAGCAGCATATAGAAATCTTCATGAATTGATTTTATAACTAAATATTGAAAGTTTTACGCCACAAATATGTATTCATAATTTGTAAGTGCTTCACAGAAAACAAAATACGTACAATGTAGAAATTTACGTACACTTGTATGGGAATCATACTTGGGTCATGGTTGCCTGATGTATATACATGAGTTTTTGAGGTACTCATATTGTATTCTAGGACTTGAGGATGCAAATCCAGAACCTCATGCAGTTCAACAGGCATTCACACTCTCCTATCAATTTCTTGTCATTTAATTACAGTATTTTCACTTTAGTAAAAAAGTAGGTTTTTACTTAGAAACTACACCAGGATGTTTCCATTTCCATTTTTATTTGTATACCGCCTTTCCAAAAGAAAATTTTGCCTAAGGCAGTTTACAACAAACAGAAAAAATACAAAGAATGCAACAAATCAATACAACAACAAGTAAAAAATCAATCTCGGTAGATAAGACATCAAAATAGATATCATAAGCAATGTCCCCACCTCCTCTCTCCCCTATTTAGCTCCCAGAAGGAAGGCATGGCCCAGCTGAACGCAAAGGTGGATTAAGTATTCGTTTTTCTTCATGCCAGCTTCTAGGAAGTGAGTGCAAGCCAGATGGATGTTGTTCGTCTAAGATTGAAGGACATCACACAACTGGTAGGGATGAGTTAGGAAAGGTAACAGCATGTAGAGCAGGGCAGGAATAGCTCAGCAGCACTGGGTATGAAATCACTCCAAGGCTCCTTGGTCTCTTGCCATACTGTTATGTATCTTCTCCTTTGCCATGGGAGCTATTTAGTAAACTTGTTCTTACGTATGAATCCTAAGAACTCCCTGTTTATGAAACATATGAATAAGATGTGATTTCTGATCAAAACGATGATTGATTTTTATGTACCAGCAATCATATCTTGTTGAATTTGGGGTCTAGTGGGTTGCTAATTGCAGGAGAGTTAATTCATGAGCGGTAGCTTTCTCCCCATGCTTTCTCTAGAGGAAAACCTGCTGCTGCCCAAATTTCCCTAGAGTCATACACAAAATAAAATATTGAATCATTTTCCTAATTAAATGAGCTTGAACTCTCATTCCTGGGGATAAAAATCTATGATTTTCAATACAGTGGCTTCTTTTTTCATTCCACGTGAGCTTAGAATGTAGCCCTAGAATGGAATTGATAAAATGGTACCTTGACTGGAATTGTGTTATCAAATTCATTAAACTTTGGTCTTGCAGGACACCAGATCATGCACACAAACCTCATTAGTTCATTCACCACGCTCTGATAAGCCTTATCGGAATTCAACTATCGTGAAATTATCTTCTGAAATGGAGGAGCATAGCTGGGAATCCATCTAATACGCATGCACACACTTTGGAATAAGTAAACAGGAGTTTCTACTTCATTTTTTTACATCCATGGAAGAAGTGTTTCATCTTCCCTTATTTTGCTGTCACCAAATGTGTTTTAGTGAAGCACTTTCTTCAGGTTCTGACAGGACGTATAATTTATGATCAAGGCTAGACTACAATTGAGCCACTAGATCATGACAATACTGTCTCTGTTAGCATAATAACAAGATGTTTAAGCAGATTTTGGGATGTGAAAAAACATTGTCACTTCTTCCCTGTGCTGTCCTCTGTAATCAGTGTCGGTTTGATAAGGTTAGATGAACCACCTATATTGTAACTGTACACAGACAATTACATTCTGATTGTCATTTTGTTTTTGAAGCTACTGCTGGCTTGTAAATTTTTTCTCAATTGATATTTTCTATTGTAGAAATTCATCTCATGCCGCTGTGATAGGGTTTTTTTTCCCCTTGCAAAAAATAAGGAAGGAAATTAAAACTGAAATTCTTTCTGCACTTCTTGGGAAGGCTCTTTTATTAAATTAGTGGAACTTGGGGTGTTTTTCCCCTGTCACTAGAAGTACCCATTAAGTACCCATTAATGGGTACAAAAATGCCACTTCGTACCCATTAATGGGTACTTTTAGTGACAGTGGAAAAACATCCTTGGCTAGGGTTTTACCTTACTTATTTTTATCTGTTTTTATACTGATTTTATTGTAGCCCTCCCTACGAGCCTTGCATATAGGGTGGGATAGAAATTGAAATAAATAGATAAAATAGAGTTCTTGACTTACATTCACATCTGTCCTGCACTTCAGCTTGATAATCACAAGTGATAGTGATAGATGTTCTTCAGGGATCCACACAAAGCTGGCCAGGAAAGGACCTTTTGTATGCAATGCTCTGAATTCTCACTGAACATTCTATCCTTTTGCTGACAAATATCTAATAATAATGACAGCCTTGTTATTCTGGCGTGTGATTTTGCAATTTCATTTAGCCAGTGGCCTCCATGCATTTACCAGGGCCTGGAACAGATGGTTCATTCTTGAAGCAGTGTTGCTTCCATATCTACACATGTCTCTGTCTGTGTGCTAAAATTCTAAACCATGCATGTCTTTGGGCCACTTCAAGTTCTTTCTTCCTAGTCTGATGGGTCAGTAAACTGCTTCTCATATCTGAATACTGATACTGCCCTTGAAACATCACAGTTTTTCTGTGAAATAATGTTTGGTTGTTCTCTGCCTTTTAGTTCCACCCAGGCTCGCTTTGTCGTAGGAAACATATTGGCTATTCCACATGGAGTGCCCTCCCAGTCATTCAGCAATCTACAGAGAGAGGTCATCCATCCATGTTCTGTCCATGATGGGTTACCTGATTGGTTGACTGTTTGGTCATTTTATCAAGAAGCAAGGAAGGTATGGGACAAATGCCTTTGTGTTTTTGCCTCACTATGTCTGACAGGTCTTGTGGTAGCAAAGTTCTTTATAAGTGCACAGTAGCCTTGTTTTCTGCTTCTCCAGTTGACCACTGAAATTCTGCTGTGGTTATGGAAAATGGCAACCCAGAAAGGCACAAGTACGATCAATACATTCCAAGGCAAATGCACTTGTTTTGCAATCATTAGATCAGGGCCTTGAAGAGTTTGGGAGGAGAAAGCACCAGTTATAGATAATATGTCCTTAACATGTAGCTGATACACAGAACTATTATGATTAGTATCAGTGCTGCAACTTCATTTGACGCACTATACTCATATAAATTGTGCAGAAAAAGAAGTGTAAATCATTCATGGGGATTTTGGTGCTGTTATGGGTATTCGTTCCCATAATTTCTGCTTGTCTCTTTGATTCTTCTAGATGGGTCAGATTCTGATGGGGTGCTCCTTTTAGAAAGGTGCAGAAACTAGAAAATAATTGAAATTCAAACCTTGTTAGACAGGCTTGATTTAAACCTTGAACCTGTACAGTCTGGTTCTAAACACTAAAAATCACAGAGAAAAGTCCTTTGAAAAAGTAAAATACTAATGAACCTGAACTGGTTTGAACCAAACTGGATTCAACAGAACATTCTTGGTTTGGTTTGAGTTCAAACTGGCCCCTTCCAAATTTGGAAGTGGTTTAGTTTCAACTTGAACTGGTTGAACAACCCAGTCCAGTTCAAACTGGGAATTGAAACTTGTTTGGAACGTCTCTTCTTCCTTTTGTCCAGCTCAGATGTCCCAACATTATTTTTCATCTAGTGGTATAAGTTCAATTCTATCTATTATAATGAGAGATAGAAAAAAAAAACCATTCTTGATCCACTTTCTTTAAACCATACACAATTTTGTACATGCCCATCAATCTCAGCTCTCCATACCAAACTTTCTAAACTGTCTGCTAAACAAATTTCTTCAACCAGCGGTCATCTTGTTGCAAGGCTGTCCATGCTAAAATGGCAGAAAGGAATATTGGCATTGACAGTTATATTTTCAGTATCTTTCTTTATGGGTGGAATTGGATTTTATGGGAGAACTCCCACCTGACTCGGGCTTTTATCTGGTGTGCATTTGTTTATTGGCTGATATGTAAGTATAAATAAAGCACTAGACAGAAGAATCTGCTACCCAAATAGGGTCGCGGATGACATGAGTCCTATAGTTTCCTCCATGTGGGAGATTTCTGCAATTGCAAGATTATTTTTATCTGTATTAAACCTCTTATTCTAAAAATACTATGAAGATGATGTGAACCACATAGACAAGCGTAGGCTGTGTGGAACCCACCTCTTTTTTTAAGAGATGAATCATCTCATTTTAAATCTGTTGAGAAACTGCTTCTATGTTATAGCTCTCCAAAAATAATTAAGTCATCCATGGGCAAAGGATTTTAATAGGTATAGAAGGTTTGTTTAGATATATGTAAGATTTTGATCATAAATGATGATCTATGTTTTAGGTTTTATTAAAAATGTTTGTGTGAGTGTAATTCTGCAGCTATTAAGTACATGAAGGATAAAGCAATTTTAAAAACGTTGCTGCCCTTAAAATTAATATGTTTGTATGTGGTAACTGCTATTAGAAGTGGAACAATTAGTATAGCTGATTAAAAATTATGTATACACTGTCTACGCTCAGTTAGGAGAACAAAGAATCTTTCGCAATATGAAATCACATGTTTTAACATAAAGATGGAAGGTGGAACAGCCTAAATTTGCTTTCCTCTGCAGTCTAGAATGAAATGCAAACAAACAGACAAAAAGCTGGTGCTAATCCTTGGAAAAAAACAATTAGGCATATACTCTGTGATAGTAAAGAATCCTTCCTCAAAGCTGAAATTAATTGTCTGTGGCAACCAGAAGGAAATCACAATTCCCTGCTTCACTGGCCTTAGGTCTGTTTGATTGATCTGAACAATATAATTTTATCTGGATCAAAGCACGGAGAAGACATGGAGGACAACCCTTGGAAAGTAGAAGAGTGGGGAGGGGAGGGACAATGTAACTGTGAGCAAGAGTTTTGTATTATGAAATATTAGAAATATGGATTTTTAAATGGTAAGTGTGATCAAAAGACAGGAATATGATTGTGCAAAGGCCTATTTATGTATGGATTAGAATTGCTAAGTTGCAAACACAGAAAAGGACCATTAAAATCTTGTAGTTTCTGTCTAAGAGTTGCCATTTCATATAGCAGAACTGAAAATGTTATTAAACTGCAAACTGCAAGCATGGAAAATTTCCCTTCATCTTCTTGTTTGAAAAGTCTGAGGAAATGCAAAGTACAGTACAAACAAAAGCAGAGTAATTAAAATGGAGAAATCTTGCTTCCTTTCAGACAATGGACAATCTAGGCATCTGGTTAAAATGAGGATGTTTTCCTATTAAAATTTACAGATTTCAAAAGGAACTTTGCTGACCTTTAGAACAGGAGCGTTAGTAAACAGTTATTTAAACAATTATGTTCTTTTTGAATCCAGTTATTAGGAGCGGTGAACAATTCAGTGGGCTGAAATTGTAAGGACTTAAAATAATTTTTGGGGAGAGAGAAAGAGAAAGCTCCATCCTTTTTCATTGTTTGGGCTGATCAGTAGTAATTAACTAGGATTAGTTAGGTGTTAGTAGGTTCCAAGAAGGCTGAGTTCTATTATAAAGTACAAGATTTCTTGAGAGTGCAGGATCAACAATTCCATTGTTTAGATTTGCACACAAACTTCTCTGAGGTAGAGATGTGCACGAATGTTTGTTTTTGCATTTGAATTCGAGTCAAATCAAATGTCAGAACATTTGATTTGATTTGAATGTTTAGAATCCGAATGCAGCAAAAAACAATTTGAATCCAATACTTTTGAATCTATTCGCTCAAATGTTAGATTCAAATTTGAAGATACGAATGTCGACAGCATTCATATTTAAAGATACGAATGTCGACAATATTTATATTTAAAGATACAAATATTGACAATATCCATATTTAAAGATACAAATGTCGACAACATTCGTATGTGTTATATGTATCTGTACGCATTTCGTACGCATCTGTACATTTGTATCTGTACATTCAAATCATTCAAATGAATGTTTTAGAACATCAAAATTTGTTCGAATGTTTAAATTTGAATGTGTAGACATTTTATTCAAATTTGAATGTCCACATTCACTTGAATTTGATCGAATTTTGAATGTTTAGAACATTTGTACACATCCCTAGTTAGCATGCAGATACAATGGCTTCTTCCATCCACATCCTCTGCTCTACTACCAAATTAAGGAAGTTGCTATCTGCCTTGTGAGCCAGTTTGGTCTAGTGGCTAGGGAGCTGGACTCTTATCTGGAAATACCGGGTTCAATTCTGCCCTCCCCCATGAAGCTTCCTGGGTGACCTTGGGCTGGTCACACCTCTCCTCTGAGCTCTCACAGCCCCATCTACCTCACAAGGTGTTCTGTTGTGGGGAGAAGAATAGAAAAGCTTTGTCAGCCACTTTGAGTCCCCTTAAATGGGTGAGAAAAATGGGGTGTGGCCCCAGTCCTTCCCAACTGCAGTGCATACTGGGAGGAGAAGAGAAGAAGCTGGGGGGAGCAATGGAATCACATGAGTTTCACCTTTAAGCTCAGTGAGTGTCCATTTGTCCTTTGTTTTTCCCTTCCCTTCATAGAGAACTAGGCTTGTAAGGTGCTCATCTTGCAAACCATCTTTAACAATTTTTTAATGCATTAAAATGTGGAAGTGGATGGACGGTGATAGTGAAATGGCAATATGACATCGTTGGCAGATTCATGCTAGTTTTATTAAAAGGTAAATTTTGTGTTGGAAAAATATGAGAAGATTTGCATATTATTTTAGCTGTTGAATTCATTTTCAGCAATGCAAGTTCAGCATTAACTGAAGATATGCACAAAGCACATTCCCCCCCCTTCTGTTTGATTTGAATTGAATGGGGGGAATATTTGGCTTTGTGTGAAGCCCCCCCCCCCAAATGTAGGGGGCTTCACCTTCACTCATTCTCACTGTTAGTTCTGGTGTATCCTCCAACTTTACTACCTGTGTTTACAGTGTGGATTGTCCAACCTGGATTGTCCAAATTGACATGGAAAAGGCCATGGCAACTTCTGCCATACACCCGGCTATGGCAGTTGTGATGTGGAGTGCATTTGTGCAGGTGCAACAATAGTGCCCCATGCTCATGTAGCATTTGCCCCAGAAGAAAGTATGAACACTATGTGTGGGACCTCCCCAGGGGCTCCTGGTGAAGTTGCGGAGAAGTAAAAACCTCTACACAGCTGTGGAGGATTGGGGTCACTCCAGGATACTCGGGGACACTCTGAGATGGAGGCAACATGGTGTGCAGTCAAAGCATTCTCAAGCATCCTTGATGAACAGGGTCCTCAACCTCAGCATTTAGCTTAGTCATGCTCTTGCAGGAATGCACAAACAAGCACCAGTGCTGTAGAATGCCTCTTCTATTGGCACTACATGAGGAGAAAATATAAAAATCCGATTCCATCCCAAAATTCCACTTCTTCAGGATAAACACTATGAGTAATGGTACTTGCACTGTGATAGACTCAACAACTCATTGATTCATAATTCCGTATATAATTAAGCCTTAAAACCTATGGCCTGTTTGCATGTGACCAATCAGGACAGCTGCTAACATTCCAGAATGGCATATTTGCATTCCATGGAGTGCTTCCATCCTAGAAGTAGGGACACCATCCCAATCTTAAGAAGCTGTAGAGCAGTAAAAACAGCTCCACAGTTTGACTAGGAGTGCCATCCAGTCCTGCATACAAGCTTTTACATATTTCCATATGCAAAGTCTGCAGGGGTGGGCAGTGTGGTGCAGCTACAGGTATCACTACACAGTTCGGTGCCATGTCACTGGTTGCCATAGCAATGCTCCAGTGCCCATGGCTGTTGCTAAGGTGAGCTGGATAGGACTATTCATAGGGAGGTTTGGGATAGGCCAACACTCACAATGCAAACACTGGCCAGGCCACCATCCTTGAACTTAATTGTGGGGTAGTAACCCATGGCAGTTGAATGCAAAAAATCCCCTTTCTTTCATTTTTGACATTCCTATCCAGCTAATTTCTAACTGATTTATGAAGTTTGTCAATGTACTTGAAGATGGGGAATAAAACTGTATAATAATCTTGATCTTTTAAGCTTGAGACTGGGCACGAGGTTGCAATATTGTGACCAGTTTGGGGGAGGGGGAAGGGGGAGGTATCCGAATGCTTGAATGGCTAAGTAGCTGGGGGGGTTGCCTGTCTTGCTTTTAGTGTGTTAATGAAAAATAACTTGGCTACCATCACTATAACTGTTTTTCTCCTTCTAGAACTTTTCAAAATTAAATACATTATGTGCTGAAGTACTAATCTACTACTGTTACCAAACATATTCCAATACTTCAGTTGGAAAGGGCCTGAATACAAATGTGCACAAACTTAAATTGACTGTTCGCTTCTAATTAAACAAAACTCCACTTTGTTCAGTTCAAATCTGATATATTTTCATTGAATGGGCAGGGTGCTCAGTTGAATTTGAAGACATTTGAACATGGATCGAGCAGGTTGTGTTTGCTAGGTTCATTTGAACACCCCTTTGTTCAGTTTGATATGAATACATTTTTCAAACAGGCAGGGTGTTTGGTTCAAACTTGCACCTTTCAAATACCCCTGTATAATTCGAACAGGTTTGAACCCAAACCACTTTGCATAGTTCTGGGTTTGAGGAATGTGACAGTGGTTAGTAAGTTAGGTTTTATGATTGAACAAAAACTCAGTTGTATGTCTAAGTTTTCTGTAGGAAGGGGGGAAATGGAGCGTCTTTCTGACAGCAATAGAATTCTTAACTATCTACTATTTTGATACTTGGCTTTGAATCTCCATGGTCTGACTCATACATAATGAATATTAGGGTTTGTTGCATGCATAAACCTTTGACTTCCATATGGGTATGGCAAAGATGAAACAGGATCTCATATCCGAGAGACTAGGAACACAAAACCATGAACAGAGTGCAACACATACTACATTATTTAAGGGCATTTTGAGGTTTTCCAGGTTATTTGCTTCTACATTGGTTTTGTGCTATGAGGGACAATGTTGATGCTTCAGTGAAATGTATTCAGTCTCTATTTTAAATGAATTTGTAAAAAAATATAAAAATCAGATAATTAAGAAATTAAATACTGAATTGGCTAGTTAACTTCTGTACCAAGAGGTAGCTACTGACCTACTTTTCAGTAATGCAAGCAGTGGGTACTGTTAAATCTTTACAGACCATAGACCTTAAAAACTTGAGTGAATACAGTGGCATAAAGCTAACATTTTCCCATAATGAAGATGATTCAAGAATCTGAGCACAATTTACACACTTAATCAAGAAAGGAAACATGCTTGCAAGTAAGTCATCAATTCATATTTGTCCTGGCTTGTGGATGTTATGGGTGAGCACAAATTATACTTTACAAAATTTGTGGAGGGATAGAAGAATTGTTGTAGGATGGCTTTTTATTGTGCTAAAGTTTACAGATCAGACTTGCATTTAGTTCTCCATTTGAAGGTGTTTAAAGAGAAGGAAATATGAGCACCATGACATGCACAGGGGCTGCAGGGCAGTTTGTGAAAGGAAAAGCTCTGGCTTGAAGCTGTTTTTAATGTCTCCAAACTACACTTTGGCCCCGTCTACATGGAACTTTTTTGTCTCTCTATTGTCCCTCAATACGAATCAAATAATAATAAAAAATTGTGCGCAAAATTCTGAATAGACCAGACTTTTCACAGGCTGCCCTAGCAAAAAGCTGTTGTGTCATATGCCCATGGATCTCAAAAATATGCAGAAATCCAGACGTACATGTTTCATGTTTTAGAAGGCAAGAGAGATTCTGCATTTCTTTTTACTACTCTGAAACCCATCATTGAAGAATCTTCTTTAAATGAAGGTGTTGGAATGAAAATCACAGCAAAGGTTTTTAGCAGAAGCAGATTTCAAGAGAGAGGGAAATTCTGGCATTTTTTCTGTGGCTTCTCTTCTTGCTGCTCCTACTGGACAAACAAAAAATTCCTTCTACATCTGGAGCTTCCCAAAAGGTCTGGCCAGCTGGCAGAGAAATGCCTTTTGTGGGCTGAATGACCCTTTCCCCGAGAGATGGAATATGCAAACTGCATCTGCTGACCTGGCAAACAAGGGGCATACTGTGATTCTGTTCCCATGCTGGCAACATACTTGGTTTGGAAATCTGGGAAGATTCTGATGTGCTTGCTTTGCCAAGAGAATGTGCAAAGCCCCTTCCTTTAGAGTCAAAAAGCCAAAAGACTTTGTGATGCAGGAGAATAGTGACATTGTTAGGCCGTATCTCAAGTCTTTACTGTACAAAGTCTTAACACCCCAGTCCCTGAAAAAGTATATTTTTTCAAGTTATTCAGTTCTATTGATCAAATCCCAGTGACCAGTAAACATTCTTTGATCTTCACTAGAATGAATGAATGAATGAATGAATGAATGAATGAGAAATTGCTCTGAAATGTCTTCCATATGTTTAACAACTTCTGATCTCACAGTTTTAACATTCAACAATGGATCCTAGTTTAACAGCCAGCATTGCCATAGATTCCCGTTAAGGGGAGGTATGAGTATTGATATCATTTTGTGTTATAGTAAGAGAAATAAATTTCTTTTTAGTCTTCATACCTGGGATATTTCTGTATTAAAGATCAGCCCAACATTTGACAGAAATGTATATTCAGCCTTTTTAAAAACTGAAAATTAATTGCCTTTATTTTCAAACTTCTAAATTTTGGATTCTGGCATTTGACAAAATTCCAGACGTATACAATATGGCTTTTCAGTTTCTCTGCCTTTTCAGGGAGACTCTTCTTACTAGCTAAAACTTCACTGTAAACTCGATAAATTGGCCAAATAAAGTAAGGTCAGTGGTTTATGTATTAGTAACGCAATCCCTTCACAAATACCAATGGTCAGAATGAAAATTAATATGCATGCTCAGAAGCAATCCTTTGTTTGATAACAGACTGAGGTCTTTATTTTCTTTGTAAGCAAAGGGTGAAAAATGAATTTTTATATATAGCATTTAATGTGTTCCCTTGTTAAATTATGGATTCTTATATAAACATTCTTGTTTTCAAAGTTAATAAAAGAAACAAAATTCTGTAAATTCAAATTATACTGTCCAACATTTCAGAATTCCATGTGGTTCTTTCAGCAATTTTTTCAATAAGTAAGTAATTTAGGACTATATAATTCATGAAAAATGCCCATGGGTCTGAAAATAAACCATTGAGTGCCATGTCTCTGGACTACAACCAGGAATAAATGGCTTTTATATAGACAGGGCCTTTATATAAAATTGAAACTTAGGATTCCTCCAGACAGGGACAGAAGCAGCAAAGCAAGTTTGCTGCTTCCATGCTCCTCAGTAGGAGTGTGTCATTCCACCCACATTGCAAAGTAAAAATGCTGGATAATCAGCATCTTTTCACCATGCTCCAACTGCCACTGACAGAGCTTGGTGGATGGGAAATGTGAAGCTTCCAATCCTCCAGTTTGGAAGACTGGAAGGAGCTTCGCATTGAAGGTGGAGCAAGGGGTGTGTCTGGAGGCTCCTTTAAAGTTGTTGTTTAGTACGTCAGTGACTACCCTTTCCTTTAGGGTAAAATCAGAGTAATAGGATGCAGACTGAGTATTGAAGCACCATGTATTTGGGAAATAATTATGACATTACAATTTTGGAAAAATGAGAATAATAACTGTCTGTCTGTCCTGTCTATCTCCATCCCTCTCCCCCCCTCTCTCTATCACCTTCTCCTCCCTCTCTCCCCCCTTTTCTTTATAAATTCTCCATGTCAGTTTCTGAGCCCAAATACTGGTATACCTCAATTATGAGACTATAAAGTCTATTTTGGTGGCATGTATTGTTGTATTATCAAAATGGGTTCCCTTGGGGCCATGAGGCCAGTAATTTTCATTCTTGGTCACCAGGGTGGGATCCAAAGTTCTCATGAGATGGCCCAGAAGAGATCAGGACCAACTCCCCTGCCTGATCCAGATCCACAGATCCACTTAAGTGCAGAAAGGCTCTAAATAACAGCAAACCATAAAACAGCCTTCTTCCATCTCCTCTTTCTGCAGAGATGGGTTTTGTCACAGCTCCATGTGGGGTTATGGATAACCCTTACATAAGAGCCCTTGCAAGGATTTGTTATCAGTGGAAACATTTAGGGAAAACAAGTCTGCCTTGAATTCCACAAAGAAGGCATATAGTGCACTCTGTTTATCATGATAATTATTTATCAAATTTCTAAAAAACGAACCATTCCAGAGTTGCAAATGCCAAGGTCTAAATCCAGCTTGCTTGACAGCTATTACATTTTTGTAGTCTAACCACTCCAGATGTTTTCAAAACATATATCTGATTCGCCCAGATTCGTAGGGGATTAGATGTCACAATTGGACATAGCCCAAACGAGGCGTCCAGAGAACTGTCTGGTCCTGTTTGGTTGGATCAGTTTCAATTGCTGCAGCCTCAGGATGTGGATAAGCTGCTTGCAGGGGTGCGGCCGATGACGTGCTCTCTGGATCCCTGCCCCTCATGGCTGATAAAGACTAGCCAACAAGGTATGACCGGCTGGATCCAGGAGGTAGTGAATGCCTTTATGAGGGAGGGGGTGGTTCCCCTGGCCCTGAAACAGGCTGTGGTGCACCCCCTCCTGAAGAGGGCCTCCCTGGATCTGGAAGATTTAAACAACTATCGCCCGGTGGCCAACATACCTTTCTTAGGCAAGGTTCTGGAGAGGGCTGTCGCTGTTCAACTGGAAGCATGCTTGGAAGAAGCTGATTATCTAGGCCCATTTCAATCTGGCTTCAGACCCAGTTATGGCACGGAAATCGCCTTGGTCGCCCTGGTTGATGACCTTATCCGGGAGAGAGACAGGGGGAATGCTACCCTGTTGGTTCTCCTGGACCTCTCAGCGGCTTTTGATACCATTGACCATGGTATCCTTTTGGAGAGACTACGGAGTTTAGGAGTGGTAGACAATGCTTGGCACTGGTTCTACTCCTATCTCCAGAACAGATCTCAGATAGTGGCTATGGGAGACACTGGTTCGACACCCTGGGAACTCGTGGGGTTCCTCAGGGGTCGATCTTGTCTCCCATGCTATTGAACATCTATATGAAGCCACTGGGAGAGGTCATCCGGAGTTTTGGAGTGAGGTGTCATCAGTATGCAGATGATACCCAGCTCTATCTCTCTGTACCATCTGAATCAGGAGAGGCGGTGGAAGTGCTTGACAGGTGTCTGGAGGCGGTAATGGGCTGGATGAGGGTGAATAAATTGAAACTGAATCCAGACAAGACAGAGGTGCTGTGTGTCACAGGGTCTCAGGTCCGGGTAGTTGGGAGATACCCTGTCCTTGATGGGGTTGCAATACCCTGGAAGGGACAGGTGCGTAACTTGGGGGTACTCCTGGACTCTGCGCTAACACTTGAAGCTCAGGTGGAGGCCGTGGCCAGGAGTGCCTACTCTCAACTACAGCTAGTCCGTCAACTAAAGCCTCTTCTGGATAGAGATGACCTGGCCACAATTATCCATGCTCTGGTAACCTCTAGATTGGACTATTGTAATGCGCTCTACATGGGGCTGCCCTTGAAGACGGTTCGGAAGTTGCAGCTAGTGCAAAACGCAGCCGCTAGACTGCTGACTGGAACATCTAGCCGGATGCACACCACGCCGGTTCTAAAAGAATTGCACTGGCTGCCAATTCACTACCGAGCCCAATTCAAGGTTTTGACTGACTTATAAGGCCCTAAATGACTTGAGCCCCAAATATCTAAAGGAACGCCTTCTCCCATATCGACCTGCCCGTGCCTTAAGATCGAGTGGTGAGGCCCTCCTGGTTGTCCCACCACCTTCAGCAGTGAGGTTGGTGGGCACCCAGGAGAGAGCCTTCTCTGTGATGGCCCCTAGACTATGGAATAGCCTCCCCCTCGAGGTGCGTCTTGCCCCTTCCTTATATATATTCAGGAGGGCGGTGAAGACGCACCTCTTTGCCCTGGCCTTTGGCTGAGTTGACTATATTTCCCACCCAGGTCACACATTATAATTTTAAACATAATGTGTATTGTTTTAAAGTTGTTGAATTTTTAAAGTTTTTAAATGTACACTCTGTTTTTATCTGTTGCTTGAAGGTTGCAACCCGCCCAGAGACCTTCGGGTATGGGGTGGGATATAAATGTAAATAATAAATAAATAAATATTAAGGAGAGCAGGCTAAACATAAATATCATCTGACTTTTTTTAAAGAGAGATTGAGAATAGTGGTGATCTCCTCTGAACAGTTGAGTGCAGAGGAGTATGCAAATTGAGGATTCTGATTTCAGATTGTATAAATCTTTCACCCCAGGAAGACCTTATCATACTTTTAAAAGTTTGATTTTGACAGAGTCTGCACCAGCTGAGCAGAAATCTTATTTTGTTTAGTAAATGCTAATGAACTCAGTGAGGTTTCCTGTCTCAGGTGGGAGAGCTACCATATTCCTTATGATTCAAGTTTAAAAAAATCCAGTGGAATTGAACTATTCCCTATGACTTTATGTTTCTGATAAACTTGCTTCAACCAGCTCCTTGAATTTGAGAGGAAACTGTAACATTTTACCACTAAAAGTAATTGAAACACTAGGAGAACAACCTGTCAATTCTTTAGAATTTTGATTCTTCTGAAAATGCTGAATACATTTTCTGTTTATATTCAGCTTCTTGCTAGAGGGGTGACTTTTGGAAATACCAAAGAATGACTAAAAAGAAAAAAAAATCTCAATTCCAGAAAGTATCTTCTGGAGAAAATAAAATGTTTACTCTTACTCTTAGCTTTCTGGAAAGAAACGTCACCCTTGAAATGTACTTAAAGGTAGGTGAAATAGGTAAGAAATTGTCATACAATTCCATCACGGTGTAGTCCAAGTACTATTTCAAGTATTTATCCACATCCGCTGTACATTGGATCTGATTTCTTACACCCTCATCTTTTCAAACTTCCTGAGATGAGGAAAGTAATGAGGTCAAACACAGAGAGGTGAAGGACTTTTCTTGATATCGTACATTTCATATGGGGCAGAAATACTTTTTCTTTTCCAATCACTATTTGCTGGAATTGATCAGAGGAATGAGAATGGTGTCTTCAATTAAAAGGGCATTATCAATGCTTTTCAAGTTTAGAAATAGTAATGGGATGAAATAAATAAAAAGAACCTATATTTACATTAAGACAAGTCAGTGGTGGCCTGTGGTTGCCTGAGATGTGTGTGGGGGGAGGGGCAAATGCCTATGAAGGTAATTTACCACCCCCCAAGTCGAAGAGTGCCTCTGTATGATGGAATGGGCATCAGGCTCAGTGTGTCACTGGATGCCAAATTAACATTTGAGTTTCATGCAGCATTGTTTCTGGGGTTGGAATTCTGGTGGTACGTCCTATTCCTGGCTAGGGTTCTGGTGAGGGGTTTTGGTTGCTTCAGGCATTGGGGATCCATTTTGGGACCACAAAGTTGTGGGTTTCTCCCTCTGACAAACACCAGGGCAGTGCCTTGCTGCCGCACACCAGATGCCCCATTCAGTAGCTGGTATAGGTGAAACCTAGGTCTTGAGGACAACGTTGCTAGTTCTACTTAGCCTGGAGTTGAATAATGAGGAATGTGTTTTAAGTATTCATAGTTGGTCCTTAGTTTCAGTTCAGTATAGTAATATTTCATTTTAGTTAGTGGAAACTAAATATTTATGGAAACCTGCTGGGCAGAATTACGAGGACAATAAATGAATTTTGCTTTATTTTATTTATGTTTTTATTTTGTGGGGGTGGGAAGCTGTAAAAAGCTTAGCATGTTTTGAGGGCTTTATTAATTTATTCATATCATTAAATTTGTATCCTTCCCTACACCCAAAGGCCCCAGGGTAGGCCACAGCATTCAATAAAAACAATATCAATAAAGACAAAATAAACCACTCCTTGGCAGGATTATGTTCAGAGGATGCTTAGTATCAAATACATGGGTGAAGAGATATGTTTTGACTAAGTTCTCAACATCACATAATGTAGGTACTCAGTGTATCTCAAGAAAAAGGATATCCAGAAGCCTGGGTGGGGCCAACACAGAGAAGGCCTCACACCAAGCCCAATGATAGTCTTCAGATGAGGTGGTTAAACACAGGCAGCAGTTCTCTCAGTAGCAGAAGGCATGAGATACTGATCAGACAGGCAGGCCTTGTAAACTTCAAAGCCAGAGAACAAAGGTTTTCCAGCTTCAAAGTTATTTATTTATTTATCCCACCCTATATCTGGAGGGCTCTGGGCGGGTAGCAACATCTAAAATCAAACATTTAAAACAATAACAGCATCTGCCAGTGGAGAGAAATGTGTGTCTCCATTTAGCCAAAGGACCTCTTTTGGAATGTGGAGGAAATGGCCATGGAAGTTGGCCATTTTCTGAGCGTCACAAAATGGCTGTGTAGAGTGAAGGACAGTTAAGTTGCTTTTACCACTGCTATGCATTTTCATTGTGGTGGCAGAAACACCTGATGGTGTCTGGCGCCTACAGAGTGGCAGGCACACTTCCAAGTGTGCTCGCTGGCCTTGGAGGTGTAGTGTGCATCCAGATAATGCACTTCATTGGCTCATATTTGGTGAGCTTTTCACCCAGTGTGCATGGAACCAGAGTTAAAATAGCCCTATTTTACTGGCTCATTAATAGTGACCTTTAATCCATTCCATGTGATGATGATGGGAAAATTTCCAATGTCCTCATAAACCTTAGGACATATGTGACTGGTTATGCAGTTCTCTCAGAAATTCCTTACTTGTATATTACCATTTATTGTTCTGCTTTTGACTTAAACTAGTCAATCCCCTACTGACAAAGAAGCAGTTTTCAGCCACTGATTGCCTGGCTGAGATGATACTTCAGTCACCCTGTGGAAAATTAGAAAAGATTTCAGATGAGTTCAGGATTGTCAGTTGAGTTATGCACCACCAGAGACACTAAATAAAAGGATGTTTTTTGTATGTCTTTGTTTTTGTAATTACGGAATGAGCTGAAATGACTTTTTGGTATTACCCTAATGGTACATTCATTCCTTATTTGTCCATGTAACGGGGACTTGGATTCAAGACTTGATTATGATTGTGACATATCTGTTCACATCAGTTCCTTCCCCAGATATCTTCAGTTAAGCAAGTCTGTGTTTTTGATTGCCTGGTGCTTAAAGATGTGAACAGCTGTTATCATCCACATTCATGTCCTGCTTTTGGGCTTCCCATAGGAAAGATGTGAACTCATCTTTCCTACTATCTTATGTAGGAAAATGTTCATCTAAAGCAACACTTTCTGGTAACTTTAGACAACTTCCATTTTCATGGTTTGCTTGGGGTTTAGTAGGGATGACTGTAATGCTCAGAGACTTCTGAGTCTTTGGGGCCCAGTACAGCAGTTGCCCAAAATCATTTTGAAACCTGAATGTTTACAAAATGCAAGCATTTCAAGATATTTCTGCTGTACTTCAAATTGCTTGCATATATCAAGTCTGTGGATAGTTTGTTTTCAACTCTTTTTTTTTTAAGACTTGAAGAACATAGTCCTTGGAAACAGTTTGATTGTTATTCTTCAAATCTCCTAAATACTTGTTCTGGATGCTTATAATATTCAAGTTAAACTTGAAAATTCTTGAATTTCTAATATTTCAAGTGTTTCAATTTGGTATCAAAACAGTGTACACAAATGATGGGTATTCCTCAGACCATATCTAGACCATATCTATTTGCCTAGATATTTTGGATTGTGCACAGTTCTTGACTGAGAGTGTGATCAGACATAACTTTTTTCAGTTGTCCCTTTAAGAAAAAGCATACTATATGTAGTTCACTGGCCCACCAAGCTTAAAGAAAGAAACATCTTCAGAGCAATGAAATCCCAAATATCAAAGAGGCAACTTTTCTGAGACTTTAAGTCAGAATAAGGATAACGCAGGGGGGAAATCTGTCACCGGAGACACAGATTCATCCAGAGGGTAAATCTTTAAGCATGTCTGATCAGACCATGAGATTTTTTGAAAACAATTGCTGCTTAGCTGGCCAGGTTAAGCAAAGGAAAGAGATATGGAGAGGCAAGGGAACTACCTGTTTGCTTCTCAATCAGAATTGTATTAAGAGTATAATGGGGGGAAATCATCATTATACACTTGCATGGGCAATGAAACTCTGTATGAATAGGGAACAATGGCATGAAAGAAAGACACTTGCATTCTCTCCAAATAGCCCAGGAAGTTCTTGTTGCAGTTGAAAGGAAATTGTTTAACTTTAATCAGGCAGGGGATAGGCTCTAATGTGTCAAAAAGCACTAACTGTAAGATTTCTACAACTGAGGCAGGAAGAAGGGATTATTCTGCTCACATGTGTGCTGTGGAGACAAAAATCAGTAGGCTAGAAGATACAGACATTAGACTAAGAGAATCCAAGGAAGCAGCCATAAATTGACTTGTCATATATGTACAGCCTTTTGTCATTCTGGCAGAGATTTTAAAAGCAAACTAAAGACATAATCGGGGTACCACAGTAATGCAGTATGAGTGCCATGCCTTTCTTCGTAGTCACAATGACCAACAACGTTTGAAAAGTGAGAGACCTTTAAGGCCATTAAGTGCTATTGTTACAGACCCTCTGAGTGTCCGTCATAATGATTTATAAAGACTTGATGAATTATATGCCTAGTCAGACCAATAAATTGAAATCAGTGTGGTGCCTTAACCTTTTCCTCAGTATCAATTCCAAACATTAGTACTAAAAATTGAGCTGGTTTCAGATGAGAGGAAGACCCATGGAGAATGGCATGTTTCACCTTCTTTTTAGTTTTATTTTGACTAGGCAGAAGCTGCCAGGAGGATTTCTGGTCTCCTTATAAATGATATTACTGGGCTCAAAGTAAGGCAGAGTACACATGTATGCACACACCAGTTTCTAATTAAAAATCTATGGCTAATCCTGGAAAGGGAAGATGCTGGATATAATTTCAGTTAGGGGTGTGGACAAATGCAATATTTGGGATTTGATTCAATTTGAATCGAATATCCAAACATTTGAATAGATTCAAACCTTTAAAATTTGAATGCGTTCACATTCAGTTTGAATCGAATACATTCAAATCTATTTGTGTGGATTTTCTATTTGAATTTACAAATACAAATGTCAACACAATTCGTATGTGACCGTACACATCCCAGATGCATCTGTACACATCTGTACGCATCGCATATTTATCCCATATGCGTTCCATTTCCATCCCATACAGATTTGTACAAATGCTTACAGATGTGGGAAAGATGTATAGGGGCAAGTACGCATCATATACACATCTGTACACATATGAATGTCGGAATAATTCACATAAATAGATTCAAAAATTCAAAATTCATCCAAATGTTCAAATTTGAATGTATAGGCATTCAATTTGAATTCATCATCCAAATTCAAATGAATTCAATTGAATTTCGAATGTTTTGAATATTTGTGCACATCCCTAATTTCAGTGGTTTCTGGCTTATTCTGGCAGAGGTTTGGTTCTTATGGTGGCAAGAAGAAGTATGTGTGGATAGTGGGGGAGAGTTTGAAGGAAACAGGTTAAGAGAGACTAGATAGACACTGTGGAGTGCACCCTAATGTGCCAAGCTAGATAACACCGTGTGATTCTGCCACCAAACCAGGGATTTAGAATGAAGATGCCTCTGCAGCACTGGAATGAATCCGCAAGTGGTTCCTCACCAGGCTTAAAAATTGCAATCCGTTTAAAAACCAGTGGCTCAGGGCAACTCAGTACTCCAGATAATGTTCTTCTGGAATGCTTTTCCTGGGTAGCAAAAGCCTGACCACTAGACTTTCTGGCCCACAAGGAACAGATATTCTGAATACATTTGTTCCCCTGGTCAGTGGAACAACCATACCCCTACAGAACTGTGGCTTTCAGAGATTCTCTTCAAAGCTATGAGCTAGAAGACACATGTGCCTGCTCTAAATTTCACAGACCTTGGTGGAATTGGAGGGCTGTCTGCTGGAATAACACCTTTGGCTGTGATGCCTGAAATATGCCTCCCAATCCCTAAATGGATAGTTGGAGAAAACAAATAACAATAATTTCTTTGTTGGATCAGAAACCCATGTATCTAAATCAACCAGGTCCAAGGTGAATTTAAACAAGAAGAGAGAGAGCCCAGTGCTTTCATGAGGTGCAGCAGAAGCACTTTTTGCCGCAGTTACATTTTCATGTTAGTGTATTGAAAGGCAAAAGGCTACAGGCATTAGACTACTGGGGATGGACTTTGCATTCTGTGTTTAATTAAAATGTAGCAGATTTAAGCCAAAGGAAGTTAAACTGTAAAATGGAGCCTTCCATGCCAAAAATTAGGATTCATTATGGAAACTTGGCAAATGGTCAGTGTAGGATTTGAGTCATAAATACGTATGAAACCTATTTTGAAGTGTCTAGAGTGGAGGGACTGGAGGATACCAAGCCAGTAATAGTTTGGAGCCAGGGTGTAGTTCTGGCTTTGGTAATGAATGCTAGGCTATAGGACGTAGAACCTGGCAAATCCTAACCATCCAAAGAACATTCATTGAACTATAAGGATACAACTAATAATACTTGTTCTTTAAATTGCATCTGTAGTAGGAATGTGCACAAACATTCATAACATTTGAAATTTGTGAGAATTCATAAAAATGTGGACATTCAAATCAAAGACTGGCACTCAAATTCAAATTGAATGCTTCAGAACATTTGCATGAAGCTTTATTACATTTGTGAACCTGGGAGGTGGGAATACGGATTCCTCAGTCACATCTCCAATGGATCCAGAGTGGATTTGAAATGGATTGAGAGCGGATTCAAAGTGGATTCAGGGTGGATTTGATGCATTCAGAGTGGATGTGTAGGGGACAGATAGGGGATTCATATGGTATACAAAGAGTATTTGTAGGGGATTCATAGCGAGGATTTGAATCACATTTGTACTGGACATTTGTATCAAATTCAAATCCTGACACATTTGAAGATCTATTCAAATGAATACAAATTTACTTGCATTTGATTCTATACAAATCAAACACACACACACACAAACAATTTGTGTGAACATCCTTAATCTCTACATGATAAACTTGCTATGAGGAAGCATTTTCTGACAGTTTGGGAAGGGAGGGAGGGGGAGGGAGAGGAAGGAAGGAAAAAGAGCTAAAATATAACTGACTGGGAAGGGCGTTTTGATTCCTGAGACAGTATAACAAACATCCTCTTTTCCCATTGAAGTGCATAGTAACTCAAGCCAGCAAGATTATTTTTACATCAGAGACAAACAAAATACCATAAAGATTTGTCTCCCTCTATGTAAAAATCAAAGCTGCAATCAGTAGTAATATGTTTTCTACCAGTTCAGGACATCCAGAGTTCAGGACTCAGGAGTAGCTTCCACTTTCTCAGTTTCTGGCCCTGCTAGAAAGAATTAAGTTAAATTCATGTATTTTGCTGAACTTGTACAGCGTTTTTATGTTGTGGTAACCACAGAGACATATTCATGCAGTTTTCTTGACAAATACAGGAGGTTAGTATTACCTTTTTCAAGTCCATCCAGAGTTGAGAAAGATTGCTATGGACTGAAAAACCATCTGCGTGTTCCAACTCTGCCTTTGAAGTGGCCCCGAAGCTCACATGGGCTTTGGGGCTGGCCTCTGTGTGTTTTGATAGCTTCAGGGCCTCTGGGGGACCAATTTCTGAGGCATTCTTTGTTATGCTCCTGAAATGGGTCCCCTGGTAAAACGGAATGTGTAGGTGTGTGCCTTCTGAACTCCTCTGCCACCTGGATTACCCTCAGCTTGCATGCTAGTAGACCTGATAACCCCCAAAGTGATCCACATCAGGTCCCTGAGCTTCCTGGTCTGGATCACACTCTATCTGGTTCAGACAGAGCAGGAGGTGATGCCTCTGGGAACAAGTCCAGAGTTAAGTGCAGAAAAGCCCTTTGGTTGAAAGCAGACTGATACCTCCAGTGTAGGGATGTGTACGAATATTCAAAAATCTGAAAATCCAATTTGAATCTGATGAACATTGACATTCAAATTCGAATCTGATTTAATAACATTCAAATTTAGACATTCGAACGGATTTCGGATTTTACAGACATTTGTTTGAATGATTCAAATGATGCAAATGTACAGATACGTAGCTATTACTTACATATCTGTAAAAAATTATATGTATCTTGTGCTTAAAATATGGGATTAAAATGGGGTGCATACGGGATAATACGGGATGTATACGGAATGCACAAAGATACATATATCTTATACAAATGTTAACATTTGTATCTTTAAATAAGAATCTAACATTCAAAAGTATGGATTCAAATGTTACGGATTCGAATTGGATTTTTTTGACATTCAGATCTTAAAAATTCAAATTGAATTTGAATGCAAAAAAATACATTTGTGCAAGCCCTGTTCCAGTGGTTTGATGGTCTCTGGGGATTAAAATAGAAACTTTGTCTTTTTGTTTTGAAGGGTGCAGTGGGGGCACCCCAGAATCACTCCCACTGCGCTGGGAGGTTGACCTGTAAATGCAGCCAATGATATGGCTTCTTCCACTTAAAAAAAATAAAATAAAAATCATTTCACAGTGTCCACATTTTCTTCATTTAGTGGAAACTGAGGTGACACAAATGGAGCAGGAGAACGATAGTAAGAATTGTGACAACATGTCTGTCTGCTCTGAACTGGCCCTGAATATTTTCTTTGTATGAATAAAATAAGGGCTGTTTCCTCTTTTGTCAGAGGAGACACATGGGGATGGATGTCTCTACTGAACTGCCTTGTTCACCATGTCAAAGGATGCTTCCACAACTTCATTTTGGTATGAGAAGGCACTCTGCAACACAACAAATGAGGGGGCTAGGGATGTGCATGAATATTCATAATGTTTGAAATTTATATGAATTTGGACACTAGAATTCAGATTGAACGTTGGCACATTCAAAGATTGACATTTGAATTCAAATAAAATGTTCTTGATACATTTGTATGAAGCTTTGTATGGGATTCATATGGGATTTGTACAGGATTTGTATGCATTCACATGGGATTTGTATGGGATTCGCGTAGGACTGAACATATCAAACTCACATCGTACTGCATTTGAAGGGGATCTGTTCAAACGAATGCAAATTTTCTAGCATTCGATTAAATACAAATCAATTTTTTTAAAAAAAAAATTGTGCACATCCCTAGATGTGACTTCCCTGAAAACTATATTTTGTGCCCAAAATGGATATGTGCTGCCCAAAGCCTCACCTTATTTAAATTGTGAGTGGAATCACAGCCAACTCCTCAGTTTGTCACTCTGAATAGAGGAGCTCCCCTGGTCTAGATGGGCAGGTTAGTGAGCAAAAATTCACTGACCATGGAGTGAGGTGTTGAAGCTTGCCTCTCATCAGGATGGCAAAGCAATGATTCCTTTAGGCAAAACCTTCAGGACAGGGACTTTTTGCTCACTGGAGAAGCTCTCTTAGGAAGAGTTTCTAGACTCTGAATACTAGCCTCTGAAGAGCTTTGTTCTGTGTCTTTCTCTGATGCTCTGGCTGTTTCTCGCCCTTTATGTTCTATAGCACAGAGAGTTGAAGAATTCAAAACGAATGAAATATATTCTATAGATCTTACCTTAAACTGACAAGCACTTATCAGGTGTTCAGCACAGGTAGCACTTAGTTGATTCATTCTAGCCCCTAAGTAATACTCAGTGCCAATTTCAGCTGTCTGAATATGTCTTAATAGCTTGGAGTTGTATGGCATCATAACTGTAATTTATTTTGGGTTTCCTACGCTGATGAACGTGGTGATGCTTTCACTGCTTTTCCTATCTCTTTTCATTTTTTTTTCCTGGCAAAGAGAAACCAAGATCTCTCACGCATAGCTCTAAATTTAAGTTTCTGTTTCATTCCTCAAGTATATTCTATGTTCTATTGTTCAGATAAGACTGTGGTTTCCTATTTTTCCTCTCTCATTGCAATTGTGTGCTCAACATTTTAATACAAAATTTCTCAGCTGATAATTCTGGTATTCCAAAAGTACCCACCTTCCTGTCTTTCTCCCTAGTTTTGTCAGCATAGTAGGATATAGACCAGAAAAGAGAGTTGGATTCTGCTTCCATCATTTTACAGTGCAGTATATTCAATATTGCAATGCAGATTTTGACTGAATATCACAGAGAGAGGGACAATTCATCAGTGGAACAGAATAGCCAGAGTTATCCTTCACTACAGGTGAACAATCAAAAGCTGTATCTTGCTTTAGGTTGTTAAATAAAATAATATCATTGATAAAAATAAAACTTCTAAATTGATTCCCTATACGTTATTTTGTTGGTATGTTCATTCATTTTCCTATTTCTCCTCACCCACGCATGTAAAGTGGCTATAAGGTATGAATGTGTAAGTTATTTTGAATCTGAAATGGGTTTTCTACGTGTTCTGTAATGAAACAGCCAGCAAAATTAGGGCTTGTTCCAGGTTTGGAACCAAATCAAGTCCTGCCCTAACAGTCTGAAAGTTCCAAATTTTGTGAAGTTTATATATTTATTTCAAGTCCACCGACTGAAAATAATATGGGTTTGGAAAATATTTTAACTTTTCTTGGAAATCAGAGGAGCTGCTGTTTCATGGGTTGCCTAAGTAAGTAGGAGGTTTCCTCCTGCCATGTATCTCAGTTTGAAAGCTGGGTGAAGAACCAAACCCTGGTGCAAAAAATGCTGTGGCTCCCATGGTGTAGTCTGAGGGAGAATTCACAGTTACCTCAGTAGTGAAGTGGTGGTCAGCTCCAAGAAACTCTATACACGTGTCATGAAGCCATTTCTGCTTCACACTTACACTAGTGCATGACTGGTTAAGTCCTAGTAAGCTCCTTCTGAACTTCTTCTGAGTGGAGGAAGTGCTGGAGAGCACATGATGCTCCATGCATGCTGGCACATCATGTGACACACCATACATCCCCATAACACAGAGTTGCCCTGGTACTGGCATCAGTATCAGGATTTGGACATGGTTACCAACTGGGCAGCCCTTCACATTGCAGGTAAGAGTTGGGGAGGGTTGGAATTCACTAAGCATCTTCAAGTGCAGATGTTTAGTGCCTTCCAGGCCATTTTGCCCAAAGCTTCCCAGGGTCAGAAAGCCAAGTGTGAAAAGGCCTTGAGACTCTTTTGGATATTTGGAGCACCTGGAATATTTCAGGTCAGTTGAAATGAGGAATTTTCAAAATGGTTATGTAGTAGCATTCAAAAACCAATACTTCCAGCACACATATATTGAAATTTGGATATAGAAAACAGAAGAACAAAAGAAAACAAAAAATTTATAGTAAAATTGAAAACATAGATTTTGTATTTAAGGCTGTCTTTTTATGCAAGTGGTAAAATCTATAATGAATCTTTGAATGCAGAAAGAATTGGTGCTGTGTTCAGCTAGAGATCATAAGCAAAATTCCAACTCACTCTGACAGCTGGTCATATGCATATCCTTCCTAACAGCTGTGGATCTTGGAGGCAAAAGTAAAGTGCAAAGTGTTCTGAACCCAAAGCGTTTCAACTCAAAACAGGATGTTTCAGACATTTTGAAATAAAATACAGCAACCCTTAAAATAAGGTTTTGATTCATGGTTGCAATAAAATACTTTCGTTTTGGTGTGCTTTGCTGTTTTGAATGCCATTATGGAAGCGTGATTAAGCCTTACCAATTCTCATGGATCAACTTGAGGGAGTAATGGGAGAGAAAATCTGTTATATCCCAACATCTAACCACCCGCAAGGACTGATGGGGCGTTTCAGGTTTATGACAAGACATTCAAAACAGTCTGTTTGAATTTTATTCTGCACTTGAATCAATAAACATTGAGGTATAGATAGACAGGCAGACAGGCAAATCCTCAAGAGCAAGGTAGAATGTGTTTTAAGGGCATAAAACTAAATATCTTAAAGGATGTTAATAGAAGATTGGCTAAATACACCTCAGTGTTAATGATGCTCCTAGTCAGTCTTTTTTGTGAGCTTAGTATGATTTGGTCTAGTTTGTTTGTTTGTTTGCATTTTTATCCCACCCTATACCCAGAGGTCTCAGGGTGGTTAATGACATTTAAAATCAAACATATTTAATAATAGTATACAGTAAAACAACACCGTCTGCAAGTGGGAAGGGAAAATGTATCTCAGTTTAACTCAAGGCCAGGGCAAAGAGATGCATTTTCACTGCCTTCCTAAACATGTACAGTGAAGGTGATAGACACACCTCAAGGGGGAGACTATTCCATAGCCTAGGGACCGTCACTGAGAAGGCCCTCTCCTGGATGCCTAACACTTTTGCTGCTGTGGGTGGTGGTACAACCCGGAGGGCCTCCCCTCCAGATCTTAAGGCATGGGTAGATTGATATGGGAATAGGTGTTTCTTGTGATATTTGGGGCCCAAGTCATTTAGGATCTTTTAAGTTAAAGTTAACACCTTGAATTGGGCTCAGTAGCAAATCAGCAGCCAGTGCAACTCTTTCAAATCCAGCATGATATGCATCCTGCTAGCTGTCCTGGACAGCAATCTAGCAGCTGCGTTCTGCACCAGCTGCAGCTTCCGAACTGTCTTCAAGGGCAGCCCCATGTAAAGCGCATTATAATAGTCTAGTCTGAAGGTTACCAGAGCATAAGTAACTGTGACCAAGTCATTTCTGTCCAGAAAGGGCTTCAACTGACACACCAGTTGAAGTTGGGAGTAGGCACTCTTGGCCAAGGCCTCCACCTGGGCTTGAAGTGTCAGTGCAGAGTCCAAGAGCACCTCTAAATTTCACACCTGTTCCTTCCAGGGCATTACACCCCCATTGACAACAGTATGTCTCCAAACTACATGAACCCGAGAACCTATGACGCACAGCATCTCTGTCTTGTCTGGATTCAGCTTCAGTTTACTGGCCCTCATCCAGCCTATTACCTCCTCCAGGCACCTGTCAAGCAGTCTGACTGCCTCTCCTGATTTAGGTGGCACGGAGAGATAGAGCTGGGTGCCATCTGTACATTGATGACACCTCACTCCACATCTCCTGATGACCTCTCCCAGTAGCTTCATATAGATATTAAAAAGCATGGGGAATAAGATCAACCCCTGAGGAATCCTGCAAGTGAGTTCCCATGATGTCGAGCTAGAATCTTCCACCTATTTAACCACCTTTCATCCACCCCCATTAAAATGAAAACAAACAAGCAGAAGCAGGCTCTTGCCCTCACCTTTCCCTGATGGCTCCAGCAGAATACAATTGAGTTATCCTCTTCCTGCAGTAACTGCCATGACCAATAGGGGTCAAAGCATCAAAACTATAAATATCACTCCAGTTGTGCCCCCTGTAACTCATCCTCAGTCATGGACTTAACCAGATGTACTGTTGAGATGGTTCATCCAAAAAGATTCCTTCAGATATCCCACAGGTGTTAGCAAGTGTGGTGCTCTGACAGCCCTGGGCAGAGTCCTGCAAGTCCTACTGCTGGGGTCCTTGAGCAGCTTCAGCCACTGTCAATGATGTTTAGTCCAGAACAGCCATAGCAGCAGTGCAGGCAGTGCTCCCCCAGGTTGAACCAGGTTGAACCCCAGTCTCTCACACTGGGGTCCCCGGGAGCAGATGTATCTTCTGGCAGTAGGGGACTGTTTGCAAATGTTGGGCTATACTGGGAGCTGAAAAGTATATTGGAACAAGGCAATGGCAGACCAATCATGTTTTATTAATAATAGAGAAGTTCAAAGTTTGGTTCATATTCAAACATTTGATCAAATTTGTGTTCAAAATGGTTTACATCAAAGTGAACATGAGATAGTTTGAATATAAGGAAATTCAATTGAAAAGAAGGCGTTCCCTGCTTGTGAACAGAAAGTATTCAAGCAGTTCATGTTGTGTTTTTGCCCTTCAAAAGGGCTTTTTTTAATGGAAAATTGTTATTGTTAAGTGTTGAACAAGTTCAGATTAGACAATGAACAACCACTTGCTCAAACAAACCATTCATTTCTCAAATTGAACAAACGGATGTTTGGTTCCATTTTGAAGCAAACACACAGTTTTCATTCGTATTTCTATTTGCTATGAAAATGGATTTATGCAAGCACAAGAAGCCAACTGGTGTATAAGTAAACAACGGCTTTCACAGTACTTTTATCATTTTCAACAACTTGGTTGCTGCTGCTTCTTTGTTGTATTTTGTAAGCTATTGTGTTATTCAAATAAAAGGAAAGCATAAAATTCAAAGTACTTTTATAATCAGCCCACTAAACTGGGGGGGGGGGTTAAAGCTAAATGTTATAGCTGTTGGCAGACTAATAAAGTCTAGCCTTGAATTTCATTGGCTCAGCAAATGACACAGACTTAATATTTAGGGGTTTTTAAGGACACTAATCTTGTTTTGTTCAAAGGAGGCTTGCATTTCTTTGTTAATTGGTTTCCCTTTGCAGTGAAGAAGAGGGAAAGGGGTCATATTTTTAAGTGCCAGTGGCTTTCCTTCAGATATGTAGTATATCACCCTCCACACATGCAAAAAAAGTCTAGACAAATGACTTAATTTAAAAACAGAGATGCAAAACTTGGCAAATATGCAAAAATAAACACATTACATTAAAAAATGCATGAATATTCTCAGGCTTTTTCTGAAAATAAAAAGGTGATGTGCAGGATTTTGAACGTGTAGTGGCTAGAAGGTCTGCTGCATGTGCTAAAGAGATCAGTTCAGTGACTACACTTAAAAGTAGACTGAGACTCATCCATTATTATTATTATTATTATTATTATTATTATTATTATTATTATTATTATTATTATTATTATTATTAGTTTATTTATAAAGTGCTGTTCATGTACTGAGCACTGTACACGAAATAACATTAATAAAAGTATAAAACCTGCAAGTGGCGTACAATCTAAAGTAAGATAAAATAATTTACACTAAAACCAGAAGCAAAACAATAAGCAAATGTAGTAAACAGATAAAATATTAAATATAAAAATATGACACAGATCACACCATATCTGGAAATGCTTTCCTGAACAAAAAAGTCTTCAGCTCCGACTTAAAGGACGTCAAGGATGTGATAGCCCGGATGTGCTGAGGAAGAAGATTCCATGCACGAGGAGAAACAAGAGAAAATGGGTGAATTCGGGAGGGAGGAGTAGATCTGATGCTGAACCAACAGTCTTTGATTACTGGAACGAAGAGGATGTGTTGGAGTATACAAGGAAAGGATATCAAGTAGATAAAGCAGGGCCAGACCATTAAGGGCTTTGAAAGTTGACAAGAGGAGTTTATATTGAAGGCGAAAAGGAAAGGGAAGCCAGTGAAGGGAGAACAGTAGAGGAGAAATATGATCAAAGCAGCGTGTAAGCATGATAATGCATGCCGCCGTGTTCTGAACTGAAATCAAAGGACGTGAGTGAGAGCAAGCCCTAACAGAAGAAGATTGCAGTAGTCTAGCCAAGAAATCACCAGAGCGTGCACCCAGATCTTAGCAGTAGCTAAAGAAAGAAAAGGACGAATTTTAGAAATATTGTAAAGATCAAATCAACAAACCTTGGCAACAGCCTGAATGTGAGGAATGAAAGACAGGGAAGAATCAAAAGTAAAACCAAGACTACAAACAAAAAGGACGGGACGAATAAAAATATCATTAACAGAAATAGAAAAGGAATATTGGAGTGATGGCTTAGGTGGAAAAACAAGAAGCTCAGTCTTAGACATGTTAAGCTTCAAGCGTACTATCTATATCGCATTGTACAAAGGGGTCAGGGGACCTTCCATCCATATGCTTCTGTAGGACTGCTCTCTCCTAGTACACTTGATTCATGTTGGATAAAGCTATGGGACTGGATAGTAGCAATGTGCATGAATATTCGTAGGTATTCAAAATCTGATTGAATTTCGACATTTGAACTTGAATAAAATGTCCCGAAATTTGAATGTAAATATTCAAATTGAATTTTGAACTTTAGATCTATTCATTCAAATTATCCAGACATTTGTTTGTGTATGGGTTCGTACATGATGCATACTTGAAGATCCGCATCTTTCCCAAATCCACAGGCATTTGTATGGATCCATACGGGATGAAAACGGGTTGCATATGGGATAACTATGGGATACATACAGATGTGTAGAGATGCATACAGATGTGTATGGATGTGGGGAAGATGAGTATATGCACATACGAGTGTTATCGACATTCGTATGTGCAGATTCGAATCAAAAATTCAAATGAATAGATTTGAATTTGGTAAATACTAATTGAATCTGGTTAAATTTGAATTTAAAAGATTCAAATTGAATTGGATTTTTGGGTATTTGATTTGATTTGAATAGAATGTAAAAAAAAAAAAAGTGCACATCCCTACTGGATAGGGTATTTAAATGGTGCTCTATCCTGAAACTGTAATAGACCTTGACACTGAGGTCTACCAGTGTGCTACATTGACTATCCTGGACTACGGGGGCATGTAAAAACCATCCCCCCATAAACTGTAATAATTGGGGGTGCACTCTTTTTGGTGACACACAAGGAAGCACCACAGTGCCACAAATGTCCTAGTCCACTGAAACCTACCTAGTCCCAGTAAGGCTTCAGTCCACCATACTACTCCCCCCCACCCCCCACCCCACAACCTGGTCCAGGGTGAGATGAATTGCCTACCCTGGACCAAGGTATTCTGCCCTGGCCTGGGATATCACAGTTTAATGTGGAAATAGCCTTAGATAGCCACCGTCTATCTCAGGGCCTTTTTGCGCTTGGCCCTCAGGGACAGCGTGGATCATCTGCATGCCATGGGGCTGCTTTGGTCTTGGAGTGGCTCCCAGTGTGTGTGACTGTCCCATGTTTGATAGCTGTGGAGCAGAAAAAAACCCTGTTCCACAAGTATACTAGGAATGCCAAAAATGCTCCTAGGACAGCCCCAGATGCAGTTTTGCACCTACCTCCATGCAAAGGTTATGTAGGGGCAGGACAGTTGTGGCTGCCCGGTTGCAGGGCTGCAGTGAGGTGGTCACTGCCAGATGGCAGAATTGACATTGACTTGGCTGCATCAGAAGTTCCAGGTAGGTTTGGAATGGGGGCCCCGGTTCACAATGTGGATGTCAGCCACCATCTCTAGCAGATATGTGCACCAATGTTCTAAACATTCAACATTCAGTTGAATTCATTTGATTGCAGACATTTGAATTCAAATAGAAAGACTTCACATTCAAATTTAGATATTCAAACAAATTTCAAATGTTCTGAAACCTTCATTGGAATCATTCAAATCATTTGAATGTACATACACATAGAGATACGAATGTTGTCAATATCTTCAAATTCATATCTAACATTCAAACGAATAGATTCGAATGTATCAGATTCAAATCAGTTTTTGTTGCATTTGGATTCTAAACAGTCAAATCAAATTGAATGTTTTGACATTCAATTCGACTCAAATTCAAATGCAAAAAAAAAAAAAATCATGCACACCTCTAGTCCCTAGGGATGTGCACAAATATTTACAACATTCAAATTCAGCCAAATTTGGACATGCAAACTCAAATCGAATGTTACGATAATCGTATGCTAACATTTGAATGAATACAAATGAATGTTTGCAGACATTCATACGAATAGTTAATTCGTTAAACTGGGGAAATATATTGGATACGTATTTATTGGTATCAAGATCTTTATTTATTTATTTAAATGTATTTCTATCCCACCCTATACCTGAAGGTCTCTTCTGTTTGTTTCTTATTGCTGGAATTTTCCTATTCTCTTTACTTTGAATTTTCTCTTCATTGATGACAAACCGGATGATGGTAGAGATGGTCAGCTGGCATCTACTCAGGACTGCCCTGCTCAGCCTCAGGACCAGATGTTTTCTCAACTGGTGGATCGGCTGCCATAGCCTCTTTGCCATCTTGTGAAGGCAGCAGTTGGAAGAGGGAGGGGCACTGCTGGGAGCAAGATGGCAGAGCCCAGCCTGCTGCCTCTTCTCCACTCCTCTCAGGCAAGATGGTTCACAGCCTTGTGATGGCACTTGGAGGAGGGAGGGGCACTGCTGGGAGCAATATGGCAGAGCCCAGCCTACTGCCTCTTCTCCACTCCTCTCAGGCAAGATGGTTCACAGCCTTGTGATGGCAGTTGGAGGAGGGAGGGGCACTGCTGGGAGCAAGATGGCAGAGCCCAGCCTACTGCCTCTTCTCCACTCCTCTCAGGCAAGGTGGTTCTCAGCCTTGTGATGGCAGTTGGAGGAGGGAGGGGCACTGCTGGGAGCAAGATGGCAGAGCCCAGCCTGCTGCCTGTTCTCCATTCCTCTCAGGCAAGATGGCTCTCAGCCTTGTGATGGCAGTTGGAAGAGGGAGGGGCACTTCTGGGAGTAAGATGGCAGAGCCCAGCCTGCTGCCTCTTCTCCACTCCTCTCAGGCAAGATGGTTCATCACCTTGTGATGGCAGTTGGAGGAGGGAGGGGCACTGCTGGGAGCAAGATGGCAGAGCCCAGCCTACTGCCTCTTCTCCACTCCTCTCAGGCAAGATGGTTCTCAGCCTTGTGATAGCAGTTGGAAGAGGGAGGGGCACTGCTGGGAGCAAGATGGCAGAGCCCAGCCTGCTGCCTCTTCTCCACTCCTCTCAGGCAAGATGGTTCTCAGCCTTGTGATGGCAGTTGGAAGAGGGAGGGGCACTGCTGGGAGCAATATGGCAGAGCCCAGCCTACTGCCTCTTCTCCACTCCTCTCAGGCAAGATGGTTCACAGCCTTGTGATGGCAGTTGGAGGAGGGAGGGGCACTGCTGGGAGCAAGATGGCAGAGCCCAGCCTACTGCCTCTTCTCCACTCCTCTCAGGCAAGGTGGTTCTCAGCCTTGTGATGGCAGTTGGAGGAGGGAGGGGCACTGCTGGGAGCAAGATGGCAGAGCCCAGCCTGCTGCCTGTTCTCCATTCCTCTCAGGCAAGATGGTTCATCACCTTGTGATGGCAGTTGGAGGAGGGAGGGGCACTGCTGGGAGCAAGATGGCAGAGCCCAGCCTGCTGCCTCTTCTCCACTCCTCGCAGGCAAGATGGTTCATATTGTATTTGTTTGTATCAGCTACGTATACGTTTGTATCAGATACATATTCATTCATATCAGATACGTATCAAATGTTCGTATGAATATGTATGAATAGATTTGTATCGAATAGAATTTTTTCACAGTCAGATGTGATCTATTCATATGAATACGGATTTTTGAGCATTCAATGCACATCCCTAACTATCTCTATGCTTAATGCCCATGGGACACTGAAGTGTGAAAAACCCCTTACATTCAGGCTAGATAGAAGCAAAGGTAAAAACCACAGAGTTTTGGTCATCCACATTTGTCTTCTCGATATTACAGATTTCTTTCCTTTTTGTATTTCACTGTGCTTGTGCTTGCCATGACCCTGTAAAGCAATTCTTTTCTTATTATTGTCTTTGCAGGAAACACTCGTGCCCCCATTCCTTATATTGTCTCTTTAGACTAATGACGGCAGACCTGTGGCCCTAAAGTTCAGCTCCCATCAGCTCCAACCAGCCTTATACTGGGCTCTCATCTTGCCTTGATGAAATCTGTTTCAATTTCCTGTCATTTTATAGAAGTAATATAAAGGTCCGTATCCAGAGCTTGTTGTTTGAGGGAGCATATGCTATTATCCTCTCAATTTTATATTGACTTTCTATGCAGGGAAGAAAAGCCACAGGTGAAAAATATATGTGTGTGTGCTTAAACCAATGCAATAAATTTGCCACATGTTTTAATTTGGATAATGGCCTTTCATTTCCCCCCTTCCTTTCTTGCAAAGGACAGCAATTTGAAGTTCCAGTAATACTTAACATATCACACTTCACTTTGGTTGCAGTAATCAAAATGATCATAATGATGAGAAAGTTAATATTTTACAAAATTCCGTGTGCTTTTGTGTGTGTACAATAATTAACCCTGAGAAGAAGCACACTTCTAGAGCACACAAACTTTTGGAATTCCAGGAACTGCATTTTTGGAGGTGAACATGCATTATGGTGATGACAGTGATTGTACACTAATAATGTTCAGACAGCAGATTAATGCATGTAAAAAACAGAATCCCTATAAACCTATTCTTTTTTGTTTTGTTTTATTTTTCTTTCTTTCCCTCTCTTTCCTTTTTGATATGACTGTAACATTCTTGATTTCTATATCTTATGATCTTAGTGCTTCCTTGTTGATGGACACACAAACACAAAGTGTCTGTTGTTATTTCTGTTTTTGTTTTACAGTGCTTTATAATTTTTGTAGTGGATGAATTTTGTATCATGTTAGAAGAAGAAGAGTTGGTTTTTCTAGCCCACTTTTCTCACCCATTTAAGGGGACTGAAAGCAGCTGACAAAAGTGTTCTGTTCTTCTCCCCAAAACAGAACACCCTGTGACGTTGGTGGGGCTGTGAGAGCTCAGAAGAGGGCTGTGACTAGCCCAAGGTCACCCATGTGGCTTCATAAGGGAAGGTGGAATCATAGAGGAGGGAATCAAACCCAGTATTCCCAGATAGGAGTCCAGCTCCCTAAGCACTAGACTTAACTGGAAGCCTGAAGTAGTAGTTACTACTAACTAGGTAGCCTGTCAGACAGTGAAGTAGATGGAACAAAGGGAAGAGTGAGGTAATATATAATAATATTTTATGCATTATTTTTTCCAAAGATCCTCTTCCCAGAATTTATAATATTATGTGATACCACAGAAAATAATTTTTTCCCATGAGAGATAAATGAGAGCTGATTGCATTGCTCTAATGGCAATTGAAATATTTATCATGAGGTGAACTTGAGCTTCTTCTGCAGAGTTATTTAGGACAGTCAATGGTACAGTATAGAACAGTGTGGTAGCCAGGTGACTTTTGCATCCAGAAATTTTTTTCTACCAGGAAACAAGAAGTGATAGTTCTCTTGCACAGGAGTTATGTCATAGTGCTCACATTTGGCACTGTACAGGGCTCTTCAAAGATGATAGAAAGGGAGAAGGAACAGCTGGTGAAGAGAGGATGAACATTATACTGTAGAGATGTGCCAAACCTGTTCACATAAACAGGTCTGAATCAGGCAAGGTGGTTTGACTGGTTCTAACCTGAACTCAAACCATCTCCTTTTTGAGGTGGGCCATTTGAGCTAACTGGAATGGGTCTGAACCCATCAAACTATCTGGTTCATTCTGAACCTGCTCATGTTGTTGATATTTTTAAGCACTTTTTTGGGCAATTAACAAGTTCAGACCTGTTCAGGTTCTATCAAATGCAAACTGCACAATTTAAGGTTTATGCGCATCACTATTATACAGGGCTTTGAATGTCATTAATAGAACTTTAGGACCATACTACGTCCAATGAAACAGTGCTGTCTAAGACTGTAAAGTGTGGATTATGTGGGCATGTATAGGTTTGTGAGATTGCTGTTACATATCTATTGTGATGTCAATTTCTGTCTTCAGATTTTTCATCCCATGATGGGATGCGAGAGAAAAAAATGTTTTATATGGGCTATGATACAATAGAGTAAGAGAATTCTGGGACAGGGACATCTGGGAAGAGTTCTGAGATATTATTGATCTCTTCTTGATCATCTGTTCATTTCTGCCCAGTGAGAATGTGCTGGAATCTGCTTTCCCCATATCTGAGTGTTTAGTCTTCCCACTCTAGATTTCAGTTCTAAGAAAAGATCTATTAGGGCTAACAGTATTTCAGCTGCAGAGCATAGGTGCATTCATTTTTCCCTTTCAAGTTTTGCTTTAGTGAACCAGATATAAGCTGCAAGGGAAAAGTCATGCCTCAGTGCTGCGGCTTTCTTTCTGCTTACGGAAATGATAAGTCTTGTAAAGTCTGTGAGACAAACAACATACTTTGCTTGGAGGACTTGCACTGAAGTAACAGAAAACAGTCTAGTCAAGCTTGAAGCTCTTATCTTCATCATCTTCCCCTTCTGTATCAGAGGAGACATGTTTGCCACTCCTGACAACATTTTAGCAGCTATCAGTGATGCATGATGTCTCGTCTCCTCTCTCCACCATGTTGATCATAGCAATTTGGATCAAATGAATGCAGGATGAAGTACCACCTGACATTCTATCTACACTTTGTTGCTTGCATTAGCAGGGCCGATTTTGAAAATTTTGATTATTGTTGGTAGGTACTTCTTGCTCCTATCATTCTCACTGTCATGTAGACATGGCAGCCTAAGCAAAGCACCAAAACAATTTGCAAGGCAGCTGGAGGAAAATAAAGCACCCATGTCATGTAGCCAGCGTTGACTTGGGTATGTATGACTCAATTGATACATGACACTGAAGCAAGAAAAATAATCAACTGCAGAAGAATCAGCGCTATTGCTTTACTCGAGGATTTCATGAGGAAAAATGGATGAAAGGACACTTATATTTTGAAGTGTCCAAAATATAAAAGGCACTGTTTAGTTGCTGTTATGTTGTCAGTGCCTTTGTGGTGGTGGTTGTTAAGTTAGTTCAGTAGTGAGTTGAATGGTCAGTGCACATCTGAAGACTGCTTTACTCCTAATGAGTGCCAGAGGTCCCTGTAAGTTAATATTTCTTTCTTATCTAAAATTAACAAAAGAACACTATTTACAAACTCACTAACTGGAGTCTGTCTATGTGGTTCTGCCTGTCCTCCAAATTCTTGCAACATCATACGAATGAGCTCTTGGTGACTCAAAATCACATTTCATTATAATTTGCAAATCGACCTAAGCATTGCATAATTATATTAACAGTGTTTCAAGCTGGAGTTCTCTCATGCTGTTGGGAGGAAAGAGGGAGCTGAATTATAGAAATGATTGTGTACCTACAAGAGAGAAAGGCTACAGAAAAAAATATACTACCGGTTATTTAACAATACTTCATTCTTATTAGGTCATTGGTATCCATTTCCAGGTACGTGATTAGAAGGACAGATATTAAGGGGGGCACTGTCACAATTTGTTTTAATCATCTCAACAAAACAATTAAGGATTACTACTACTACTACTACTACTACTACTACTACTTTAATAGCACATAAAATAGTTATCAAGTAGGAATAAAAAGGACAAGACTTCCATGCCTTTAATAGTTGTATAGAGGAAGAAAATTAAGAAGGTATTGCTTGTAATACAAGCCATATCTGTTTAAATCCCTTCTTATGTACAGCTGTTAATGGCACGGGTGTCCTGTCCAGTTTTCCTCTTGTTAAGTCTAAGATCAGATAGATGCATGCATGTATACATGAACCATGCAAAGCATACTGAGAGGACATGATGCAGATTCCTAGAATTCTTTCCGAGATTCTACTAGTGGCTTGCCCAGTGAGTCAGCAATTGCAGGTTTAAAATTCATATATCATATAATTTTCAGATTGAGGCTATATCTATATGCAGTTTTTAGTGATGTTCAGTTGCCAATGAGTTGGGGCTAGGGATGTGGTTATTCTTGTAACAGTTGAGGAAGAGAGGGTTGCCTAACACTGGGAGCTCATGGAAGATCTTCCCAGCTTTCTCTTTTGCCTCTGCTCCCTTCTTCAACCAAGGAGGCTCTTTTGATGACAGTTAAGGAAGGTACACATCAGCTCAGCTGTTCAGAAATAAATATTACTATTGGTTACATCAGGAATGGGAAACCTGGTTCTCTCAAGTGTTGTAGTTCCTCATAATCTCTGACCTTTGAAGATGTCAGTTAGAGCTGATAGAAACTGAAGCTCAGTAATAAATGGAGGGGCATAGTAGCCTCCTCTTACCCTAAGCCAAACTTGATTATCAAGGGTGGAGTGTGGAAGGAGAAGAGGTATAGCCATGAAATGTATGAGTAATATACAAAAGAGACATGTTCATGGAATCCTGTCTCCTTTTCAAATGTCCCCTTTTAAACTAGACTGGGATTTTCTTCTTCTTCTTGCTAACTGAGTAAAGATGGCAAGAGAAAATTGTGATGGGGTGTCTTTGGTATGTATTTTCTATGAGGTGTGAGTAATTGGCTAACAAAATTGTTATGAGCCTGTAACATTTTTTAAAAAATGATAAATATTGCTCAGTTCTTTAAGATGGTATTAACTATGCATGTCAGTTTTTCAAATAATTTTCTCCTTCAATCAGAATAAATGCATCTTGGGATTAACACTCTTTCTACAAGATATGCTTGGTGAAGTGGATATGAATAAAATGCATGATATTAAATATTCCACTTGCAATGTACACATAATCAAATCAAAGAAAATTGCAGGGACATTATATATTAATTCTCATTGTGTTATCCAAAGCTGACCTTTTCCCTGCCGTGTGTCCTAATTAGTATATGCAGAGCTGCTGAGATTTGAAACTAAATCACAGTAAACTCTGAGAACATAGGATGTCTCTAGATGTCTCATAGGGCAGAATCTTTTTGCCTTTGCATGCAAATCATTTTCTTTTTTATTTGGGAACAAGCAGGTTTTGTCACCTCACTAGTTATATTGTGCTGACTTCAGCAGTGCTGGTCTGAGTCAGAAGTTCATGTCTAATATATTTATCAATCCCAATTAATATGGAGAAAATAATTAACTTTTGGCACGGTAGTGCTAGACAATGTACGGTATGATTATCCACCACAGCTCAAATCTGAGGCATTTCCGCACTGAATCGCGTTCGAAACCGAACGCGTTCAGGCGGAAAGCTTAAGCCAGCTTCGGGCGCTTTCCCCGTTCACACACAGACGCTCCGGAACGCGTGTAAACGCGTTCCGGAGCGTCTGGGTGCGAATGGTCAAAGCGCCCGAAGCTGGCTTAGCCGGCAAACGCCGGCCAGGGGCGCGCCGGCGGCCGCGGAGGCAGATCGACAATCAGCTGTTTGAAAAACAGCTGATTGTCAAAGCCGCGCGGCGTCGGAGGCGAGCCGGCAGGCGATCGGGAGACAGAAGTGGCGCGAACGCTTCTTCTCCCGAACGCCTGCGGGCGGCTCGTCCGCGTTGGAACGCGTGTAGAGCACTTCGAAGTGCTCTACATTTCGAACGCGGAAAAGCCAGCTGCGGACACGTCGGGACGCAAGGCGCGCGCGGCCAATGCGGATGACGTGTCCACAGCTGGCTTTTTCGCGTTCCATTTTCCCCCGTGCGAAAACGTCTCTGGAGATCATGGTATTCTTGCATGCTTCATTCAAGCTCCTTTTTCTGATTACTACCTGAGGAATTAATACAGAATAAGAAGACAGCTCGCTTTAAAGTCATTAGGTATACAATCACTCGAAAAGTAGAAGTAATTTTTTTCCATCCACCCTTCTCACCTTTAGGCTGTCTGGGTGCCTCAAAGGTTTCCTCAATATGTGAAGTGTGTGGTGCTAATAGACTCAGTAGATTTATCTGAAAGCACCTTTTAGTACTTGCATTTATGGAACTCATTCACACACTCTGGGATGTTCCATCCACACACGATGGCGCTGTCTCTGTCCCAAAGTGGTGTATAGGTGCAACACTGTGTGGAGATGAGGTGGGGCAGCTGTGGCTGTGCAAATGCATGTCACATGATGATTTCCATGGCAACAGACAGACTCACCATGGATGTTGCTGCAGCTGTTGCTATAGTAATTTGGATGGTCCAGGACAGTCTTTCTGTGCCTTGAGTAAGTTGGGGATGGTGGTGGCCTCTGTCCCTTCAGTGTAATACCATCCCCCAAAGTTAAGTGTGAATAGGCCCTAAGATTATCTAAAGCCTTCAGCATGCTCTTCTTGTACATTTGTGTTTCTTTAAAAAGCCTCATAGAGCTAATGTTTAATGTTGAGGTGGTTGCTTTTACTCTTCTTTTTTTTAACCAAAAATCTCAGATTCATGATCGAGGCTTATTTGGGATTAAGCCTGCAGAGCGGTGAAAGTGAATGTTCTATTGACAAAATTGCTGCTCCTGAAAGAACAAAAATTAGCTGTGCCGAGCTTTGGCTAATGTGGCTACCACAGTGTTCAGTACCTGATGAGAATTAGCATAGTTATTAGTCTGAAGGGTATTAGTTTGGAGTTACTAGTCTGACTCCACCTCTTCCTGGCTGGAAGTCATCACCCTCTCAGGTTTACTCCAGCAGGCAGTCTCCCTGTGAGGCATAAGAGGCAATTTTGGGCTTCAGACTAGGGATGTGCATGGATGGGCTTTTTGGCATTTGATTCATAACTAATTGAATGCTAGAAAATCCATATTCATTCAAATAGATCTGCTTTGGATGTTGTAGGATCCTGTCCGATACAAATGTATTCATACAAATTTGTATGAATATCCAATATGTATCCTGGATAAGTATCCTATACAAATGCATACACATAGGATAAGTATCCTATACAACACAACCTACAATCAGGTTTTTTCTGTGGTAGAACCTTCTCTGTGGCATGTCCTGCTATTCTTTAAAGACCAGTCTCTTTACCCAAGCATTCCCTATGTAAGTGATATAGCTAAATGAAAAGGTTCATATGTAACTGGAGTGAGAAATAAGGTTGGGACACAGACTGATTCCTCTGCTTCAGGCTCTTTCTGCACTGGATTATAGCACAGGATACAGGCCTGCCATTCACATGCTACTTGTCATGCCTCTGTAACAAGTTTATGTCAATTAAAGTTTGAGTTGTAAGCCTTGTTTATTAGAAGTTTTGGAAGATAATGTTAGCCTGTCTCTTTAAGAAGTGGGTTTGTGGATAAGGAGGGTGGAGCATTAGAGCCTGCAGAGAAGAGTTAGTTCCAGTTTTCAGTCTGCAGTCAGAGTGGAAGGTAGCTCCATTCATAGACAAGGAAGAAACTTCTTTCAGGCCTTAACAAAAGAAGTGCCTTAACAAAAGAAGGTAATGGGAGAAGCCCCAAAGAACTGAGACCTAAAGACCTAATAAGCTGCATTGGAAACTGTAAGCTCTCATTTACTAGGAAGGTTGTTATATTTTGCCACGATGCCCAGCGGTCCAGTTTAGTGCCTGCCCTCTCTAGGAGAAGCTTGGCCCCGTTAGGATGCTGGATTCGTGCAACGGCCAAGTGAATACTACAGTGTGGACACAAAACACTGGTAGCAAGCGTTTCAACAGTAAACAAAAACAAGTTTATTATTATACACAAGCAATACTAAAAAGATAATAAGGTTCAGGTATTTGTGGGTTTAAATTTGCAAGTCTCTTAAGGCTAGGAGCTACCCCTTTCCCTAAAGGAAAATAGTTCCCCTTTTTAAAAGACAAACCTCTCCACGTTCCTCTCCCTCTGACTTGCTTTGCCACTGCTCAAGCCAAGCCAGTGTACCAGAACGTGGCCCTAGATGATCACAAGGTCCAGTCTGTCCTTGCTTGTCCAATCATCCAGCCTGGTCAGTTGCTAGCGAAGTCTCCCTCGGAGCCCCATTCTTCCTCGATTGTCCCCTTCAGAAATCGCTCAGCCAACAGCCCAATGGTCAGCTACTGGTTCCAGCTCCCTCAGGATTCAGTTCTTTTCCTTTCAGCTCTTGTCCCAGCATGAAGACTCCTGGTCAGCTACTGGCTCCAGCTCCCTCAGGTTCAGCTCTTTTCCTTTCAGCTCTTGTCCCAGCATGAAGACTCCTTCTGCTGTACTCTGTGTTCATTTATACACACACCCCTGATCCTGATTGGCTCTAGCCGCAATAAAATGCTGCTGGAGACTCCTAACAGAGGTTGCTGTCCCTCCAGCCTGATTGGTGGGAACTCCTTCTCTAGCCCCTCCAGCACTCAGATCCCCGGACAGCTTTTCCCTCCAAAACCTTACTCCAGCCAATCACTGCAACAGGGCCCGCACAGGATTTCCCGCTCTTTTTGCAGCCCAAATCCCAGGGTTAGCAACAAGCTGTTTGCAACAAAGCTAAACAGTTTGCAGCCTGTACCCCTGAAACCGTCACATATTTGTTATACTATTCCAATAAATAATTCATTTGTATCAAGAAAGGCTTGTGGATTCCTCAAAGTGTGGAGTTTCTCTTGTTCGGGACCTCTGCCCAAGGTCATAGTGCAGACAGAACTCAGAAGCTTAAGTTTACCTGAGGCAGAACACTACAGCAAACTATGGCAGGCCCTGCCTTGGGCTTGCCATAGTCTGCATTACCATGCGAATTACACAGATTGACTCTGGAAAAGGCTGAGAAATCACCAGTAACTTAGCACATTTTCTGCAAAGTGCATCAATATTTCTAAACATCACAAAATAATTGTTCTGAATGCTTCATGCAGTTGGTGCTAATGGCTACTGAAGGAGCCAGGGAGATCTGGACAGCTGGAGCACAATTTGTGCAAGTTCCATCATGTGTGAACTATTTCCTCTGTGGCCTTTTCTGCCTATATGTCATTTCTTAACAATCCCAAGTTGCCTCAGCCATTTCTACATGGTTGGTAGTTAAAGAGGAGAAGAGTAGCAGGATTGCAATGTTTGTAGGTATTTCCCTGCCTTATGTAGTTTGAACTTAAGTAGTGCTTAATCAAGACTTTAAATTGTTGCATTGATTGAAATGACAAGTAAGGTCATCTAGTGCATAAGAATCAAGGCAGCCTGTCCCAGTGCTTACACAGTACATGATTGTTGCGGTAGATGGATTAACATTACAAATTGAAATATTTCCTGCATCCCAAGTAAGTTTACTTTCTTGTTCCTTGTGTCCTTCTCTTTCCTGATATATCTAGCACAAAACCTTATTTAATATACATGTTTTACTTAGCAAAATCAGTGAGAAGGCAACAAGGTCACAAAGTGTTCTTAAACTTTCCTCAGATCCATGTTCTATTTTGATGCAAAGACAGATGGTACCATATTTGTTTAGATATACTTTTTTTAAAAAAAAACTTCAAACCTATCCCAAAGTGTGCCCTATTCTTTGGAAAGCTCAGATCTTCTTATGTGAGAGTTGTTGGCAGACTCCCATCTAAACAGTGACCGGATGCACTCAGCTTTAATAATGCAATGGCTTTTTGTGCCTTTAGACCATTATGTGAATTTGCAATGAGATATTGACCTCTGACTCACACTCAGCGATTTTCAGATATCTTAAATGCCCTCCCCCTTATTAACCTTTTCCATTCTCTGGAATCACAAGACAATAGCACAATATTTGACAGTTATCAGGGCAACTATGTTTTGTGGGCATCTTTGTTGCAGGATCCATGGATTGGGACTGTAATACTGACTGTAGATCCTGTTCGGGATAATCTGTTTCAATGTCTTTGGGGAAAGATGGTTCCATAATACTCATCTGTCTTACCACAATAAGCTTACATAACTGTGTATTCTGAATCTTTTTCTGCAACAGTCACTGTAAACCAGTTTGGTCTAATGGTTAGGGAGCTGGTCTCTTATCTGGGAATACTGGGCTTGATTTCACACTCCAGCTGGGTGACCATGGGCTAGTCACAGCTTTCTTCTAAGTTCCCACATCCCCACCTATCTCACAGGGTGTTCTGTTGTGGAGAAAAGAACAGAAAGCTTTGTCAGCTGCTTTGAGTCCCCTTAAATGGGTGATAAAAGTGGGGTAGAAAAGCCAACTCTCCTACCCTCCTCCTCATGCATAACATTTGCCTAAAGATGCAACTATTATTCAAGATGAAGGCTGCTGCCACAGGTATGCTGTTGGTGCATGCTTTGGAGAATGCACCTGCCTGAAACAAGCCATCCAAGAAAGAAATGGGATGGGCAAGGTGCTCAGAGCACTACAGCCACCTTCCACCAGATCACTACCCATCCCATTCTAAGGCTGAAGAGAGCGAATGGAAATTCCTTATCCTCAATGCTGCAGGGATGTTTCCCTATGTCCCAGGTAATAATTTGTCTTCCAAAGCCTGATGAAATGCCATTGGACTCTGACAAAAAGGCATTGACCATACATTTTGTCACACCCTCTCTGCCTAGCAGTGGCAGGAACTGGGATACAGCTGGGTCATTATTACAGCATTCCAAAGTGCCGTTTTGGGGCCTAGAAATGGGTCAGGCATGGGTTTTGATTTCCCCTGGAGGCCTTATATGTAGACCATTTCTGATGCAGTCCAAGACGACCATCCAGATGTTACTGAAGAGCCCTTGGCTGTGTATGGTTTCTCATACCCGGTGAATAAAATACCAGTGGGTCATAAATTAAGCACTTGCTCTTTACCATCTATATGGTAGATGAACAAGTAAAGGGGCAGATGATTCTCTACACCACATTCAATGAATAGAATCCATCGGAGCTGTCAACTGAATGTTATTTGAGTGACTGGCTTTGAGATAAAATTTGTCAGTCATCTGGGACAGCGGGAAAGCTAGTTTAAGGTATGTGTGACATACGGAAAAGTTAGATTCAATAAGAGGCAATGGCTGAGTGACTAGGAACCATTCTGCACAGATCCTTAATGCTGATTAAGGATCCATGTAGTACACTTCTAGGTCTCATAGATCTGCACATTAATGTGGATCTATGAAGCCGCATTTCCCACAGATCATGATCTGGATTAAGGGAGATCTTGCTCTGGATCATTGCTAGACCCATTTAATCGGATGTACCAGCAGATCAGAGTGGTCCTGATCTGGAACATAGCAGGTGTGGATTCTGCATGCCCCCCCCCCATGTTTGGGACTAGTACAGGGTTGCTGCCAGAGGTCCCAAGGCAGGAACTTTTGTTTCAAGCCCTCAAATCATGATGTGGCTGTGAAGCTCATGTAACCTTCACAGCCACTGTGCAGGCTAGTCCAGATCACTGCTCATGGAGCAGGTAGCACTGGTCAGGCCATACTGTCTCATGATCTGGATCAGTGGCCTGGGCCATTCTGAACCCACTGATCCAGATCAAAAACAAGAAAATACAGAAAGTATCTAAGAATGAAAAGTATGTGGAACACTACTGATAAGAGATGTAGTTTCATCACAGTCTAATGACAGAGGCAGCCTAGAGCATATTCCCCATTTACTCTTAGAGTTCATAAAAGGTAGCCTAATTATTTTGGTACTTTGGCCAGAAAATTCCAGAAGCATTTCTTTTTTTCTGTGGATTAAAAGCAATCAAGGAACTTCTACTTTTCCAAGACTTCCTAGTCATCTCATCTGACTGATGGCAACCACTCTTAATAATTCATCTGAAGGAAGGTGCTGTCATTCATAATCCCTGATCCATATTTCTCAAAATCCTAATGGACCATGTTACCATATCGAGATATTAATGTCTATTGGAAATAGTAAACGTAATTTGCTTTTGGCATTTTGCTTTCAAGTTGAATATATTTATATTAACTCCTTTAAGAAATTCTTGGATCCCATGTTTAGGTAAGTTATACATATTTTAGAGAGTGCAGTGCAAGATGTTAGGATGAATGGCAAGACAACGATCCTGCTGTTAACAGCTTCTAAAAATAAAATTTCTTTTGCTGATGTAGAAAGCCTTTCTAATATGAGGGTTCATTAACTTTTACCTTTCTCTCTTGCCAACCCATTACATTCTCAAGACCCTGTTTTGCCCTGAAATCACTGAGTGTTTGATGAGAGTTTCTTTGGGGAAGGCGTGCAAAGAAAAAAAAAACCCAATAAAATGTGAGAAATAATGCAAAGAGAAGTCACTATCTATCAGGAAATGTAATAGAAGAAAGGTGTGCAAAATCAAAAGACAAAGTAAAACAGGAGAGCTGCTTCTCAGGTCTGAAGATAGAAACTAAAAAGTAACTACAAAAACTTATTGCACACCCGATTATCAGAGACATTATAAAATAATATTGCTAAACTGGGTGAAAATATAAAAATCTTAGAAAACTAGCCAACACAAATATAAATTCTAGACAATATATGGCATGAAGGGTCTAATTGTATTATTTTGCAGTGTTTAAAGAGTTATTAGTTTTGGAAACCATAACATTCAGGGTAAGTTGTGGACTTTCATACCTTCACCAGGAGTTTAATTTTGGCTTAAAGAGAGTTGCCTAACAAATTCAAAAAAACACAGTGTTATCTGCAAATATTAATCTTGATGAGCTCCCGGTAGGATTGATCCATCCATCCATCCATCCATCCATGAAAGTCTTAGGGCAGGTTGCAACAGTTAAATAAAAGTTAAATAAAAAAGTTTAAACAAGTTAAATAAAAGAAAACACTAAAATCAGCAACAGTGTCTGAAAAAGGGAGGGAAAGCTCCTTCCTTAGCCAAAGGCCAAAGTAAATAGGTGTGTCTTCTAAATAAATATAGAGATTGTGGTTGGTGGGATTATAAACATTTTTTTTTAAAAAAAATAAGCATGCCAATATTATTTTGCTGTTGTGACAATTAAATGATGAATTAAGAAAGCAACCAAAATGTTTTTTTTATGTAACTTTTTTTTTTTAAAAAAAGTTCTGTACTGACAGGCACCATATTAATTTATGTTAATTTTGTTTGTCTTTCACCTGTAACGCTAAGTAAAATAAAGTACACGTTTTGATTTTAAAATGCTAAAGATCAGTGACATGGCATGATGTGACTGAAAACAATTAGTGGTCTATCTTACCCTTCAGTTCCTTTAGCTATGGCAAGAAATTGATTTGGTAAGGTGGATATTTTGGCTATTGTTAACCAGATAGCTCAAAACAGCAGTTGGAAAGATTGACTATGCAAGCATTCCTGGTTCCCACTGATGTAAATGTTAGCATTATTATAAACCTGAATAGTACCATGAAGTGAAGGGCATAATGGATGAATTTGCAAACCGTTGGTATAGTTTTAAAGGAGTCTGAGTACTATGAGAATGACTGAATCATCAGATCAGGATTATTTATTTATTTTTTCACTTGTGTATCTATAATGTGTGTGTATGATTTGTTTGCTGTGTAGGATCAGTATTCTATGCCTAAGAAACATAATTCTGCATCACATATAAGCTCAAGGAATATCTACTCCCCAAAGAACAGTTTTGTTTTTCTTTGGCAGGCATACATTACGATAGAAAAAATATACGTTTTGCTCTCTTGCTTGACCGCACATCCATCAGTCTTCTGAAACTATCAGTCCCAGGAGCTGATGTTGTAGTGAATGAGTGAGTCTTCTACACCATTTCCAACTGATCCTTGTTATATGTTTAAATCCCTGTCTTGTCAAGTTGAAATTTTGAATTATGAAGGAAGTTTTTAAATGATGTGAAGTGAAAAGCAGCCGACCAGGCAAGTACCTTTGTGAAATGCATTGTTTCAAGAGGCCTTGCTTCAGGGCCTTCAGGGTAATGTGTTTGGAATCATCCCACCTGCCCTCAAATAAGGATGTGCTGGTAGAGTAGACAGGCCTGAGCATTAAGCTGAGAATTGTTTAAGTGCATGCACCAGATTTCATTGTGCTACCTCAGTGCTAAAAAAGAAGGAACCAAATCCCATTTCGCTGATATTGAATCTTCCAAATCAGCTGAAAATTAGATTTGAAGTTGAGTTATCTTCTGATTTACAGATGTGTGAAACTGGTTAGGGCTCATAATTTATTAAACTGAACAAGAGGTCTAAACAGGACAGTTTTGTCTAGTGCTTAGGGAGCTAGACTCTTATCTTGGAATACCGGGTTTGATTCTGCACTTCTCCACAAAGCCAGCTGGGTGACCTTGGGTTAGCCACAGCTCTCTTCTGAGCTCTGACAGCCCCACCTACCTCATAGGGTGTTCTGTCGCGGGGAGAAGAATAGAAAGCTTTGCTGATTTGAGTCCCATAGTCTGCGCTAGCATGCAGATAGCAAGTCCCTATTCTTGGATTCATTCTGGAATAAGGCCAAGTGCAGAAAGCCCCAAATAAAGGTGTGTTTGGTTTGATTTGAACCAAACAACCAAATAGGTTCATGCACATCTTTGTTCTGAATGCATCATATTATTTATTTATTTATTTATTTATTTATTTATTTATTTATTTATTTATTTATTTATTTATTTATTTATTTATTTATTTATTTATTTATTTATTTATTTATTTATTTATTTATTTATCCATCCATCCATCCATCCATCCATCCATCCATCCATCCATCCATCCATCCATCCATCCATCCCCATATCCGAAGATTTCTGGGTGGCTTACAATAAAAGACTCATATATAAACATTAAATATATACTCATTTAGTATTAAAGGAAATTCCTAAAATATGCAGTCTGTTAAGTATGCCTATTGGAAAATTAAGTCTCTCTTCCACAAAGAAGATAAAATGTAAAAGATTGGGAAAATGAATCACCCCTTTCCCTACATATCAAACACATGTCAACAACTCTTCATTAGAAAGACCAGTTACTTTCTGAGGCTACAGATGTTCTTCTGATGTTTCCAATATCTCCCACTTTGCTAGAGAGGAATGGCCAGTTAAAATTTTAATATGCCTTGCATCTCATCGCAAGAAGAGGTTACAGTAACCATTTTCTTCATTCTGGTAGAAGAGAGAGAAATGATGCCAGTAAAGAGCTTGGAAAAATCCCTTGAAGCTAAAATAAGGAAAAAACCACAATTATCTCAATTATAATTAATTCCTTCCTATCCTTAATAATTCCATTTTGCAGTAAGAAAGTTATTTAAATCCAGGGCTTGAATCAGCCAATTGCAAAAGGCAGCACAGTAACGAGTCAGTGAAGCCCTAGATTTAAATATATATTTTTGCTGTCTGAGGTGAGAGGTCCTTTTCTGCCAAATGAAAAGGGATATTTTCACATTTCCAAGATGGATTATTTTGAGGGAGGAAAAATAAACACTCTTTGACAATAATAATAGCCAAACCTATTCACCATAACCATGATAAAGTGGGGAAACACCAAGTGATGAGAAGAAGTCAGCCTAGAAGGAATGGCTTTGGAGCATGTGCCTATCTGACAAATTCAATCATTAGGAAAGCAAAACATAAACTCCCAAAGACCATGAGATCATCAGGTGTTTCCTTAAAGAAATCTCCTGGCGGCGGGGTAGTATTACTGGTGGGGATGGGGGTGTTACCGGCGATGGCAGCAGCAGAGGGATTGTTACCGAAGGCAGTGGCGGCGCGTGTTACCGGGTGAAGGCAAGCAAAGGAAGAATGGGCAACAGCCACATGGTGGCCATGTGCTGCCCACAGGCAACCAAGTTCCAGCCGGGACAAAGTGGGAGGGAGACACACAGCAGTGCAGGCAGAAGAGAGAGGGAAGGCAGGGGGTGCTTTTAGGGCTGGGGCGTAGGGCTTGGGTCGGGCAGGGGGGAAGCAGCCTACCTTCCTCCTCCTCCTTCAGCAGCAGCAGACGCAATAGTGACGGTGGGCAGGAAGTAACCCGCCTCCTCTTACTTTTGAGGGAGGAAGGGAGGGAGGGGCTCATGATTTTTTAGCTCCTTTCTTATTCGCCTTGACCACCGTACAAGGGAGGAACTAAAAAAATCACACTTGATGCATAGAGGATAGTTCTAGCCTTTTTTATCTATGGTAGAATTAAACTCTGTCTTGGACTGTCTGTTCCAGGGTGCTGGGTGCTTGGTGGCATTTGTGGTATGACACACCCACTGCCCCTGCCAACCCTATACTTGGCATATATGATTCTAAATAACCTGGGACCAGGGTACTAAACAGATCACATTCCCTGTTACAGACCAGAGAAATTACCTTTTTGCAGGGTTCTGAGGTGAATACTGCCAATTACTGAATGCCCTCTTGTGGTGTCACTGTACTCTGGAATGCTTTGCTATCTGATGTTCTTTGAGAATCCTGCAATCATACATATTTTCTCTGTGTGGGAATCAAAATGTATTTTAGTAAAAACTGTGTAAAGAAAAATAGAGCTGAAGACTAAAATAGCCCCTTCCTACACTGGTTTTCCCCAATACCACTCAGGATTGCCGTCATGTGAATCTACTTTGGGATTTATGGACTCTGGATGGGGAAAAGAACGTAAATACATCCATCCATCATTTACTTTGGTTGACCAACTCTTTTACCACAAAATTGACAAGTCAAGCATAAATGTGTGAGCTAGATCATCAGTTCCCACCAGCAGAGGCCCACCTTTGACTTTTTGAAAACCATGGAATTAAATTAATGCTAAATTCTACTACAAGTCTAGCCATGAATATCTTTCTATTTATTGCAAAATCTGTAGCATCAAAATTATAGTCATGGTTTACAGCTCATGCTATGATCCCTAAAAGATGGAGACGTTTTGTGGTTATGGCAGAAGCAGAGTAGGTATATGATGTTTTACTTGAAGTGTTGAGTCATGATTTCCTCCAGTGAAATGTTAAGATGAAATTGCGCTGAAACCATGGGAGAATGGAGAAGGGTCCCCCCCCCCCCCGCTCTGTTTTCTACAGTAACTGATAATATTATTTATTTCATCTGATTCATGATAACAAGTTCTGTATGGGAACATGACACACACACATGCATTTTAATCAATAACATTTTGTCTATGGGGAGGATTTTAATTAGGTGGTTTAGAATTGTATTTTAAAAGTCATAGTTTGGGTTGTGGACACTTTTAATGTATTATCGCCCAAGACTTTCATAATTGAACCATGATTTTGGTGTTGAATATATGAAACTCTTATTGATGTTTCATATTATTTGCTTTTAAAAAAAACTGGTTCTCATCTTTATATGTGGGTGAATCAAAAATTTGCCCTGGCCTTTGGCTAATGTGACCATTTTTTCCTACCACTGTAGAATTATTTTGTTGTTTGTTTTTTAAATGTTTTATGGATATTACTGTTTCAACCTGCTGTTTTAGACTTGTAACCCACTCTGGGACCTACGGTATAGGGTGGGATATAAATAAATAAATACGTCTGTTGACTGCACTGTCCTAAACAGTGCTGTCCACAAGAGGTCACTTTCTTCCCAGTCACTTCTGTGCAGTTGTAAATGTGTTATGTCAGTTAGTTTGTAACTTCAGTGTGAGAAACAATGGCTGCCCCCCTGTCCCACCCCATGTGGCATACAAGAAGGGGAGGAATTGACATTGACTGTAGATAATATGTTCCCTGGAGTAGCCATGCTCACCATGCTGCCAGCACTCGAGAAACCACTTGCCCAACTGGAAGCTAAAAGAATTTCCCTGTAAGGAGCATTTTCTTGATATAAATCAGCCAGAGCATATCTTTCCTCTTCAATGGTCTGTTTCACCTGCAGCATTCCTCTGCCCTCAGATCTCCTGGGCAGATACAGCCTGTCAATGTCAAAGTGGGAGTAATCAGTAATAGTCATCAGTTTCCTCATTTTTCTGTCCAGGCTATCCAACTCAGCTTGTGTCCAGTTGACTATTCCAGCAGTATATCTTATGACAGGTATGGCCCAGGTATTAATGGCCTTGATGGTGTTTCTACCGTTCAACTTGCTCTTCAAAATTTTCCTGACTTGTTGGATGTATTCTTTACTGATCACATTTTTCACTTGCCCATTACTTATATTATCCAGCTGCAGTATTCCCAGATAATTATAAGCCTCAGGCTCGTGGCATTTTATGGCTTGCCCATTGGACATTTTAAAGCCTTCACTGTCTGTGATTTTTGCTTTCTTCAGTGTCACTGTGGCACATTTATCCAAGCCAAATTCCTTGCTGATATCTGTACTGAAGATGCAAAATGTGTTTGTCAAAGATTGAATCTCCATTTCAGCTTTTCCATAGAGCTTCAAATCATCCATGTATAGCAGGTGGGGAATTTTCTGTGAGTCTCTGGATATTGGATACCCAAGGTTTGTTTTTTTGCACAACTGTTGACAGTGAGATCATTACGATGATGAAGAGCAATGGTGACAATGAATCACCCTGGAAGACCCCTCTCTTGATGTTTACTGACCCATAGCTTTCATTAGCTTTCATTTCCACAAACAGTTCCATCTTCCAGTGCTTTATCATCATCATCATTATTAGCAAAATCCTATGGTGAAAAGCAAAACTACTTTTTGGAGATCCCAGACTACAGGTACCTACCCAACATGTATGTTTTCAACTTAGAGGATGTCCAGAGACTCCTCTGCTATTGGATTGTTAGATACTTCCATGAGCTCAGTACAAACCAGCCATCTGTATATGTGTGTGTCCCCCCCCCCCACTGCATTTTTCTCATATGCCTTAGCCACAATACAGTGACTTGATCTATAGGAAATTCTTTTAAAATATTTTAGAAAAGTGTAGCAGGTAAAGTGTTCCAATTTGAAGGTGCCTATAGCTTTAAAATTTTATCTGTTTTCCAGTGCATTAGCACATTGCTGGATACAAATAGACTATTTAACGGCTTATCTCATCCAAGGCTATGAATGCATCTCAGTTTTCTGTTGTCGCTAGGAAACCATACTAGCCAATCAGCTAGTGAACTTTAGTGAAGTCCAGCTGGTGGGATTCAGAACATCTTGTCCTGAATGTTAAAAAGTGTATAGCCACATTGTGTTGAAAAATAAAAATAAAAATAAAGTCATTTTGAACTTGCTCTAAATGTATATTCAAAATGCTTTGGGGTCTTTGGAGCTGCAACTATCAGGAAACTTCATATATAGTAGTGAAGAATACTTGCTTAGGTCTTTATAGTTAGCAAGAAAGGGAAGTTCCTGTGAAGAAAAGCCAACTCTTCTTCTTCTTCTTCTTCTTCTTCTTCTTCTTCTTCTTCTTCTTCTTCTTCTTCTTCTTCTTCTACTGGATGCATAGAAGCTTCACATTCAAATTTGCCCCTGTTCTTTCCCAAACTGAACTTTTAAATCAAGAACCCCAGAATATAATGAGTGTGGATTTATTTTTTATTGGAAGGATCAAAGGACACAACTTTATTATTGTGGTTCCCAAGCTAGTCTGCATCCTTAGGAACCAGCAACTGGAATAGATTTATATTATTGTTTCAATTCTAAACTAAGTTGAGACCAGGATTATTGTTGTACTTCAAAACACTGGGCCTATTTGTATCTGGCTTTTTCAAATTCCATTTTAGTATCATGTCCAGGCAATAGCATATCGTGCCTGAGGCTGATGGAACAAAAGAAGCTGAATATCAATGGAAGAAACAAATTTCATCTTGTAAAACTGGGAGATACTTGTGTCAGAGTAAATCTATCATAAGAAATAAGGCTATTCTCAGTGGAAATGCATGGGGTAATAAATGTGCAAGGTCATTGTCTGCTGGAGTCAAGATGTCAAGACGGAGTTGGTGAAAATCCATCCTTCTATCTACCTCAGCTACATCAGAGAAGTTTTCATCATACATATAACTCCCTTTCTGGGAAATCAGAGAATATTGCTGAAATAGACTTATGGCAAGCTTAACTAACCAGGTGTGAAGAGTGATTAAAGTGATTTCCAACATGCGTCACAGTAAGCGTGAAATGAAGAAGTACAGTAAATCCCAACAATTGTCTGCAATGCAGTGCATGTTATATAGTCAGCTTAGCAATGAGGTAGTTCTATCCATCATTTGTTAAGTGAAATAGATTGTGCACCAGGCTTGTAAAGAATAAAATAAAATAAATACTTAATGTATAAGATAACATTTTACTGTATATTCTAGGAAAAACAAATTAATTGCACATTGTAGGGGTCCTTCAAGCCCAAAGTGTCCCTGGGAAAATGAGGTTGTCTGGTGCATGATTTTCAGGTTTTGGCCCTTTCTGCCCTGGGTGTTATTCCAGATTATATTCCAAATACAGAATATAATTCAGAATAAGGTCCAATGCAGAAAAGACCATTCTTCCACATTGTTTCTCTCTGCCATCCATTCATCTACCCGTCCATCCATCCATCTGTCTATCCGTCCATCCATCCATGTGTCTACCCGTCCATCCATCCGTCCGTCCATCTGAATTGGGTGTGACTTCTGAATTGACCAAGATTATCTCCTCCCCACCCCACCCCAAAAAAGTCATGCCACACTAACTGAATTTCCTTTTTATGGCAGAGTTGCTAACTCGGTTGATTAGAGAAGAGCTGTTGACAGAGTATATCTGGACTTCAGCAAAGCATTCAGCAAAGTTCCTAATTGTTTTGGGGTACAACTGAGTAGGGGTATGCACGAATGCAGATTTGACATTCGATTCAATTTAAATCAAAATATTCAAATGTCCAAATTTGTATGAATAGAGAAAAAAATAAATATATTAAAATTTGAACCAATTTGAATACATTTGCATCTATCAGTACAAATATTCAATACAAATTTGTTATATGAATGTCGACAAAATTTGTATGTATCTGTACACATCCCGTTTTCATCCTGTACGTATCCATACGGAGGCACATGGATAAAAATAAGATGCATACGGATAGGTATGTAATGTGTATCAATATGTACACATTTGAATTATTTGAATGGATGATTAGAAATATTTGTATTTGCTCAAATATTAAAAAATGAATGTCTGGACATTCGATTTGAATTCAGATCTCCGAATTCAGCCAAATTTGATCGAATAACAAGTATTTCAAATATTCTTGCACATTGCTGACTGCAATAGGCTTCTCCATGGGTACCTATGACGTTTTCTTGCCAGAGTTAAAGAAGTGGTTTGCCATTACTTACTTCCAGGGTGAGTCTGGGAATCAAATTGGCAACTCTCAGATTTCCAGGTAGTTTGCTCTGCCACTGGGCTGGAGCCACTAAAGTTCCTCATGCTATTCTGTTTATTTAAAAAAAATGATCAAATATGGAACTGATGACACAAAAGTTTATTGGGTTCATAACTAGCTCAGTGATCACACCCAAAAGGGTAGTCATAAATGGTTTCATGTATTCCTGGATAGACGGCTTTAGTGGGGGAATCCCAGGGCTCCATCCTGTTCCTGATGCTGTACAAGATTTTTATCAGTGATCTGAATGATAGTGTTGAGGGAGTGCTGATTTAACTTGCAGATACTACAAAGCTTGGAGGAGTGGCCAATACTTTAGAAGAGAGTGTATAGTTAGGGACTTGAGTATAGTTAGTGAGTCAGTTTGGTTTAGTGGTTAGGGAGCCAGATTCTTATGTGGGAATACTGGGTTCGATTCCACCATCCCCCATGAAGCCAGCTGGGTGACCCTGGTGACTAGTCACAGCTCTCTTCTGAGCTCTCACTGTCCCACCTACCTCGAAGGGTGTGTTCTGTTGTGGGGAGAAAAATGGAAAAGCTTTGTCAGCCACTTTGAGTCCCCTTAAATGGGTTAGAAAAGCAGGGTAGAAAAGCCAACTCTTCTTCTTCTTCTTCTTCAGTAGATGTATATGCGTATGTTTTCCTAAATTCTTATCTGCTGCCAAACTAGACTTGAAAGTTTCATAGCCATTCAAACTGACACCAAAAGTAAAGTAAATGAGCCTGCTAACTAAATTTATCTCTGCCCCAGCCAAGCTGATGTGAAGTGCTGTAGGAACAGAATGGAAGTCAATTGATTTATTGAGATGGACAACAAAGGCATCAACTGATTGCCTGGCCAGCCATAAAGGTACACACAAGCACACATACACACTTTCATTGTGAAGCTTTTAACTGCTGACCTTCAGCACCATCTAGTTATTGTGATAAGTTCCAGACAGAACTGTGATTGACTTTCTCTGTTAGTGAATATGAATCAGTCTGTATTGGAAGGTAACAATTCACTTAAATATGTCTTCAAGGGAGGAGAGCCTTTAAAAACCATACAGAAAAAAGAACTAATTTAACTTCTGCTGTTTTTTTTTTAAATTGTGCTTTTGTGCAATTACTTGACTTTTTCTTACTTTCTCTCTCTCTCTTTCTTCTTAGTGTCAAAGTATTAATTAGTATCCAAAGAGGTCTCACAGCTGGATTTAGAAATACTCCACACTATTTAGCAAATGGGAACGCAAGCGGGTTTGGGGGGGAGGGAACCATGCTTTAGGGGCATTCTTCTCAGTTTCCCCTGATCCAATGAGAAGGCATGATTTGCTGTAGTCTCCTCTCCCCGAAGCTTTTCATTATGGGCTAAGGAAATCAGACCACCTGAAAGGGAGGGAGAGGTGAAGAATGAGCAGAGAGAGATCAGGCCACAATGTAACAAAGAGATCAGACCATAGAAGAGTGTGACTCAAAGTATCTGATTTTACTTAAAGAGGCAGCGATTGGATTTGGCCTTGATGCCTGCCCTTTGCACTGATGTGCTGTGCCAATCCAACGCAAAGCTAGTGGCTCTTAAAAGCCTGTATGCTTAGCCCTCCCTCCGTTCCCCACCACGAAAACCCCTTGCTGCCATGAGAATCTGCACTATCAAGGGAGGAGAAGCAGTGAACAAAACCCGCTGTTCCATTATGTGAATTGGGAACAGGTTTATATAGGGGATGGGGTTTGAATTGCCTGCCCCAATGAAGTCAGTGTATGATGGTGCCCAGTTGCTGAGTCCATGGGGAGGGGGTTCTGCTGAGGGGAGGAGAGAAGGGAGGGGGTTCCTCCCTTGCATGTACTCATTATAAGCTAACACTGGGAACACACACACACACACACACACACACACACACAAAGCCTGTTTAAAACCTGAATTAAATTGCCCAGTGGGAACCTAGCCTTCATGTATAACTAGTCCTTGAGGTTACCCCATTATATTTTGGACTTCTTTATTTACCTTTTGGATTACCTTTGATCAGCTTCAACATATTATTGTGTTAGACCTGTGCTGCTTAACCTCTTTATGATGCTAATGCAGTTTTGGAGATGTTGAAGAAGACTTTAATGAGAAACTAGTGAGCAATGAATAAATACATTAAAAAAAAAAAAACAACAGTTCCCGCATAATGATGCCTTTCTGTGCAATTCACAGAGCTAGCCTACCATTTGTTTTTCAGTAATTGGTAAAAGAAGGTGAGGCATTTAGAAACTGGCATTATTTCCATTTCCAATTCTCCACCCTACTGTTTTTGTCTCCAGTTTCAAGGGTGTCTTCCTTTTAAGTTTCATTGATCTCCCTGCATGACCAGATGGGAAACAGGTATTTGGCACCAGTTCCACTGGCACCAACTCAGCATGAGACCCAATCTTCTAAATTTAAGCATTTATCTCCCATCTGTGTAAGAGAGCTCCAGTCTCAACAGCAGCATTGATGAATGGTGCTGCCATGAAACACAAAGAGGAAAGTAAAATACTATGTTAGGTGGAAGTGTCTTCAAATAATAACCTCTTCCTGAGGTCATGTTCTTATTTCCTGACTTCATACAATGCATGTATTGTGCCAGCAACTTTGTCCTTTTCAAAAACTCTCAGATCCAGTTTCCAATTCTTCTCTCTCCCCTGAGTTTGGAGGTACGAGAAGAACTATTTTGGAGCTTTAGTGGTAAGTTCTGGGTATGACTACATGGAAAGGGAAATGTGGAAGGCTGATAAAACAGTAAGCATGTACATGTGGATTACATCCTGATTCTATGAGATTTTGATTTCTATGTGGCCTATTCTGCTCTAGGCCTTATTCCAGATTATATCCCAGAATAGGTACCTGCCATCCACGTGTTGGTTCTGCTTGGCTCTCCTTGGGTCCTGTAGAGACTTTGAAGAGTCTAGGAACCTCCATTCTGCACAGTGTGGAAACATGGAACTGCTCCCCCACATCAGAAGGAGGATAATTCAGATCAGGAAGCTCCTGGTCTGGATTGCTGGTAGACTTCAACTTTGGGGTCTGCTGGCATACTAGCTGCTGGGAATTCAGATCACAGAGGTGCACGACTCCATGTTCCAGTTTACTTGGCGGGGGCTTTTCCGCATGCTGGCCAAATAGGTCCACTAGTGGTTCCAACGCCAGAAATGTTTGTATCTGGAGGCTAGCTGTGGAGCTTGCATGAGCTTTGGAGCTAACAAAGAGGCTAGACCAGAGCAGTCATTACTACGCAGAACGCATTGTTCTAACTGAAGGGCATAGGGATGGACCAGCCACTCCAGATCAGCACAGGTAGGTGCAGAAAGGACCATAAGTGCTTTATTACCTTTAATCCTCTGATAGTTTGCCACAGTGGAGAGAGATTTAACTGCTAGTCATTATATTTTAGCTGTGTGACCGGTAAGCTTATGGTACTCTAGCATCCAACACAATAGGATTTCCCTGTGCTTTATGCGGATCTCATATAGCCTGATTCTTCATGCTCATTACCTATATGACTGTATTACTCTATAATGACAGTCCTGAAATGGAATAAATCAAGTGGTCAACTGGTGATATGAAAGGTTATTTTTGAAACTTTCTCCCACCACGTGTCCTTGTGGTCACCTTTTTCAGGGCTTTTGGTAACAGAACACTGGTATTCATTCAAGCATTTTCTAGTTAAGAGGATATTTGGCCATTTTCGTAGTTTATGCTGCTTTATAAAATGTCACTTTAAAAAAAATGGTGCCCACCGTTGGCTGAAACCAAGTGGAAATGTAAAAAAGATGGAGAGGAAGCGGCTGTTCAAGGCAGCCCAAAAGAAGAATATAATGGATTGTATGTTCTTTGCCAATTTGTTGCTTTACTTTCAACCTTTTGTATGTGCAGTGAAGAATGTGACAGGGAGCAAGGAACTGTCATTCGAAAGCACATTTTTGAGTTAAACAGCTGGTGAGGATTAATATTCAGAAAGAGATAGTTAAGTCTTTATATCAACAAGTATTGGCTCCTTTCTTGATGGCTTTTTAATCTGTGATTAATTTCTAGAGAGCTCTCTCCCCTCTCCATTACCTTCATTTATCATCAGCTTCACATTTTAAAAAATTACTGTTTCTCTTTTATGTCATTCTCTCTGAAATTGCTCCATAAATTAGACAAATGTTACAATTAATTATAAGACTCGGGAAACCTTACAATAACTTTATTAAAAGTATCAATTGCCTTTTCTTCATAGTTATCCTGGCACAAATTAGGACCCTTGTGAATTTGAGAATTTCCAATAATAGATAGTTTTAGCTGGCTAAGTGAAGAACCAAGAAAGAAAGTGATTAGAAGGCTATCAAACTAATGTCATTTTCTTTTCTTTTTTGATATTAATGTGAAAGGGGGGAGCACAGAGGCAATGAAAGATGGAAACAAATTGCATTTAGCAGTTGGCAGCATCAGGCAAGTGCTTGGGTTATGGCAATATAGTATCACAGGTATATCTTCTAAACAGTCCCATGGAATGCTTTTCACTGCTCCTTAATGACCCAGCAACATATGGTGTTGAATAGATATGTGCATGAATATTCACAAGATTTAAAATTCGATCAAATTTGGCTGAATTTGGACATTTGAACTCAGAATGTTACGATATTCGAATGCTAACATTTGAACGAATACGAATGTTTCCAAACATTGATATGAATAGTTTGGACAATTGTTAGATGGGGTGTGTGGAAAAACTGAACCCCAGTCACATCCGCAATAGATCCAGATTGCATTTGACATGGATCGACAGCGGATTAAAAGTGGATTCAGGTTGGATTTGATGTTTTCAGAGTGCAGATATGTTACGGATATGTATCATACGTATTCGTTCATATCGGATACACATTAGATATGTATTTATTCATGTAGATATGTATTCAGTCATATCAGATACATATCAATTTGTAGCCAATACATATCGAATGTTCCCACATTCGAATGTGATCTATTCGTACAAAGATGGATTTTTGAACATTCAATTCATTTCAAATTGAATGCAAAAAAAAAAAAGAAAAATTGTGCACATCCCTAGTGTTGAGATATTGAGTGTTTTCAGACACCATTAAAGCTTCAAAGTCCCTGCATGGCTGCTTCCTCTTGTCCTGACAGCATGAGGGAAAGCTGTGCAAGGAGCCTCTGCAGATCCACATTCCATCATCCAGGTGAGATAATTGACCGTCCTCAATATCCTTAAAGTAGGCAAGGGAAAGTGTGAAGTAAGAAGCTGCTAATTAATCAACAGCTTTTTGGAATGCACTTTCCCTGATGCTGTGCGGCTGCCATAGACAATTGTCATGTGACCAATCATGTGACTGGTGGTAGTGCTGCTAATGCAACACTTTAATGGTATCTAAGGAACCCTTTGAACCATCTAATAAGAATTATGTAACATGTATACTTGAATGAGTTTTCTGATTGACCAGGATCCCTGATCCTTATCCTAATACATGACTAAAGGCTTCTTGCCTGGAACATTTTGCAGCTAGAGTGGTCCAGCTATACTGGGGACATCTCTTATGCCAGTTCACATTCCTTGATAATATTCAACGGCCCAGGACTATGTGCCACACAACTAGCAAAATTGTGAACCGGATATTATGAGTTCAAATGGCTATATAATTTTTTTTAAAAAAAAAAAATTGATTAGTCTGAGGACCTTACCATACACACAGATTAAGAAGAGTTAAAAAAATGGAAAGGGTTAGGGTTAGGTTACACACCCCTAGAATTCCATCCCAATTTGTGTGTGGTGTAAGTTTTTTATTTAGATGGACTTCAATAGGAAGAGTGCCACCTGCTTAGATGTGAATGGGTTGGAACCCTGTAGAACACGAAGGAGTTTGGTGTTAGTGGACCAGCAGTTCTTGTCTTTTAGTAATGTATCTTATTGCTTTTAATACATAGTTGTTTGTAATTTGTTGTTTTAAAGGTTGTTACCTGCCATGGGACCGTTGGGTATAGGGCGGGATAGAACTACAGATAATAAAATAAATAAATAAATAAATAAATAAAATATTCAAAGATTGACATTTGAATGTGAAGTGAATGCTTTTTGTGCATTCATTCAATGTTTCGTTAAATTTGTGAAGTGGCAAAAGGCTGCCCATTCACATCTGCAGTGGATTGAGAGTGGATTGAGAGTGGATTCAAAGTGGATTCAGAGGGGATTTGGTATCAGGGATTCAAAGTGAATCCAAATACCATTCAGAGAGCATTCACATGCATAGTGAACACACACACAAAAAAAAAAAATAGTGCACATTTTTAATGTATTACAGAAAGCAAGCTGGTTACATAGCTTATATAGCTGGCACTGATTTAAAATAATGCCAGATATATAATTTGTATGTTGAGGGTATTTTTGTGAGCTGACAGATATGCTACCCAGGGCTACTGATGAATCTTTCTCAGTTGTCAAAGTGAAATCAAGCAAGTACAATGAAACAATTCACTGAAACACTGATTACATTAGCTATGATTTGGGTTCTACAAGGGCAGAAAACATAGATTGTGTTTTGCTAGTATTTTTAGTCACTAGCTTTAGGCTTGGAGGAGGAAAAAAGCAGTTAATAAACCAAGTAAGTAAGCATTTCAGAGAAGGGAATTTTCATGGTTGAGTAGATACTCCTTAGACGGTTATGAATTGTTCACAAAGGCCGAGGGCTGATAGATATGAAAGGAGCTTAGATTGATCAAGAACAATATAACAATAAAGTAGACCAGTGAATTTCTCCAATACAAACACTTATAAATATTTTTATTTATAATTTTAAAAAGAAGACTTGTGCAGTTTGGGGAGAAAATATTTTTCAAAAGTTGGGTTTTAAAATTGTCTTTGCAATAAGGTGGTAAAAGCAAATTAACATTCAACACACAACATGAATCTCATTGATTTTTGAACAGATTGGTAGTGCAGACTTGCATTTGATAATGTGGTTTCTCAGTTGCTGTTAGCGTGATCTCCTAATCATTTATTGCTACCTCAGATTGAAAAGGACTAAGTCTTTTGATGTCAGTGTTAACATGTCAGTGTCTTGATGATGTCTTACACTGCTCTATTCCTAAAGATGTATGAAAATCTCCATAGCTTATGATAATAAACAGTATCATAGGAGAACATTTTATTCATGGCTTTTAGAGGCATCCCATCTGTCTCTCCAACCTGGAGGCAGCCCCTAGGCATCCATCCTAGCAGCCACTGATACACCTGTCCTACCTGGATTTGCCTAATCCTTTCTAAAATCTATCCAGTGTGTTTCATTCATTGTAGCCTATATTTAGCATTTGTGTCTGTATACTAGCTCCCACTGTTTGTGCAAGATTACAATTAGCCACTACCACAGTGCAAGTGACAATTAACACACATACACAGAGAAGTGTTACAATTGTGTTGTATTCTCTCTTCTCCCCTTGCTTATTACCTTTTTGGAACACCATGTGTAAGATCAAGTTATATTTGGACAGAAATAATCATTTGCTTGTAGGGATGTGTTTGAATATTTGAAGTCATTCAAAATTTGATCAAATTTGTCCAAATTTTGACATTCGAATTTGAATCGATCATCCATAAATCCAAATTTAAAGATTTGAATGAATTTTGAATTTTTGAATCTATTCATTCAAATTATTTGGACATTCTTATGTGTACCGATTTATACACAGCACATACTTGCACATACGTGTCTTTTCCTGCATTTGTACAGATCCGTATGGGATGAAAATGGGTTGTATACAAGATAAGTATGGGATGCATATGGACATGTACGGATGCATACAGATGTGGATGGGATGTGTAATGATGTGTACAGGCATATTTAAATGTTATCGACACTCGCAAATGCAAATTCAAATAAAAAATTCAAATGAATAGATTTGAATCTGCTTAATTTGAGTCGCATTTGGGTAAATTCGAATTTTAAAGATTCAGATCGAACTGAATTTTCAGATTTTTTGATTAGAATCAAATCAAATCCCAAAAATTTCATTCGTGCGTACCCCTCTTTGCTTGAGCAGCTAATATTCAGAAATCCTTTGTATCCATGTCAGAAAAAAATCTGACTTTTTATAATGCAAAAATAGCATCCTTTTTCTATTCAGCCCGAGAAGAACATCAAGGGTCTTAATCTTCTACTTTTTTAGCATAGCACACCAAGATACAGTGTTCTTAAAGAAACCCTGATGTGTTTGTACCTATCCTCTTTCATAAATCTAAAATCTCCCGATGAAGCAGACTTCATATCTTCACAGAGTGACTACTCAATTATTTATATTAGTCTCCCAACTTTTTTATTGAATCTTCTTCTAATCATCAGTCTCCTAGTTATTGGAGAGCTGAAGTGGTTCCAAATGTAATGTAGTTTAATTGAAAAGGTGTGATGTTTCAGCATGAGTCTTGGCAATGTGGAGGTCACAGATTGAATCTCTGGTGTCTCTGGTTAAGAGGACACTGGGAAGTAGGACTGACAAAGATCCTTGCTTAAGTATCTGAAGAACTAGAGCAGTGGTTCTCAACCTTCCTAATGCTGCAACCCTTTAATACAGTTCCTCATGTTGTGGTGACCCCCAACCTAACCCTAACCCCCAATCATAATTTATTTTTTTTGTTGCTACTTCATAATTGTTATATTGCTACTGTTACGGATCGTGATGTATACATCTGATATGCAGGATGTATTTTCATTGTTACAAATTGGACATAATTAAAGCATAATATTCATGTCAACCACAGTGTCGTTTTACTTCCAATACTGCTGCTCTCTACACAGTAGCTGCTCTCTACTGTATTTTTATGGGGTGTATGCGATAGGGTTGGCGTGATGATGTCATCACACCAGGAACTCGTATCTGGGCATATCTGCATGTGGGTGGACCCACCTGGAGACAGATAGAGGAGCAGTGTCTCGGGTCCTATGTGTTTTCCGATGGTCTTAGACAACCCCTGTGAAAGAGTACATCGACCCCCCAATGGGTCATGACCCACAGGTTGAGAACCACTGAACTAGAGGAATAAGTGATCTGGCTTCATAAAAGCAGAGGCATGAGATCAGTATCCATATGCATTACAACTCAGAGAGTTCAGTCCTGTCTTACGGCTGCATCCAAACAGAGACTAAAATGTGAGATGATCTGGGACCATGTTGGGATTGCCACAAGGATCCCAACATAACCCTGAAACAAAGCCCCCCTCCACCAAGTATACAGGACTTCACCTTCATGTGTGAACATTCATTAAATGTTCTTGTGAAGGGAACCTCCCTCATCCCCTCCCTCTTGTCCTGGTATGGCTGCCCCCAATCACCTTTTGCTACCACTATTGATGCCATTGCTTCCTTCTCCTGAATGGGGAGGTCACTCCAGTTATGTGTACATCTCCCAGAGGCCTGGGTTAAGCATCTGAGGAGGGTGTGGTGGCAGAGATGGCAGTGAAGGATATGGTGGCAGCCAGATTTCAAGGTAAATGTAGTGACTGTGGGGGACGAGGGGGAATGCGGACCAAAGGTGGGGAGTGGGCATATCCAGCCAGGTCAAAAGCTTCTACAGTGGTTGAATATATTCACCCTTCTATTCATACTCGAAGCATCAAAGCTTCAAATTCACTAAGCTGGCAAATGTATCCGGCACATCCATAAGTTTCCCTTATGTAGCAGTACAGCCTTTCTTTTCTGGATGCTTGCATTCAGCATGGATCTTGAGGGAAGTGGACACTGTGTATGGAAACGAGGCCAAAAATGGCCGGTGCACATGTAATGGGGCTGACACTGCCATACTTCTGGGTATTTTGTACCATCAAAATACCTGCAAGTACATGCTTTGTCATCATCAGAGCAAGTATCCAGGCAGGCACAGACCTGCACTTGTCCTGCAATGTTGCCACACCATATGGAGAGACAGCAAGAGGCAATTGCAGGATCTGGCAGTGCATGTTTGTCTTCTACTACTGTCAGATTGACTTGCAATAAACCTCTGCTGCCAGGTCAGGTATAATCAGTTAGTACCACTATGAGCATGTAATGCTTAGTGAATAGCCATTAAAAAAAAACATCAAGACTGTCCAGTTCAGCTTGCATCCAATTTACAATTCCAGCTATGTCTTATATGACATGTATGGCCCAGGTGTTGGTAGCTTTGATGCTATTCCCTCCATTCACTTTGGTCTTTACTCTTTAAATATATTCTTTCTTGATTTGCCTGTGTCTAGAATGCCCAGATATTTATAGGCTTCATCCTAATGACTTTTGATAGTTTGGCCATCTGACATTTTAATGCCATTACTGTCTATGATTCTACCCTTCTTTATTGCCATGGGTATTTGAATAATTTGAATGAAAAAATTTATATATATTGTATATGAATTTCTGAGAAAAACATGCAAATTTGTAATAATGTGGGATGAAAACGCGATGCAGATGGGTTAAAAACAGGATGCATGCGAAATCACACAAATTTGAATAACGGATATGAATGTTGTCGACATTTGTATTTTCGAATTCGAATCATATTTTCAAATCTGCAGATTCGTATAATCCAAGTTTGAATCAGATTTTCGGAAATTTGGATTTTTTATTCAAACTGAATCAAATTTTTGAATATTCAATTTGACTCGAATTTGAATGCAAAAATACATTCGTGCACACCCTTATTCAAGATTTCACTGCCATACCAGTACTGAAAATTTGTACTATTCATCACCAAACAGGATTTCAATTTATGATTTCTTTAAATCACCCATATGAGCCAGGTATGCTTTTTTCCGCAGCAATTTTTTGCTGATTTGTATACAAGATGGTATTTGTTGTTATTTTTTTTCAAAATCACTGATAGTGGGATCATTGCAATGATGAATAACAGGGCTGATAGTGAATCACCCAGATGATGTCTCTCTTGATACTGACCAATCTGTATTTTTAATCTCAACTGTTTGTTCTGTCTTGCATTGTTTCATTGCCTTTTCTATAAACTAAGTTGTTTTCTTTTTTCTGACTCCAGTTGTTTCTAAACATTTAATGATCCAACCATGCAACAATTTTTTGTAATCATTCCAGACCATGTATACCTTTATTTTCTAACTTTTGGAATTCTCCAGTATCATTTTATCAATCAAAAGTTGATATTTTGTACCTATGCTTTTCCTTTCCTTTCTGCTCCACTGGCAAGATGTTATTTGCTTCTTCCAAATAGTCTTGAATATTGTCAGTTATTATATTAGTGAGCAGTTTGAACATAGTAGGCAAGCATGTTATTAGCCTATAATTTCCTGGTGTTGTATTTTTTGCTTGGCCTTTTTGAATCAGATGTTCTTCTCAGTTGTTAACCAGTCACCAATGTCCCCCTTCTGCAAAATTTCATTGAACTCCTTGGCTATTCTTGGATGTAAACTGGCCAGGTATTCTAGCCAGAAGCCATGCAGATGATCATTGCTAGAAGAAGGCCTGTTCTTTATCTTTCTCAATTATTTTTTAAATCATTTCTGTTGTTATTACAATTCCCTCCACCTATTTTTTAATAAAATCCTTTTTTTTCAAATTATTTTAGGTGTTATGCCTCTGCAACAAATTTGTTTGTGGCAATTGAAGTTTATGTTGTAAGCCTTGTTTATTGGAAGTTTAGAAAGGAATGTGTGCCTGTATCTTTAAGAGGTAGGCTTATGGATAAGGAGGGTGAAGCATTTACAGCTTACACAGGAGAGTTAGGTCAGTTTTCAGTCTGCTGTGAGAGTGGAAGGAGTCATAATTCTTCGACAGGCTGAAACTCCTCATAGGCCGCAAGTGCCGCAGAAGGAAGAAACTCATCAGCAGAAAGGAAAACAGCAGCTTCCAATAGGCCAGCAAGCACCAAAGGAAGCAGAAAGTCCTTCTAGACCAGCCAGTGTCACAAAGGAAGGCAGGAACTCTTTCTAGGCCTGAGTGCCTCAGCAAAGGACAGTAACTAAAGCCTGAAGACCCAGTAAGCTGCAAAGAAACTGTAAGCCAGTGGTTCTCAACCTTCCTAATGCCGCGACCCCTCAATGGAGTTCCTCATGTTGTGGAGACCCCCAACCATGGGGGCGGAACAGCTGGGAGGTGGGAGGGAAGGGCGGCGGGAGACTCGTCACGAACCCTCTGAAAGGGTAATTTGACCCCCAAAGGGGTCCCGACCCCCAGGTTGAGAACCACAGCTGTAAGCTCTTACTTGCTAGGAAAGTGGTTATATATTTGTTTTGCTGTTGCAATAAATACTGTAATTTGTTCATACTAAGAAAGACTGGTGGATTCTTCAAAGAGGGAGGAGTTTCACTTGTTCAAGACCTCTGCCCAAGGCCAGAGTGCAGACTGAACTTAAAGCTTGAGTCTACCTGGGGCAGAACATTAGGTATTCAGGATTTTTGTTGCAATCCTTTTGATTTTTACATGGATTTTTCTCAAATTGGATTCATTTTTGTCTTGTTTTTCACTTTGAACATTGCTGTTGCTATTTATACTTTGATAAAATCACATTTGTTCTTTTTTTAAAAAAAAATTGTTTGAATTGGATGATTCTTGCTTCATTGCATTCATTTTTTTTTACCTGTGGCTGTTATTTGTTGTTTTACAGTTTCCAAAGCTTCATCTATTTTTCTTGTGTTAAGCCAATATTATTTGATTAAATAGATCTTGATCTTTGCATTCTTTAATTTTCCCTTTAGTTTTTCTTAAAGTGCTCACATCTAATATATATATTTTTAAAGTCATTTGTTTTTAGGCCAATTTTCCATTTTGTTTCTGAATTTGGTTTTCTATTTGGTTCATATAGTTCAATGTTCTACTCTTCCGTACCAGTCACTGCTGTACTGTAGACAAGCCTACTGGCTTCTTCAATAAACATTACTTTACTCATTTAAAGCACCTTGTTCACATCCTTCATTAAAGGTGCCAGATCTTTTCTTAGCACTACTTTCAATACAGGCATTCTTTGCCTTTCTACAGATGACTGTGCATGTATCATATCCACACACACACCTTTTTTTGTTCTTATCTGGAGGTTAGTTGATGGGTTGTTTCAATACTGATCTGTGTTGATGGTTGTGTACTGTTTCTGGTAAATTTTCATTAGGCAGCACTTGTTCATAGCGTTTTTTGTTTTTTATTTGAATTTCTTCTAGTTCAGTATTGCTAGATATTTCATTTTGGATGATGAATTGTCTCTGATCACAGTGTTCACTGATTTTTTATTCTGTGTATTTTTCTTTCCATACTTTGAGCCTTCTTTTAAAGTAGCCACATGTTGTTGTTCAGAACTATAGTAGTAGGTCATGACGACCTGATGTTCAGACACAGTGTATTTTTCCACTTCAGTTTTTTGGTTGTTTCCCTCTGCATTCCAGTGGTCTTACAGTGCTAAGCAGTGGCTGTTCAACCATAGCTCCTTAGTCCTGTAGCCCACTTGTTGATGAACGTTCTGACATTCTGACACCCAATATGGTCCTTGCTGACCCAGACAAAGATAAATTCAATTTGGATTCCTTTTTAAAAATCTTTTCACTGTGTTGGTGGACACTCTTAGCCTGGCTCTTCGGTTGATACCTGTCTGGCTTGGGTGGCCCTTCAATGTCCTTTTTTCTCCAGTCCTCTAGGGCAGGCAGGATTGTACTGAATCTGCTGTGAGTAGCAGTTGGACCACTTCTGGGAAACTAAAGTTAGTAGCAACTCACCAATGCCCTTTCTTCACAACTCCTCCAGGAGAGGCAAAGTGGTAATGAATTTCATTAGCTTGGTTTGTTTTTCCTGAGGATGGCATACCATTTTTTAATACTTTCTCAGATTTTTGTTTTTAAAGAAAAGTTCCATACTTAATCCCTAGCATATACAAGAGAGCTATCTAGTTCAGACTCCCTGTTCATGGAAGGTTTTGAGATAATGGAAGGAATGAGGAATGTAAGGTGATTCCTCATTGACATATACAGTAGGGATGTGCACAAATATTCAGAGCATTCAAAATTCAATCAAATTCGGACATTGAATTTGAATTGAACGCCTCTAAATTTGAATTTAACATTTGGATTGATTTTTGAATCTTTTGAATCATTCATATGAATTGACATTTGTATGTGTACATATCCGTACCTGTCTTATTCGTTTCCATATGCATTTGCACAGATATGTACAGGATAAAAACAGGATGCATATGGGATAAAAACGGGATGCATAAGATGTATATGGATGTTTATGGACACATTCGAATGTTGTCGACATTCATATCTTCAAATATGAATCAAAAATTCATACAACAGATTTGAAGGTATATGATTCAAATGGAATGTGAATATATTAAAATTTTAAACATTTTAATCAATTTGTATTTTCAAATATTCAATTTGAATCAAATCAAATCATGAAAATTGCATTTATCCACATCCCTAATATAGAGGACCAGGAGGGGTCTCCCTTAAACTGTACCAGTGTGTGGAAGGGGGGAGCTCCTAGGAGATTTGGCAGATTTGAGCTAATATGGCTGGGGACAATACTGAGACCTTGTTACATCTCTAGATTTTCTGAATGGTTCCTAAATGTTTCACACTGTGCCAAAGTGTCCATCTTGGCCTGTAAATGCAGAAGGTTAGCAGAAAATCTATATTAATATGTATTATTATTCTTTTAATATATATACTTGTTTTTTAAATTTTGTTGCCCGGTCTGAGAGTCTGAGACTTTTGGGTATAGGGCGGGATAAAAATGCAAATAAATAAATAAAATGGTGATAGGTGACTGGATCACCTGGCAGTCCTTATTCTTTCCAGTTAAAATCAGTTACTGGAGAAATATTCCTAGCTAGGATTCATTGAGAAACTGTTATGCCATTCCTAATGTAAGCAAACTCCAGTTTATAGAGTTTGGAAAAGCCATGCTGTTCTCATGTGCATCCTTAATGTGGTTCTGACAGTGTGCTTAGAATATATTTAAGTAACCGGTTTTAATGTCTGTGTTAAAACAACTTCCCAGAGGCCCTCCTGATTTTTATAAGCATCTTGAAATAATCTGTCTTCAGAGATCTTTTGAGATAGCCCCTGGTCTCCTTTTAATAGACTTGTCTGTTTCAGGATTGTTCTATCATGATTTTCATTGCATTTTAAATTGGAGCAATAAATAAGGCCATTACTACGCATCAACCAAAATCTTCCATAAGGGATATAAGTTTAAATTTCAAGAACTGCAGCACCACTGCCCTTCAGGAACTGCACTGCAATGTCAGTGTTAGTTAGGACAGAGAGTTCAACATGCTTGTTCTCTTTGGAGAACCTTCTTGATTTCTTAGATGAACTTCATCTACTCAAAACCATGCTGAGAATCTGAAGCTAAGATCCCTTCCATACTAAAAGAATGCATAGAATAAATATAATCAGCTACTTATCTCCATCCATATCAATATTACCTCTTACTTGTTAAAGGATCAGACTGCATGCCTGATGCAAGGCAACAAGCCAAATAAAAGTAGATGCAAATCACGTTTCACTGATTTGAGATATTTGGGTTTATTTTAGGGATGTGAACAAATGGAGGTTTTTGCATTCTAATTTGAATCAGTCAAATTTGAATAAGCGGCTGATAAACTATTTCTAAAAAGATATCTCAATTTCCCTTAGTCTCTTTTTATTTGGTCAGTTCATTGTGTCTAACCTTCAGAGACTTTATGAAGTAGTTCTTTCTATTTTTCAGAATCCCATGGATTGTATTTTGATGATTGCAGGGTGGTAGCAGTGAACTATTTATTTTATTATATACTGCATGGTTTGTAAGTTAAATAATAAAAGAAAAAATCACAGAGAGAGAGAATGCAGAAAATAGAAAGGTATGGGTAAAGAAGCATATTTTTAGAGATGTTTTGGATGGCATTTTCAAAAGATATACAGAAAATCCTGCAGTTTGGGTTAGCGAAAAAGCAGCTGTAGGCCAGTTGTATAAAAATAAGTGGACTGGGGCTGAGATAAGATGAACACAGGTCCTTCCAGTGCAGTTTTCCACAAGACACTGTTGAAAGCGGTAGCTCCCAGCACTGAAAAAGCACTGTTATGGGGTCATTGCTAAGGTCTATGTGCAAGTGAAGTGGAAACATCAGACTTTGAATCATGGTTCCTTTGGGCTGACCTGTGCACAAGTCAGCCAGAGAACAAAGATAATGAATTGACTGAGATTCAGTCAGTTTTATATTGGCACACCCTTATTTTCCCTACATTGAACAAATTTGATTAGCAATTTAGGCCAAAACTAAGATTAAATAAAGTGGGAATGATGCTCAATATACAAAGTCTGCTTCACTAGCCCTTGGGTGGGTGGAATGGTCTCATTCTCTCCCATTTGCATTGCACTAGCATTCGTTGTTTCACCCATTTCTTCTTTAATGAGTGACTTTCTTAATCCATGCAGACTTTTTTTAACTTAAATATTTTTTTTTACATAAAATATGACTTTTGTATCCATCTTTTCCATGCCTTGAATGATTTCATAAACTTCAATCAGGTCCCTTCTCAATTGCTATCTTTCAAGGCTGAATAGGCCTAGATGTTGCATCATGGTCTCAAAAGGGAGGTCTTCCAGCCCCATAATCATTCTGGTTGCCTTTATCTGTACTTTTCCCAGTTCTTCTTCCTAACTTGTGATGGTGATGGTGACTGCAGATAACTCTATTTGCCTGTTGTAAATGCTCATAGATTTGGAGAGAGCCTTGCAAATCATCAAGCCCGGCCTATTATGCACAGGCAGAGTTAGACTGGTTAGGCTTTGCTTGAACACTCCAATGAGAACCTTGCAACATTTTCTTATCCTGGGGTTGGGGGATCCCCTTGAGTTCTAATGAAATCAATAGTATTGCAACTGAAGATGCTGATGGTGGTGGTGGTGGTGATGATTTAATCTCTAGGTACAGCAGAAAATGTCTTTGTCCTCTTCTTTTTTGAGGTTCTTCCAGTTTTAGAAGATTATTGCTGCCCCCACTTAGTCTTCCCTAGATAAACATAACTGTAGGAGATAGTTGTGCTTTATGTAACATATCTAACATATGCTGCAGGGAGCACTGAACTTTCTGAAGATGTATAACTTGAGATCAGAGTCCTTCTTCACTAGGGTATGTTTTCATTACAATGGTCATTTAAAAGGACCTATCAAGTGTTTATTTTAGTGTATACACATTACATTTAGAGAGCACCAAAGATAATATCATTCAGATCATGCCATAAGGGGATCAAAAATTAACATTAAAATGACATACCACTCCAAAATTTACGCTGTTTCCGTTGTTTTGTTTTTGAAAAAAACCCCTACATTTTACAGAGGACAGACAAAACAAAATGCACATTTTAGAAGACACGCATAAAGAAATACATAAAATACATATTTTAGGGGGAAATAAATTGTGTATAAAATGTGAATTCTAGGGAAAGTGCATACAATGGGTATAACTCCAATGTGATCTCTCCCTTGCATTTAAATAAATCAGAAATAAAATAGAGTGGAACATAACTTCTGATTGAATGCAGGTAAAACAGATGTTCAACAAACTGGTATATCCAGATGACGTTGGGTGTTTTTCCACTGTCACAAAGGCTGAATCCCCAAAAGACTTATTAGCCCCTCTCGGATTCCTCTGCAGTCACTCTGTTATAGCTGACTTTAAAAGTCCCCTCCACTTCCAGAATAAGCGTCCCCCTGGCAGCCGCGATCTAAACGGACTTTCCGTCCCCGTGGTAGCAGTTTTCTCTTTCCAGGCATTCCCCCCCGCCCCCTCTCTTGTTAAAAGGAAACATAGCCAGATCTCCGTCTCTTGAAACTGCTCCCCCCCCCCCCCCAGCAAAGCAGATGAGCGCTCATTCTGTCAATTTCATTCACTTTCAGCAGTTACTTTCACTTTGTTCTCTGTTAGAAAAGGATTTTCTGCCCCGGTAAAGTCAGCGGCTGGAGGATCGGGAGCGCGATCCTTCGCTCATTCTCTTTTAAGGCTTCACTTGAAAACAATGTTGCCATTCTGAGCAATTCTGGCTCTTTTTACAAAGGAAAGGAAGCGAACCTGCTGCATTTCTCAGATGTGTGAATGCTTTTTGGCTGTGTGTGCAAGCAAGCAATCCCCGCCCCTTTTGCCACGGAGCATCCTCAAGGCAGATATAGCGAGCAAAACCCGCGAATCGCCGAAAGAGCGCTGAAACTCTTCTTTAAAGTCCATGTATTTTATCGCGGGTGTCTCACTTTGCTAAGCTCCCTAAGCGCCTTGTAAAGCCCGGAATGGGGATGCTCAGAGGCAAAAGGAGTGTCCTGGCACACTTTAAATTCCATGGGGACAGGGCTTAAAAGGTACTTAATGGGTACTTCTAGCGACAGTGGAAGAGCACCCATTGTGGGGTTTGAAAATGTTCCACAGTTAACCATTTAAGCCAAGGCTCCTTGGAACCTTGCACAACTCTAGCTTTGCTAAGCCAACGTATTCTGTGAGCATGTATTGACTCAATCTTAGGGTAACAAGCTAGATCACAGCACTACTGTGGAATAGTTGTAGAAAAGGTTACCTGCCAGGAATTCCAAGTATAAATGTGATGCAGGTTGAGCAGTCACTGAATAACCTAAGTAGTAGCAATATTGATATTCTCACACCCCATTTAAAATATAAAGGTAGTAATATTGACTTAACTTACAGAAATCTCACTAGGATAATATATGTGATGTACTTAGGGCATTTAGCAGAATTATGACAGTATGAAATTATTGTCTATAATACTAATAAGATATATACAGCATATTTATATCTATTACAGGGATGCTATTAATCCTGTACCCTCACAGTTTAACAGCTTAGAGGTGATGCTGTTGCTCCAAAGTACTTATTTCTTTGCCTTCCCTGGCAAATATTGTGCAAAGGAGTTTATTTTCTATTAATAAGCTTTACACTACAAAAACATATTACTTTCTAATTCTCTAGTCTGTGTTTGATGGGCAAAGTTAGCTTGCCTGATGAATATTAAATCTCTGTTTGGGGAGAATAACCAACTAATGCGTTCCTTGACCACTTGATGGCATTGCTATGTTGTATCGGAAGCGGCATTGCTCTCTGTATTTCCTTCCTAGTTTAATGAGCGAACACATGCAGAATTCAGAGTGCCAGAGAAGGAAGAGAGCTATTTATTAATAAACACCAGTAAATGAAATGAAAGCTTCAGTGATAGTTTTTCAAATCTTGTTCACTTTCCCTGGTTTAAAGCTAAGTACTCTTATTAATTTTGTTCACCTGCATAAAATCAGTTGAACAGCCATTTGGATTTTCTTCTCCATGCCTTTAATTTCACAGAACAAATTTGTTGCTTGGAGGTTTTTTCACTTCCTTCTGGATTATTGTACCTATCCTTCCTTCCTTCCCCACACCCCTCCCCCCACTCCAGCAAGAACCAGTATATGTGAAGCATGCTAAGTCCTTAAGACACTGAAGGAACATAACAACAGAAATCTCTTTTAGGGCATGACAAAACAGGCATTAATTCCAATGATTTATTTTATACTTGAATTTCCAGATTTAAATTCTGGGAGAGTTTTGTCTAGTGGTTAGGGAACGGGATTCTTATCTGGGAATACTGGGTTCAATTCCGCCCTCCCCCACGAAGCCAGCTGGGTGACCCTGGGCTAGCCACAGTTCTCTTCTGAGCTCTCACAGCCCCACCTACCTCACATGGTATCTGTTGTGGGGAGAAGAATAGAAGCTTTGTCAACTGCTTTGAGTCCCCTTAAATGGATGAGAAAAGTGGGGTAGAAAAGCCAGCTCTTCTTCTTCTTCACTCTTTAAAATTTTAAAATATATTTAAGAGTGGCATTGTATGTGGAATGGTATTTTAGTGACCCAAGACTGAAAATGTTTTCTGTATCCTGCCCATAAAGGAAGGTTTTAAACACCCCATTGTTGTTGTCTTGGGTAATTCCCAGAGACACCACAGTTGACTGAGAGGTAGAATAGGATGGGTGTTAATCAGTGTCCCCAGCATCATTTGGGAAAGAAAAAATAGGAAGAAAAATAATTGCCTCTTTAAGGTTATCTGCTTCCTCAAAACCAGGTTACTTCTAGTGATTGGCAGTTGCTTGAGAAGTAGAGATGGGGACAATTGAGAAACCACTGCTGCAGCCAGGAAGTGAAGCAGCAATTTGGATTAAAATCTCATTTTTTGGCTACTGCTGCTACTTCCCCTAATCACCTGCCTTTCTCCTCTTCCTAAAAGCTTTCAATTACCTGATGTGATCTGTTCTTGAAGAAGCAGATAACTTTAAGAAGGGAAGGATTTATTTTTGGTTTTTATTTTTTTTTTGTCCTCTGCAAGTTGAAGGTCTAATGCTACCTACAGTCCATTCGAAAATAAATTATTAGATTACTTACTGAAGTTCTGTGGAAGAATCTAAACAATGTCTTTATAATTACCTAGCTGTCTTGTTTCTTTTCTGTATTTGCTAGTAGGTAGCATCCAAATCATACTATATCATCCAAAACATTTTGGTGTCCCTGGGAACTAACTTTGGTTTTAAGGTGTTTAATTGTTGTTTTGGTTCTACAGTATGTGCTTTTGTAGTTTTTATTACTATTTATATTACAGTAAACAAAATTAAAACAGTACTTTGGTGACTTGATAACCACTATGCAAGAGTGGTTAAATAGGTATATGTATGATGCAACCAAAACTGGATCTAGGAAAAAAACATGAAAGAAAACATCAAAATTTAGGCCCTTTCTGTACTGATCCATATTCAGGGTTATATCCTAGAATAGGGACCTTCCATCTGAATGTTAGTGCAGGCTACAGCAGATTCTACATTGGGCTTGATGTTTGCACTAGTATGTGGATGAAAGGTTCCTATTACAGACTCTGGAATAAAGCGCAGTGCAGAAAGGGCCATAGTTTAGATACTGACTACGTATTACAAATGAGGGCCTGGATTAATTTTCTCCTGCTCTGCATGAAAGGACCAGAATCAGTAAGTCTGGATTACAAGTAAAATGTCAGGGAAGTTCAGGTAGTGGCTTTCCTATACCTGTCAAAAAAGGTGACCTTTGGGTGACTCCTCAGTGCTGTACTATGACTTCTATTGTGCTCTCTCGTGTAATGGGACTATAGCTGGAAGCTACCTGTAATAACCTTCTTATTAATGAATAGGCAAAATTAATATAATTACTTTTATTAACAGCTGGGCTGATAAGCCATCACAATGCTGCTTTTAAGTATGCAATTTCAAAGTAATTTTTGAAAGGAATTTAAGTCTGATGCTATAATAAAGAGGAAAAGCCGAAGGCAAATATAAAATGAGAAAATAAAGTTGTATGTAATGTTAGCTGGAAATTAAAATAAACATGGAAAAGGTGTCCACAGAATAGCCGGCAACTTTGGAGGAAAGACAATTGAGTCAACCACGCAACAGCTTAATGGGGTCCTGACTGCACAATGAGGGGCAGGGTCCACATTTGAATGGAACAGCAGGAGTAACTATCCTACACTTTCACCCTGTTGGCCTGTACAGTCTTAATTTTGAGCATTTCCTGTGCCTGGACATTTCCTGTGTTTGAAGACCTCCAGCCATCAATATCACCAGCTACAATGTTGACATCCAAAGGCAGCTAATGGTGTGTGAACATTGTCACTTCAGAACAGCACAATAGCACTTTCCCCCTTCCTGTGTGACTCTTGCCTAAAATAGCCACTGTCTTTTTTTTTAAAATCCTTCATGAGTGCAAACCCTCACTATTTTTTTTAGTTGGTGTCGTACAGATTCAAGTAGAGTTTAGTTAATAATTTAGTCAAAGTACTCATCAAGAAATGTTTGGGTTGTATAAAACTTGAGGAGAATTTGCATAATGTTAGCTGACATGTTGAGTCAGTTTTAAAAGGATTTCTTCAGAACTAAGGCTGTGTTCAAAGGTAGCAAAACAGTGTCACAGAAGAACCTCAGAAACACACTGTGTGTGGCCTTCATGTTCCCAGGCCTTCTCTAATCTACCATTTCTAGCACAGAATGTTCTTGAGAGAGGTCGAAGACAGGTTTGTCAACTATATTCTATTTCAAAGGGGCCTCAAAGATTCTTCTTTTTCTGATCACAACCTAAGGCTGCATCTAAATATCAATTGCTTATTCTGCTATATTTTGGATATTCTGAAATAAAGCATGGGTATTTGTTGTTTCTTCTTTAAATATTCATCCCATTCTGTAAAGAAACAGAGGACATGTAAAATCCTTCTTAAACAAACAAAATCCAAGCACCAAAACAGCCTAGCTACTACAATTTCAGCAAATTACTCCTTTTATTTTCCCAAAAATTGAAGTGGGACATAGTCCAGGTTCAGGTGTATAGTATTTGGCATATAGAGTGAAAGTTGGATGGCTACAAGCTTGGGACACATTGTTTCATTAATCATTCTTAGGTAGGCTTTGTCCTGCATCTAGGATTCTTAAAATGTGCATATGGATTGCAAATGAACAAAGAGAAAGGTGCTACTACAGAAAGTAAAATCATATCAATATTTGGGGCTACTGTTTACAGCTTCTGGCTCAAAACATGGAAAGTTGCCTTACTAACATTTCTGCTGCTTCACATTCATTTAATAAACTCTTTAATTATAAATATACAGGAACAGAATGGGGTTTTCTGCACTGAAAGGCCCATAGTCTGAACTAGTGGATCTGGCCCAGCCAGGCCTGCTGGTATACACCCAGCCTGGCCCTGAAGCTCACATGAGCTTTAGGGATGGTCTCCCAAGAGCTATGAGGACTAGAAATGAAAGTTCCTAGCCTTGAATCCATTGGAGAACCCATTTCAGTAGAGTGCTTTGGTGCACAGTGTTGCTCAAGTTCAGATCCACCTGTCCAGGCCTTGGAACAGATTTATCTGGTCCAGATCACCTATTCCAGATCTTCAATGGTAAGTACAAAAAGATCCATAATCTTGAAATCAGAACATCTTTCAGATTCTGCATAAGTAATGCACCTGTCTTAGATGCTAGGCTGCCTCCAGGCTTGCAGAATAAATCTGTACTTAAAGTTAAAAGTGCAGCTTACTTGCTGTGCAGCAATGATCTGCTGTCCTGACTCAGTAAGCAGCAACGTAGCTTCCCACAGGAAGCCGCAAGAGCTGAAACAGCATGCGTGGTAGCACACGTTGAGGCAAATCCCATTTGAGTTGCCCTCTTGCTCTTGCCCTGCTCTTCTCACCATTCTGCCTGGAAAAATTCAAATTTTGTTTCTACTGCACAGTGAGTGTCCTTAGATCAGCATTAAGTTAAGTGTGCAGTAGTGATTGGATAATGTGATGCCACGCTGGTGCATTGATTGTCATGTGTGATGCCCCAGTTGTGACTTTGCATTCTGCTGCACTGCATAAACAAGTCAGGATGCAGCCTGCCAGCATACTTCTCAATGATATACTTCTATTGGAGATCATTAGCTAACTCCTAACAAAACTTAAACTTTGTGATATTAAAGCAAACATTTGCTTTCTTAACTTCATGGTTCTGATCAATAAAGCTGCAAAGGTTCAAGCCACTTACATTAAACATACAGATGGTTGTTTTGAGTATAACCTAATATACTGTAAAACAACTTTTGAATATAGATATCATTAATAATAATATAGATAATATTAATTTATTTTACCATATTTGTTATGCCTTCTTTACTGGACTGCTGGGATATTTTTAAATTATCATGGCAGAATGTTATGGTGTGCCTGTTAGATTTAAACAAAAACTTTTTTTGCATGATTATTTATCAAAACATTTATTGTGCTTGAAAAATCAAAGTATTATTCATTTTGGAATTCCCTGACACTCTAGTACCACAGTGAAAGGGTAGGTCAGTGAATGTGAACCAAAGGGGCAATCCCTCCCCTGTTAGATGGTCCATGTAGCGTGCCATCTCAGATTTGCTTCAAATTTTGCACAATTGTGCAATGTTTTGTGCCCTTCAAGACTTCAAATGTTTATGAAGTTTGGACTATTTGCTCAAGAGATGCAGACATTCAAAGTTTTGTCTCTAACTGTGGGGGGCATGTTTTTAATTCAAATTCTTGGCTAAAGGTCATCAACATGGGAAAATTTGTGGATATTTATATAGCAGTTTCTATTGCATATTTATACATTTATATATGAATATGAATATTTTGACTTATTCATACAAATAATCTGGACATTCGTATGTGTACGCATTGCACATTTATCTGTACGCATCCATACGGATATGTATGGAACAAAAATTGGATGCATATGGCATGCATATAGGGTGTTTGCTATTTTTCCAGCTGCATCAAATTGTTGACTCATGTTCATATTGGGTGTTTTTCCACTGTCACTGAAAGTACCCATTAAGTACCCATTAATGGGTACAAAATGGCATTTTTGTACCCACTAATGGGTACTTAATGGGTACTTCTAGTGACAGTGGAAAAACACCCATTGTGACCAACCAGTACACCCAGATCCTTTTCACTTGTGCTACTACTCAGCCTATTCCCTCCCATTCTGTATTCATTTTTACCTTCTTCTTTTTTTTTTAACCAAGATGTAGGACTAATATATCTGGGCTTTGATTTTGTTTTGGAAATCTATATATTTAGACTATGTTTTTAGGTTACATGGATATATTTTTGTTTGTTTGTGGCCTAGTATTGCAAACTTTTGAATGCCTGAGTCTGAAAAAGAAAAATCATAGCAGAGATGTAAAAAATTGGATGTAATTTTGAGGTAGTAAGTTAAGTCTTGGGGGGGGGGGATCTGTATGATATAATATAGATTGACACCCAAACTAGCCTACCCTTTGTTTCCCTTTTAAGCTTACCACGCATGACTGTGAGACAAAACTTCACACATATGTGATGTGGCAGGTGTTTTAACATGACACTCTCCTTTAGTCACCTTTTTGTTTTTATTCTTTCAACAATTCAAGTCATTAGCTGAGGCAGAGAAAGAGTCATCGTAGAAGTCTTTTCAAAGTTCTTAAGGCTCAATTAATCGTATAGCTGATTGGCCTTTTGACTTGATACATTTTGATCTCTTGGTTTTTAATCAGGGATCTTAAAAAAAGCTCACTTTCACTTTAATGGGTTCAGCTTAGAAGTCCAATCAAAATATGAGCATGAATGAACATTAGAGTTATTCATAGCAATGGGATTGTCAGTCTTCATTTTGTATTTTTAAGTGCTGATTAACTGCACAGTAAAAAAAAGTCTATATATATAGTGTTGTTTCCAAACTATGACGCTTGTGTCCTCTTTGTGCAGACCAAAAGCAGTCACTCTACTTGGATATTAGGTCCCTTATTTGAGAAGCATGTCCAAGTAAATGCATTTAAGATTATAGTCACAAAGCACTGGATTAATCATTAGATTTGTGCAAAACATTGTTACCTGGAATGTTTGATAGTCAGAAAATATGACAATAAGGCTTCTCTCAGATTTAAGTAAAACAAGCCTGTTGTTGTTGTTGTTGTTGTTGTTACTTAAAAACAAAATAGAAGCCCTGCTAGATTGGTCCACACAGCCCATTTAGTCCAGCATCCTGTCTCCTACAGTGGCCTAACAGTTGCTTCTTGGCATTCTCAGACAGAAGAAACAGGCAAAACCACCTGCTCTCGGATCCTTGCAAATAGGCTTTAGAGGTCTCCTGCCAGTCTCTCCAAAATGGAGGCAGATACCAGACTCTAATAGCTATTGATACACCCGTCGTCCATGAATTTATCTAATCCCTTCTTAAAGCTGTCATCGCCTCTTCTGGTAGTAAAATTCATAGAACAATGACTGTCATAGAAGAATGACACCTCACACTGTCACTCCATCAGCTTCATAGAGCGCCCCCCCCTCCCCAGGTTCTAGCATTGTGCAACAGAGAAAATAATTTTTCTCTATCCACCTTTTCCATACCATGTATGATTTTATATACTTCAGTCAGGTCCTTCTTGAACTCCAGCTTTCAAGGGTGAAGAAGCCTAGATGTTTTGGCCTGATTTCTTAAGGGATGTGTTCTAGCCCCTTGATCATTCTGGTTGTTCTTTCCTAAACCTTTTCCAGGTTCACAATATCCTTTCTGCTTTGATAACTAATCCATTTAGGGGTCCTTAGAAACCCTCATAAGGAACAAATGTCTCAGAGTAGGGTTGCCATTCCACCCTGTGGATGGATAATTTGGAACCTCCAGGTGTTCCACTGAACAGCTGGTTGTTCCCACAAAACATTCAGCATATTCTAAGGATTTTTTTAAAAAAAAGTTTTGTCGTGAAACAAACAGCAGAAATTATTTCATATATGTTTCTCGTGTTTCCAAATATGATTTCTTTCCATGGAATTATGCAAAGAATGCAGCTTTAAGCAAACAGATTGATAACTTGTGTTATAGTAATGCTACTTATCAGATCCAGGGCAAACCTGAAATATTAGTGTCTGGTAAGCATCTGTGTGTTTTTAACAGCTCTGTTGGAATCAAAACTTTCATTAGCAAGGACTGATAGAAATACATTTTCCACCTCTCACTTACCAGAAGTTTATACTGATAAGATTTAAAATTCATATAACCATAGTCAGGCTGCCTAGTAAAAAAATAATAATAATAATAATCAGTGGGGTCAGAGCTCCACAACATAAATGTCTTGGGGAGAAGTGCTGTCATGGGTGTAATATATGTGGTGGTCCTGCCCTAAGCTCCAGAGACTTTGGACCGTGATCCAGGAGACCCTTGGGAAAATTACTTCTCAGGTGGTGCCACTCTCTCCAGCAATGGTTTTCCTATTGCACTTTAAGAATTGCTCTACTAATATTAAACATCAGGAATTGATAAAATCTATGCTGACTATAGCTAAGGTGGAAATCGCCCTAAGCATCATTTGCTTTCAGGAGCAAAATGGTTGGAACACACATGGACCTTGCACATCAATGACTTCCTTACTGGGAAAAGAAAAAGAAAAAGAAAGCAAGTGTATGATAAGCAGTAATGGTTCATTCACAAATGGTCACCTTTGTTGAATCTGGCTTTGAAGGACCCTGCCTTTTGCCCACACACTCAATATCCACTCTGTCTTATGAGAGATAAGAAGTGTAGAATTTTGGACAAGAAACATAAGGCAGGTATACTCTAGGTTGCTTATCTGTTTGCTCAGACAATCCCTGCTATTGTATAAATGAGCTTCGGTAGCAAAAATTGCTGGAGAAACATTTTCAGAGCACCCATGTAAAATAAAAATATATATTTATGCAAAAATTTTAAATGTTTTACGAAACAGATCTTAGGTTCACCTTTGGGCTCTTCCCACATCCATAACCAAATAAGCTTGTACATCTCATAAAAATCAGAATTCTGTTTGCCAACTTTCATTTCCTATACACATTAATCTGCGTGTAGCACAGGAAAGCATTTTCTGTTGTTCTTATCTCTTGGATTTCTCCTGCAAGATAGTGCAGTGATGTTTGGGGAGCTGGGAGCCAATGGGAATTGTATTATTATGGGTTTTTTTCCCCTTAGCAATGCTCGAAGAAGAACCACATGAAACATATATGAAATATATTCTCTGTGCTTCTTGACGGTCAAAGTGCTGCCTTGAGCATTTATCTCAATTGACATGAAGTGAGAAGTCTTCTATTGAACACCTTATTGTGAGGTTTTTCTGCCAGATTAAAACTGGGAGAAAGAGAAGAGAGTAATGAGAGCTTAGGGGGTGCTGAAAACAGATTTTGAACTGTTTTATCCATGATTTGGGGGTGGTCGTGAAAAGTAATTTTATGAGCCAACTCTAATTCAAGCTGTGAGAGGAGTCATCTCTACCGCTCACAGTAACAACAAAATTGGCAAAAAAGTATTTTCTATGTGTTTTTAACGAAACGTACTGCAGCTTACTGCTTGTTCTAGCTGTGACACATTCATTGGACAATGATTTCGCAGCATGACTTGGAAAAACTTGGTTCCCCTCAGCTTCTTCAAGTGTTTGTAATGTTGGATGACACCACTGTCAGGAGATCCCTCCTGGAGATATCCCTTCCTTTTTATTTTCTTTTTGGATTCAGACCTACTATTCATTTCCTTTTTATCTCCCCTTATTCCCACTCCAGTAGAGTCTAAATAAATTACCTGTGTGACACGCTAAGCTTTCTCTGGCAGTGAGCCTGGGAAATCAAATGTGTTCTGAAACCACGGCCTCCTTTTTGGCATTGTGGTGTTTTCTTGTTGCTATATTAGGTAACCTTTTTTGGAGGCAAAGAGAAGGGAAAAATGCACCCCTCCAATTAAGGAGGAGTACATTTAGATAATGCTGCTGGCATATGTTGATGGGGACAGGCAAAAAGGCAATAGTTTTAAAAGCATGTCATCTGTCCTTCTGCTGTGCAGATTTTTAATGATGCAGCCATACCATAGAAGATAAATTAGCCCTTTGCTCTTTTCTCCCTTTCCTCCTCCGCTATTGATTTCTGGAAGAATGTTGTCCAATTTTGTTAAAAACAGTATACTATTTATATAATTGCTAATGGGCTAAATTAGACACAAGAACATTAGTGATTGTTCTGAGCCAGCTGCAAATAAAAACCACACACACAAAAGGTGCAAGAAGTTCAACTGAATCAATTTTGACATCATGGTACCACGTGTGTGTTTGTTTGTGTACACATTGGGTGCATCCAGGCTTAGGGATACTGCACATTCTGATGTGCAGTCAGGGCACGAGTGTCGCACCTGATGCCTGATACTTTGTAGCGGTGGTGCATTATGCTGCCACTACTTCAAATTTACCTACTGCGGAGTGATGAGCACTCGCTCTGCAGTATCAGGTAAATTTGAAGTTTCCTGCCACTCTGGACAGGACAGCGAGAAACAGCCAACGAGAACTTTGCCTGCAGCTCAGTTCCCATTGGCTGCCCCATCCCATGTGATGCACATCTCACCACACACACCACAGAAGTCTCGCAGCTGCTGAGGTGGAAGCTGCGGACCTGCATTTCGGGTGGGGACAATGAGTCACCACTTCGCATTTATATAACTGGATTTTTTCCTGCTAATCTGGGACCATTGTAAGAACTGGATCATGAACAAGTAGCAATGTGCCAAACTGTAGTTCATCAAACACAAACTGCTGTGAAAGATTATTAGCACCTCACTCGGCAACCTGGGCTTTCCTCAGCACCTGCAGCAACTTGCATGTAGGTTAGTCCCATTGAAAAGGTGAGGAGGCACCACTCAAAAGGGCCCCCTGTAGTATGCTGGACCATGGAGGTTTGCCATCTGCATGTCTTTCCGGACAGATAATCTTACACCCTGTTACACCTGTTGTTGAGGTCAGCTGGTAAACAGAATAGAACATCATTTTGGGTGCCCTTCCCTTACCTACGCTCCGTCCTATAGCATGCTAGGAGGGGTGAAGCCTCCCATAATCCACACTTGTTTGTAGTAGAAAGGCCTCTAGACCTTTTCCTATCAGGGGAAAATAGCCTTTGTGGAATGGCTTTTGATTCTATCCTGGGACCCAATAGATAACCATAACAGGTAGAAATAATGCCCCCTCCAAGTTACCTGCTCAAGGTGGCCTGCAGATCGGATGAAGAATGCTACATTTGCCTTTTAGCCCCCAAAGGTACTTTAAGGTCACCCATTTTCTATAGTTTGGATGCAAGTTTTCACTTCTAAGACTTCTTATGAAGACTAGTCTTCCGGAGAAGTTGATGTTGATGTCAGCCACTTGATGATAGCATAAGATAGGATAATGTAGGGGACAAAATCCAAGATCAAAACCGATCTTTTGTCCTACTCTCACAATCCAAACCTAGTATTGTCTGTATGCTATTGTTCATGTAATGTATATTATGTTCTCCTTCAGCATTATTTAAAATATTTTTTCCTATAATCCAATAAAACAAACAGACAGAAACAAAAAAATACTGGTTATTTTTGTCCATAAAAACAACATAACTTCCATCCAGTCTGCTTTTTATTTTGAAGAATGTAGTATCAACCCCAGAATTGTTCAGTAGTGAGTCTTAAGCAGGTGGTTTGAAATTAGTAAGCCCTCTGAAATGCATCTGCTGCTCCAGATTTCCAAAAAGACATAATACATGTTCCATATTTAGCTTTTCATTGTTCTTTTAAACATGTTTTGAAGCTTATTCCTTTTAAAGGGACACATACAATGAAAGTGTGTATAGTGTGTATAGTAATTGGGTGAAACGGAAAGACATAGTGCATTGTTCATTTTTCTGTGAAGCTGTTTTAAGTAGTAGCTATTTCTATGAAGTGGTTTTAAATATAGTATATTAGATTAAATAGCAAAATTTTCTGATGCTCAGATTTCTCCATTATGACTTTATGTGATTTGGGGAGAAGAAAATAAAAACTCTGTTCTTACAGCCACCTCTTTTAACAAGAGCTAGGAATTCATTTCATGGCAATTTAAAATAACTAAAGCAACAACAAAAATTCTTTCTTTCTTTCTTTCTTTCTTTCTTTCTTTCTTTCTTTCTTTCTTTCTTTCTTTCTTTCTTTCTACTTACCGCTAAAAGAGGCAAGGGCAGAATTCTCCTCTTCTTTGTTTCATCTTCACAATTATACTATGTTAGAGAAATCACAGGCTACCTCAGGCTACCTCCAGATGTTGCTTATTTATTCCATTATATTTGGATATTCCACTATAAAACATGGATATTCCAGAATGTACAACTATAACGGATGCAGCCTTTGCATGCAGCCTCATAGTGATAATCATCAAGTAGATGTTTGAACTCTGGTCTTCTAGGCCCTTCCCCATTTCTACTCATCAATTGTTTATGCAGAAGTGGCTTATCTGTTCTGGTAAGAATACCTAGTGCTACTAACTACACAGGAGAAATGCAGTAGTCAAAGAGAATGGAGGTGGGATGACTAGTTTACCCGGTATGAATTGAACCAAATGATTTGACCATACTGGAATCAAATCAAACCACCCTCTGAAAGGGCTGGTTTGATTCAAGCTGAGAGGTGTTCAATTAAGTATTTATTGATTAGTCTGTGGACCTTATCAGAAGAGGTGTTCAAGTTAACCGAGTCAAAGCATTTGAAATCAATCCAATCTGGCCTTTTAAATAGGTTTTTAAATATACTTTAATGCATTTATTTATTTATTTATTTATTGGTAATTCAACAGTTCACAAACGTTTTGAGGTTTGATTTGAACCAGACTGTGTCTGACATAGTTCTAGAGTGAACTGAACTCACTTTGAGTTGGTTCAGTTCAAACTGAACTGAACCTAACCACAAACTTTTAGTTCATGCATATCCCTATAACTGACATATTGGTTCTTCATGACAACTTTTATATATTTATATTTACATTTATATGCCGCCCCATACCCGAGGGTCTCTGGGCAGCTCACAGCATTTTAAAAAACAGATGTATAAAAACAATATCAAAACAAATTTAAAAATGCAGTGTTAAAAAGAATTGTTAAAAACAGCAGTAATTTTCAGTGGGGGAAGTGTGGGGGACATTTAGCCAAAGGCCTGTGTGAAGAGGAACGTTTTCACCGCCTTCCTGAATAAGAACAAAGAAGGAGCCTGACGCACCTCAAGGGGGAGACCATTCCACAGCTTGAGGGCTGCTACAGAGAAGGCCCTCTCCCAGGTACCCACCTGCCTAACTACTGAAGGCGGAGGGATCACCAGAAGGGCCTCCCCTCCAGATCTTAAACACGAGCAGGTCAATATGGGAGAAGGCACTCCTTTATATATCTGGGGCCCAAGTCATTTAGGGCCTTATAAGTCAGAGTTAGCACTTTGAATTGGGCTTGGTAGTGAATTGGCAGCCAGTGCAGTTCTTTTTAAACCGTCGTAATATGCATCCGGCTAGATGTTCCTGTCAGCACTCTGGCCGCTGCATTTTGCACCAGCTGCAACTTCCAAACTGTCTTCAAGGGAAGCCCCTTGATAGCTGATCTGCATTCTTTCATTGATTATGGCTGACTTTTAGATTCCATATATGACGTTTTTCAGTACATTTCTATAGATTTAAAGTACACACCTTCTCAGACCTTGGACTTTCTGCACTTGGCCTTATTGTAGAATATATGCCAAAATCTGGACCTGCTATCTGCATGCTGGTGCAGACAATGGAAGGCCCCAAGTGAGGCCTTCTATAGTCAGCACTAGCTTGTGGCCAACAGGCCCCTATCCCAAGATATATCCCAGAATAAGGCCAAATGCAGAAAGGGCCCTTTTCTTTTTGATGTTCAAAATTTGTACGCTTTCTGGATGCCACATTTCAAGTGGCCAGTTTTTGTGACTTGCAGATATTAGTTCCTGCTGTTGGTGAGTGTCACATGTTCTCATGATATTGTTATGACCCTTGACTTGGTCAACGATTTCTGAATTCTTGTCTACTGTTTCTTCTTCTTCATAGCTTGTGACCTGATGACGCTGGGGATATTAGCCTTAGTGACCTCTACTGGTTGTGCTTCTGCCAACGCCCTGCAATCTTTGACGGATGCCATGCATATCCCCCATCTTTTTGTCCAACGCAACACAGGAGGTTCCCCACGGACTGCCTGCCACCTAAACCCTAGCCTTGAGGACGATGAATACACACTGGCGGCCAGGCCTCCTGTCCGCCTCAATGATGTCATGCTGAAGCTAGTCACTGAACTGCGGTGGCAGAAGTTTATAGTATTCTATGACAGCGATTATGGTAAGTGTGATGAATCTTTTCTGAAACATCTTTTGCATGTCTGTTCCCCCAGATGTTCCACATCCTCTGTTGTTGCTGTAGAAGACAGAGGGGGAAAATGTTTTTGAATGGTACTTTGAGCTTTTGTGTAACCATAGGGGAAATGTTTTGAATGGACACACTTTCTTTTCTGTTTTTCTTTTAAGTGAAAGGTTGCTGTGAAAAATAATTTTCAGCCAGCCTGTAAGTTGCTTAGCAACACCTTATCAAGACAGCTGAAGTTTGAATCATCGCACTATTTTTCAGTAAAATATTAATAAACTGTTGACACTGATTGGCAGGATTCATATAATGCATGCAAGACAGAACACCACAAGTGTTCCCAAACCAGTCCACCATGGTCTAATCCTTTTTATGTCTCTGCATTGCTTGCTTTAAAAATTAATTTTCTGTATTATCACATGTGTAATTTATTTTGTTATAGCCTGCTTCTCTTTTCTGGATGGAACATCTTAGAAACTGTTCTTTGACATGATCAGATTAGAATGTCTCCTGTTGTCGGTTGAACACACAGCCAAAATACAGAATTTCTGTCTATCATGCACTTAGGAGTCAATTACAACTGCTTTGCTGACAACTATGGACAGCAGAAATCAAAGTGAAAAGTTGATGAAATACGATTTCCATATTTAACACTTTTCCTTATTTAACACATTTTTTAAAAAAATTAATAAAATAAATACCTGAATGGATATGTCTGTGACTCAATAGACCTAGGCCCTTTCTACCCTGAGCCTTATTCTGAAATATATATTGAAACAGGGACATGCCATGTATAGGCTGATGCAGACTATGGCAGGATGCGCCCAGTGCATGCCATACTCTGCATTAGCATAGATGTCAGGTTCCTATTCTGAGATACAGGGTGTTTTTCCACTGTCACTAAAAGTACCCGTTAAGTACCCATTAATGGGTACTTAATGGGTACTTCTAGTGACAGTGGAAAAACACCCATAATCTGGATTAAGTGTGTGCAAGAATGTAAAAAAAATCAAAATTTGATCAAATTTGTTCAAATTTGGACCAAATTCAAATTGAATGTCTGAACATTCATTTTTTAACATTCAAATGAATTTTGAATCTTTTGAATCATTCGTATGAATTATTCAGACATTAGTATGCCTAAGGATGCATACGCATTACATAAGTATCTGTACATATCTTATTAGTATCCATACACAATTGTACGGACACATACGAGATGAAAACGGGATGCGTACGAACACATACAAATGTTGTCAACATTTCTTCATATCTTCAAATATGAATCAAATATTCATATGAATAGATACGAATGTATTTAAATTGAATCAAATGTGAATATATTCATATTCTAAACATTCAAATTGATTCAAATTTTCAGATATTCAATTTGAATTGAATCAAATGCCGAAAATTACATTCATGCACACCCCTAATAAGACCCAGTTCACAGTGCTAAAAGGAATTTTAGTTCTTTCTTCCTTCAAATATCATTGTAAGGTTTGAGCTTCCCTTTTTTGCTGCTTCCGTAGGATAAAAAAATCTTTAGTTATCAAGTTGAGTTTATTGCAACCCACTCTCAGACTTTGGGATATAGCATAGGATAGAAGCACAAATAAATAGATAAACAGTTGTGTGATTTACTTATTGCAATTGTAAATTATAAAGTGTATAATTTTCCCACCCTTGTTATTTTGTTCTTCTGTATACCACATCCTCTGTACAGTTAAGAGGGATGAGTGACCTTTTGCTCTAAAATTCAACTTTTTCTATTAAGTACGAAACCAGGTTTAAATTGCATGTCTGTGAACAAAAGCTTGCTTGGCACTCTATGGCCCTCTATCCATTTGGAGTAAAATGCAAAGGTCACTTTTTCAAATTATTCAAAGAGGTAAAAGAGTAAAGTTAGTTATGACTAAACCTTATTGAAGTAATGGAATGAAATGCAGTCATGAGGAAATTTTATTTCTCTGCTCAGACTGGGGCCCTACAGCTCAATCCTGTGTCTGCTTGTTCTAATATTCTGACACTAACAAATGAATAAAATATTTTTTTCCTAATCCTATCATGTCCAGTCAGAATCAGGTCCTAATGAACTCAGTTATCCTTACTTCTAAGAAACTCCCTTTCTGCAGTTACCTGCTCTTAATTTGGGATTAGTGGGTCTAGAATAGCCCAGCCCATTTCTCTGGATGTCAAGGAGGCAAGAGCAGAGGATCAGTGTCATCTACACTGATAGTACCGATCTGGATTGGTTTGTGCTCATAGAAGCTTTGCAGCTACACTCCTACACCTCCAAATGCTAGGAGCTTCAGTTCTTAGCCTTGGGGCCTCGTGAGACTGTTTTTGTGGAGCATGCTGGTGCACTGCTGAAAAGTACCCCCCCCTCCATAATCTCAAGCACAGGAGGCAACCTTCTGTATGCCTTCCATGTTCTAGATTAGGGTGTTATTCCCTCTATTGTTACCAATTGCCATGTGGATATGCATTAACGTGTAGGCATGGAGGCACTAACACGCAGATATGGAAGCATTAACATGTGGATGCAGAAGCCAACATCCAGATTAAGGGCCTGTGCAGAAAGAGCCAATGTGAGGTTAGGATTGTAGCCTTAGGCACTGCAAATATTTTACAATTGTAGTATTCAATATGTACAATTCTCAGTATGAACCCTAATATTATTACATATAAATCCATATCATGTTTGGATAAAGACATTTATCAATGTTGCCTGAAAACCTCTGCCTCCCACAGCATTCTGGAGGAAGAAGGCCTCCCTGGATCCAGAAGATTTAAACAACTATCACCCGGTGGCCAACATACCTTTTCTAGGCAAGGTTCTAGAGAAGTTTGTCGCTGTTCAGCTGCAGGCATGCTTGGAGGAAGCTGATTATCTAGACCCATTTCAATCTGGCTTTAGACCCGGTCATGGCACGGAAACCACCTTGGTCGCCCTGGTCGATGATCTTCTCCGGGAGAAAGACAGAGGGAATGCTACCCTGCTTGTTCTTCTGGACCTCTCAGCGGCTTTTGATACCATTGACCATGGTATCCTCCTGGAGAGGCTACAGAGTTTAGGAGTTGGGGGCAGTGCTTGGCGTTGGTTCTGTTCCTCTCTCCAGAGCCGATCTCAGATAGTGGTGATGGGAGAGAATGAGTCGACACCCTGGGAACTCACTTGTGGGGTTCCCCAGGGGTCAATCTTATCTCCCATGTTATTTAATATCTACATGAAGCCACTGGGTATGATCATCAGGAGTTTTGGAGTGAGGTGTCATCAATACACAGATGATACCCAGCTCTATCTCTCTGTGCCATCTGATTCAGGAGAGGTGGTATGATGTGCTTGACAGGTGCCTGGAGGCGGTAATGGGCTGGATGAGGTCCAATAAATTGAAACTGAATCCAGACAAGACAGAGGTGCTGTGTGCTACAGGCTCTCGTGTCCAAGTAGTTGGGAGATACCCTGTCCTTGATGGAGTTACTATATCTGGGAAGGGACAGGTGCGAAATTTGGGGGTACTCCTGGACTTTGCGCTAACACTTGAAGCTCAGGTGGAGGCCGTGGCCAGGAGTGCCTACTCCCAACTACGGCTGGTACATCAACTGAAACCTTTTTTGGATAGAGATGACCTGGCCACAGTTATCCACGCTCTGGTAACCTCCAGGTTGGACTATTGTAATGCGCTCTACATGGGGCTGCCCTTGAAGATGGTTCGGAAGTTGCAGCTAGTGCAAAATGCAGCTGTCCGAGTGCTGACCGGGACAGCTAACTGGACGCATATCACACCGGTTCTAAAAGAACTGCACTGGCTGCCAATTCATTTCTGAGCCCAATTCAAGGTGCTAACTCTGACTTATAAGGCCCTAAATGACTTGGGCCCTAGATATCTAAAGGAGCGCCTTCTCCCATATCAACCTGCCCATGTCTTAAGATCTGCAGGAGAGGCCCTCCTGGTTGTCCCACCACCTTCAGCGGTTAGGCGTGTGGGCACCCGGGAGAGGGCCTTCTCAGTAGTGGCCCCCAGGCTATGGAATGGTCTTCCCTTGGAGGTGCGTCAGGCCCCTTCTTTGTTTACATTCAGAAAGGCGGTAAAGACGCACCTCTTCACTCAGGCCTTTGGCTAAATGCTCTTTATTCTTCCCTCCTTCCAAACACCACTATTTTAAACTGTTTTTGTATTGTTTTTATTCTTATTCTTATTATCATGTTGGTTTTTAAATCTTACGCTGGTTTTATTATTGTGTGATACAATTTAGTGTGCTTGTTCTTAAATGTTGTAAGCCGCCCAGAGACCCTCGGGTATGGGGCGGGATATAAATATAAATAAATAAATAATAAATAAATAATTCAGTTTATTTGTACCTGCTTCTTAGGAAAGGCCCATTTGCCTATGTTCTGCTACTTTAGCCAAAAGCCTGGGTGAAGAAGCGCACGTTGACCAACCTCCTGAATGCATAAAGAAGCATTAGGAGGAAGCCCTTTCTGCAGCCTGGGTGTCACCACAAATAAGGTCTTCTCGTAACATAAGAACATATAAGAACATAAGAGAAGTCTTGCTGGATCAGGCCACAGCCCATCTAGTCCAGCATCCTGTTGCACACAGTGGCCCACCAAATGCTCATGGGCATCTCAAGCAAATACAAGGACAAACCTTCTTCTGCTCTCGAGTCCCAGCAGATGGCCTTAGAAGTGCCCCAGTTCTTCCCCCCCCAGCCTGAAAGATGCATCTAGGCATTCGTTCTAGTAGCCATTGATACATCTATCATCCATAAATTTGTCTAACCCTACCTTAAAGCCATCTAGACTGGTAGCTGTCACCACCTCTTCCGGCAGCACATTCCATAAGCCGATGACCCTCTGGGTGAAGAAATACTTCCCCTGTCAGACCTTACTCTCCTACCCATCAGCTTCATAGATGCCCCCTGGTTCTAGTGTTGTGCGATAGAGAAAAGAAATTTTCTCTATCCACCTTTTCTATACCGTGCATAATTTTATATGATACCCACATTTTAAACTTTGGATATTAGAGGCACTGCTAAGAGAGGCTTTCCAGCTGATCTTAATTTCTAGTACTGTCTCTTCCTTGTAGGACTGGTGGACCACAGTTTATGGTCTGTGTTTTTCCATCCTTGTAAAATAACTTCAAGGATTTTCAACCTTGTTTTATACCACTTAATTGCTAATATTGCCTGAGTTCCTGCAGATACACTTAAATGAAGGTTTGTATTTTGACCTATTATATTTTATATCTGGTCATGGGAAGAGAATACCTTGTTGCTGACTTTCTTCAAGAGGACTGTGCCACTTTGGCTCTGTCCAGACCTGTGGAAAAACTCTGAAGTTAAAGCTAAAAGCACAGCTTACCTGTTGTGCAGCAGTGTCCCGCTATCCCAACTTAAAAGGAGCTCCATAGCTTTCTCCTCAGAAGCAGCAAGAGCTGATCTGGTGTGCACAGTCACGTGGGATGAGGCAGCCAATCAGAGTTGAGCTTCCCTCCTCCTCTCATTTGTCTCTTCTCACCATCCTGTCTGGGCTGGGAGGAAGATGCACATTTTCTTAATACTGTGCAGTGAGTGTCCTTAATCCAGGATTAAGGTAAATGCACAGTTGCAATGGGATAATGCATTGGGGTGACGATCCATCAGTCGTTGTTCATGATGCCCCCATTGCAACTGCGTATTCTGTTGCACAGTATTAACGTGTCCGGATGCACCCTTTCTCTTGTCAGCTTTCAGTATTATTGCCATGATATACTCTGAAAGTTTTCTGAAAGTACAATTGAGTGCCCTCTACTGGTATCTGTGTCCCTTAAGAGAGGAGAGAGGTCCTACAAAATTCCATTTTGTCTACAAGGTTATTTAATATTGGCAGGCAGGCAGACAAACAAGAAAGTTAAATGACCAACCAAATCTGACTCTTTTCAAGCTTCAACAAATGTTCAAGTCTTGTTACTTCCTGGATATAATATTGATCTGAGTACCAATATCTCAATGGACCCTTGACTGCTGACATATTACTTCTAACTTTGCATACAGTGTTTGCTTTATTTCTTTAAAGTGCATTTGTAATTGCCTGGAATAGGTAAAAGATCTCCAGATTGATCTTCATCATGGATATTGAGTTTGATGAGCTGTCAGTGTTCTTCCCCCACACTGTTCAAATTCTTTTGACTTCTAATTGAACAAATTCAATCTGATAGCAGCCATACAAATGATATTATCACATGTCATTTTATCCCCAGAGTTACTTTTGCTACTGCAGTAGCACTTTGTGTAATTGGATTACTTAACTTAAGTGTGGAGACTGTCATTCCTGTTAGTATTTTTATTTAGTAATACTTATGAAAGTCTTAATGTAATGTTATTAAATTAAGCAGAATACCACTGAAGTTATTAAAGCAAAATTAATTTCAGTACTTATGTTTTTATGATAGGATTGGAATTATGCTGTGACTAAAAGCAAATATTTTTTTTTAAAAAAAGCAAATGTGTGAGAAATATCCTTCTTCTTAGTTTTGAATGTTGCGACTCTTTCCAAAAATCTTTAATTCTGAACATTGCAGTTTTCATTTCCAAAAACCTTTAATCTTGAACACTGCAGTTCATTTTCAGAAACACACACAACCCGCTGAACCTTGCTAAATAAATTTATGGGAAGAACGTATCTAGCAGACGGTCCTAATATGGCTCTCTCCAAAAGTACTAGACTTTCATCTGTCACAGGTAGCAAAGACATGCAGTTTCCATGCATTATGTTCTCAGATTCTCAAGGCCAATTCACACTTCACTTAGTGAGATGGTATTTTTAATTTGTTGTTTTAAAGACCTTCGCATATGGGGCAGAAGAGAAATGCAAATAATAAATAAATAAACCATCCCACTGAAGTTAGAATGGGGCAAACTGGGGTGCCTCCACCCTTCAAAGTGCTGATGATTGCACTTTGATGAAATGTGGATGGTCAGTCCTGGCCCAGCCAGATTGCTATGTCAAAAGCTACAGCAATTTCCAGTGCATTCTCAGCCATTTGCGTTTGCTCAGCCGCAGCTGTCCTGTTCCACTTGGACGAAGGTGGGGATACTACACATGGGAGCTCCCAAGCATCTGCTGGTGAAGCTGTGAAGCAATAACAACTGCTCCACAGCTTTAGAGAATCAGGGACACTCACAGACAGTCCAGGTTGGAGGTCATGTCAAAGTGAGTGAATGCAGCATCCTTGAGTAACTGTGAGCAGGCCCTTAGAAGAAGCATAAGCCACAAAGTGAGAAACAAGTCAATATGGTGAGCTCATTTCTAACTGTTAGAAACTATGGAGTGGGCCCACAGGAAAGCCCTGTACAGCTGCTCTCTTTTTGTGGCACTGAAAACAGATAACTGCATCATGTTTCTCCCTGAAGGCACAAGTGCATAGCAGAATTTGTGGGTTCCCCAGTGTGCTTTGTCCTACCTTTACTACATACAGTTACCCTATTTTCTAATACTGTGTAGGCAAAGCTGCCCAACCTCTTCATGTACAGGGTTGCTGTGTAGATATTGTGGCACAAAAAAAAAAACTTTTCATGGAATTTAGAGATGCAGCTTGTACCTCTGACTGTGCACCTCTAGATGTTACTCAGGCTTTCCAGATCTAGCAGTCGCCAGTGATTCGATAATAAATTTTATGCTGGATGAAAGCTATTTTTAATTTTCCTCTTTTTAAACATGAATAGTAACATTTGAGTTAAGGAAGTTACAGAGTGATGTATAAAGTTATAAATGACTAAAACAGTGTACTAGAAAGTGCCAGGAACAGTGTATAGTATATACCAAAACTTTAATATAAGCCACCATTACATAACAGAATAAATTCAGAATAAACCACAGCTCATTAAGATCAGAATGCAATGGCTGTTCTGAGTATGCATCTGAATAAATAGACCAGGGAAGCTTTTCAGTGTTATTTTTTTTTCAAATACAAAGTTGTGGAACTTCCAAAGATAACTGTTTTTCACCAGAGATGGTGCACAATCCCCATTACGATCAGCTTTGAATAGGAAGGCAGTTTTTTAATAAATGAGGCTGGCCTTTCAAATAGTGTGGCAACCTGTGAAGCTGTTCCTGAGACAATCTGATTACATGGGACACTCAGAACTCAAGTGATAATTGGTTTATAACTTGAATTTGACTCAAAACAAACCATCTAGATAGCAGTGACTTCAAACCGTCCTTGCCTCCCAGTGACTGGGGGTGTTTTTCCACTAGCACTAAGTACCCATTGAAGCACCCACTAAGGACCCATTTGGCTGAGAGCCAGATGGCCCCATTTCCACAATAGACCCCATTAGAGACACATCTGTTTCCACCACAGCTAGGGAAATCTGGGTCATATGGGTCCTTCAGGACCTATAATCCAGATTTCATGTAGACCCCATTAAAGGGTTCTACAATGGGGTCTTCAGCCTTCAAATCTGGATTGTAGTGAGCCTGTTTCCACTACAATTTGGGAATGGGGTCTAGATGAGGCTTGGGGGGGAGACACCCATGGGTTGGTGCCCCAAACTCAAGACTTTAGAGTTCCTCTGAAGCCAGCTCCGAAGTCCCTCCGAAGTTGCCTTCAGAGATTAGCAAAGGCTCCGCAGAAGAAACCCTTGCAAAAGCCACTCACATTGGGTACTTCCCTTAATCTGGATCTACTAGATCCGAATTAAGGGAAGTACCCATTCCTTAGATCTGGATTTTCTTAGCTGCAATAGCCAGCATTGGTGCAAACAGCCTTTTGCAAACCCAGGGTTTTGGCTGCAAAAAGGGCGGGAAATCCTGTGCGGGCCCTGTTGCAGTGATTGGCTGGAGTAAGGTTTTGGAGGGAAAAGCTGTCCGGGGATCTGAGTACTGGAGGGGCTACAGTAGGAGTTCCCACCAATCAGGCTGGAGGGACAGCAACCTCTGTTAGGAGTCTCCAGCAGCATTTTATTGCAGCTAGAGCCAATCAGGGTCAGGGGGATGTGTGTATAAATGAACACAGAGTACAGCAGAGGGTGTCTTCATGCTGGGACAAGAGCTGAAAGGAGAAGAAGAGCTGAATCCTGAGGGAGCTGGAACCAGTAGCTGACCGTTGGGCTGTTGGCTGAGCGATTTCTGAAGGGGACAATCGAGGAAGATTGGGGCTCCGGGGGAGACTTCGCTAGCAACTGACCAGGCTGGATGATCGGACAAGCAAGGATGGACTGGGCCTTGTGATCATCTGGAGCCATGTTCTGGTACACTGGCTTGGCATGAGCTGTGGCAGAGCAAGCCAGAGGGGGAGGAATGTGGAGAGGTTTGTCTTTTAAAAGGGGAACTATTTTCTTTTAGAGAAAGGGGTAGCTTCTAGCCTTAAGAGACTTACTGAGTTAAACCTGAGTTAAACCAACAAGTACCTGAACCTTATTTTCCTTTTAGTATTGCTTGTGTATAATAATAAACTTGTTTTAGTTTACTGTTGAAACGCTTGCTACCAGTGTTTTGTGTCCACACTGTAGTATTCACTCGGCCATTGCACGAACTCAGCATCCTAACAGGGCCAAGCTTCTCCTAGAGAGGGCAGGCACTAACTGGATCGCTGGGCATCGTGACAAGGAGATACCATGGCACATCCAGGGATTAGATGCTCTGTCTAAAGTCTTCATTTCCCCCAAGCACCTTGGAGGTAGCTGGGATGCTTTAATCTATTATTCCATAAGACCAGGGGTAGAATAACAAAATATACCTTTATTCATGTGTCTTCCTAGTTAGAGCCTGCTTTTTCCAAGTTACATATCATACCCAAGGTAGTTTTTCTTCAGCATATATCAACTTCTCAGTCTGTTATTGTGATTTTGCAAAACGGCTCTTTTCCTTGAATGCTGGGGTCAGTGAGCTTACAATAACGGTAAAGTCATTCTGTCTAAGGACTTTTTTTAGACAGTTTTTGTCGTTTTTGTTGTTGTTGTTTGCTAGCATGTGCACTAAGGGTCTTTTTTCTACCTGTTAATGCAGAATATGGGAGACACTACCAATTGCTAGTACCCTCCATCCACACAAGATGGAGCAACATGGAAGGGTGCTGATATGAATCACTGGTAGTCTTTGACATTGAGAACTACCAGTATATTAGCTCAGCCTAGTCTGAAACACACCTCTCTTTCAGGAGTCCTGGAGGACATATTTTGGTGGGCTCCAAATCCAGGAATGGCTTTTGTTAGCCCTTTGGAGATCTGAGAGTCTGGTCCTGAAGCTTGTGTGAGCTTTTGGGGCTGCTACAGTAGCTGATCTGGCTCAACACCGGCATGTATATGACAATTTTCCAGCCACACCTTGTTGTGATCCAAACCAGCGAGCCTCTCTGGTCCAGAACCACTGGTTCAGATCACAGTAAGGCAGTGGAGAAAGATCCTAAAATGCTGGACCAGTTCTCATGTTACAAAGGAAAACAGCCACTGATGTTTGTTCCCTCTGGTGGTTCCACCACTGGAATGGACCAACTGTCCATCTAGTCTGGTGGTCTTCTCTTATAGTGGCCAACCACTTACACAAGGAAGCCCACCAGAAGGCTGAACAAACAATCGGCTCTGCTTGCAGTCTCCTAACAGCAGTCCATCAGAGACATAGCAGCCTCCACTGCCATCAGGGCTAATAGCCATTGATAGTCTTGACTTCCACGAATTGGCCTAAATTTTATTTAAAACCATCCAGATTTGTGGCCAGCACCACATTAAAAATAAGCGATCACATGGAAAAAAACATATAGACATGTTTCATCTCAGTCTTGCCCTTGGGAATGTATCATGTTGTGCAAAAATAAAAGAAACTTCTCACATTTTATCTTTTTCATATCTTCAACATATGAGGAGGTGGAAGTCAATGGTGGTAAATTCTAGTTGAAGGATCTGTGACCAAAAACATGTTGATTGGGCCTATTAGTGTTATTTTTAAATACTCTGATGCAGCAGGGCAGAACTCAAAGTCATGATCAACCACATTAGCATGCACTATAAATACACTTAGGAGAAGGGTGATGTTCACTGGGTTAGTTTAAATTCAGAACTGCAGTGTTATTAGACAGAACAATTTACTTAACACTCAGGAACCAGGAAATGACAATGTTAATTGCTTTCAAATGTAAGATCATAATTCAGTTTATTCTGAAAATACACATTGATCTTTTAAAGAGCATACTATGTGATGAACTCTGTGGGGATGAATATCTAGGACATTTATTTTGAATATAGCAGAGACCTAAAAATATAAATAACAGTACAAAGGTGAAATTATATTCATTTTACCCCCCTCTGTGTGTATGGTTTTGGAGAAGTGCAAAATGATGCACAAAACAGCAGCAGCAGAAAGCGAAATTATGATTGAAAGAGAGGATATATATATATGAATGACACTGGATGGCTAAGAAGCAGAACAGAAATTGAAAAGGTAAATTAGACAAAGTAAAACGGTGAGGAAGGCAGCATGTCAGCGTGCGGCACCAGGGACAGTTAAAGTCTGAGGATCTTCTGGGAGCGCAATAGTTAAGGGCATTAAGCTATAACCTGAGGATAAGGATGTACACAAATATTCATAACATTCAAAATTTGTATGAATTTGGCCAAATTCAGACATTCAAATTTGAATCAAATGTTGGCACATGTGAAGATTGACATTCAAGTGGGAATCAAATGTTCTGATACATTCCTATGAAGCTTCCTATGGGATTTGTATGTGATTGAACATCCGTATCAAATCTATTCGAACAAATACTAATTTTCTTTTTTTTCAATTCAATACGAATTGAATATAAAAAAGAAATCCATGCACATCCCTTACCTGAGGGAGCTTCTGTAGTGAACGCCTTGGTGCACATCAGGGATAGTTTTGACTTGGATTGCTTAATCCAGGCTAGCAATGGAGGTAGACAAAGCACTGCTTGTCAGAGGTGGTCCATATTACTGTGCTTCCATCTTATCTTTTTTTTGAAGGCTGGGGATCAAAGGTTCTCTGGTTTATGAAATATCAGACCAGGGGGATTTGGGTGGATCACAGCAAATGGACGACTTTTAATGTTTCTTTCTATTGAAGCACTCCAAGATAAATACGTCAGGGGAACATTCCAAGCAAAAAGTGTTGTGTGGTCAGAGATATCTCTGGGAGGTCACATCTCCCTGGAATTAGTCTGGTGAGTAGGGAAGTGAACAAACATTTGAAACATTTGAAATTTCATGGAATTCACTTGAATTTGGATATTCAGATTCAAATAAAATGTCTCTACATTCAAATTTAAACATTTGAACTAATTTCAAACCTTTCAAATCATTTGCATGAATTATTCAGACATTCATATGTGTACGGATCCATATGCATTATGTATCAGGTCTTACACATCTTATTTGTATCTGTACACATTTGTATGGATACGTACAGGATGAAAACGGGATGCATACAGGATAAAAATGGGATGCGTACGGATGCATACGGATGTATACAAATATTGTTGACATTCATATCTTCAAATACAAATTGAATGTTCATGCAAATAGATTCCAGTGTACCTCAATTCAAATCAGATGCAAATACATTCTAATGTTAAGCATTTGAATTGATTCAAATCTTCAGATATTTCATTTGAATCAACTTGAATGCCAAAGATTGCATTTGTGCACACCCCTACTATTGAACGGATGCCATATTCCTGAGTGGCGGCTAGTCTTGGGGAATAAACCCAGATTGACGATCAGGAGTTTCAAAGATAGTTAGATGGATTGTAGCCAACTCACTGCCAACAGTTGTGTTTATGTTTCTAGATTGCATTGGTAAGGCCAAAGGGAATTTCTGATGCCTGGGCACTGCAGCTCAGTTTCCATACTTTTTTGCCCAGACTCTTCTCATTTTCTTTCAAGACAGAAGTATGCCACAGACATCATCATCTTCAACAAGAACGATTGGGCTGCTTCCGCACAGGGGCAAATAAATCCAGATCTCCTGAATCCAGATTCATTAAAGCCGGCTCCCAGAGGAACCGGTTTTAATAACCCCGGATCCCCGGTAGATCCAGATTAACTGGGTAGACCCGTATCCAATAGATGCGGATCAACCCCTCACCCAGTGCCTCCGCAAACGCGTCATGGATCCGGATTGGAGGCGGGTGCTGTGCGTCTAGTCAGGGCAGCGCGCCTGCGCAGAATGCCTCCTGAGGGCAAGGGCTGCCAGTAGCAGCCCCGACCACTCAGGTGGCACGCAGGACGCAGGTTCACTGCATCCTGGGTGCCGACCCTCAGAATCGGGGCGACGCTGACAAGGTAAGGAGGGGATCCGCCATGCTCCCCCCAGGGTGGGCTAGGGTGGGCTTTAGGAAGGCTCGCCCTGGCTCCAGAAGTGGCAATCTGCCGCTTCTGGGGTGAGGGCAAGCCGCGGCAGCGAGGTCCCCCGGCTCGCCAGGCTTTGCTCTGGGGAGCCAATCCTGGGGGGCCGGGGGAGGGCCCAGGGTAGGAACACTTGCGCTGTGTGGACACATCCTAAATGGATGCTGTTTCACAGCGCAAGACCACATAATATGTGGTGTTCCGAAAACACCCTTTAAGCACATATTAAGTCCGGATAGGTGCGGACGCACCCACCGGAAGTGTGCTATTTAGACCACGCAAATGTGGATGCTCTGGCGGCTATCCGGTTTTGCCGCCAAAATCCGCATTAAATAGGGACTCGCTGTGCGGACACCCCTCGCCGGAACTGTCCCAATCAGCGGCCTGTGTGCGGAAGCGCACTTTGGAATGGGTGCTTAATGGGTGTTAAAGGGCCTGTGTGAAAGCACCCTTGGAGAAATATTTAAACTCAGCCTGTTGCAGTAACGTATAGTCACTTATGTAATGTTGAGGAGAAAATATGATCTGATTTATCACACAAACCACTAAATACAGATATTGTATTTTGAAGAATTTATTTCTTGAACAACCAAGGCAAACATCTCATTTGTAGCATTGGGGCTGTTATGCTGTGTTACTTCTTCTTCTGAGAATCTAAGCTTTTGGATATAGATGCAGTATCCATCTTCAGAGGTCTTTGCTCTTGGGCGAGTCAAGGGTGACTGGTGTCTTATGAGATCTTTTTTATCTTCTTATAGATGTCTTCTGGTTGTTTGTAAGCTATTCCTTTGTTTGAGTTGCTAAGATTTCATTGGTCTTTCCCTGGCTGCACCCTGTTGGCATTGTTTCCTTGAGTGGAAGTGTTAATGGCGGGTCATTGAGGCTTTTTTTACTGTGTGTTCATATAATCCCTGGGGGTGAGGGATTAGTGGCTTGTGTATATGCAGAACTCAGATGTGCATCTCTGTTTTGCTTGTTTCTATATGAAGGTTTCCAGATGCTGCTGAGAAATGGGCCTTGATCCCCATTAAAGTTGTGAGGTGTTGTTGTATTTCTATGGCCTCTCTGGTAGCCAATTCCTGTAATCCCTTTATTATGGTTATGGTTTCTGTTTGTTCAAATAAGATTTTGTGGTTTTCTGACTGTGTGTGTTATTTTACTAGTATCCAGGAGTGAAATAGCTTCACAGAATTTGAAGGGGAAGTATGTCTTCCAGTTGTGATAATTTCTTCTTTCTCTGATTATTTTCTTGTCTCTTGTGAGATTCCCTAGAAACACCTTTAGTAGGGTTTTGTTTTTAATATATATTCTTGATGTGGTATTGCTGTTGTTACCAACTAAATTACATCAATATAATACAAGACACAAAAATCATTAGTTTCCTCTGGTTCTCACAAACGTTATGAGTGTCATCTGACTATTTTCTTTGTCATTAGCTGAGAAGGCAGTAATGGCGTTTCCTGCACTTTGCTTCATACCCCAGAACAGGGATCTGCCATCCACAGGTTAGTGCAGGCTACATCAAGCTCTGCCCAGAACCTGCCATGTTTTTATGGGTTGTGGTCTGGATGCGTGTCTTTTTGGAGACATTTAGCTCAGTCCAACCACTAACTAGAGTAAAGAGTCTTTTTGTGCTAAAGGCTTTAACAAAGTTAAATTGGCACTTTGTAAAAACAAGTAGGCAGCAAGATAAAAATGCTTTCCAAATCAATTTCTTCAATATAAAATCAAAAGCTTTAATAAAACTCAGTTGAAAAGCTTAAAAACCAGGAGAAATGGCAGCACCCAAAATTAGCTGGCACTTACCAATAATGGGAAAACAGAGGAAAAAGAGGAAAAGAAACAAACCAACAAAGGAAAGGGCTTCCCTTCAGAAATAGATAAGGAAATCCAGTTGGTGTGTGGATAAGTGTCTGGAGCAAAGCTCAAACTAAATCCTGACACTAAAGAGACAGTAAAGAAAAACAAAACAGGAGTGATTAGTCTCATCACTGAACTGCAAAAAACAAAAAACAAAACAAAACAAAACAAAAACAAAAAAAACCCTTAAATTGCACAAGAGAGGATTCCCGCTTCTTTGAGAAGAAGAGTTCCTCTCTTCAGTTTAGCAGTAGAAGACTAGGTACAGTTACCAGCAAGAAAAATAGTCTGGGAAAGGGGATCTTTAAATATTTTCTTCTTTCTTCAGTAAGTTGCGGTGATGATGAGAAGGAAGACCTTGGGTGTTTTTCCATTAATGGGTACAAAAATGCCATTACGTACTCATTAATTGGTACTTAATGGGTACTTTTAGTGACAGTGGAAAAACACCCCTTGATACAAGATGTGGGGGGAGACTTGTTTGGAGCTCTGGAACCACTTTCTTTTAGGTACTTTGCCTTCTGCTCCACCCAGCCCTGTTGTCTACTCATTTTCGCAGGTGTATCTATGACAAAGTACATACTTGGGAATTATCATTTTCCATGAAGTTTGAAAACCAGATGTTTGTTCTGCAGTTTCTTTCTTGACATTTTTATTCCTGGGGCAGGAGTAGTGTTTCACAGAATGGAAAATGAGCCGTATAAGCCACAAAATAATTGTGGTGAAAGGGAAGACAAACTGAAGGAGGAGAGTGGTGTAACTGAGGAGAAAAGCAAGGGAAGCAGGAAAAATGCCCTTCTGAAATAAAGAGATGCAGAAGAAGTAGAATTCTTCTAAAGATCATTTGCAGGGTGTCAAGAGCAGGTGAAAGTTTTACTTTTGTCTACTGTTTCAGAATTCCCAGAAGTAGGGATGTGTATGAATGTTTTTTTTTAATTTGATTCATATTGAACCTAACACAAGAAAATTTGCATTTGAACAGATTTTCTTCCAATGTAGTAGGATTTGAATTCGATAACAAATGTTCAATCCTGTACAAATCCTATACCAATCCCATACGAATGCATATGAATCCCGTATATATCCCATATAAATCCTATATAAATTCCATATGAATCCCATACAAAGCTTCATACAAATGTATCAAAACATTTTATTTGAATTCGAATAATAATCTTCAAATGTGCCAACATTTGATTTGAATACGAATGTCCAAATTCAGCCAAATTCGTACAAATTTTGAATGTTATAAATATTGTGCACATCCCTACCCAGAAGTGGTTGGTGGGCCACTGTGTGAGAAAAAATGCTGAATCAAATGGGTGTGCCTAAATTCAACAGGGTTCTTCTTATGTTCTTAAAGTCTTATATGAGTGAAAAGGGCCAACTCGTGGCTATTAATGAATGTGTGGTTCTGAGCATTATATCTAAGGAGTCAGAAAGGTGTTTTTTTCTGCACATGTGCATGGTGCATGCACACATGCACACACAATTTAAAATAGTAATAATAAAATCTCTATTTCTTCTGATCAACTATTTTATTTATTTATTTATATTTATATCCCGCCCCATACCAGGGGGTCTCTGGGCAGCTGACAACCTTTAAAAACAAACATATCAAAAGTGTATCAAAGATAATAATAAACTAGTACAACATTTTAAATCCAACATGATAAAAGCAATACAAAACCAGTTTGAAACAGTATTGAGTTTAATCCAGTTTCAATATTTTATTTTCATTGTCCAAGGCAGCTATACTGACTATTACATTCTCCCTGCTTGATAAAACATTTTTGGAAGCCTATTATCATCCATTTGGAACATCCCGGAATAATGCACAAAGACTGCTAACAAAACACAGAAATCAAAATGCATTAAGCTAACTTATTATGTGAGCTCTTGCGTACCTACCAGCAAACATGGCAGAGGATTTTTTTAAAAAACATGGGTTGTGGCGTCTACTTTTTAAAAATCACAGGCAGGTCTCAAAATCACACTGTGTATTATAGCTCCTTACTTATTTTAAACTTTTCCACATTTAAATAGGAAGGGAGCTAACATGGAATCATCCTTTGAAAACACTCAAGGTAGTCCAGATTATTCCAGAAAGTTGGTTTTATAGCTGTATTTTGCTCTTCTTTTATAATGAAGGGCATATGGGATTTATATAGGATTTATATGGGATACAAGACCTACTTCTAAAAGACCTATTATAATGCATATAATGCAGTTCTATAAAGTAAAGTGGGATTTAACCATTATATATGATTTATTAAAAATGAGACCCAGGGGTAACTGGTACTTACCTTGTTCTCAGTTTGTCATTTTGCTCTTTGTAATATGAAGATGAGAAAAAAAATAACAGTAATAAACTTTGCTTTTTTTCAACTGCTGCATTTATGTGAAGTAGTTATTACTAGAGATGTGCACAGATATTCAAAACATTAGAAATTTGATCGAATTCATTCGAATTCGGACATTCAAATTTGAATCAAATATCTATCGATTTGAATTTAAACATTCAAATGAATTTTGAATCTTTTGAATCAATTTTATGAATTATTCAGACATTCATATGTGTATGGATATATATGCATTACATGTGTATCTGTACGCATCTTATTCGTATCCTTACACATTTGTACAGATATGTATGGGATGAAAACAGGATGCATACAGGATAAAAATGGGATGTGTACAGATGCATGTGGATTAGGGTTAGGGTATGAATCGATACAAATGTATTTGATCCTAGTTGGATGTGAATACATTTGAACTTTAAACATTCAAAGCGATTCGAATCTTCAGATATTCAGTTCAAATTGAATTGAATGACAACAATTGCATTCATGCGCACCTCTAGTTATTACAATGCTAGAAAAAAGTTTTTACTCCTATTTGGCCATTTCTCCTCCTGGTTTTAATCTATTTTTCTCAGTAATGTTCCCTTAATGTAAAAGAACAATAGGGGTTTGAAGCCCCTATAATAAACTCCCATATGTTATGAAATATTATAATTGGAGAGAGAAAGGTGAAATACACTGATATTTGTTGGATAAGGAATACTTAGGATGGTTACATGATAATCCTACATGTGCTTATCACAAGTTCTAGGGCAATATTCCAGATTAGTATGAACTGGATTATAGCCTTAACAGAAAAGTATTCTGTTAGAGATGCAGTTCCACGAACATTGTTTCTGTACTGACAAAATGCCAAATAGTCATTTGGGGCATTGAGAGTAGAAGCAAGCAGCTAGGCTTAATTTTCCCCCAATTTTCCTCATGTTGGAGTAGCGTGGCACCATGGAATGGCACTTCCTCTGAGCTGGGTGGGAGGAACTTCCCTGGAAAGAAGACACCTACACCAGCACTGGTAAAGGGCCCAATGTGGTTACCCTAATTTGTCCCATGGACTGTTAAGTGGTGATGTAGCCTTACTCATGCAGTTGGACATGCCTCATTCCAAGTGGGAGTGTGCAGGAACACAGGCCTTTTGGCAACTGGTTAATACAGAAACAGACAAGATTATTAATAACCAGACTAGATGGTATAAGGAAATGTGAACCACACAATAAATAAATATGGCTAATTGTACTGAAAATAACAAATATCTTATGAAACAATTAGGGATGTAGATGTTTTTTTTGGGGGGGCATTCAATTCATAACTAGGAATGTGCATGAATGTTTTTTTGACAATCTATTCAAAATAGAATACTCAAAAATCCGATTCAATTTGAATGAATTAAATTCAAATTTAAGATTTTATTTGTTTCTACCAAATTTGGATCTGTTTGTTCAAATGTTTTATTCAGATCTGTACATATGAATGTCAACAACATTTGTATGTGCCCATATGCATCTTCCTGACATCTGTACACATCTGCACGCATCCATACATGTCCATATACATCCTGTAGTTATCCTGTATGCAACCTGTTTTGGTCCCGTACAGATCCATACAAATGTGTAGGGATGTGTGAAAGACGCAGATCTTCAAGTACACATTGTGTACGAACCCGTACACATATGAATGTCTGGATAATTTGAACAAATTCAAAATTCAATTTGAAAGTTTACATTTGAATTTCAGGACGTTCTATTCAAGTTCCAATGTTGAAATTAGGCACATTCAATCACATTTCGAATGGCTACAAATATTCGTGCACATCCTTCTTCATAACAAATCAAATGTTGGAAAATTCATAATCGTACAAATAGACCCTTTTGAATGTGGGAAAATTCTATTCAATAAGAATGTGTTTGTACAAATTTGTGCAAATATCTGTTACTAATGAATGAATGTGAACAAATGAATTTGTACAAATATCCAATACGCATATGAATGAATACAAATCCGATACATATCCAAGATACATATCTGATACATATCCAGTAACAAAACCACTCGGAAAACATCAAATCCGACCTGAATCCACTTTTAATACTCTTTCAATCCATGTGAAATGCACTCTGGATCCATTGCAGATGTGACTGGTGCAACCACTTTTCCACCTACCCAGTTTAACAAATGTGCGAACTATTCATACAAATGTCTAGAAACATTGGTGTTCATACAAATGTCAGTGTATGAATATTGTACCATTCAATTTATGTAAGAACATCCGAATTCATACACATTTGTACGAATAACGAATGTTAGGAATATTCATGCACATCCCCAGAAACAATCAATGGGTGTACTTCCACTGTCACTAGAAGTACCCTTTAATGTGTACAAAAATGCCATTTCGTACCCATTAATGGGTACTTAATGTGTACTTTTAGTGACAGTGGAAAAACACCCATTGAGAGCTGCCTAAATGGTGTTAGCAAAGACTCCAGCCTATGGACATTAAACAACTGGGAGACTTATGTGTTAGAATTTATGTTATATGCACTAATGAGACAAAGACGTTTGTTTCTGAGGGGAATAAAATTTAAAACCGATTGGTTCAGCAATTGGCAAAAAATTATAACATATGGTTTGGACATTGGGAGAAGCTAGACATTGAGAGAAAATTAAGTTCGATTTGCTGTTTAAACATTTTCAATTAAGGGCTAGTAATGTTTTGCTATTCCATGCAGGGGAGGGGGGAGGGTATGGTTTTTTGTTTGTTGTATTCTCGTAATTGATGAACAATTGAGACATTTCATATGATATTACTGTTTGTTGTTGCTGCTGTTGTATATTATTCATTTTTTTAAAAATGTGCATCATCTCACTTGCAAGCACTGGGGCTTTTGGGTATGGACATTCTGCTAATTATGAAATAATTTAATTGGATCAATGGCTGTAAATAAATACGCAAACATCCAACGGAACAAATATGTTAAGCATGAGGAAACAAACCTCTTTTTTCTTGTAGCAAATGAGTATTTGCTACCATAGAGCAATAAAGGAGGAGGCGGCTGGAATATTATGCACCTGTCTGGCCACAGCATATAATTAATGGCCTGTACTTGTTTCAGTAGGTCACACGTATTACAGCCTTCCGCTTTACACAGCGTGGGCAGCTGGAGGCATAATGAACTCTGCAGATTTCCAGGCTTATAATAGAGTAGGCTATGTTTTACAGGTGTACTGTGTTTAAATTGAAAAGTCTCCTCTCGTTCTCTGTTTGTACAGATTAAATACATATAAATTTAATGTCAATACTTTGTCACATATTCAACATAGTTTATGCAGTTGTAATAAAAATGTAATCAGTACCAAACACAGAGCAGAAGTTTTATGCCCTTGCTTTTGCTGAACAGCATTTTGGTTTTGTCTTACTGAATTGAACAGGTCATATCAGTGCTACTCTGTTGGCCTGAGCAAACATACTGACCTATAATATTTATTTATTTATTTGAATTTTTATCCCAGCCTATACCCAAAGGTCTCAGGGCAGGTGACAGCATTAAAAACTAGCTGGGTATCTGTCTCAGTTGCTTCTTAGTCCCTTTCCACACCTGTATTATGTTTTAGGAGTCTTCTTAGCTTCAGGGCTTCTTCTGGCTTCACATTAAAACAGATCATAGAGGCGCTATCCACTGAAAGCATGCTTGTCTGCAGAGGATGTTGCATAATCCAAATTTAGTGTGTATGTGTGTGTGTGAAATTTGAATTATCAGTAGTATTCAACATTGAGAGCTACCAGCATACCAGCTTGGCATACAAAAGGCACTAGGGAACCATTTCAATGGTGGTCCAAAGTGTACCACCAAAAAGGGTTTTTCAGGGTCTCTGAGCCCAGGAACTTTAATTATAAAACTCTTGTGTGAGCTTCAGGGCCAGTGTGGAGACTGGTGGATCGGAAGCCAATGCTGCATCCTGTAAAACTTTCAATCCACTACTCCAGCGGACCAGAAGCCACTGCAATATCCCAGCACAGCAACGAGGCACATTTGGAGGTACCCTAGATGGGATACAGTATTGATTCAGCAAGATAGTTCCTATTTTTCTTTTTCTGGAGAAATTATGCCATTTGCTTTGGTATGTAGGAAAAAAAATCAAAGCTAATCTGATTTTTTTATATAATATATTCAGTCTGGAAATAGCTAAGCTCCGGTAATTTCCCAACTCTCAGTCATAGACTCTAGGTATTGAGGGGGACTCATAGAAAATATTTGTCTCAACAGGAAAATCTACAATGACTTGGATGTTATTTTTATTTTTACAGAACAACTGAGATTTTCCCCACATCTCCCCTGCTCCTTTTTCCTGTTCTTGGGTAAACCAGAAAGTCAGTTTTTTTAAAGTGAACTCCAATTGATTATTGGAGTTCACCTAATTATTGGCTCTGAAGTGTCAATTAAACACTGCATAATCCCCTAGTACCCTTCCCTGAAACCTGTCAGCAAGTGGTCTCCCCTGGAGTAAGCTCTGCACAAAATGGGGAAATTAACTGGAGACAATGTGCTCAAAAACATAGGACAAGGGAAATATGCTCTTTTGCATCTTAAGCACAGAATCTATTGAGTGCAGAACACGTACAATACACCATTATGAATGTGCACATCTATTTCTTTTCTTTTGCATTTGATTCAAATCAAATGCCCAATTTATTCATTCATTCAGTTTATTTGTATACTGCCTTTCTAATAAATTAATCAAGGCAGTTTACAGCAACCATGAAGAATACAGTGCAAAATAATACATCATACATTAAATAATCATAAAATTATATATAAACAAAATAATACATTATAAAATTAAACAAAACATTCAAGGTTTTGACTCTGACTTATAAGGCCCTAAATGACTTGGGCTCCAAATATCTAAAGGATATTTCTCCCATATCGACCTGCCTGTGCCTTAAGATCAAGTGGTGAGGCCCTCCTGGTTGTCCCACCACCCGGGAGAGAGCCTTTTCGGTGATGGCCCCCAGACTATGGAATGGCCTCCCCCTCAAGGTGCGTCATGCCCCTTCCTTATATATATGTAGGAAGGCAGTGAAGACGCACCTCTTTGCCCTGGCCTTTGGCTGAGCCGATTATATTTCCCGCCCAGGTCAGACACTATCATTTTAAACATAATGTGTATTGTTTTAGAGTTGTTGAATTTTTAAAGTCTTTTAATGTATATTCTGTATGGGGTGGGATAGAAATGTAAATAATAAATAAATTAATAAAATAATAAATTAATCTAATGCCAGAAAGTTCATATTGTTCAAATAGATCACCTTCGAATGTGGTAGGATTCAAATTCAATACAAATGTTCAATATGAATCACATACAAATCACATATGAATCCCATATGTATCTGTTCTAAATGAACCAAATCCCCCCTGAATCCTGAGGGATTTTCGCACTGCAACGCGTTCCAAACGGAACGCGTTCAGGCGGGAAGCTTAAGACAGCTCCGGGCGCTTTCACTGTTCACACACAGGCGCGCCGGAACGCGTTCCGGCGCGCCTGTGTGTGAACGGTAAAAGCGCCCGGAACTGTCTTGGCCGGCAAAGGCCGGCCAGGGGCGCGGAGACAGCTGCGGAGGCAGATCGGCAATCAGCTGATTGTCAAACAGCTGATTGCCAAACCTGTGCCGGCGGGGGAGGCGGCCCGCGGCTGTTCGGGAGCGAGAAGCAAGCGCGAATCCTTCTCCTCCCGAACGCCTGCGGGCAGTTTGTCCGCGCCCGAACGCATGTAGAGCACTTCAAAGTGCTCTACATTTGGAACGCGCGAGAGACAGCTCCGGACACGAGGCGGCGCAAGCCCCGCTCGGGCAATGTGAATGCCTCGTCCGGAGCTGTCTTCCACGCGTACCGGAAAGGCCTGTGCGAAAAGGCCTCTTAATGGTAGCTCTTTCAAAAGGGTCATTGATATCTTGGGTCTTAGGAAGACATTATAATACTTAAATCTAAACCCTGTTCTGTCCCTCCCAATTGTTTATGGTAGATTACAAGATTAAAATATGTAGAGTGTTAAAAATAGGGATGTGCAAAATTCTGTTCACAAACGGAGTTTGCAAATGTTTACACTGATCCAAACATACAAATGTTTGAATATCAGAAGATTTATTCAAATCAAACCAGTTTTCTCCTTTGAGTACTAACACTTTGATTGAACATTCCAATGTTACTGAAGGTCACTGCTCTTGTACTTGGGTATTTTATTATTTTGGTACTTCTTGGCACTTCGGTACAACTGTCTGATTTTTAAGGATCATTGCTTTAAAATGGACTTTCTAAAAATAAGCTATTTGCATCTTAAGTAAGTTTGAAAATAAATTCATCTGTAAATGATAGTATTTTGCTTTGATGAACCTTTCTTCTGTCAAACTATTTCAAACATTTGAGAGTTAAAATATGAGACCCACTAGAAATGTAATTTGTGTGACTGTTCTAATATGAACTGCTCTGTTACAGAATTAGCTTTAAAACAGACAAGTAAATTACTTCCTCCTACACAATAAATAGATGAATAGTTCTAATTTCTGGGGGGGAAACCACACAAAAAATGAATAATGGCCTAAATGTAAGCTATCCTGTTTTTATGTGTCAATTGAGGAAACTGTTCTGCAAACAAAAGATTATTGTACAGAACAGTAATAAAGCTTTTCACTGAGCTTTGAGAGATGTGAAAATATGGCTTTAATCTAGGTCTGCTTCTGTATGGTCACGTTTTCTATGCAGGGTAGCTGGTGGCCTGTACCAAGGGCTGTCCACATTGTGGGGTAACCCAACGTAGTCCTTAGGCTGGACTTTAAGGATAGGGTCTATGCCCCCTAGAATAGTAATGTGGTTCTTTCTTGTCAGCAACTTCTCCACCATGTCCAGATCTTTTGACTTTAGTTTATGTTCTCCCTGTGCTCATCATTGGTTTAATCCCATATCCTGTTGCTGTTCAGGAAGGCTTTCTGAACCGGATTCCTGCCTGAAGCCACATGCTGAATGGTAGAACTCTTGATAGCTCACTGTCTTTGCCTATAGAAGGTTTACTCTCCTGTTCTTTAAATCAGAGTCTAGCATAGCAGTGAAGTTCAACTTTTTCACAAGAGTCATTTTCTGCAGTTCCATCAGGGAGGTGTTTCCCCATCCCAACATCACTGTTTAATGGATCATGGGTCTCAAATTATCTCCATGGCACCAAGGGTGAGAACCTGTTGTTCTCCCCTATCTTTCCATTTTGATCACCAAAGATTGCCTCAGATTGTTTTTAAGAATTCCCTGCGTTGAGCTACTGCTCCTTATTTGGTCAGCTTTTGTGCTTACGTCACTGTTGAGGTTCCTTTCTGTTGGTATTTTTTAAATACATTTGACAGTGTTGTGTGCAGTGTCATGCCTGAGACCGCTATTTTTCTCTTTGCAGCTGTCTTTTTAAATAAAAATTGTTACTTTGTTGAAGCAACTGTTTCTGAAGTATATTTTGGGTGTTTTTCCACTGTCACTTAATGGCATTTTTGTACCCATTAATGGGTACTTAATGGGTACTTCTAGTGACAGTGGAAAAACACCCTTTGTCTGCTGCCTACTTGATTTTAATGGAAGCATGTACCAATTTATTATTTTTAAAACCAGGAAGCAATGAAGTTCCCTTTTCTATTCAAGGCTGGACTAGGCTAATTTCCCCATACAGCACACATGTCCAGACCACGTCTCATAACACTATGAGGATTTGTGACAGAACGGGGCAAAAAGCTATAAAGATTTATTATTTATTTAATGTATTGGAACAACGTTTAGTGTGCCTCCAGAGACACACCAATTTGTGCCCAGTACAAATCAATAAAACCCCTACTGCTATAAATGTTTCTATGTATTTTGACCCATTGATTGTGAACATGGTCTGACTTATTATAGAGCTGAACAAATTCCTGTATATCTTGCAAACTACTACATGATTACAACAGCAGGATCTTGTAGATAGAAGCATGGCAATACCTATCTTTAATACTCTTCACTTTTTTCAAATGTGTGACTTTTTAGTAGTAGGAACCACTATCTTTTGCATGCAGGCAAAATAAAATTAAGGCCTCTTTCTGTACAGAGGTTGCTTAGTGTCAGATCTAAACAATATACACTAATCTAGCCGGTAGTGAAAAAGTATAAAAAGATTTCACCCATTAAGTAAGCAGAGGAAAAAAACTGGGATGGTATTTTCTAGATTTGCAAGGGTTTCTATCTTCTATTTCTCACTGTCTAACAATTGCAACAAGGAGCTTTTCTTCATTTTTTCTGCTTGGAATTTCTGATCAGCAGTAACTGAGATGTGAATTTTTATTTATATGAGAAACAGTTAACTAGTTCACACTGGTATAAAATTACCTAATCAAGAAACATCATTCTCAGTGTGTTGTTACATAACTTTAGCCAATGGTCATTGGTACCAATTAGAGGCTAGAATATACACTAAAGCTGTATCCACATCAGAAGAAAAGGGGCACTTAGTGAGGTCTTGAGAGTAGGGATGTGCACGAATGGGGGGGTTTGCATTTGATTCATATTGAATTGAATGCAAGAACATTCATCTTTGTTCAAATAGATCCCCTTAAAATGTGGTAGGATTTGATTGAGTATGAATGTTCTATACAAATACAATATGAATGTTAGCTTCAAATTCCATGTGAATCTCATATCAATCCCACTTTGAATCCACTCTCAATCCACTTCAAATCCACTCTGGCAGCCAGCGATTCTTTCCACTCCTCTCCCTAATGCCCAGGGCACCCAGCAGCAGCAGCAACTCAAGCCCCCTTGCTTTAAACATTCACACATCTCCCAGAACCTGCAGCTGCTTTCCTTTCCCTTTCTAAAGATCAGAACTCCAAAGAGCTAGAATTGCACAAAATTGCAACATTGTTATCAGGTGTGAAGTGTGTGGGTTGCTACAGTGTAGCGGCTGCTGTAAAGGGTGGATTTTTACACTGAAATCACTATCATTGGAAGCAAGCTATTGGGGGACAGAAACCCTAAACATGGATTCTCATCCCTTAAAACGGTACGGTCCTCACAGTAAAAAATGTAACACGTATCAAGTGCACGAACCGGAGTGAGACCTGTTGAAATGAGGGTTAACATTTACAATGCTTTGGGGCAATTTAACATGCAGAAAAGGTGTTAAGCCAACCTGATGTGGGAACTGCGAGGATTGAAACCGTATCGAAACTGAATTAAGCTTGTAATGGGGATGCGACCCAAATGTCCAAATTCAGCTGAATTCGTATGAATAAGAAATCATATGAATATACATATCATGTAGTTGCAAATTGCCTTCAAGGTTCAGAAAATGCTTTTACAGGCATCCTTCCTAAACTGGAGGGGGGGAATGATTCTGAGGACACTTGCTTCTACTGCTGCCATGTATATGGATGGTGACAGCAAGAAATTTACCTTCATCACCACCGTCTACAGCACACATAGAAAATATGGCTGACTTCTTGGGCCATTTCCTGTACATCCCTTAATTGGGCTAGGTGGAGACTTTGGATGCTCGGGAACAAAAGTCTTCCAGCCTTGGAAACTGGATGCATGAGAGCTGTGTGGTCTATTTAAGAATTGGGAATGACACATCCCTTTGCACAGGTACCCTTTCCCCATCTTAGGGGTGAAGCCTATGGCTGTAATTCTTAAAAAAGAAAACAAACTTGAAAATTTATCCAACTGAATATAGTGGATTATACACACACTAGACAATTCTGCATGTTAGTGAAACATCCTTGGGGAGGGGCCAGAACCACTGTTTGCTTAATTATATTAAGATCACAATCATTGCTACTGGCTGACGCTTTTTTTATTCTGCAAGAATCCTTGTGCCATTAGTCTTGCATGCTGATAATCATTCAAGAGGCAAAGATTCAAGTGGAAACATGGAGCTGCAGTGAAAGATACAAGAGATAAGGTAGCATTTCCAACTGATAAGGAGCACTGGTCTTCAAAAAAAGAAAAGGAAAAGAAAATGTACTGAAGAATTTTCTCCACTTCATCTAATAGCTTAGCACAGCCCAGATGTATGTCATGGGAGGGGGGAAAGGGGGCTTAGTCTCCTGGTGGTTTTAATTCCAAATTTGTCCTGGGTGGTACTTTTTTTCCTTGACTTTTCCAAAAACGCCTGCTGAGACTGAAAGTATTCTCATTAATAGTAAACTTCAGTGTCAAAGCAAAAAGTACAACGTTAGCAGCAAGATTTGTATGCCTGTCTTCATTGGTTTAACGCACATAATAAAGACGGGAAGAGACTTAATTTCACAAAGTCAGCAACTTCAACAAAGCAATAAAAATAAAGTGGCAGAATTATCACAATGGGAAAAGAGTATGATTTATTTATTTTTTTGCTGTTTTTTAAAAATATGGTGTGCATGGATGTGAGTGTCCTAAACCTGTAGAATAACAAGATTAAGCTCTCTCTTTTTCTCTCTAACTGTAAATGCCAATATGAAGCACAATCCACTGATGACTCAGGATCATTTTCCAACTGTACATATTGAAGACTGGAGATACGGTGTGTGTGTGTGTATTTGCACGCACACAGGAATGCATGCATGAATTTGCAGATGGCTTGATTATCCAAGTAGAATCCCAGATAAAAGTATGACTAAAGGTGTTGGGATTGGAGGGTGAAAGCAGTTACTTGCCTATCTGGATAATAAAGCACGGTAGAGATAAGTAACACATGGATCAAAAGCCCTTTCCACACCTCCTTCTCTACTGTACTGGAACATAGCAAGACATTCTATTCTTTGATAGGCAACTTATTCTACATTGGGATGGGTCATCTGCATTTTGGGCAGCCTTTGTTGGCTCAGCCCCAGTCTCTGGCTTCAAAGTCTGGGCAGAGGCCTCAAAGTCCGCTCGCAGGCATTAAGTTCCCAGCCTCCAAAGTTTCTGGTCAGGCCCATTTTGATATCTACAGGTTTCTGGGACCATTTCAGTGGCACTTCCTGGTGCATCACCAATCCTCCCACCCTTCCCAGTATGTGTGCTAGTGTGCTAGTAGACCAGAATGGGGCAGGATTTTTGCATGTTCTTTCAATCTCTTATAGTGCAAACGAAGCCTGTTATGTGCAGAAGGCAGTCCATTAGGCTGATCTAAGGGTGAGAATGGACAAGAGCCTAGTTTGTTTAATGGTGTGGCACAAGACCAAAGGAAACATTTAGGCAGAAGAAATTCATGTTTCAAAGTACAGGAATCTGCCGGTAAGTTAGATATAATGTAATGAGTGTGTAAGGGGAGGGACATCAAAATGGGTCATTGCACAGAGATTTGAGGATTTCAGTGATGTGTGTTCTCAGATGATTTTATTCATTTATCCATTTATTTATAGCGTGTCTGATTCTCTTTTCACTGAATGAATCCGAAGGGTTACATTCCAGGGTTACATTCCAGTTAAGAAGTATGTGTTTTAGACTCAGAAATATTTCTCCTGATGACGTAGGAATGCGTGGAACGAAACATGGTGGTGGTAGTGCTCCAAAAGTTTCCCAGAGTTTTATTGCCATGACTTCAGAAAACCACAAGTATGCTGGGAAAAACAAACTAAAAACTTGAAAGATGTGTGAGACATTTTATGTGTATCCAACTAGTTAGAGCTGATAAGACTCTGAGTAAAGAAGCGTTCAGTGATTTGATAACAACTGAAGAAGCTAGGCATAAGAATAACATAGAGGAAATCTTCAGGAAATGCACTGTATTTGTGACTTTCTTGGGTAAGAAATATTCTTAAATTTAAAGAGGGTCAAATAGTGAAATTAGTTTGGTCTTTTGGTTAGAGTACCTAACTTTTATCTGATAGTTGCCCTGTTTGAGTCCACATTCCTCCATGAAGACAGCTGGATGACCTTGGGCTAGTCACAGCTCTTTTTGAGCTCTCACAGCCCCACCCACCTCAGAGAATGTCTGTTATGGGGAGAAGAACAGAAGGTTTGTCAACTGCTTTGAGTCCCTTTAAGGGTGAGAAAAACTGGGTATAAGGTTGATGATTCTGCTATCTTGGTATGGACCCTTTTTAAAGTAGACATTGAACTAGCAGAAGCTTGAAATAAAAGCCCTTAAGGTATTCAGGGCTCAGCCTGTTAAGGGCTTTTAAAGGTCAGAAGGGGAGCCTTAGCTTAGTTATCCACTAAGTGAACATTGTGAAGTCAGATGCCAACCTAATCACCTTTTCAAAAAGAAATTTAGGTACTCATACTGAAACGTACTCTAATTAACATTCTTCAACCTGCTGGATATATATCGTCTTTTTTTTTTTTAAGGTAGAACTGACATTTTCTGGCTAGTTGAGGAGGTGTTTGGCACACAGGTTTATTGCTCTGATATAATCCACAAGAGGACAGTGAATGAAATTAATTGGACATTATTGCTATTACGTGTGTGCAAAGTACTAATGTTTACATTGGAAAACCAAAACTAATTAGATGTCTTCTGGTTAATATCAATAAATATTCAAGAGCTAAAACTCTGAGTAAGAAACAGAAAAATGTGTGTGGGGAAAATATAATGTATTCTCTGCTGGACAGAAAGGACAAAAGGCTTTTTTAAAAATATATTTCTTCTGCATTTTTTTTTTCAAATGGTGTTGCTATACCTCAGCATCTTTAAGGATCAGTCTGGAAGTTAATTTATTTAAATATAATCATAATCATTATAAATAACCACTTCTTTAAGGTTGCATTCACACATGTTAAAAATAAAAAAGCTCTGATGCTGTAGGGATGCTCAGAAAAGTTTGTCTGGTGAGATCAGTTACAAGTCAGTCTGCGCCATCAGAAAATATAGAGTGTGCCAGTTTACACAGACAATTTTTTTTTACCCTTTTCTTACAGCTGAAAATTTTCTAGGAAGGATTTTAAATCTTTTAGTTTCTGCATTTAAAGGTCAATGCTCAGATGTTATTGTTTGAATACTGGTTAATAATGTGGGTTTAAAAAAAAAAGATTATTTTTTCCTGGAAAAAAGAAAGCTGGGAATATGTGAGCCCAATTCAAATCTAGAGATTAATAATGAAAAGTTTATTCAACTCAGTTTAAATGTTTGTCAATTTATTATTAACAAAAATGTATACCTGGAATTCAAACTACAATCCCTCTCCCCTTATCAAAAGAGAAAGAGAGAGAGAGAAAATGGAAGTCTCAATGGCGCTTACTTTCCAGATTTAGAACTACAGCTCAGAACTACTCAAAGTTATTCTACTCTCTGGGCTCAGTCATTCACACCCCAACAGACTGATCTGTTTTAGGGTACTTGAGGACTTAAGACATTTTTTGCTAGATTACATCCATCTAACTGTGTTTTTGTCTGCACTTTTCTGTCTCCCTAGCCTCAATCCAGGGAGAGGGTACATGTTTCTCTTTCCACCTTTCCCACCCTTCTTCTTCCTGTGACCTTTATGATCAGAAAATCCACAAACAAAATGGATAAAAATGAAAAGGTGTTAGCAGACAGACACTTTAAAGAAGCTTTAAAGTGAAGGTGTGGCCAGGGCCTTAAGTGTGTTTATGCCTGATGTTCAGCCCTTTTGCATTTGTGACTTGAAAATTTACAGGCAAAAGAGAATAGGGCTGCTTTAGTACTGTGTAGCAGAATTTCTGTCAGTGTAAATTGTCTTTCAAGCTTCACAATGGAGGAATCTCTTGCAAATAAAAGTTAAGGCTGCAATTAAAGTTTACATTTATCCAAAGAAGGAAATGAAACACCGAGAAAGAAGGGAAAACAGAGCCTAAAAGTTGAACATGTTGATTTAGAAATAGCTACTGTATTCACTCCTAAATTTTAATCCACAACCTTACATCAGTCAAGTGACCTGTCATTTTCTTTCTATATTATTCATCCAAAAAGTGAATTTTCTGACTTAGATAATCCCAAAGGAAAACAACTTCTCACTTTGTTGATGTGTTCTCTCACTATGAAATTGGACCAAACAAAGCTGAATTAAATAGGTGTGAATGCAGCTAATGACCCCTATTCAAATAAAAATGTGTCTATGGCAGAGAAGGCTATGTGGCTAGGGGACTGGATTGCCTTTGATTCAGCTGCTAGGTTACCCCCCCCCAAAAAAAAATGAAGGCATTTCTTATAGTTCTGTACCTTTAAATTGGTTTTATTTTTGAATAATATTCTTGAAAGCAATGGCTTCCAGTTGTGAACTGCAAATAATAAATGGAGGGTCGACCTATGGAGAATAAAACACTAGCTACCATGTTATAAATACTTGTAAGAAGTCTCACTGGCCTCAGGATTGTATGGGAATCCCAAACAGCAAATGAAAACCTATAGAGGCCGTAGAAAAGCAAATCCTAATTCAGTTCTTTCTTCTAGAGAAATGAGTGTATTCACTGGCTTAAACAGGGAGATACAAAATTAAATATGACATTTAACAGTTTTGAAAGACATGGACTAAGTGAATATTATTAGCAATTATTCATCTATCCTTGTTTCAATGACTTGTACCTTCCAAACGTTTTCATTATATGTCCTTGTATTAATGGAGAAACAATTTGGGAAGCACTTTACTTGATTTTTTTTTTCTTTTAAAGCAACATACCACTTTTCTGTTCTTCTATTCTCAGCACTTTTGATAACCTTTGGAAAGCAGAAAGAGCTTTGTCTCTCCTTAATATTCATTGTTTCGTGCCATTATTAGGTTGGTTGACAAAAGTTGAACATCCTTACAAGGGAATAATGACTGCAATAAAGTAGTGTTGGAGATAGAGCAGCTACTCCTTTTTTCTCCATAGGGCATTTGAAAATAATTGGAAACTTGTTTCTGCTCCCTTTATGGCATTAAAAGTACAATAATTATGAAATTTTCAAGAAGCGTAATTTCATTCCACAGTGGTTTGGCGCTGATAAAGCAAGCTCATCACAAAGAAAGTAGCTGTGCGGCTTCGTGTAAAATTGCTTTTCCTCCTCGTAGAATAGACCTAGTATACTGATAGTCAGTCACCTGAACCTTTGAGTATATGAAGAAGGTGCAGTCTTCAGAACCATCCGGATTGCTTCCTCCACTGCATACACAACAACTTCCCCCAATGAGATCCTCTGTGGCTGCCTCCAGATGGTGAGAAGAAAATGTGGGGTCTTAGATTCTGCAGTAGCCACTCATCATCCCTACCAGACAGCAGGACAAATTTACAGGGCAAGTCCAGGTCATTGGTGGGCTTGCTTCCATAGTATGTTTCCACAATGTGTATTTTCATCATGATTTCTCCCCTATACTTGCATAGGACAGGAAAATCCAGGGAGGAAGCGCCTGACAAGTTAATAAATATGGCTATGCAGGAAAGTCCAGGTTTGGAATTGTTTTTCTGCAAGAGCAATATTAAGGGATATCGTTGCTATATCCTGGGAATATAGCTTCATCCAGACATCGCTTACGTATTCCACTGTATTGGGATATTCTAGAATAAAGCATGGATATTCCAGAATAAAGCATGGATATTCCAGAATAAATCACGTCTTTCTTCCAGAATATCCAAATAAGGCAGAATAACTAAGTAATGTCTGGACACAGTGTTTGTGGAAATCCCATAATGGTACTAAGATAATCTCAGTTTTTAGACCCTGCTGGTGCAGACTAAGGCAGAATATGCTCAGAAGACGAAGAAGAAAAAGAAGAGTTGGCTTTTCTACCCTGCTTTTCTCACCCATTTAAGGGCACTCAAAGCAGCTGACGATGCTTTATATTCTTCTCCCCACAACAGAACATCCTGTGAGATAGGTGGGGCTGAGAGAGCTCAGAAAGAGAGCTGTGACTAGCCCAAGGTCACCCAGCTGACTTCATGGGGGAGGGCAGAATTGAACCCGATATTCCCAGATAAGAGTCCCGCTCCCTAACCACTAGACCAAACTGGCCTGCAATAGTCTGCACTAACATCTTGATGGCTGGTCCTTATTTTGAAATATAACCCAGAAGGTGGCCCAGTGCAGAAAGAGCCTTTCTTTCACATACCTTTTTTATTTTGATAAATGGACAGTTTTGCTTTAGAGACTTCTTCCTGTGATTGAGGCTCATTAGTATGCACTAAAACAAAAATACTCTCCCACACTCCCTGCCCTCACACACATCCCAGACCTCAGCTTAGAGACATTCCAATATATAACCACCACTGGCCTAGGCAGGACACGGCCGGTTTCACTGTTATTGTAGCTCATCAGGTGTCCACAGCCTGTATTTTTGGTTCTCTTCCCATATGGGGATTAGAACTCATGGACTGGTGCACATGTAGTAGATGTTAAGAGGTGCTCCAGCTTAGAGACAGTTTGCAGGTGGGATTGTTCATTTGTCACTGTGCTTCTCCCCATACCACACAAGCATTCTAGCCTAGAAAAAGTGGATTAGAGGTAGCATGAGACCACAAAGGACACACATTACTGGGCCTACGGCACTTTTGATTGATTTATTTATTTTTTGCTATGTTCGAACACAGCCAATGGATGAGGGCTACTGGTAAAACAGATAATGTGGGACTGTGAAATAGCTCAGTTTGTTGTGGGTGCTGAAAGAATGGTTGAAATATTCCAGGAGTTATTCTTTTTCTGAAACAAAATCCCATGCTGACATGTTAATGAGATGAATTTTTATGTTTCCTTGCTATTGCCATGCTTCACTTAGCTCAAAGAGGGGCCATTAGAGACTTTTGGGCATGTGGATTTGAAGAATTTAGAGTAAGAGCAATATTATTTTTGTTGACAAAACACTGCAACCATGAATGGCGGGTCTAGAATGAGTGTTTTCCAACCCAGGGTGTCTGCCAAACATGTGCCATAGGAGATCCCAGTCTGGGTGTACACAGAATTCTGAGAGGGTGTTTTAGATGCCAAGGACAAAAAGGATTTATGAAAAAATGAAAGAGAACATAAACACTGGATTTAAAAATAGATCTTTTTGTTTCTCATATCTGGCCAGCATTCAGAATCAAAAGAAGAGGCAAGAGAATGAATAAGAACTGAACTGGCCATGGAACAAAACACTGACAGATGCTATAATTAGTACCCATCAGGAGTTGTCTCATGTACTGAAAAAAGTGTTGGGAGCAGTGATGGCAGTCTGCCTGCAAAAGATGAATTTGCAACTGAGAGTAAGAAAACAAGCAGAGAACTGCCTAGACTGGGGCATAAGTAGAACCTTTCTCATGAAAATAGTTGAAGCTATGCAGACATACAACCCTCCGGCAGTATTTTGATATAACAAAGGAGGCACCTCAGAGGTGCCTCAGTGGCCCAGTGTATATGTCTAAGCCACCTTTTCTAGTGCAGAATGTTCAGGTGCGGGGAGGGAAGTGTGAACAATCAAACCTCAAAACCAACTTAAAGGTGCCTCATATATGCATGTGTTGTGTCTGATCACAGCCCCAGCATCTTGAATTGACAGCATTAACATGAGAGCCAAAGGTGAGCCAGTCCTCTGGCAGCCAGAATCAAGGTGAAGTCATAATGAATGAGGTCATAGTGGTCAATGCATTTCTGTCATCAACTGAGGAAAGCAGCACAATGTCTCACTTTGAGACACAACAACCTGTGGACACCATCTCTTCTTGACTAGGGTGAGTGCATCCAAAACTAGGGGGCGGGGGAATCCTCTTTTTAACACTGAAGTTGTCAGCAGCAGTATAGACAGGCAACGGAAAATACATTCTACAACTAGTTATTCTGTTTTATAGTATTTGGTTCTATGATTGAATAGTCCAACCAGTGGGTAGGTGGTGGTGAAGCCTGGTACAAAAAGGATGGAATATATTCAAGATGAACCCAGGGATGTTGTCAGATCCCCAGGTATGGCAGGATGATCATTATGAAGGGCTTATTACTGTTGAAAACACTATGGGAAACAAGATGGGAGGCTGGGAGTGGGCTAAAGAATAGCAGGCCTAGGCATCAGATAAAACAAGACCCAACATTTTGGAGAGGACACCTTAGAAGTGTGAGATAGGGCAAACAACTGGGAACGGATACAAGAACAAAGAACTTAAGGAAGCTGTTATGGAGCATTGAGAGTAAGATATATTTGCACAGAGAGCAGCACAGAGAGTCCCAAGTTATCACTAGGGAAGGAAAGGCTGCACTGGAAATAAACAACTGCTACCTGTTGCCATCCAGATGTTTCAATAATCAGAAGCTTTCAGCTTCACTGTAATATTAAGTGACATCCTGTTTCGGTACTGACAAAATTTGATAGCAGTGAAATGAAATCTGATATTAGGGCTTCTATTTGTGTTTCTTAATGTTGCCTTAGAAGTTTTAATGCCGTGGGATAATTGATTATCTTCTCCATATGATGGAAGTCTGTAAGGAACGGACAGACACAACTCCATATTGCAGAAGAAAAGTGATTTCCACTCAATGGAACTACCACAAAGAAGGCCCTCCACATGCCCTTACATCTTGAACAGTTGATAAAGATAGCTCTTCCAAGAGATTTGAAAGGGCCTGCTCTGTCATATTCTCCTTGACTGTGGAATGACTTCCACTGTGAGGTCCGTCTGTCTCACTAACTGTAAATATTTAGACACACAGTAAAGACGTATTTACTTTTGTCTGAAGAAACAGCTTCTTCTCTTCCTTCAGACTCTGTTATATGCTGTTTTAGTAAGTTCATTTTTAATTGTGTTTTACATTGGCTTATTATCACCTGCCCTGAAATTTTCCAGTGTAGGGCGAGACAGAAATATAAATGAATCAATGAACAGATAAATAATAATTCCACCAGCTGATGCAATGCCCACTTTCTTGTAGACAGTTATATCTTTGCATACGAGAAGGCAATGTGTACAAATAAAATTGAAATATACATTTTAAATCACCATACGTAAGGCAGAATTAGTATGCGATATTTGCTGTTGCTAACTTTATAAATGATGCGTATAGGAAGCCATGGAAATCCCACACTGATACGATAAATTATCTGTTGCACTTGGTTTCAGGTTATTGCTTACTTTCCCCCACCAGCCTGTTTTTGTGACTCAGAGGGCTCTGTGAATTTATCCACTGAAAAAGAGCAAAAAAAAAAAAAAAAGTTCCCACCTCACTATGGTTACAATGTGAAAACAAAACGAGGCTCTTATCTTGAGAGAGGTCAGTGCCAATCTGCAAATACTTTTTCTCCTTCTGTGGCACAATTTACTTCTCACTCTCCACACAATTCCAGCCAAACAGGAAATACTGATTGAGATTGTGTCATAAAGCAACTTAGCCAGCCAGATTTGACTAAATTGCATAATTGACACATTGGCAAGCTCGCATGGTACTGTTGTGGTACCATCCATCTTCCAAAAATGTGCAGGATCTGCACAAACACAGTGCAGTGGCTGTAATGGAAGACTAGACCTAACAAAATTCAGGCAAGTGCTTAAGATGGCGCACCAGTGGTGTACTGTTTGAATGCCTACCCTTCCTCTAGATCAGTGATGGCGAACCTTTTGAGTTCGGTGTGTCAAAATTTGCAAGAAAACCTAGCTTAACTCGGGTGCTGTGTCACATCTAGAAATATCCATAATTTTGTGATATTTTTAGCTCTAGTAAAAAAGTTTTATTTTTGATATATATATTTTATTAAAAGCAAAAACAAATAATTCTTTACATTAGTGACTTTTGTTGTTAAATCTTCAATTGAAAGTTGGTATTTCATACATTCAAGAACAAGCAAGCACTACACGTCCAGGTGCCAGGGTGACCATGTGTGTCACCCAAAAGGGCTTGGCGTGTCACCTGTGACACACGTGTCATAGGTTGGCCATCACCGCTCTAGATCATACAACATCACAGCCAGGAAGCTTTCATTCTCAGCTTTGATGTTTCATTAAACACAGGAAACGGCCCCACAAGTGGGTCATTTCCCATGTTCAAAGAAACAAACGTCTTGATCCTTTACTGAAGAATGCTTACTCCCATTCTCCTTTTATGGTGCTTAGGGTTGGGTGTGTACTGGATTAGGGGTGGGACTGTGCAGTTCCTCAGCCTGGAAAGAGAGAAAAGATGCATCTTTATGTTACCAAAGCAACAACAGCAGGGGGAAAAAAATTAAAGGGACAATAAAACTACCCTAGCAATATGGATCTTCCACAAAACTGGGGGAGAAAATCACCACTTTCCTAAGGAAATAGAAATAGTAAAATAATGTTTGTAGAATTGTTAGCATACTAATCCGGGATTCTTTAAAGAGTAGCACAAATAATGAAGTTCTTAGGATAATTGGTGTTACTTGCAAAATGGATTGATTATTTGGGTACTGTTGCCTCTGTTTTATTTGTTGGGTGCAGCATCTTGTATATTGTATTTTCAGTCACTTACTGTTTCTTTCAGTGAAATGATTTATCAAAATACATTCTCTGTGGGAAATCAGCAACAGTCGGGAATTTCCTGGGATGCATTTTCAAGAACCAGGGCTTTTCCAAAAGTGAGCTTTTTTTTCTTTTCTTCTCTGAGCAATAGTTCTGGAAAATTTTCTATGTCCTCCCATCAGACTTGTCCTTGTTTTTCAGTAGAAAAATAAAGGAATGTCCAGTTGCTGATTTTCTTACAGATGAACCTTTCTAATTTTCTTCTGATCCTGCACCGTTAAAAATGGTTCATTGCTCCACCAAAAGCCAAAAAAACTCTATGCCTGTGTTGTCAAGAGAGTTAAAATATAATCCCTGCAGGTGTCTGCAGGAGGACATTTGTTCCAAATCCTCAAAAGAGCACCATATTTAGTGAAGCCAAGTAAACTTAAACCAACATACACTTCAGAAGGAAAGAGTGCTAACAAGCGTTTCTTGCCAATGCTAGATGGTGTAAAAAGTGGTAGTTATGTCCCGAAATAATAAAATGTTGGAAGACTATTAGCACTGAAATCGAAGCAATCATGGGTGTACATTTTGGATGTTATCCAGAACTATGTCTGTTGCAAAATTATAAGGGGCAAAATGTAAGAGAGGATCAGAAATATATGTTAAACCAGATGTGATCATGACATTTCCAATACAAACCCGGGATAGTGAGCCAATAAAAGTAAAAGTGCTATTATGGGAGATCCGGCAATTTCCCCTTACCTGGACATCTTCTAGGAGCTCCAAAAATAAAGTAAAATCTTATAACCAGAAGCCAGCCAAGCATGTGAAAAATAATAATGTGTGTGGATGTTTGGATGACTTTCCAGTTATATGATTCAACTTCATTTTTTCAGCTCCCAGCAAACATCCTGGCAAGGGGAATCCACAATTATTTATTATCCTATGTGGAGTAGGCTGTTACTGCCTCCAAGTGTGCCCTGCCTCCCCAAAAGTTCACTAAAAGCTTACCTGAAGCATCTAGCGGTGCAACCAATTGCTCTTCTTCTGGTTCCCAGTGGTTGGTGGGCAGTGTCTGCACAGGCACACTGGCATTGGCAGCCGTGATCAATTGCTGACCTCTGATGTGACTGGACCACCAATCCCCAGGAGTGATGTCCAGTCATTGAGACACGAGAGGGATGTTTGATCAGCAACCAAGTAGAGGGCACTGTGCATAGGATGCAATATGTCCCTCTGCTCAAACACGCCCCTCTGAAACTGCATCTGAGCATGTCATGAAATGGCTAATTGTTGCAGCAAGGAGGTGGAACTTCTGGCTTCAGACGCAATGGCGCGGGCAGGTAAACGGGAGGACCATTCACATTTCTAGCTGATAATGGATGCTTTGGGGAAGCTTTCCTCATGACAGTGTGAATGGTCCGTCTTTACCAGAAGTTTACCAGCCCTAGTGCAGAGCAGCCTAATCAGCTAAGGGCAGAAAGGCCCCTGGATTCCACATGGTCATTCTGACTTGCCTTCCTGGATATCTTATAGGGTCCCTCAAATAAAAAATCTTACAGAACCCTAGGAACTTCAGATATTCTTTCCTTAGTCTTTCTCTGCTCTGTTAGTGGATTCCCCAATATAATTAAAGCAATAAGCAACAATAACAAACCTTTTAGAGGAACACTAAAATATCTATGACTTCATTTCTTTACTATATAGTTAAAATTAATGTATTATATAATCAACTGGATTTCTATCCTGCCCTACCCTCCAAACTATAGATGCTTAGCTATACCTGATGCTCTAAATCTTTATGGCAGCTTCAGGCTATACATTTTCAATCTGCATGTTCTTGCATCCTCCAGCTGGTCTATTTCATGCAAACTAGCTGCTCTGAATTTGACAGGATTCACTTAAGGGATGGATAAAAATGTGATGGAACTGAACCCATTTTGGTTGCTTTCAGTAGGTATTAAAGAAAAGGCTATGAGCAATATATGCAGGTTTCCCTAGTTTCAGTGCAACTTGGATGCAAAACTGATTATGATGTTGGTATTCAGGATATTTAAACAGAGCTTTGCTAAGGAAATCTTTCTATATAAAAATGTAATTGTCGCAAACAGGGTTACAAACCAGATTTCATCTGATTATCCTATTAAGTAATTTGTGCATAAGAAATACCTGAAGCAAGACTGTCAAAACAGGAATTCCTTCAGATCAGATTTTGCTGCTTTTTGCAGAGAGCCCTGGCTTTAAAATCTCGGAACTAACGCTTGGCAGAATGAGCAAAACAGTTGTTGATTGGGGAACTTTGTCCAACCTCAGTAGCCTTTTTGCCGGAGGATATTCTTGCATGCATAAACATCAGCCCTGATTGAAGGATAGGGTAGTCCTTGGGAATGCCATTTGCATTTGGGCATCCAGGAATTCAGATTTCTACATGAAATTTTACAAAGCTGTATGAATGGAAGAGCTCAAAACATATTGAAATGCAGATGTGTCACTAAGGGAAAGAGGAGGATATATTCCTTATAAAGCAGGGCAAGTGCAGTAGTTAATTTCATGTTGAAATGCATATTTGACTCAACTGGTGTGCACTGTGAAAGAAGACAGAACTATATGGCTCAGACTCTCTTAAGTCATTTTAATATGTGCCTTTATCCATTAACTCCACTGGAATAACTTTAAATTTATCCCAGCATAAACATGAATGACATTAATTCTGCTGGACAGAAATGAGATGACAAAGCAAATAGTGTTCAAACCAATTTCTGTGTCCTGCATTACTTACAAGTTATTCTAAGGCTGCTATAAATATCCATGCATAGGTAGACAGTTTATTCTCAGACATTTACTTTATTGGAATAAGTAGACCTGTTCTAAGCACTTAATATAATGAGTAGAAAGATACGTGCTGTTCCATAACACTGTCTTATTCAACTTCATTCCTCCACATCAGGGTTACCTGAATTTCAACCATTTTGCATATACAGCATTCTGAAGAGAAGCTGATTTTGCTGTGTATTATATTCTGGCAAAGGTACAATGTTAAGAAGTAATATTTTATTGACCCTAGATTTCATTAGGCTTTTGTGCATGTGAATCAGAATCAGTATAAATCAATGTATGTTTCTGTAGGCATCTGCACTGAATAACTAAATGAATCTTTTCATTTTGACACTGCTATTAAAGGAACCTGTTGCACCCATTTCTTAGGAAGTTAGGCCGCATGAGTATGCATTTAGTTACATCCAGCTTGGGTTGTCATAAAGACACTTAACAGGAGTGTCTTTCAAAGTTATGATCTTAGGCTGCCTCTGGATAGTGACCAGATGTCATGCTAGGAGGCAATAATGTGGGAAATTCTTTCTCTGCTATCTGCCTCCTGGCTAGATAGTGCTGCAACTGTGGTGTCTCTGCACATTTTACTGTTGCACAGAATGCCTGGAGGAATCTTCTATTTACAGACTTGGAAGGGACTAGGGAAGTCTTGGAGACCCAAAATTCACATTGGTCTGTATGGTGACATTATGCTTCCCAGTATGGCAACATGTGGCTCTACATTCTCCCAGCTAGGAGGGACATCCAGATATGAGAACTAAGCTGTAGTAACCACTAAAGGTGGGAGACTTCAAAGAGAACCATAGGAGATGGTGTATTCCATCTTTCCTCCTTAGACCCATCAGGGTCCAGTTCTCTTACCACATTCCCATATTGTCTGTACAAATTAAGTGAGCAGTCCCCCCCTTTCTCTGTTGATCAGAGATCATGGTACTTTCAGCATCTCCTTTTGACTCAAACTTCCCACATGCATTATATCTATGTTTTAGTGGGATCATATTTTAATATGATCATGTTATGCAAAGGATAGGATTATGAGTCTGTCCACTCCAAATAAAATTGCTGTATTTTGAGATTTCCCTATTGTATAGTGGTAGGTGCCTAGATCAATCTGCAAATACTGATCAATTATATACTAGCATCCTGGAGGGAAGGTATCAATTAGGACAAGAAATTTGATTAAGAGTAGCACAGCTTGCTTTTTCTCAAAGTTGGAGATACCCTGCTTCCAAGATCCATCCTTTAATTGGTTATAGTTTTGGTTTTAAATTTGTCTTTGACCTTTATCTGATATTACTGTTCATTTCTACCCAGCATGGCATCTCAGTGCATTACTGTATTTCTAGAACTAATCTGACTTTTCAAACTCTTCATTGGCCATTAACTTCTTCTGATTATCTTAGTCTGCTCGTCCTTTTTATTGAATCACTGTCCCCAAGCTTCAAAACTACCTTTTTCTAGAGTTAATGGGTACTTCTGGGAGAGAGAACTAGTCCTGTTGCTGAAGGGTCCTCTTTAGGATATCTGTATATGTCAACTATTTATGAAGACTGGTGAGGTGCCAGGGTACTTTAGGGCTGTTCCCACATTCCACACATTGGTGAAGAACATGGAGATTACTTCTGGCCAAATCAAGCAATTCAGGGTGGCATGATGGGAAATGTGCCAGCTGCTGGTGTTAGCCTTACACCAGAGGCTGGAAACAATGGTTTCCCAGTCTTCTAAGTTACAGAATTGATAGATTACTGCAGTGTATCAGAAGCAGCTTACGCCAGGGGCTGTTTTTGGAGCCCAGTGAAATGGTGCCACTTCACACGCTGTTCTACATGCATGGCAGACAGATAGCCTAACCCACAATTGGAAATGCAGTCTCCCAATGGAATGGTCTCTGGTGCAGTTTTCACATGAGAGAGTCACCCATGTGACTACATCCTTCCCAAGAAGTTCCATGGACTATACTGAGTAGATTACATATTCTCCAACAGGAGCTGGCTTGATGCAGAAAGACCTTGTAGAAGCTGCCTAGTATTATCTAGATACTACATTTTTAGCATCAATTTGCCTGAAGGGAGAACTGCTAGTTGATATTTCACTCTGGCCAGTGCTACTAAGGGTACCTCCAGACAGCAAGAAGAAATAGCAGAATCTTTTTTAGATTCCTCAATTGCCACTTGATACCTCTGCCAGATGGCAAGAACCAAACCCAGCTTCTTACCTCCATCTGGCAGTTGTTCATGTTATTGTTCCTGGCTGAAATACTCAAATAGCAGCCAAATGCCTGTCTACTTCCCTTTGTGTTTTCCCCATGCTTGGCTTTCTTCTGCATATTTTGATCAGGAACAATAATGCAAAGAGCTGCCAGATGGAGGTAAGAAGTAGTGATAATTTCTTGCCAAATATGTTTTATTGTTTCTTGGGCTACATCCACAAACAGATTAAAAGAAAGAGAGAGAGAGAGAAATGTCTTAAATAAAGCTTGGAGGTGGAAGCTTCCAAATGCTACAGTTCCCATCTTGTATCTAATCCACATTAAAGGTCAGAAAATGTCTCATGGTACCTGCTACTCCAAAGGGGATGACAAATGTAAGAACTTTCTTTAAACTGTGTTGTTTCCTTGCTGGCCACTCCATCAGCAGACTGAAAATAGCTGATATCTGGCCATATTGCTGGTACATTGGAGGGCTGCAAATTTAGGTAAAGTGTACCTCCCTCTCGTTATCTACATGGTGATAGGTAAATTTACCTGCTCCATCCACCCCCAGATTCATCTTCTCTACCACAGATGACTTTCAATTTGGTTAGACTGGGCTATGTGCTGCCTGTGTGCCAGCTCATGGGTTTGGCTCACATGAGTGTCCTTGGTTTCCTTGCAGACACAGCAGCAGAAAGCCTTTGACTCTGGCTTTATTGCTTGGTTTGAGCAGTTAGGTAAATAATGAGCTAATTCTAGATTGTCCACTAACAGTGTCTACTTATTGGAATAACTGGCTGTTGCACCATCAAGGCTCATTATGCTCTGTTATCTATGTGAAGTGTGTTTATTTGCATATCAGTGCTCAGCAGTCAACTTATCCAAATTGCAATCTAGAAAATACTTTTAATTCTCTGGGTAGCTATAATACATGTACAGGATAGATTTATGTCAATATTTTAAAGCAGGTTTGTCTCTTCCTACATCTTATCCTCCATGGTCACATTTCCATAGCAAATCCACAGTAAAGAGGTGTGAAATGCAGGTGCCATTGCTGCGTCTTTGGGTTCTCTTTGGCAAACAGTTCCACAAAAGTGTACCTGGGTGCACAGGCAACTTGGAGAAAAACACAAACAGAGAAAGCCCTTGGAGTGGATGTACCAGTCAAGGGTAGTTGAGGAGGCTCCAACTTCATGGTTATAGGGGGAATAAAGTTCCCTACTCAACATGACCTATTTAGTCAAAGTGTCAGCAGTGCCTCAACCCTACCTCCTCCTTTGCTAAGAGCCAGTCCCTTCCCAGCCAGGATGCAAGTATTCATGTAGCCAAAATTTACTTCAGACTTTTTTTCCCCAGAAGACACAGAAAGATTGCTGGCAGTAATCAAAACTTCAGGTCAAATGTGTACTCAAGTGCAATTTTAACAGGAAAAATAGTATGATGTCCTGGGCCTCTCCCTCCAACACATGTTTCCATCAGCTATGTTATCCATTACTCTCGCCAACACCGCTGGCTCCTACAGCCATGGGAAGATGCCACCTCATAATGAAGTGTGAGCTTCAGCCCTGAAATGGAGAGAGAACAACAAATGCAGCTCCCAAAGAAACTATCCGTGCCTGTGATAAAGAAATAAAAAAGGAATGATGCTCCTGGACTTTCCCCTAATGCAAGTTCAATCAGGAAAGGTAGACCATTGGCCTATTACTCTCACCAACCTCCATGGCTCCTGCTACATGGCAAAATGACACCCCAAAATGGAGATGAAAACTACCCCACTAGTATAGTCAATTGGAACAGACTTTCAAGGTTCCCAAATTTAATCCCTTAAAAAAGTAAAAAAAGTGGACCTGGGTTGCAGTCCATATGTCAAATCAAAAGTGCACCAGAGAATAATTCCATATTCAGCATTTTCCAAAGCGCTTTCCCTGTGGCACACAACAGGGTTCCTGAAATCCAAGACAGCTTTGAATTTCAAGCCCAAATGTGTGATCATCACCCCAAAACCCTGAATATACAACATGTAGAAAACACCCTCTGTACACTGGGCAGGAAACATTCCAAAGTAGGGATGTGCACAAATGAAATTTTTGTATTTATTTCACCGACAAAGAAAACACAAATTTGTTTTGCATCAAACCGTTTAATTTTGAAAAAGCAGTTGTGTGTAGTTTTACATTGGTTTGAAAAGAAAAAAAATATGTATTGTTTTCATTGAAAAAAGCCCTTTTCATGGGCAAAACCACAGCAAGACTTGAATGTTCAAATCAAATTGTTTGTATTTGCAATAGGGGACTGGTTCAGCGCAATTACAATTTTTGGATAGCCAAACATCAGAATGTCCATTTCACTGTGAATAACTGCAAACACAAACCATTTGATCAAATTTTCAAACATGAATCAAATTTTACACATCTCTATTATAGAGTTCAGGCTTGTAGACTTAAAAACAAACAAGAAACCCACCCGTCCAATTATGCAAAGGACCATCCTCTTACCAAACCTCATATTCCCATATGCATTAGTTCTGTTCTTCAGGCAACCTGACTGTGATACATAATATAAATTCTTAATTTAAACACCTGCCCATTATAAATGGCCACAGTGGTATATTAATATCAGTTTCTGAGTAGATGGATAATTACTCTTTGTTGTCATTAATTATTTTACATGAAAGATGCATATAGGCTGGTGTCTTAAGTGTATGTAACAAAAGGACTCATGTTATAGCCTTGGGCAGAATGTTTTATGATTATAAAACTAATTAAAATGTTTCTCCTTTTTTGTTACCTTATGTAAGTAGTGAAACAAAATTAAATGGATAATCCTAAACAGTAGATTTTAAAAGAAGGCTGTTGATAGTATTTAGATTGTTTGAAGAAACGTATTATATATCTGTCAGGTTTTTGAATTTCAGGGTTTTTTTTGTTAGTTTTCTTTTGACAGATTTTGAATCATAGCCCTAGTTATAAAACCATTGCTATAATGGCTGTCAAGGTGGGTGGGTGCACTGGTATGCATGTATATGCACATGCAGATTTTTGGAAGAAACCTTTATTGGTTATAAGCCGTGCATTAGCTTATTTATTCTGTATTTTACTGATGATTTTTAGAACTAGATTCTTGAACTAGGTTTTGACATCTCCTCCTGATTCTATAGCCATTTCCGTATTTGTAGGGACTGGACTGTTCCAGCTGTAGGAATAGTTCACTGCTAGAGTGGTCCAGCTGTCTTGGAACAAGACTATCTAAACTTCGGACAGTTGTTCCAGGACAGCACCAGTACCACCCAGGGCTGCCGCACACCACTCCAAAGCTTGTGAGTGCATCAGAGTCTGCTATAAGGGCTCTGATGGCTAGGAAGGAAGGCTTCTGGCTTGAGAGCCCAGGGCAATTTGCCACATGCCTTCCTGTTTCCTGTGGCTCCTTTAAAAAGGTCTACAAGTATCCTGGTCTAGGTGACCATTTTGGCTACCTAAACTGGGCTATGCTTTGTCTAGTGTGGATGGAGTAGCCTAGTGTGGCCTCCCTCTCATCTGTGTTGGAGTGTGGAACAGAGAGGACCAGAGTCGGATAGACTTCAACTGGACTTGGATACTGGTCAGTGCGAAAAGGCATCACTGAAGCATCAGTAAGCTTTATAAGAGCAGCCGCCTCCAAAAATGTCTTATAAATTCTTTGTGTTACTAAGTAAAAATTTCAAAAAAAGTCTCTAATAAAGAGAAAATCAAATTGTTCCATTTATTTGCCCAATTTAATAATATATACCAGTGGTTCCCAAAGTTGTCTGGGCTATGACCCATCTAATATAAGTTTACCAACTCGAGACCCACCTCTAGGAAATTTAACCGTTACCAATATGAATAAAGGACTTTTCAAATAACAAAGTTTTAATACAATTTTTTTATTACTTAATTAAATAATTACATCAAAAAAGTTATTTCAAATATAGTTAAATTTCCTAGAGGTGGGTCCCGACCCACAGTTTGGGAAACCCTGATATATACTATTTTTTTTAATTATTGGGGGGAGGAAGTAAAGAGAGAAACCTAATTAAGCTGAGCAATCTGTCCAATTGTAATGTTTAGTCTATTCGCAAAGCAAATTTTATTTATTTATTTGTGATTCTGTAACTGCCTTCAGACTAATGGAATAACTCTGCGGTTTAAAAGCACAGTGTACTCACTGTGCAGTGAAGACCGAGTGTCCAGACTGGAAGGCAGTTCCGTAGTTTCCCTTACCGGAGCTGCGAGTGTTGAGTCGGCACGCGGCATCATGCGGGTTGAGGCGACCAGTCAAATTTTGAGCTGCTCTTCCTGCTTAGCCGGCATCTCACTAAATTCTCTTGCCATCCTGCCTGCAATGGCTTGAAGCTTCAAATTGTCAAAATACCACACAGCGAATGTCGTTGATCACACATTAAGGTAACTGCACAGTCCTGGTTGTATAATGAGGCACCACAATGATCAATCATTGTGTGTGACGGCTTGAGCAGGACTGTGAATTCCAATATGCAGTATAAATGGGTCTGGATGCTGCCTGTGTCTTGACTTTCTCCTCAAAGAATTAGCTTTTAGGTATGCTATATCACACGGAGCAATATCTGTGTGAACACCTAAGTTGCAACCAGCCATCACTTAGGATCAAGCATCAGCATTTTTAATAGCTGAGCTATTAAATTTTTTTAAAAAAATTACTTGACAGAAGCGGCTCCCAGCAAAGATAACATATTGGTTTCAGTCACCAAAGAATCAGCAGCAGCAGCAGAAGCTGGAGTGGTGTTGGAGCAGTTTTGATAAGAATGGCCAGGATATATTAGAGGAACATCTATGGATATGTTCAGAGAGCATGAAATGCTTTTCAGACTTTATATAAGTAAACTATTGCCCTGGAAAAAGAAATAATTGAGCAAAAAAGAAAAATCTAAGAAAAATAGAACATAGTTTCCTGTTGAAAGAGCTCTGTGGGTGTTTCTTTTTTCATCTCATGTTTATAGTTGATACCACAGGTATCCCTTACATAAAACTATAGTTCTATTCCCAGAAAGCCCTTAATTGTGCAAATTATATTAGGAGAGCCCTTGTAAGTCAGGGCACACCATGTAACGAGCAGCTGCAGAAGCTTCCAAGATGTTTGCAAGCAAGTATTTCCAAAGCTTCCTGACTCAGTAAGGAGTGTTTTGCTACTATCCTGCCTGACAATATCCATGCTGTCTTCAAAGAAACCATAGTTCCTTTTGCTTTTGATGACACAGAGAGATAACATTGGTTATTACTTCATAAGATGACAACTCAGTGTAAATATACAGATGGGTTCTTCTGGGGTTGCGCCTAGATGGAAATCAAGATGAACATGTAGATGTGAAACAACAAAGAAAGAAAAACTGGGATCAACAAAGCTGAACTTTATTGCTTTTCCCTTGACAAAGCTCATTTCACAAAGTAATCAAAGAAAATTCTCCCTCAAATGATACAGGCAATCATTTTACTGTGAAAGTACAGAAATTTTCCAGTAATCACTCCCTATGCTATTCAATATTGTCAAGCTATTCTTCAAAAGTTATAAAAATTATTTTCAAGAAGTTAGAATTTAGAGGCCTTTCTGCACTTACCTGTGTACTACTTCAGCTAGGGATCCAGAGCCACCGTTCTGCCTTCTGGGTTAATCCCGATAAAGCTGCACCATCTGCTAGCACGCCCTACTCCATCATGTAGATGTAGTGTACAGCAGTAGATGTTTCCATGGACTGGTTTAGCAGGTGGACCCATTTTGTGGCAGACCAAATTGTGCCACAAAAATGAGCCCCCCAGTTGCTCTGAGGCCAGGAATGCAGGCTCTGAAGCTCACATGAGTGCTGTCCCAGAACAGGCTGCATAAGTGACATCTGGAATGCTCCAGCTGGGAACCACTCCAATTTCAACTGGATCAGTCCAGCCCACATAAGAGGAAGAAAAAAAAGGCCCAAGATTTTATAACTTCCTGAATTTAAATGGAATGCCTTCCACTTTTGAATTAAAGAACTGTGAAGAGCTAGATTCAATGTCATTATGCACATTTTCAAGTTCCCTAGTGCTATTAGGGATTCTAGCCATGTTTATGAATTTCCTCCAGTACTTCAGGTGATTATTGCCTGAGAATAACAGTGGTTGGGAAAATTGACTATTACACTCACGATTCTGTTTCTAAGCTTCATGATGTCATCTCAGACCCATTCTACACTTGACAGTAAAATGGAAAATGTTCTGGTTTTGGCTTCTACTGTTCACAGATCAGTGTGGACCTACAGAGGCCTCACCCACTACTGGTACACTTCATTCACACTGGATGTCACATCCCATTCCAAACATGAAACTCTTTAAAGAGATCATAAGGGGTGTGCTGAAAGAATACCCTGATATCTAGAATACAATGACGGCCCCGTTTCAGAGGTTCAGAAGAAGGAGGTGCTGGAAGTGTCTCTAGATGTTAGTCCAGTGCTGAAACAGCACTAGCTGGAAGCTTCACAAGCTAGAGATGAAAGTTCCTGGCTTTTGAAGCCACCACTCAGACCAAAGATGTGATGAACTGTCCAGAATGCAGATAGTGTGATTCTACTCCACTAGCAACCTACCCCAGGGTGGAATGGGTTGTGTACACCAGGGTGGAATGGATTGCCTATCCTGCTTTGGTCCAGGTAGCTTAAACCAGTATGTCATGCTCTGATTCACAATAACTTAGACTGAGACACATTGAGGAAGGCTTCAAGGTGGGATTGTTCACACAACAGTTATCCCCTCCCCCTCTCATAAACACTCTATGTGGGAAAAGGTAGATTGGAGAAGGCTTGTGAAGCCACACATTCTCTCTCAGAGACACCTTTGTTATGTTGAAACACAGCCGTAGTCCAGTGTAGGGATATGCACACATTTTTTCTTCATATTCGATTCGTATCAAATGGCAGAAAAACATTGTATTTGTTTGAATAAATCCTCCTTGAATTGCCTATGAATCCCTACAGATCCCCTATGTATGCCCTACGTATCCCCTCTGAATGCATCACATCTGCTTTCAATCCACTTTTAATCCACTCTGAATCTGCTTTGAATCCACTCTGGATCCTTTGCATATTTGACTGGGCCAGACACTTTCCCACCTCTCCAGGTTTACAAAAGAAATGAAGCTTCCTACAAATGTATTGAAGCTTTTAATTCATATTCAGATGTCAATCTTGGAATGTGCCAACATTGAATTCATATGAATTTTGAATGTGATGAATATGCATGCACATAGTCCAGTGGGGAAATGGCCTCACTGTCCACTATTGTATGAGAAAAACCTCCTAGATTGGAAGGACACAACAGGTCATTTATATATTATTATATTTAATTATGTTTTAATATATATTTTATTCCTTCTCATTGTAACCCACCCTTTTGGTGAAGAGTGGGATATAAATTTCATAAGTTAAAAAAATTATATAATACAATATTTACATAGTAAATATATTTCCATATTTACTGTATTTTTTGGCGTATAAGACTACTTTTTAACCTAGGAAAATCTTTTCAAAAGTCGGGGGTCGTCTTATACGCCGGGTGTTGTCTTCTTATACGGTGAGTATATCCCAAACTCTATATTTTAACTGGAAAGTTGGGGGTCGTCTTCTGCGCCCAGTCATCTTATACGCCGGAAAATACGGGTACTTTGGTGTGCATGCATTTAAATGTAGGCAGGAAGTTAAAACTGAACATAGGATAAAGAGATTATTTAACAACAGCTGGCTAAGTAAAATCACAGTGTCTACTACATCATTGTCCATGCTTAGGCACCGGAAAACCTTGTAGAAAGCAGTGTGCTCAGCAGATGCGTGAAATCACTGGGATGCTTCTTAATTTAATAAACAGCAGCTTGACTTTTATCCATTGATGTCAGCATGACTTGTGCCATATTCTGCCATTGTTCAGTGACACATGGAAACTTAAAAGACTTGTTAACTGACAGTTCGTTCCACTGCTTATATTAACATTGCATAAGGAAAAAAAGTAAGAGTGTCAGAGAGACCGGAGAAAATGAATTATTGTTGTCAACCTTGCATAATTTGAGGTTGTGTATGGGCCAGTGCACCAGAGACATCAAAGCATGCATGCACCAACAGTTTAGTTAAGAGATGGAAAATCACAGATGTACATACATTTTGTCTATATATGTGTGTACATAGCCGTAAATCTTCTCAGCCATAAACCTTTTCTACCAATGCATTAATCTGACCAGAATACACTTTTAATCCACTCTTGATCCATGTCAAATGCAATCCTGGATCCACTGCAGATGTGTGGCGGAGTCACTTTCCCACCTCCCCAGTTTAATGAACGTCCAAACTACTCATACCATTGTTCCAAAACATTTGTATTCGTTCCATTTGAGTTGTTTATGGATGTCTGAATTTGGATGAATTCATACAAATTATGTTACAAATATTCATGCACTTTCCTACTATTTCAGATTATGATCTGGAATAAGAATCAGTGCAGAAAGAGCTGAAAAATAAGAGGCAGAAAGGATATCTCTGTGTCCTATCTTAAGCAATTTTATTCTTTAAGTTGCCTGAACAATAATTAGCACTCAGTACATTATGCACAGCTGTAACGTGACACATACAGTAATGTGTCATGAAATGTGACAAGCTTGTGTGAGTTTATTTATGTGCAACACTCTGTATAAATTAGTTAAGGTGTTTTATATTTTATCACAGCATAGTAATGCTATAATCAGAAACAGTTAAACAAAAAAAAGCACCCCTCTGCTCCTCCCCCTCTCCTAAACATTCTTTTCTGGAAAAGTTGGATAAGTGAAGGTATGGAAATATACAGACTACGTACTGTCTTTGTGAGGGACCTCAGAGGCATCCGTTCTCTTATGCCTGAATACAGCCTAACTCAGCATTCAACTATCAACCAGCAATTGAAAAACTCTAAAGGCTAAATACAATAACTCATACAACATTAAAAGAATAGATAGATCATTGGCTCTCTTATATGTGTTTCACACGACTGGGGTATTTCTGCATGGAAAAGCCCATGATCCAAATCAGGGTGCCTGCACCAGCCAAGTGTGGTCTGGAATGGTGCCCCACCTCCAGCCCTGAAGCCCACACAAGCTCCAGGGCTGGACTCTGAGAGCTCTGGAAACTAGGAACACTGTTCCACCAATAGACCACAATGTCAAGGTCTACTGGCAAGGGTCTTCCTGATTCAGATTATGGGCCATCCTTTGTAGATGGTGCATAACTGTGGAGGGAGGGGGTCTCACAGAAACACATTACAGGGCAGACCAGTGAGGCTCAGGACTTCACAGCCCACTGTTCCAGATTAATCATAAGTGCAAAAAGGAGGCTCAGAAGAGCTCCTCATTTAAACAATTCTATCAGTTGAAAGTCTTGGCTTTGGAAGAAGATATAGCCAGGTTGTCAACTTGTTGCAATCCTAGCACACTGTCTGTCTGCACATGACATGGACATTTAGGGTTGGATCCAACCTCTAAGAAGGATCAACCAAAAAGGCAAAAATGATGTCTTTTAATTCTGGTTATTTTTGACAGAAAGGGGAGGAATAAAAAAGATTCCTGGCCAAAAGTGGTCCAAACATAGCATAGGGGCGATAGCATGTGGCAACTGGCATTTCTATTTTAACCTTTCTCACATTTAAGACCAGAAAATGCATTTGGAATTCACTTTTGAGATGTTTCTTTTCAACTGCATGCAAATGCAGCCTAAATTCAGCAGCCCTTATGCTGCTAGAGATATGAGCCAAGATGCCCATTTGCGACAACGCATGATGCTATGATCCAGATATCATGACAAGGTACCTGGCCTGAGTATTCATTGGACTTACCTTCACTATAGTTAGCAGTCTAGATAGCAAAAAAATGTTTCAACTGGTTGGGACTGTCCTAAAATTAAGAAACAGCTAAGTTCAGAATAATTAGAGCAGTACTTCTTTTCCCATTGTAATGCGTGGTTGTGAAGGTTGAGTACTTAGAAAAGAAAAAAATGTATACCCTTGCATTACCAATCTAAAAACAGTTTCTAATTCTATGGACTGTGCATGGTCTTAGACAAAATGAATGAACAGAATCAAAGAGATTACTAGAATGACCTTAAACGAATTACAGGATGTTACTAAAGGTAGTCTAGAAGGCAAACATTAACATAACCTTTTCTGAAGTCTTAGGCTGTGATCAGGCACCGGGGGGGGGGGCAGTTGTGTCTGAGATGCCTCCGGGGGAGCTTAGGGAAGGCTTCAAGGTGGGATTGCTCATACACCAGTTCTCCCTTTCCCACTCTCCTGAACATTCTGTGCTAGAAAAGGTGGATTCAAGAAAAGGTGGGAACACATGGGACACACACTGTCTTTCTGAGGTGCCCCTTTTGGTATGTCTGAACACAGCCTTGTCTTTGGATGATGATGAAGATGATGAAACGGCTCAAGATGTTGAGCTCTGACAGTCTTGGTATTCAAAATACTATATCTGATCTGCTAACTTTTAACAATTTGCATCCTGCCGTGCCAAGTACTAATTAATCATGTTCAGATCTAGAGACTCAGCTGCTCAGTGTCTACAAGTTCTAAATACTATGAGTATTAATTCGGAAGTCAAGGCACTGCAGAAAGGCTAAAAATGAACTTAATTCAAGTCAAATGTTAGCACATTTGAAGATTGGCATTTGAATTTTAATCAGATGTTTTAATGCATTCGTATGGGATTTGTATGCTATTCATATTCATTCTTTTGGGATTCATATGGAATTGAACATTTGTATCGAATATGAATCCTACCACATTCAAAGGGGGATCTATTTGAACAAATACAAATTTTCTTGTATTATAATAATAGTCCTGCACATCCCTATATATATATGAACCAGTAAATGAAGAAGTGACCAGGGTGGAGTTGATCAGTATAAGCTTCTTAGATCAAAACAACATGACCCTCTGCTTCTCTATTCTGCCTCTGTCGTAACCTTTGACATATTTGCACTTGACTTACATTTTAGGGTGTTATTGCACATAACATGTGCAGAACTTCTTTTCCTCAGATGATCACCCCATATGTGAATGCTGGAAGGAAGAAAAGTGTCACACAGCTTTTAAAAGAGCCACCTAAAGCCACCTACTTCCTTGTCATCTTCAGCTTAAACCCTATCAATCCCTCCATAACAACAAATGGTCATCAGTGATTTGTTGCCACATCCATACAAAAGGCACCTCTGAAGTACATTTGAGGCACTTGAGACAGATGGAAATTATAAAATAATTACTTACTCCATCCCCAAGCCTCTGATTCTGTGTCCTTTCTGAAGACACAAAAATATCACTCTTGGTGAGAGGAGTGCTTCTACTGCTGACTAATCAAGTCCATAGAAAATTGGCCAGTGGTGACCTATGGGAAATAAGGGAGGAAGGTGATGATAAGGGAAAGAAAAGAAGGTAAGTCACCTATTTCTTATGGTGGAACATGACCCCCCCATCCCAAGAAATAATCAAACTTTTACTTTATTTCTTATAGATTTAGTATGAGTGCAATACTAAAACCTGAAAAATGATTTATTATATTGGTTGTATTGATCAATTTTTATTCCTTTTTGAAAGCACAATGTTGCTTAAGTACAGTCAGCAAAGACATCAGCTGGCTATCAGAATGGGTAGGAAACAGAACGCAGTTGATGTTTGTTACTTTCTAAGTTTCTTGATAGCGAACTAAATTGGTAGTTTCTATGCAGCTACTTTGTCAGGAGTTTCCGCATGTCAGCAATCATTAAATCACACAAAGACCAAGAAAAATGGATTTTAGAAACAGAGGAAGTGAGCAATAACTGAAATGAAAACCTTTGGAAGAGTTAAGTCAAAGCACAAAGATTTCATAATATCCAGTACTTTTTAGCACTTGGAAGGTGATACTTGAACACAGTTCCAGAAAAGAGGGGAGTGTCAATAGAAGGGTGAGTTGCCCTTAGCAAACATAGGCATAAAATACCTTCATAATTTCATCTTTTCATTGCTTCTTTTTCCATCTGAGGTAGAAACTGTACTTCCTTCAGTATGGAACTGTATCTGCCTAGTGTACTTTTAACAATCAGTTTTTCTTCCTAGCTACATCATGTACACTATTCCACTATTCTGGTGGAAACATTTATTTGTCTGTCTGTCTGTTTGTTTAAAATGTTTATATCCCACCCCATATCCTAGGATCTCTGGGCAACTTACATGTTTGTCCCCTCATAGAAACAGCATGTCTTATGCCAGTTCCAGTGCCCCAATCCTCATCTAATAAACAGGTCTTCTCCAATGTTCCTGGCTCTGTGGTTCATTTCTTTTTTTCTTTTTCTTTTTCTGTTTTTGATCTGCCCTACCCACAGCCCTTTGTCAGGACTGTAAACTTAGGTTTGCTTTTTCCAGATGATGTAGTTACTTCTGGATTCTGTTTTGGCACTTTTTCTACTATGCTATAGCCAAGGATTCCCTTTCTTTTAATGTATTGTAATAGGATGGGGGATGTTGGTGTTTTGTCTTATTATTGTGCAGAATTTGAGAATTCCTGAAACAAATGAGAATGAAGGGAGATAGACAGGTACAAGCAAGAAGAGAGCTTGTTTCTTTTTTCTGGCCCTTATGGAAAGGACTGAAAGATTTCAATACGTGCAGGCTTGTTCTTGTTTTAGACCTTATTTTGTGACATATTGATTCTATGTACTTGCAAAGTGGTCGACTATATATAACATGCAAGTGAACACACACACGCACGCACACTGATTTGGATTTGGATAGAAGACATACATTATGTTCGTACTAAGCATGACACTGAAGAAGGAAGCATTGAATAACATGAATAAAAAGTTAAAGTTTGTTGCACTTAAAGAAAAAGATTTTTTCCTACAAGGGACTTAGCAGGAGGCAGGTCTCCAAACCCTTCATAAGCCACACTTTCTTTTATAAAGAAAGTGTCAAAGAAACTATACTGAGTATGGCAGTAAAAGAACACAAGAAGATGTATCTAAACTTGCTTAGATTTTCTAGACTGTAGTTCCTATTTGAACCTGTTTCAAAAGTATTTCTTTATTCAAGGGTTATAGAACTATTGAAAGCCATAAGGTGAGAAGTTTTCTGCAGACATACAGTCTGCTGTTCTAGAGTTGCTGCTTTTATTATTATTATTACAGGAATACACCAAACTATATCAATTCTTCCCATCCTAGTGTTCATGCAAACTGTGGATGCACCCACATACCTAGAAAAGACCATCTGAAACAGGTCCATTGGGCACAATGTTTGCATACCAATGCTGCCATTGGCCAAGGAGTCCCTAGAAGCACCCTTTGGACCAAGCATGAAATGCAATTGTAAAGGTACTTACTGCCTGTTTTTCGCCTCCCCTGCTGCTCTTTAGAGAGACAAGGACAACAGGGGCAAATTTTCTGCCCATGTTCTGTCCTGTGTAATTAAGTGTCAGTCAGAAAATGTCTACCTTATGCATCTATTTTCTGGGCCAGTATTTGCCTCAAGTGGAATCTTTGGAGCACATGTGACAAACGTTTTTCAACTTCCTAATTTTGTCCAGGCAGAAGGTGGATGGACATATTCACATGACACCTCCAACCGGATCATTGCATCCTGCTGCTATTAGGCCAAGAATGGCAGTCAGTTTACTAATAAACAACAAAGCACTCAACTACACTACATTTTTTATTTCCCTGGTTATTCCTCCTTCCTATTTAACAAGTGCCCACAAAAAATCATCATTTCTCCCTCAACTCCTCAGTAAGATTACCTGTCTCTGGCTTCACCTGTCCTTGAAAACCATCTGCCTGTCATATATCTGCCAACTGCTTTTTCTGCTCATACCCTTAGAAAGCAGATTTTAATCATAGCCACCTTTTTTTGGGGGGGGGCATTGTCAGGATGCTGCCTAAGGTACTAGTCCCTCACATAACAATTTTGTAAGACTCAGTTTTGCTCATGAACAGTTAATAAAGTATGATTTTCCTCATTTAATGTGACCCTGGAAAATTGACAATAGCATTAATTGGCCTATGTAGTGCCACTGACCTACACCAATAGATTAAAGTTTCATCCATACAGCACATTATTAGGACAATCCAGAATAAAACATAGATAATCTGGAATAAAATGTGTCTGGATGTCCTTTCTTCTGAATTACTCACATAATACGGTATAAGTAAGTGCTGTATGGATTAACCCTAAGTCTTCCGTCTAGAATGCTATTGGCTTACATTGGTAGACTACATTTCTGGCATTATCTTATCTCCTGCTTTTCCATATGCAGAAATTAGTTACATAACATAAGTTTATCGACATGTGCAAAATTTGGTTTCTGCCTGAAAATTCGGTTAAATTGTTCACGTTCAAAGCCTTTTGCCTCCAGCCAAACATGGGGTGGTTCAAATATTTAGAGCCAATTGAACTGAGCCAGCTATTCATTCATGAGCACAAACAATTTAATCAAACTGTTCATTGAAAGGCCCTTTAAATGGGAAAAAAATGTAGTTTTGTTTTCAAACAAGTTCAAAAATGGACATGAACAGCCATTAATTTGATTAAATGGCTCACTGCTAACTGAAGAAATTGATTTTCTGTCTGATTTCAAACTGAACACATGGGGTGCTTCCGCACAGGCCCTTTAACACCCGTTAGGCACACTTTTGGAAGCACGCGACCACACACGCGTTGCTGTTTGACACAGTAGCAGCCCCAGCCACTCAGGAGGCGCGCAGGATGCAGGCGCGCTGCATCCTGGGCACCGACCCTCAGAAACCGGCTGACGCTGACAAGGTAAGGAGGGGATTCGCCGCACTTCCCCCAGGGTGGGCTAGGGCGGGCTTTAGGGAAGCTCACCCTGGCTCCAGAAGCAGCGATCCGCCACATCTGGGGCAAGGGCGAGCCGCAGCAGCGAAGTCCCCCGGCTCACCATGCTTGGCTCCGGGGAGCCAATCATGGCGGGCCGTGGGAGGGCCGTGGGTCATGGATGGGAGGCAGGTGCTGTGCCTCTGCACAGCACCCACCTACAATCCGGATCTACCCCCTTAATCTGGATCTACCGAGGATCCGGATTTGGTGCAGTAGACCCGGATTAATTAGCCCCTGTGCGGAAGCAGCCATGATTTTTGTTTGTGCACATGTTTACAGTTATGCATTATCCTGTGTTTTAGAAGGCATGACTCCAGGTACATAAACGGGGGATACATACACCAGTAGATTTCAAGTATATGTGCATTGCTAATGAGCATCAGTTTATTCTTTTTGTTTTGAAGTAGTAATTTCCTGGCAACGGAAGCCTTTGTGCTTAGCATATATCAATTTGTGCACATCTTTCTCCATGGGGAAATGCAGGGATCTAATGTAGCCCTAAATCTCAATGTTAAATACATTGTTTTGCATACACAAATTTATGTGTGCTTATCATGGTACAGTGTAAAATGAAAGGTTGTCCCAAAAGCAGAAACTCATTTTTTTTTTATCCTGACAGTTTGCTGAATTGCTTATTGATTAGAATCCAGTTTGATGGAGGTTTTGTTTTATGACTTCCTTCTATACCTTCCATGTTTAATGCCATTAAAATTATATTTAATTCTCGTCTATATCTTGTTCTACTGTTCAGGCCTGGTATAAATCATCTTACCAAGGAATGAAAAGACTAATCAAATTGTGGATTCTAATCATTTAAAAAACAAACAAGCCAAAAATCTAGGTCACGTCCAGGTGTGCACTTGCATTCCATCTGGTGGAAAATTAGCACACATTCTCTGTCCACCATATGGATAATTTAATGCATGGCAGGTAATGATTTTTGGATAATCTGAAATAGATTGAGAAGGATTTCTGATGCTTAACAATGACCAGGAAAAAAATAATTCCTCCCCCACTCCCTTAAATTGTATTTCTGAAAAGAGGAAAGCTGAAGCCTGGGCAGTCAGCAGTAGATTTCTGTATGGAAGAATATGGGTTCACTTTGATTCTTTAAACACATGAATTGATTCAGACTTTATCAATAAGATTTTTTTTGTACCTGGATCCACTTGGTGCATCCCAGAATTCTCATAAAAATAAAATAAAATGCCCCCCCCCCATTCTTATGTTGGAATGAATGACGCGGAAACGAGAGTGGAGGCGGATTGTTGAAGATTGAAGTTCTTTACTTGGTTACACAGTTGCTTACATCTCTTTGCACAGGATACATTTTATTGGTAAAAAGGAAAAACATTCAGATGCTGGCTGAGCTGGCGCGTGGTGTCCTCGTGAAGCACTTGCGTAAACCCTGTCCTTCAGCATGGTGCATGTTTATGCCCTAAAAAGATTAAAAGGGTCGGCATGCCCCCGAGTGCTTCCTTATGCTGAGGTTTGCCAACCAAGCACGGAAGTCGTCCCCGCAGGCATGGTACTAGTTTTGCCTAGAGAGATTAGAAGGTCGACATGCTCCGGAATACTTTTTGCCATCCAAGCGGGGGTGGCATTCCTACATTCTTAAGGATGATGTATGGACATAAACAGTCACCTATTCTTTATTATTTTCTTCTCTCTCATTCTGCACACTGTACCATTAGCATGATGGTTAGGAAGTAGCACATCACTCATCCACCATATAACATCTCAATAACCTTTGGTCTAGGCCTTAAAATTGCACTGTTGCTCTATTGTCTATCTGTCTGTCTGTCTGTCTGTCCTACCCTATACCTGAAGGTCTCAGGGCTGATAGCAACATTTAAAATCAAATATGTTAAAATATTAAGAGCGTATATTAAAACAACAGTTTCTGCAAGTGGGGAGGGAAAGTGTGTTCCCATTTAACTGAAGGCCAGAGCAGAGAGGTGCGTCTTCACCACTGTCCTGAACATATGCAGTAAAGGAGTCTGATGCACCTCAAGGGGGAGATTATTCCATAGCCTGAGGGCCATCACTGAGAAGGCCCTCTCCCAGGTACCCTCTCATTTTGCTGCTGAGGGTGCTGGGACAACCAGGAGGGCCTCCCCTCCAGATCTTAAGGCACGGGTTGGTTGATATTATTATGCCAAAGTTGTTGAGAGATTGCCCAGATTTCGATAGAAAGTTCTGTATGACACTGTAATTATGTTTTACTTTTGCTGTATGAATGCAGCATCTGAAAGTTTCGATTGAATGATGATCTTGAGTGATTGTACATTCACTTTCTCAGATAATTCCTATTGTTGAAGAGATGTCATGTAGGATCTCTGTTGATGACAATCATCCCGGCTCTGTTTTCAGTATGCACTTTAAATAATCATGCATCCTTACTGAGCCACTCTTACTCTCAATAATCTACCATTAAATAGTGTATGCACACCATTTCAGACAGTCTAACTACTATCCTTTTCTGAGTTACTCTAATTTTGCTAACTATCTCACTACTTGTTATGTCCAAAGCAGCTGAGTGGATGGGATAATGACTCTCAAGCTCTGATTTTAATAAAAGCAAGAACAAATCTTGCATTGCATGAACCTGATACATTTATTTGATCACTAGATGTATTTCTGCCTAAAGATAACCACCCACTGGGAATGTCTACATACTTATTTTTGCAGACTCCTGGTGGAAAGAGATGAATTGAATATGTTGTCAATTAAAGATATTAATCTTTAATAGGGATGTGCATGAATGCATTTTTGACATTTGATTTGTAACAAATAGAATATTCAAACATTTGTAATTGTACAAATAGACCACATTCGAATGCGGTAAAATTCTATTCAATACAAATCTATTTGTATGCGTATGAATATTCGATATGTATCAGATATGAATGAATATCTATCTGACACGAATACTGTATGTATCTGATACGAATGAACACATATACAATACATATCCGTGACATATCCACACACTGAAAATGTGAAATCTGACCTGAATTCACTTTTAATCTCCTGTCAATTGATGTCAAATGCATTCTGGATCTATTGCAATGTTATTGGTGCTCTGTTTTCCCACACCCCCATTCTAACCAATTTCCGAACTATTCGTATGAATGTCCAGAAACATTTGTATTCATGCAAATGTTAATATACAAATATCTTAACATTTGATTTGTGTACACATGTACGAAACCATACGAATAACAAATGTTACGAATATTCCTGCTCCTCCTTAATCTTTAATCTTCCTTGCATATGGATACTACAGATGACAATTTGATGTCAATGGAAAGTTAAAAATAAATTGGCATTTAGAGTAACAATTGTTGATTTCCCCTTTCTGTGAACTATTTACATGTATTCAAGTAGCGTGGGTGTGATGCATGCATGCATGCAGAGATGTGCACACAGAGAAGAACTGTCAGATATCTCTTTTTAGAGGAAAATCTATGGTTTTAGGAAGCACAATTCAATAACACTTACTGTATAACCATTGTTCAACATACCACAGCTCTTTATCTCCATAAGAATGATTCACAATGTCAGGAAATGCTGGGTATTGGAAGTAATTAAGCTGTCTGCTGGAGACAGTTTTTTTTAGTGAAGTGTTCTCAAGTACTTGACTAAGGCTGTGTCTACGTGTATCAGTCAGTCAGTCAGTCAATCAAGGGAGATAAAACAAAACAACTCAAAAGTATCTCCTAGAGTATTGTGTGGTGTGGTCCTCATGTTTTCATTCCGTCTCTCATCCATCTTTCTAGCCTAGAATGTAAATGATGTGGAGAGAGGCAGACTGGCATATGAACAGTCTCACTTCCTGAGCAAGCATTTCAGGCTGTGATCATACCAAGAAGAAAATAGATACCTCTCGGGTGGCACTTAGAGATGGCACTGTTCCCATACCATTCTGCCCTCCCATGGATTGGAGAAGGGTTGGGAACATGGCTGCCACACATGTCTGTCATGGAGGCATCTTTTGTTACGATTGAACATGACAAATTTATGCCCACTCATGTTACTTTGGGGGATTCAAGAAGGTTTCCTACCCCAAATAAGACTTGAGATACATCCAAGTATGTCACAGGGTTTTGGGTCTGTGTGGCTGGGAGACACCCTGTCCTTGATAGAGTTGCAATGCCTTGGAAGAGACAGGTGTGTAATTTGGGGTTACTCCTGGACTCTGCAGTAACGCTTGAAGTTCAGATGGAGGCCATGACCAGGACTGCCTCCTCCCAACTACGGCTGGTGCATCAACTGAAGCCTATTTTGGACAGAGATGACTTGGCCACAGTTATCCATACTCTGCTAACCTCTAGACTGGACTACTGTAATGCACTTTACATGGGGCTGCCCTTGAATATGGTTTGGAAGTTGCAGCTAGTGCAAAATGCAGCTGCTAGAGTGCTGACGGGAACACCTAGCCGGATGCTAGGTGTTGCATTGGCTGCCAATTCACTACCGAGCCCAGTTCAAGATGTTAACTCTAACTTACAAGGCCCTAAATGACTTGGGCCACAAATATCTAAAGGAATGCCTTCTCCCATATCAGTCTTCCCGTTGCTTAAGATGAGGAGGTGAGGCCCTCCTGGATGTCCCACAGCCTTCAGCAGTGAGTCAGGTGGGCACCCAGGAAAGGGCCTTTTTGGTAATGGCCCCCGGTTATGGAATAGTCTCCCCCTCAAGGTCTGTCATGCCCCTTCCCAGTATATATTCAGGAAGGCAGTGAAGACATATCTATTTGCCCTGGTGTTTGGCTACGGTGATTATACTCCCCCCCCCACACACACACACTGTAGATACTTTTATTTTAATAATTGGGATATTCTTTTAAATGTGTTGAATCTTTTTAAAGTTTTATATATTTTATTGTTTTTAATATGTACTGACTTGTAATTTGCTGTTTTAAAAGTTGTTACCCACCCTGAGACCCTCAGGTATAGGGATATATAGTTAGGCCATGAATGAGCGGCCTTTGAATGTTTCCTCATAAAAAAATGACCTTGCTTCCTGTGAAGTGAGGCATGGGCAGAGTGTGAAGCACAACCATTCAAGAGCTGAGTGAGGAAAAAGCTAGCAACCAGTGATGGGTAAGCTGGCATGGGCAAGGACATGAAGGTTGAAACATAGGTAAAACCTCATTGGGAAAATGTCATAATGCTGCAATGTTTCCCTTCTGAAATCACGGTTTATTGATGTACATGGAGGCAAGTAACAAAAATAGTGAAAGAGGAATATATAAAAAGATAAGTTGGTGATGTCTGGAGGCAGCCATTGCTAAATATCTCCTCCTTGCTCTCCTTGAAGCTGTGGTTTGTGCTTTTCAATTTATACTTTAATATATTTCATCAAAAAGTTCCCCATCTAACTCCGTAAGTGAAAAATGTATCCAAGAGTTCTCACAACAAAGGGTGAATATTATTCAGAAATGACAGGTACCAGTTACCACCAAATTCTAGCCAAAATACAAAACCACAAGGAGACCAAGACTTCTCAAGATCTAGAGATGTGGCCCAGGCATTGAGAAAGTAGAGAATAATTTGAGGGGGAGATTCCCCACTGTGATTTTTCTTAATTCTTACTGTGATTTTATATTTGCAGCCCAAGCAGGCTGTGTAATATTTACTTATCCATATCAATGCAACAAATCCGATATGTACAGTATGCTGTTTTAAGCTGTGTCTGCCTTGTCACTTTTGGTCTCTTGATAGATTACACCTGTCCTTATTTTCACCCATCTCCCTTCCCTTGGTTTATAATTCTGGCAAAATACATTAATCAGATTAATATTCAGGAAGGAGGGCAAAGAAGAGGGACAGAGTGACAATTCGTGTTCAGCCTTTGGTCTTTTTAAACCCCATTTGGGTTCTCAGTGGGTCACATCATGGTCTGCATTTATCTTTGACAGTGTGCTAATTGCTGTGCAGCAGTCCCATGGGAGCACTTTTTCTGCCTGCCAGTGTTTTCAGAGCATAATTTTCATCCGCATATTTTAAAGCAAATTGCTCTTGAATTTCTGCTCCAGGAACAATGGAACTGTAGCTTAGAACATTAGTAACTCATGCAAGTGTTGTCCTAGTTAGACTTCAAAGAAATATTATTCTTTGTTGAAATGTGAAAAGTGAGATGTCTGAAATGCTGCTGGTTTGTGTGCATCATTTATGCTGTGTTCAGAGACATGAAATGTTGTACAGTGTAAATGATATTCAGAAATCTTTTCCCCCTCCCTCCAGCTTTCATTTTGATCAACTTGAGCACAGACTGCAAACCAGTGAGCTTTTATAATGATCCCTTAATAAAGTAATTAAGGCTGATTAGATCACTTTAAAACTTTTAGTGTCCCCTAATTTTTCAAGTTGGACCATTCATTTATATATATATTATGTGTGTGTGCACGCATGCAGATGTTCTCTACAAAATACCATTGCAAAAAAGAAGTCATGAATGACCATGAGGTGCTATTCCATCATGCTTGACACTTACAATTTAATTGAACTCAATGTATAATAATATACATAATATTTGCCTGCTTAATTTCCACTGACTGTCTTTTCCTAACATTAGTAGCTATCCACTTAAAAATGCAGAAAAAAACCTCTACAGAATAGTTATCTGCATTTTATTGGCAGTAGATTTTGAATCAGTTTATGGCTGACTTTAGTTTTGAGGGTTTTTTTTGAAGAAGCAGGTTGCTAATACGTGGAAATTATGCTTGCAGTGACCCCTGAAGCTTAATATAGGTTTGCATCCAGGGTAAACAAGCATGCATTACATCAGTTTAAGCCTATCCACTGAACATTAAAATAAATTGAAATGAGGGAAATTATTTCAAAACAAAAACATCAAATCCCACAAGTCTGAACTGCATCTGTCCCTATTTTACCAGGAACATGTTTTGTTCCCAGTAAATATTTCTTTGCCTCTGCTTTATTGATGCTTTTGCTTCTGTGTTAGACACTAATATTTACTTAAATTATTTCTACAGCACTCCTTGTTCAAAAATCCTAAAGCAGTTTACAAAATAAACATTAAAAATAAACCTAATTAAAATATTTAAAAAATAATAAACTGAAATCTCCATTAAAGTATCCATAAAAATGTTCAGTTTTCTCAGTGATTCTTTCGTCAGCAAAGTTGCTGTTTTATAATGGTGAGCATATTCTATAAACTAGTCATCATAATTTTGATGGTCTTCTTCCAGGCTGACTTGAGATGAAATGCTGCATAGGAGTCCAACCACGAATGCTTCTTCTACAGATCTCAAGCAGCACATTGGTCTATAAGAAAGAAGGTGCTCTTTTAGCTAATCTGTTCCTGGCTGGCATCAACCCAGAATATGACAATGGCAGACTGCTTCTTTAATCAACAAAACTGTCACTCTGCATCCTTGTAGTTATCAGAAGCCAAGCTCAGCTGAAGGCCACATTTTCCTTTGCTGTCTGACACTTTATGAGTCAATAATAAGATCTTAAGCAGGTAACAGTAATAAATTGATAACTAGGGCAGTTTCTTGAGCAATGGTCTAATTATGCTAATCTCTACTTGGTAGCTTCATCACCACTTTCTATGTCAACCACAGTTACAAGATTTTGGACTAAAATGCAATAAAGTAGTACAGCTTTAAAGCTAGAAAGGAGATGGACCTTTTTGGGCCTAGAAAGGAGGCAAAGAGACCTGCTAGACGTATATAAAATTATGAATGTAGTGGACAAAGTAGATAAGGTTTTTTTTCCCCCACTAGCACTAAGTACCCATTAGGGACCCATTAAGGACCCATTAGGCTCAGAAGACCCAGTTTCCACTGCAGACCCCATTAGAGCCACATTTGGGTCTACAATGGGGTCTTCAGGCATCAAATCGAGGTTATATGGAGTGTGTTTCCACCATGATCAGGCAATGGGGAGGGTGCATCCATGGGTGGGTGGTGCCCCGAAACCCAAAGCTCCAAAGCCTGTGCACAGTCTCTGAAGCTGGCTCTGGAGCTGGCTCCAAAGCCAGCTCTGAAGAATAGCACAGGCTCTGAAGAGGACCCCATGCAAGACCAATGCCAATTATATGGACCTTTGTCAAAGGCACTGGAGAATCTTCAAAGTTTGCGGCAGATCACTTGGGAGAATCTCCAGAGTGTCTATAGAGATTGCACCCCCTGTCCCTCCCAAAACCTGAGGTGACGGGCAGGCCCCACATGGGTCAATCCAGATTCGCCACATGGGTGTTCCAGCACTTGGATGGCTTCAGAAGGGCTTTAGACAAATTTCATGGAAGTCAGGGCTATCCATGGGCTGACGACAGTGCAGCTTCAGGAAGTAAAGATAGGAGGCATGTCAAATGCACAGTATTTCCCATCAAATCTGCTGTTTCTGTAGAGGACTTTTTCTGCTCAGAAAATGCAATGTTTCCTTTCTTTTTTTAAGCTTAAGTATGCCATGCTGCAGATTTATAGAAATAAAAGTTTTATAAAAGTTTTATTTCTATCTGAGGCAACCAACCATTTTGGATTTCAGCCCTACTGAAAAGGACCCCCCCCCTTCTCTGTAACTAGGGAGCTCTGCTACATTTCATTTTCCCTTCTCTTTTGTTAAAATTGATTTACTCGGACCTGTCAGCTTCAGAAGCAGTTTTTAATGGCATCTCCATTTGTGAATTGGAGATTGCCATTAGAGGACAGCTGGCAATAGCATCACCTCTCTTTATCCTTCTGGACATCTGACAGCAGCACTGCAATGCAGACTGAGTAGCTATGCTGCTCCTCTGCTGTGCCCAATTGTCACAAAACAAATTTAAAGCCCTTTTCCTGTGCTAATTGCCAGCAAAGAAAGGAGCACTTGGGGTCATGAATGAAGGAGAACAAAAAAGAAAAGACCTTTTTAAATGCTTAGAGGATAAGCACCCTATTTTCTGAGATTACAGACCTTTATCCCCTTACCCTACCATTGAAAAAGGCTACATTTAATTCTTTTTTTCCCCTGTTCAAATTATAACCCCAGAATACCGCTTACACCATGGTATCTTCTCATCACCTTTACTTCTTCTTTTATTGTATCACAATAGAACAGTGAAAGGGAGTCATACAACACACACAAAGCCCAGGGGCCTTTCTGGATGTACCTTGCTGTGATCTGAGCTGATTGGTCTAGATCAATTCACCTTTAGTCTGGATCATAACAAGGATTGCTTTGCAGTAGGGATGAGCACGAATGGGTTTTTTTTTTTTTTTGCATTTGATTTGTATCAAATAGAATGTAAGAAAATGTCTGTTCATTTGAATAGATTCCCTTCAAGTGTGGTAGGATTCTATTTGATCTGATATGCATCCCATAACATATCCACCCTGAAAGCACCAAATCTTCCCTGAATCCATATTGAATCTGTTCTCAAACCATGTCAAATTCACTCTGGGTCCACTGCATATGTGCCTTGACACAGTTGCTTTCCCTCATCCCCATTTCACGAATGTTTCGAAGCTTCATACAAATGTTCCAAAACATTCATATTTGCACAAATGTCAATGTACAAATGCCGTAATATTTGATTCATATACGGATTCGTATGAATTCACATGAATAATGAATATTACAAATATTTGTGCGCATCCCTAGTTTGGAGAAGCAGCATTTGCATGGCGACACAGTTTCATTACAGCCTCATCACTGACCCAGATGCTCACACAAACTTTGGAGCTGGCCCCTGAGGACCCTGATGTCTAACGATGAACTTTCCAAACCACAGAACCCCCCCCCCCCCGAGATTCATTTTGGCAATGCACTTTGGTGTACTACTGACATCAGTCCCACAGTAGTTTGGAAAAGGAAGGTGTGTCTTCTGCACACCTTTATGATGTGGACTGGCCCTAGGTAGTATGCTGGTAGTCCTTAATGTTGAGGACTACTGGGAATCCAAATCTGGAGCTCCTGATCTGGATTACACTCTGTTTTGTGCAGACAGAGTATGCTAGTTAGGGATGTGCATGAATATTCATAGGCACTCAAAATCCGATCGAATGTGTTGAATTTCAACATTCGAACTTCAGATCTATTTGTTTGAATTATCCGGATATTAGTATCTGTATGGGTTTGTACATGATGCGTATTTGAAGATCTGCATCGTTCCCACATCTGTACACATCTGTATGGATCCATATGCGAAGAAAATGGGTTGCAAATGGGATAACTACGGTATGCATATGGACGGATGTGTATTGATGTGGGGAAGATGCTTACATTCACCTACGAATGTTGTCAACCTTCGTATGTGCAGATTCGAATAAAAAAATCAAACGAATAGATTCAAATTTGGTAAATACGAATCAAATCTTGTTACATTCGAATTGGATTTTTGGGTATTCGATTCCATTCAAATAGAATGTCAAAAAACAAACAAACATTTGTGGACATCTCTAACACTTGTTGTGAGTTGAACCTCTGTAGTCCAGCATGTGGACAAAAGGGACCATGAAAAGTCCTGCCAGGGATCATAATTCATACTAAAGGTAAGTGCAGAAAGGCCCTAACACCAGCAGCATCACTTTATCTTTTCCCTCAGTTTCCCTTTAGATTCAAACCCTATAATAAAGCTTTCCCTTGCTCTGTCCCTGGTATTAAAACTATCTAGAAGCCTGAACTAAAATACTGCTTGATTGTGGTGAGATTGAGAGATAAAGCTAAAGTCCACAAAACACCATAACCAGTCTCCAAATGTATTACTTGGTCCAATTACTATATTCAACAATGACATTTGTACAGTGCTGTGAAAAGTCAGCAGGAAAAAAAATCGATGGGTTTTAAAGGCCAAAATTCTGTGATAGACACCGACCACTGAATTGAAGATCATCCTTTTAAAGCAGATATGTTTGCTGTTAAAATGTAGTGCAAGAAGAAGCTTTTAGGTTAGCTTTCATCTTTCCATTAAAACGGAAAGGGTTTCTCTAGAGCAATCTATTGAAAGAAAATCCAGTTACCTTGACTTTGAAGGCAGTCTTAATGATGGTGCTGAATTTTAAACTCTTAGCACAAATGACAAGGGTAAGATTAATGTTGTTTAAAGAAGAAATTATCTCTTCTGTGATATTCTGTATATTTTAAAATTTTGAAATATGTATAATCCTGCTGTCAAGAGAATTCACAGAACATTAACCAGAGCCAAATATGTAAATGTATGGATTGTGCTCAGTTTGTAAGCCTAAAGGAAGGTGGGTTTTTCTACCCCCTCCCCACTTCAGGATTTCATTTGCTTCTTCTAGGTGTCATATTTCCCAGACTCAGAGGTTTTGCTGTTTCAGGGTTAATGTACATATTTTATGCAATAAATGTGTATGCTACCAATGCAGCAGTGTTTTTGTTCCTCAGATGTCAAAAGAAGGTACCTGTGCAGTAAACAGGTGACCCTCAGAATCATGCTTAACTGGTGCTTTTTGTCTAGGCATTTTAAAAGATGTTGTACTGGTGGTTAGGTACCACTGAGTCATGCCACCACTTGCAGTTTTCTTGGCAGAGGTACAGAAGTGGTTTGCCATTACCTACTCCACATAAATTACTGTCAAGCCAAAATCCAGCGTAATAATTCCACCTCAAAAGCAGGGAGGAAATAACCAAATTTGCCACAGAACTGGGGAAATGATGTTTGCGAGGTATGATAATAAGAGAGTTTCAGTGGGAAATGGATTGAAGTGTTTCCCATAATGCTGTGGCTCTGATGAAAGATATCTGCACACCTGCCCTGACAGCCTGGGAAATGTCCAGTTTTGTATGATTGGAGCCTATGGCTGCTACCTCACCTCTGTAAATCCAGATTAAGTAGATCCATATTAGTGAAATCAGTGCTTGTAATCTCCAGATAATACAGATCCAGATCAAAATTTAGGACATAATGTCTGCATTGAGAATGTTGAAAGAGCTTGAGATCCATGCTAAATTGGTATGTTATATGGATGTGGACCATTCAGGAAGCACCTCCAAAGGCACATTGGAGGCATCTTTACAGAGGTCAGAACTATAGAGCTTAAGTGTGGAAACAGCCATCAGGTCTGAAACTAATCCAGATGAAGGAGCCCTTGCAACCATTAGATCCAGCTCTTCAACTCCTGTTTGGATTATGGGGCCTTAATCTAGGCTGCTGTGCAGAAGGTGTAATCCATATATGTACTTTATACATTCTTATTTGGTGGTTAATTTAGTCCAAAGTATAATGCAGAAGCAGCCTTAGAATTTAAATGCTTGCTAGGTAACAATTAACTGAAAACAGCTAAGAAGCAGATCATAGTTTGCTTGAGACTGATCCGGTGTAAAACATAAGATGCACAAAGGCAGTTTCTATTGTGGGCCTAGTTTTAGCCATAAATCTTTATTAACTGCCACCCAGTACTAATTTTTGAATGGCCAGAAAATAGTAAGCACCAAAAGAGTTAGCAAGATAAGGCTGTTTGGAACATCCTTGACAAATAAAGCTAATTTACTCTCTGTATTTTATTTTATTTAGTTATTTCCTCTTTTAAAAGAGTTGAGAGTCATCATTTTTAAAATGTCTCTGTAGTTGTTAATAAGTTTGGAAAAGTGGATTTTGGACACATTGTTCCCCTTTTTGCACTTAACTAAAGTATCCTGGGATCGGGTGGGATGCTGTGGTCTGGAATAAGTAATCCACACTTGGATGGGTTTTCTTTTGAATGGTACAAGGCTGTCTGTTTTGGGAAGATTTATATTGTCTTCAAGATGGCTCCAGCAGAACATACATGCTGCAGTAGCCACAAATAGCCAATAGAGGGCGCAGATCAAAGCTATAAGTTAGGGATGTGCAAGGCTATTCAAAACATTCAAAATGCAATCAAATTCATTCCAATTTGGACATTAGAATTCAAACTGAATGTCTATAAATTCAAATTTAAACATTTGAATGAATTTTGAATTTTTTAATCTATTTGTTCAAATTATTAGGACATTTGCATGTGTACAGATATGTACACTGCCTGTACACATCTTTTCTGCATCTATATGTGTACAGATCCATATGGGACAAAAACGGGATGCATACAGGATAAATGTGGGATGCGTATGGATATATGCGGATGTGCCTGGGATACATACAGATGGGGATGGGTACATAGGAATGTTGTTGACATTCATATGCACAAATTCAAATAAAAAATTTGCACAAATAGATTTGAATGTATTCAGTTTGAATCAAATGTGAATACATTCCAATTTTAAAGATTCAAATCAATTTGAATTTTTGGATATTCGATTAGAATTGAATGCCAAAAATTGCATTCATGCTCACCCCCTACTATAAATAGAACCTCACTAAATGGCATTTGTGTAATAGGCACTTGGCTCAAGATAAATTTTGGTCCTTCTACATAGTATAAGTGTTCTTGACCCCTTAGAAATGTCCCAACTGTTGGGAGATATCTGCATAACTAGATCTTTTGTATTTCACCTCACCATAGATTTTTGGGATGGTGTCAGATGCATGCAAAGTAAAGATTAGCAGTATTCATTGGGTTTAGGCTTTTCTTAGTGTGGTTAATTTTCTGGCATGCCTTAATGGTTTTCAGTTTGGCGCAGGAACTTGTATTGCAAAATTGTATTGTGTTGCTATAAGGTATCTCATCTTGCCAGTGGGAGTGAAACAGCGAAGAGGCTCAAGGCTATTCTCTGTTGTTTATTGTAACTTCCTTTGAAGCCATAACTTTAGGCAGTGCTACTCAATAGATAAAGCATTTGGAATACTTTTGTTGTTTGTTTTGAAAAAGAACAAATACCATTGGGTTGCTCAGGAGGAAATGAATCAAAGAAAACCATTCATTTCAAGCCAAATGTGAATTTCAGGAGGAAAAGAATCTGCTAAATACTTAAGAATAGAATTAAAGCTTTTGGTTTTCACCCCTTGGAATAATTAATATGTACATATAGCAAAAGCTATATTACATATTCTGCTGTGAAACCATTTGTGAAATATCAATATTAATTAATTACTTTCCACTCTGGGATAGAACCTACATGAAGAGACATTTAAATGATGACAGGCATTTGGAAAGATTTGTTACTGTAATTTAAAGCCCATTCCAGACTTGTAGAATAAATCTGCAGTTATAGGAAAAGTCATAGCTTACCTGTTGCAAAGCAACCACGTGCCATCCGGACTGAAAGCAGCCCCCATAGCTTCCACATCAGAAGTTGCGAGACTTGATCTTGGTGTGTAATGCCCCCACTGCAACTGTGCATTCCGCTGCACAGTATTAAAGTGTCTGGACACACCTTAATCTCCTTATCACAAAATTAGCAAAACATGATGCTGAGGTCCATGCCTTAGTTTTATTACTGATAGCAAGAGTACAGGAGAAATGCGAAAAATGTTGTCAGGAAAAGGAGATGTTTCTGCACTAGGTCCCGTAGTTTGCAATTAGTCACCCGTTGGGCTGGTGCAGCTGCACCTGCAGGAGGCATTTACAGCCTGCAAATGCCCCTTCCCTGTCCGGAGGTTGACTAATTGCATACTAGTTGTGGTACACAAAATTGTGCACCAAAAGCAACCCAACCTTCCCTGATCCTGACCAAAAATGTACCTGGCGCATCCAGGATGCAATCATCTGCACCTTTTTCTGGTGTGAGGGGTTACCAGAGGTACCATGCAAGCATGCTGGTACCTCACATGACCCATGACGTGACTGCACATGCACAAAGCATCAATGGCACCATATTTCCCTAGTGCTAGTGTTTCCTAGTGCAAACGCTAGTACACGTTAGTCTCTAATGTACTCTTCCCATCCAATGGATGGGTAGGCATGTGCAGAAACCCTCAGGAATTCATTACATGCCTATTAACACCCTCAAACTCCTCTGTTAAGGAATAGCTAGACTGGAAAGTATGTATCTGCTTGATTCCTTTATTGTATTGCTTTATACCAGCCTTTACTAATCAAATGCCTCTTGGAGTGATTTTGCATTGACCTGTAACCAGACCAGCAAGTATGCTAGGAGACTTTCTTTTGCACACTGGGTAGGATCTACCTTAGGGCAAATGGAAGGGAAGCTCATAATAAGTTTACTTGTTTGGTACAGAATCAGTCTTGATCAGGAGTAGCCAAATCATGGCCTTCTAGCCCTAGCTATTGTGCATCATTGATCTGACTTGTTGAGTCTCATCAACACGTGGAAGGCAACTTTGGCCACCTCTACTGTGGAGGGTTTGGATGCTTTTTCAATAAGCCCAACCAACATAGTCTACTGGTTAAGCCTAATGGGATTTGTAATCCAAAGCATCTAGTGGACACAAGTTGATGATAGAAATGTGCACAAATATTTGAAGATATTCAAAATTTAATCAAATTCATCCACATTTCGATATTCAAATTCAAATTGAATGTCCATAAATTCGAATTTAGAAATTTGAATGAATTTCAGATTTTCAAATCTATATGTTCGAATTATTCAGACATACTTATGTGTACTTGTTCATACATGGTGCATACTTGAAGATCCACATCGTTCCCACTTCTGTACACATTTGTACAGATCCGTACAGGATGAAAATGGGTTGCATATGGGATAAATAAGGGATGCATACGGACATGTACGGATGCGTACAGGAAGCGCAACGATGCATACAGGCACACACATTGTAAATGCAAATAGATTCTAATTTGCTGAATTTCAATTGAATTTGGGTAGATTCAAATTTTAAAGATTCAAATCAAATCCCGAAAATTGCATTTATGCCCACCTCTCGTTGATGAAGGTGATTGTATAGGTTTATTTTAGAACATTCTGACTGGAATACAGGTTTAGTCATACTGAACAATACTCCTGTACAGTGATTAAGGGTATATCTTTTCTGTTGGTGGCGTGCAAGAAGATTTGGGTCCATGCCCAGTATCTTAGTTTGCCATGTAACTGAGTAGCATAGCTATATTTGTTTTTGTTGTTTTTAATGCACCTTCTTTGATATGTGTGCAGTTTTGTTTTTTGGATTGTGTGGAGTTTGATTTTGGCCTGGAGGCAAACAAATCAAATAGCCAGTTTTTGAGATATACTGAGGCCCTGAGGTTTTGAACAGATCAGAGATGCTTTCTAATGTATTTGATGGGATTCTGTTTTGAAACAAGAGTTTTGGCTGCCTTTTGCCAGGATACTTCAGTCTAAGAATTCAAATGTCATTGCTTATGACTCATATATTCAATCATTCTGCCCAAGCTGATTTTCTGAAGATGTATGCAGAATCCTACAACATGGAAACATATATTTCATTATGTTTTTTTTTTAAAGATGCTTTATCAAGACCTCTTAATTTAAGTCTTGTGGGAAGTTTAAGAATATTCTTTAAGTTTTTTGGGGGATGTAGCATTGAGAACCATCTCCTTTTTCTGAAAACACTAAAATGCAATTTCCTCTCTAAACATGGTAATTCTGGGACCATTATGAAATTTAGTAAATTTCATTATGAACATGGTAAAAATTGGACCATTATGAAATTTTCTTGACGCCAACTTTGAAACAGAACCATGTAATTTTCAACATTTATGTGAAGTATATTCAGATTATATCTTTCTGCTGTTTCTACATAAGCAAGTTTAGAAGATCATTCATTTAACCAAGTTTTTGGACATATTCTCTGTTGTTTTATCAATTTTGCTCAATTTTGTTTTCTCATTCTTGACCATTTTTAGTGACAGGCTACATTCTAAGGCCTTATTTCAGATTATATCCTGGAATAGGGGCCTGCAGTCTGCTTGCTGGTGTAGACTTCAACAGGTCCTGGGACGGACATTCCATAGAGTGTTTTTTGCACGTACCTCCCATAATCCGGATTAAGATGATCTGGATCTTTGGTATCCGCCCCTCATTGGAATCCCGTCCTTGAAGTTTCACATCATGGTGAGGGCCCCATGTGTGTGCATGGGCCATCTAGCACCTGATGGCAATGGGTGCTCAGCAGGGCTGAACAGGCCTTAATGCGGCTGGTGTAACACCCATCCTGAGGCTCTGATTAGGCCCCATTAGACCCAAGCAGGAATGTCTGCTGGTGGTGCAGTGTGATTGGCCAGGGTACCCATCAATCGGGGTCACTTCCTGTTACAGTGGGTGTGGTGGAACCCTGAGAGGTACTCTAAGAACTTTTTATTCTGTTCTGCTGAAAGGATGTTTCCTGGATCAAAGTTGGAATATATGTGTCACCTAGTAGAATATTCCTCTGGTCATGCCAATGAGCCCCATTTCCCTTGTGTAGTCTTAGACCCATTCATTTTAACTCAATAGTTAATGTAGAAGTAGGTGAAGAAGCAAGGTGTTACCTGCTTGTGATCCTGGCAGTCCTCATGTCAGAGACTGGTGGAGTGGTTTTCTAGGCCTCCACTCACTGCAGACGTGGTTGTTACCACCACTGTAGCACATTCTGTGTTGAAACACCTGACAGAAAATGTATAGCATAAGAAAAAAAAATTGGAAAGGCCAACAGCATGATATATGATCCTACTGATGACATAGATCTCCATGATGTACCATCTGATATTCATGGACCCTCTTGTCATTGTTAGCTTTACCTTTCACATAAAGTATTTAAAAATAAATCTATGAAACTTTTAATGGCAAGATAGACATCTCTCAGAATGTTTGTGCTATTTTTAACTAATTAGCCATGTGGGTGCTCTGAAGGTCACAAAAGCAGTGCTGTGGAAGAAAGTTTGAACATTTAATTTACTGCTTTTATTTTAAACTAAAATGCCCTCATGCTAGAAGCAGCATGGTCACTTACCCAGAAATAAATGGTCATAGCATTGAAGGAAATTGCTAAAAACACTCACAAACTTATTATGATCATCCACTGAAGAGCCTATGAGCTAAAATGTCTTAGATATATACTCTCAAACAGACAAACATCAGACTTTCCTCTTCCATTTTCAGGAATATCATGGCAACTTAATCCATAGAATTCTACATATCTTTCCTCACTTTGATGTTCACCATCTTCAGTATAATCAATAACCTTTTTGATTGCTGCAGAAATGAAACTGATTGTACATTTGCATTGCCTGTATCTCATATGAAAGTTCTCCAGCAGTCTGGTGTATTTGTCAATAGAAAAGTTCAGAGGAATAGCTGAAACCCATGAAAGAACATGTTGTGTCAATGTGCTGATGATACGCAGCTCTACTATTCATTTTTTACCGGACTCCAGGGAAGAAGTTCATATGATAAACTGGTGCCTCGAAGCTGTTACAGACTGGATGAAAGTGAACAAGTTGATACTTAATGCAGATAAAACAGAAGTTCTCCTGGTCATTCAGAAGTTAGACACAAAAATAGGCTTTCAGCCAATGCTGGATGGGGCTACCCACCCTCTGAAATCACAGGTTCATAGCTTGGGGGTACTCCTGGATTCATCTCTGAGCATGGAGGCTCAGGTTTTAGTTTATATCCAGGAGTGTCTTTGTACAGTTGAAACTAATTGTACCCATTTCTGGAGAAGTCAGATCTGGTCACAGTGATTCATGCCCTGGTTTTCATGCCCTGGTTACATCTCAGTTGGGTTACTAAAGTGCCCTCTATGTGGAGCTACCAGTGAAAAGCATTCAGAAACTCAAGCTGGTTCAAAGAACAGTAACCAGGTTGTTAAATGGTCCTAGCTACAGGGAGTGTACAGCTCCCTTACTGCAAAAGCTCCACTGGCTGCCAGTTCCTTTCTGGGCACAATTTAAACTGTTTTAACTTATAAAGCACTAAATGGCTTAGGACAATTATGAGCCTATCAGGCTGCTGAGATCAGCCTCCAAGGCCCTTCTCTTTGCTCCACCTCTTTCCTAGATTTGGTTGGCAAGAACAAGAGTTGAGGGACTTTTCAGTGGCCGCCTCTAAGCTGTGGATCTCCCTCCCCGTGGAGGCTAGGACAGCCCCATCTCTTACTGCCTTCTGTAAGCAGGTAAAAACATTTCTATTCCGGAAGGCCTTTTAACTTTTGTCTTTTATTTTTTGTATTGTTTTAATAATATGTTTCATTTAAATCTACCGTATAGTTGTTTTAATCTTGTATGCCACCTTGGTATCATGTGGAGAATGTAGGCCTGCTGTTTTGTGGAAGGGGAAGTGACATCCTTCTGCATCAGCAAGATCAAAAGCTTGTAGGTCAATAAAGCATTGAAGTCAGAAAGAAATTTTCAGCTAGGAAGTTTCCTATAGTGAAAAGTTTCTTAGCATCTTGTTTGATTACACAGTCATTCAAGCTGTCCTTTCCCATTAAGGGGTGCTGTACTGCTAAAAACATTTAGAAGAACTTGTTTGTTCTGCACTTAGAGGAGGTAAGTTAGTATCTTGGTTTTTCTGTCATATGAACTTGTGGGATTGAAGTTAGTTACAAGATGATTTGATTGAGTTGTGTTAAAATATATCTGTTGCTTAGAAATCAACACATTTGTGATCAAAAACTACTTGCTGCAAACCATTTATAGTATCAGTGAAGGGGAAGAAAAGCAAACTGTCGGGGTGATGTTGATTTTGGAATTTGGTTAGAACATAAGAACATAAGAGGAGTCCTACTGGATCAGGCCACAGCCCATCTAGTTCAGCATCCTGTCCCACAGAGTGGTCTACCAATTGCCCATGGGCATCTCAAGCCAGAGACAAGGACAAACCTTCTCTTGCTTTCATATCCCAGCAAATGGTTTTAGAGGCAGCCTGCCTGGCAGCCTGAAAGATGTACTTAGGCATCCATTCTAGTAGCCATTGATACATCTGTCATCCATAAATTTGTCTAGCCCTTCCTTATAGCCATCTAGGTTGGTTGCTGTTATAACCTCTTCTGGCAGCAAATTCCATAGGCCGACGACCTTCTGGATGAAGAAATACTTCCCCTTGTCTGATCTGACTCTCCTACCCATCAGCTTCATAGAGTGCTCCCTTCTCTAGTGTTGTGTGGTAGAGAAAAGAATTTTTTTTCCAATCCACCTTTTCCATACTATGCATGATTTGATATAATTCATTCAGGTCCCCTCATAAACGACATCTTTCCAGGCTGATTTCATAGATGGTGATCCCACTGTCACCATCCCTGCCAGATGGCAGGGCAGAATGGCGGGGCTAGCATGGGCACTTACGTGTGGTCTGGCGCTGTTTCTGTGATGGTGCTTCACGTGATCTGGGCGTTTTGATGATCTGAGAGTGCACAATCATGTATGTGTGGCTGTCATTTTCTGGATGGTTTCAGCACCACATATACATGGAGACCATCTCCAAGATGGCAGATCATGCAAAAAAGGTATTTCACTTTTTAAGTATCCCAGGTTGAGAGCTGATTTTCCTGCAGTAACGTTATTTTGGAATATTGCCCCAATATCCTGGGTCTGTGTTGGGATTGCCACATGTGGTAATCCCAACATAGCTCTGGGATATCCTGAATTTTAGGACCTGTCTAGATGGGACCTTTAAGGATAACATTATGCCTGTATTTTGAAGGCACAAATGTCATCCTTTTATTTTTGTCATCTGAATTTAATCCTGATTTTAGAATGTGAATGGCTTACTGAGCCACCAAGTGTTCACAGGCCCACCTGATTCTGCTATACTGTTGGTTCAATTATGCAGTAGAATGCAGTGTGAATGCTGGCAAATGAATCATGCTGCCGGGTATTTTCCCTTATCTTCACACGATTTTTTTAAAGAAATAAATTCATCTTGGAAGAACTACCCACTTGGTTTCTACTTGTCCTTGTGTGTCTTCTGAGTGAATTGTTGTTTTCATGCCCTAATGGTAAGCTGTACAAATAATTGAAGATACAGTGGGTGCATTTTTCAAAGAGCTTGAACTGTATTACACACATCAGAAGTGAGATAGTCCAGCCAAAAGAAATATGAAATCAAATAAATTGCCTGCTGAAATTTGTTCACTGGAAATGTCTCTTGCAATAAAATGTAGTATTGTCCTCTTACAATGATGTAAATTGAATATTTTGTTAAAATCAGATTAGGTGAATGGGTGTGTATGCACATATGGACACACACACAGTACCCCCACCTAATCTACCTACCTGCCTGCCTGCCTGCCTGCCTCTCTAGCTATCTAGCTATCTGAGTTGTTTTGCTATATAAAGAATGAGACTACCAACCATTCTTTAGTTTTCCTACCTTAAAACTCATCAGATTATAAAGCAAGATAAGAAGCAAGATGGCATAAAAGGAAAAAAAATCCAACATAAATAAGGTGGGCAACTCTTGTCTTGGTTATCTGTAGATGTCTCTTTACAAAACTCATTAAGCCACAAAGTATCTTTCTCAATCAATTTCTGTACTTTTTAATACAGATCATAAAATGGAGTGACTTTATGAACCATCTAGGAAGGGTATTTTTCATATTTAAATATCATTAACAAAAATGAAGTAATCCCAGTTACCAAATAAATGTTAAGCTTCCCTCAGCCAAAAAATTAAAGCTGTGAAAGCCTGAATTCATGATGGGATCTTTTCGTTTTTCAGATAAATTCTTGATGTCTGTAATTTTGAGGGGGTGGGAAGTTTAATAGAAGATACCATATTCAGAGGTAGGCTCATTTTCTTGTGAGTAATAATTGAAGATATTTAAGAAATGTGTTAGGTATATTGCCCCACATTTCCTATTATGAAATTGTACCAGTTGTGTATAAGCAGAATAACGTCATTACAGATATGGAAGAATATATCTTGCAAAATTGCATTCCACTGATTCCACACTCAGTCACCATACTAGAAAAAGGTTCTAGATTTAAAGCAGGAATTTCAGGCCCTCTAAGGAAGCGTAAGGGGGAAAATGTTCTTCAGTTAATTTATTTACGCAATATTTGAAAATACAGGGTGTTTTTCCACTGTCACTAGAAGTACCCATTAAGTACCCATTAATGGGTACAAAAATGCCATTTTGTACCCGTTAATGGGTACTTAATGGGTACTTTTAGTGACAGTAGAAAAACACCCATAGATTCATATCCCGCAAGTATGGGAAGTCACTATGAGTGCAGTATGGGAAGTTATTAGTTGTAAGAAAAGCTCATTTAGAAATGGAAGGTTTGTCCTTTTGAGGAGAACAGAAAAGGGGGAGAATGAATTCTGGCAGAACCAATGCAGACTGACAATCAAGAATGCTAAAAAAAGGATTTTAAGAATCACATTGCTAAAAATTTGATCAAAATAGACAATAAAAATTTATTTAAGTACATCAGAAGTAAGAATCCAACCAGGAAACCAGTTGGACCATTAGATGATAATGGTCCGAAGCAGATAATTAAGGAGGTCCCTGAGACTGCTGAGAGGCAAAACAAGTTCTTTGCCTCTAATCTCACTGGGGAAGACAAGGCGTATATTGTTGCAGCTGAGCTAATCTTTTCAGGAATTCTGAAGAATTTAACTGGATAGAGGTAAACAAATCACCTGGGACAGCTGACATTCATCCAAGGATTCTTAAAGAACCCAAATATAAAATTGCAGATCTTCTAGCCTTTGTGCCAATTTGCATTTAGCCTATGAGTACATGTGGGGTAAGCTCCCAGATGGAGCATTTGCACACGAAGGCCATTTCTTAACCAGATATGGCTCCCTCTGTGTGGGAACACCCCTCCCTCCTGTGTATTAATTGTGGTGCAGCTTTAACTGTACCTCACATGCACCTACCTTTCCCTAGCACTGTAGTCATTAAGGCTCAGGAGGAAGCATTTGCACCATGTCCTTTCTGGAACAGTTGCTGGAGGAGCACATGATGTGCCATGCAATCACACTGATGTGGCACATCATGCAGTTGCCTTACTGATGGTGCAGTGCAGGCACACTGATGCCAGTGCCAGGATCCAAAGATGATTGCCATCTGGGCAACCATCCTCATTCAGGGTTAGGTATACTGTACACTGAGCATCCACAAATGCAGGTGCTTAGTGCAGTCTTGGGCCATTTCAACATTGGCTTCCCAGGGATGGGAAGCAAAGTTCAAAAAGGTCCATTGTCTTCTGCCTGAGAATGCTCAGAAGCAATTGGTATGCCACTGTGTGAGAATGCTGGACTAGATGGGTTGTGGCTCAATTCAGCAGGGACTCACCCATGTTCTTACATTCCTTAATATGAGGAAACACATTTTCCCCCTACTCCTTGATCTCTGACAGTATGGATGAAGGTGTCTACAATTTGTGGACACCAGAGTTGCTTTGTGTCCTACTTGTTCATACTCCTGGGAGCCCAGACATGTATAATATTGAGCTGATGTCAGCTGGGATTTTCCCTTGGGGCATGTCTTAACACAGGACAACAAGATCATATTTTTCAAACTGCATATATATACATTTTCACTTGGCTGGAGTATAGTTTCCACCCATGTTGATAAGGTTTAATTGTGCTGTGGAGATTAAAGCACCATTATTTTTTTTTCTTTCTTGAACATTTCTTAAGGCTTTCACTTTTTTCATCAAAATGCACTGGGGGGGGATTTCATTGATTTTTTTTTTCAAAATAAGTGTAATAATGGGAAACAGGAATGGAAATGTGCCTGTCATAGCTTGCCTGTATGTGTGAATATCCAGAAACACTTAGGCAAATTAGGTGGCAGCCTTTAAACTACTTAGGTGCATTTCATTCTCTGGCTTCTAGGGAAGAGATATTTTTCATACCACTTTTTGGTTGGTGATAGATAAGAGTGAAGATATGCATAAAAAATGGACAGGAGAAGAAGCACCTTGTCCACTGTAAAAAGGAAACCAGATCTGAAAAAGATTTTATCTGGTTGCAATACCCTAAGGCCTATTTTTCTTTTCTGCTGTCACTGATGTGAATTCAGGGAAAAATATATTGATTTTGCTGTATGCTGTCTTCTACAGTGTAATCCAGCTCTGTTTCTGTTTTCTCTCATACACTTTTTTGTAACTGTGCAGAGGAACTGCATAGGTTCTACCAGTTGCTGTATGGAATCCAAATGTGTGGGCAGAGTTCAACAGCTACGATGTTTCTGCATGGTATTAACACTGATTCTTTCTTTAGCAGCCCCCAGACTTAGAGTCCAAATCTGTTGTAGGCTTACATTTAACACAGGATGGAGGAAATTTATCTTTTGAACACTTTCCCCCCCCCCTGATTTTCTAGCATGATGCACTGCAACAAATGTCATCATGATGTCAAATATTTGCTTGATGATGTCACAAGGCAGAGTGTGGCAATGTCAGGAAGCTGATGTCTCTTAAAAGTAAGAAAACTGATCTGTGAATTGCACTACGAAACATCAAATGAGTGGATCTGGTGGTTCAAGATTCCAGAAACATAAGAACATGCTTCCCTAAGGTTTGCCTTGCTTACTTAAGAATAGAATTTAATGTCAGAAATATGTCAGTCTGAGATTTAGTGTGCTCAGATGTCCTATTTTCATACAGCAGCCATTTGCTTTGAAAGACTATCAGAGGACAACATTTCCTTGGAGAACCATTCCTATTTAAAAGGCTGATTGGGCCAAGAAATTAACTTATGTAGAAGAGATTGTTGAGAGTCAGGAAGTTTCTCACCAATGGTTATCAACAGAACAAAGAGGTTAGAGGGTCAATTGCATCTTTAAATTTAAATTTATTCTTATACCAGTCTAGACAAATTTTATATGGATCGATGTCTTGTTTTGTTCTCTGTCTTGGTGAGGAGAGTCTTTTTTCCCTTCTTTTTTTCTGATAATGTGTTAACCATCTTACTTGAGAAGGTTGCAACATTTGAACTTCCAGAATGGCTGATTGTGGTTGAAGTAGAGCCAGCACTTAGAATCAGATTCCAGAGAGCTGTTGGTTACTATGGAAGTGAGAGAATGTTGAGAGAGAGAAGAAAGAGGATCAATTAGAGTGGGAAAATAATGTTTGGAGATCAGTAGGTGGAAAGCAGATGAAAATGGATCAGCTGGTGAATGAAGAAAGTAAGCACTATGGTGTTCCGCAATATTTGAAATATACTGAAAGTCCATTCTCGAGTCAATGGACTTATAAGTCTTAGCATTTGGAAAGGTGGGTGAAACACTTCTGAATAAGACTGAGGCTGTGATCACACTTAACATTTAATCTGGCTTCAGTCCACTTTCAGAGTGAGATAATATGTCAGCAAAGTGACAAGCTCAGAAAATTCACCTATGGGATACATAATGTGGAAAGAAAATATACTGGTCACTTTGCTGATGTGTTCTCTCATTCTGAAGGTGGACTGAAGCTGGATTCAACCTTAGGCGTGACCACAGCTTAAGCATGTGTAAGTTTGGAATCAGGCAGTGTGTTCAAACTGTACCAAATTGCAAAACTGGACGGTACATTTCAAAGACCGACTAAAACAGTGCTTGTCAACCTGTGGGTTGTGACCCCTTTGAGGGTCGATCTACTCTTTCCCAGGGGTCATCTAAGACCATCGGAATATGCATAGGAACTGAGACACTGCTCCTCTATCCATCTCCAGGTGGGTAGGCCCACGTGCAGATATGCCCACATACAAGTACCTGGCATGCTAAGATCATCGCACCAACCTCATCACATACACTCCATACAAATACAGTAGAGAGCAGGTACTGCATAGAAAGCAGCAGTATGGGAGATAAAACAACACTTTTATATTCAGCTGTAGTTGATGTGAATACTATGCTTTAATTATGTTCAATTTGTAACAATGAAAATACATCCTGCATATCAGATATTTGCATTACAATTCATAACAGTAGCAAAATTACAGTTATGAAGTAGCAATGAAAATAATTTTATGGTTGGGGGTTAGGATTAGGTTGGGGGTCATTTCAACATGAGGAACTGTATTAAAGGGTCACAGAATTAGGAAGGTTGAGAACCACTGGACTAAAGTGACAGATGAATGAGATTTTTTCCTCCTGAATTTGTGTTTTCCTTTATAATCATCTCTCCAATTGCATTGTAAAGCATTTCAAAACAATTATACATTTTTCTGTCTCTTAGGATTGGAAATAAATAATTTGTTAGATATTAGCTACTTTTGAAAAACATTATACAGAAATTCCACACATTATTTCTCTAATAAATATCCCTCATTACTGAAGAACAATAATTCAAAATGGCATGTATTGAATGTTACAATCCAGTTTATTCTTTCCCCTGTTAAAGAACTATGATTAGTGAATTTAGGTGTTTGAGTTACTGGTCCTGCATTGTGGAAAATGTTTTTACAGTTCTCATGATATTTAAGAAATAAAAATCACCAGGGAGGTAGAGATACATTGCTCTTGGATCCCTTTCCCACTGTTATCTTAAAAATAAATGACATATCCAATTGGACTTTGAAATAACAGGTCTAGTTCCTGGATTAAATCGATTCAGACACAATGAACTTATTGCTTAGGCACTGAGCTTACATAAACTTGAAAACATATGTATGGATTCAGGGTAAGAAATGGTGGAAAGAAACAAGTCATAGGTGATGCTTATCCAAAGCAGCAAGTGGAGACAGCAAACTGGAGGTGGTAAACATGAGAGATGAAATGCTTCCACCCCATTTCATAACTTTCCATAAGTTAATTTAATGTGACTTTGAAAACATGATGAAGGGGATGCAAGATAAATATCAAATGCTGTCTGGGAAAACTGAAGAAACTCAAGAGACAGCTTCAGCTTTTAATCAAGCAGTTGAAAACAAAGGAGAGTACCGAGACTTGCAGGGTGAGATAAACCCTTTAAAGAATCAAATGCTTAACCTTCAGGCTAGAACACACTGTTCAAATATTAGGTTATGGTGCCTGAAAGAATGTACAGAACAGCAAGTCCCTTTCTGCACTGGACCTTATTTGGAACTATGTCTCTAGATAGGGATCTGTCACAGAAATGCTTATGGAGATAGCACCAGGCCCTGGACTGGTCTGCCATAGTCTGCACTAGAACGAGGATGGCGGTTCCTTTTCTCATAATATAATCCAGAATAAAGCCCAGTGCAGAAAGGGACCAGAGACGTTTTCGCACGGGGGTGAACGGGACGCGTGGGAGACAGCTGCGGACACGGCATCCGCATTGCCCGAGCGCGGCTTGCGCTCCGACGTGTCCGCAGCTGTCTTTCTCGCGTTCGAAATGTAGAGCACTTTAAAGTGCTCTACATGCGTTCGAACGCGGACGAGCCGCCCGCAGGCGTTCGGGAGGAGAAGCATTCGCGCCTGCTTCTGTCTCCCGAACAGCTGCGGCCGCCTCCGACGCCGGCGCGGCTTCGACAATCAGCTGTTTGACAATCAGCTGATTGTCGATCTGCCTCCGCGGCTGTCTCCGCGCCCCTGGCCGGCCTTTGCCGGCTAAGACAGCTCCCGGCGCTTTGAGCATTCGCACACAGACGCTCCGGAACGCGTTTACACGCGTTCTGGCGCGTCTGTGTGTGAAAGGGGAAAGCGCCGGGAGCTGTCTTAAGCTTCCCGTCCTACTCCCGTTCCAAATGGAACGGGAGTAATGCGAAAACGTCTCAGGTTAAGGAAGTTTTGTTCAACTGGTGGGCAAAAAAAAAAAAAAAATTATGTGGAGATTATGACAGCAGATTTATAGCATATCCACCACTCTGTGAGAAATTATTCCAGTGATTCTAAAACTTCAAGAGACATAATAGTTTATTTTAAAATCTTTTTTAAAAAAAGTTCTATCAGGCACTTAACTAAGCTTGAAGATATTCAGTTTGATAATCAGAAGGTGCTTGTGTTCCAAGAAACACCAGCTAAAATAATAAAGAAAAGGAAGCCTTATGGATTTTCACTAATGGGAATCAAATCAAATCAAATTAAGTGGAAGAAGCAAATGAAACATTTATATGAATGCAAAGTACACTGGACGTTTGGGTCGGTGTGTATGAAATTAAAATAAAATAGTTCACATCCCTAGTTCATAAGTTCTGCCTTTTACTTCACTGTTGGACAATGATGCTTGTTTAGAAATGGACATGTGAGAAACCCTTTGATCTTGAAAGCAGTTCTCAAGTATGTTGTTTTGTGTGTAAAAGTAAACATAAAAGCCAATCCACAGAGCAGCGTCAAAACTCACTCTAGGATGCATGTAGGGTTTCAGTTTGTGCAATTCTATACAGTGATGGTACTAAAAATCACCATTTTAGTTTTTCTTGGTCTTTTGATGTTCTCTATGAAGTATCTGGCAATTTCAAGGATAGGGTACCCCCTATGTACAAGAAGGGCAGTGAGCAGAGAACACCTTAAAACCCCCATCCATGTCCTCCATGCTTTGTATAGATTCTGTCTTGTCCTGATGTTAATTAGATTCATAGTACATAGTCACAAAAATTGAACCTCATCAGTGCTATATACACATTTAAAACATCCACTTACTGCAATAATAATAATAATAATAATAATAATAATAATAATAATAATAATAATAATAATAATAATAATAATAATAATAATAATAATAATAATAGACTGACCATAATGCCTTGAGTACCTCTTCCTGCTCTTCCTCATATCTTTTTTTTCCAGTAAGACAGTTCAAGAATGGCATAATAGAGTTATCTAAAAAGGGCTTTGATCTCCAAAAGGTAGTTTTTAATGGTATTCTTCCAAGTCAAAATGCATGGGCATTTGCATAGCCTTTGTGACATATGAGACATATTTATTCATTACTTCTCTTCACAGGCATTTATTCCATTTTTGCTTTCCCAGTAATACTTTAAAATATACTACATACTTTGCTTCATTCTTATGCTAAAGGGAGAAAGGGTCTAATTAGAGACAACTTGTGGTCTTGGAAAGATGTATAATATAGATTTCCCAGATGAGCAACACTGTTTTTCTTTTCCCCCTGAATTAAGAAGGCTTTTCTTTCTTTCTTTCTTTCTTTCTTTCTTTCTTTCTTTCTTTCTTTCTTTCTTTCTTTCTTTCTTTCTTTCTTTCTTTCTTTCTTTCTTTCTTTCTTTCTTTCTTTCTTCCTTTCTTTCTTTCTTCCTTTCTTCCTTTCTTCCTTTCTTCCTTTCTTCCTTCCTTCCTTTCTTCCTTCCTTCCTTCCTTCCTTCCTTCCTTCCTTCCTTCCTTCCTTCCTTCCTTCCTTCCTTCCTTCCTTCCTTCCTTCCTTCCTTCCTTCCTTCCTTCCTAAGCAAAATAAAGGTTGTTATTAATTTTGATAATGTCCTTTTTGTCTTTTAAAATATTTCCTACCATTCTTGTCCAATTCAAATATGTAATTGTTCACATCCACCCAGTCACCTGTATGTATATGGTGCTATAACTGAACACTACTGTAGGGATGTGTACAAATGGGGTTTTTGACATTCGATTCGTAAGAAACTGAATGTTAGAAAATCCGTATTTGTACAAATAGATCCTCTTTGAATGTGGAAGATTTCTGTTTGATATGAATGTATTTCTACATTTTTGTATGAATATCTGATACAAACACATTCATATCTGATACATATCAGATACATACATAACACAACTGCATACATATCCAATATGTATGTCATAACAAATCTGCTCTGAAAGCGTCATATTTGACCTGAATCCACTTTTAATCCGCTTTTGATCCATGACGAAAGCAATCTGGATCTGTTACAGATGTGACTGATGCAGCAGCTTTTCCACCTCCCCAGTTTAATGAATGTCAGAACTATTTGTATGAATGTCCGGAAACATTTGCTGTAAAATGAATATCGGATCATAAATATTGAATCATGAAAATTTGCTAAAATAAGCTTAAAAATTATTTCCCTTTGGACCCATGTTTTCTCTTCCTTCGGGGGGGGGGGAGGAAGAATAAAAACATAGCAATGATGCTTTATCAAAGAAAGATTTGAAGAAGGACTTTGGAACTAAGCAGGAAACTGGAATATATAAACAAACGACACAACTTAAATAGAGTAGCTGCAAGAACACAGATTGTAGTCTTTTGCCCTAAGTCCTGCATTTCCCATTTTCCAACTAATTTAAAATCCAAGCATCCATAGCTGCATAGAAGCATCCTTAGCCTGTTGGCTATTCTTCTTTTTATAATACTAGTTTTAAGTCACTTGGGAAACAGAACCTGCTTTATTTGCAGGCATAAAATCATATAATCATCTGGAAATGCTGAATGATTTCCCATGGCTGTGCCATGAGGCAAATATATCATGTGAAAGCAGAGTAAAAAGGAGGGAAGGGCAGTTAGCTAAAAAAGAGAAAGTGATTTGAAATCCTGCATGAAATATTGGTGTGCATATGTGTATGAGCCAAAGAGGAGAACCCAAAGTCTCTTAACAGCTGTCAAGACTCTCTTTCCTGGAACACCATAGCAATATAAATGACAGGGGAGAGAAAGAACATGAAAAGTCAGAGATCCACTTCAGAATTGCAAAGGACCATTGTAAGTGCACGCAGGATTACACTGGGGTTATAAGAAGTGGTAGATTGGCATAGGGAAACAAGATGAGAAATAAGTGCTGCAGGAGCATACAGTGTTTGAAGTATCAAGTCTGTGTGCAATTAAAAAAAAATACAAATGGGATTAAGAAAAATGTATAGAAATTAATGTTAGCAGAGACCTGGCCTGAGATAGAGCATCCAGACACAAACACAGCAGGCTGGATAACAGGGAAATTCCAAGACAAGGAAGTTGGAAGTTCATCCGGAAGAGGTTTATTGCTTAGCTACGGCATAGGTATAGAAATAAAGTACATGGGAAAAATACTTGATGGTTAAATGAATATATGAATAAATGCATGATAAGTAATTGTCATAAGTAGGGGTGTGCATGAATATTTGAAGGTATTTGAAATTTGATTGAATTTGTCCGAATTTTGACATTTGTCAGATCCAGACCCACAGTTCCAGGTCATGGAAGGTCCTAATTCTCATGTATCATTATTGTAAAGTAAGTGTAAATTCAAGAGGGATGCAAAATAGATAGAAGCAAAAATGTAAAAGGGTTCCTTTTGCACAAGCATTTTTTTAAAAAAATGGAGCTGTGGCCCTTTGTGCTCTAGGCCTTATTCCAGCTTATATCTTAGAATAGGGATTTGCTATCCACGTGCTGGCACGGACTGTGGTAGACCTCCCCTCCAGAATATAATCTGGCCCTACTCCACTGGGCTTATGATTCCAAGCTAAATAAAAGATTTCTCCCATTGAGTCCTTGAGTACGCAGTGGCTCTTCACTCAGCTCTTTGTTATCCTAACAAGTAGATCTGGACCAGCCAAATCTTCTGGTTTGGATCACAGAAAGGCATGGTCTGAAAGGCTCCCAGCTTTGGAGCCACTGAGGAAACCATTTAGGTGGTGCTTTGATATGCCAATAAAAAAGGGTCTCTGGCATAGATGTTGAGTTCTACTGTTCTAATGACTCCCTGACCATTACAAGGCTCGGTCCAATGCAGGCCTTACTAATGTGCAGACCAATGAGGAGTAGAAGCACTATTCCAGATTAGTGAGCTCTTAACACACTTCTGATCTGGATCTATGCTAGTCCCATGCTAGTCCCATGCAGACAATGTGTACTAAACATGTGAGCCAGTTTGGTCTAGTGGTTAGGAGTAGTGGTTGGTCTACTCTTACCTGGGAATAGCAGGTTCGATTCCGCCCGCCCCCATGAAGCCAGCTGGGTGACCTTGGGCTAGTCACAGCTCTCTTCTGAGCTCTCACAGCCCTGCCTACTTCACAGGGTGTTGTGGGGAGAAGAATAGAAAAGCTTTGTTGGCCACTTTGAGTCCCCTTAAATGGGTGAGAAAAGCAGAGCAGAAAAGCCAACTCTTCTTCTAAACTGCTCCTTGATTCGGATTAATACAGAAATGCAGAAATGGCCTAAATTTCTTTCAAGAGGCTACAGCTAAGTATGGGTTTAGCCTAACTGGATTTAGCCTTTTTGGCCTCATTTGAATTTGAAGCAAACACCATGTGATTCAGTTCAGACTGAATAGAAAGAAATGTTAAGAGTTTATGTACATAACTAATTAGTATGTTTATATCAGTCTACTTTTGCAGCACATTCTTTATGACCATTCAGTATTTAACCTGTTTCCTTTTCTAGAGGTTGATCAGGTCTAGTTGGCCTATCTTGGGGATGATGGTTAATCACTCAGGGCAGCAGCAGCAGCAGCAGCAGCAGCAGTAGTAGTAGTAGTAGTAGTAGTAGTAGTAGTAGTAGTAGTAGTAGTAGTAGTAATAATAATAATAATAATAATAATAATAATAATAATAATAATAATAATAATAATAATAATAATAATAATGGTAATGGTAATGGTAATGGTAATGGTAATGGTAATGGTAATGGTAATGGTAATGGTAATGGTAATGGTAATGGTAAGAAATAAATAATACACAGCACTGCTCCTATGCAAAGTATGACTCACCTGTATAAGTTGCTGTTGAGCTTCTTTTGCTTCATCTACCAAACTATTCAGTTGGTATTTATAGTGAATGAGATAGTGGCTGCTAGCAGGCTGAAAAATCTTAAGACGACTGAAACTGGCCACATTGGTAGTAGGCTGCAAATTACAGTTTGCCATTCATTCTTGTAGGTAATGGAATGAAATTATTTACTACACCAGTGAGGCAAAATAAGTAACATACTAAAGGGCTTAAAAAAAAAAAGAATTGTAAAATTGGAAAGATCCTGCAATCAGTACTTTTTATTTTTCTGTATGTCAGTTTCAGTGACAAAACAGTGTGTTATGTTTCCACAACATACTTTGTCTATTTAATTTATTTCCTCTCTTGAAGAAGCATTGTGGCTTATTTACACACAGTTCAGTTGTTCTTTGCTCATCAACACAGCTCTGAAAGTGAATGGTTCCCCTACCCGGTATTTCCAGTTCTATTTTCATAAAAAATATTTACATTAATTCTGTGGTTGAGCTCTCAAGCTATAATAATCTACATATCAAAATAACAGACAGATGAAATATTGTCATTTCTTCTACCATTTATCTCCTCATAGAAAATTCTTACAGGGTGGTCTGTATATAACTTCTGTGTTGTAATTTATTTTAGAAACCTTTAAAACTGCTGAGTTCCCTTTTACAAAGGACATAGTGCATAATAGAATTTGCTGGTAGTAAAAAAAAATGCTTATTGAGGAAGAAGTAATTTTTAATGAATTCAGGGATTTTTACCCCAGGACGTTTGTGGTTTAGGCAGTTAGCAAAAGCAGTGTTGAATACTGCATGAAATAACTGTCATTTCATAAATGTTCAGACAACTAGTTTATCTATTTTTATTAACTACATTTTTTTTTCAATTGCATGGGCAGTTTATTTTATGGATCCTATCAGATATCATCTAGCTTAGAGTCTCTGGCAGGAAAAAAAATGCTGGGTAAAAGCCCATTATAACGTTATGTGAAAGTTCACCTTTTATGTTGTGAAACACTAGTGTGGGGTGCTTTTTTTGTTTGTTTTTCTGTGGCACAGTTTCTCAATGTACAGCAAAAAGGAAAGAAAGAAAGAAGCAAATCTTTTCTTAGGCTTTGTTAGTTCTGGTACAGGCAGAGGGAGAAACAAGATAGATATCAAACTAGCAGCAAAGCATTATGGAGTCTGTGTTGAGTCTTTAAAGTCCAACTAAAAATGCAATTCTTACTGGGGGTCTGCACAAATATTCAAAGGTATTTGAAATTTGATTGAATCTGCCCAAATTTCAACATTCAGTTTTGAAGTGAATTTTGAATTTTGGATCAATTCATTTGAATTATCAGGACATTAGCAGATATGCATCTTTCCCACATTTGTATGGATCTGTATAGGATGAAAACGGATTGCATATGGGATAACTATGGGATGCATACGGATGTGTAATGATGCATACGGGCACATCTGAATGTTGTCAACATTCATAAGTGCAAATTCAAATCAAAAATTCAAATGAACAGATTCGAATTTGCTTAATTCAAATTGAACTTTATTAAATTTGAATTTTAAAGATTTGAATCAAATTGAATTTTCAGATATATGCTTTGAATTGAATCCCAAAAATTACATTCATGTACACCCCTAATCCTAACCATCTCTACTCAGAAGTAAGTCCCTTTTTATTCAGTGATGATTACAGGAAAAAACAGTTTAGGGTTGCAACATTAGTGCTTATTAAGAGTGACAGGTTTCATTTAAAGTTGGCTGGCTAAATAGTTGGATACATTTGTTTTGGAAACATTTTAAGTTCACACCAGGGATATGCATAAACCTAATTTTTTTTTGGGGGGGGTGGATACTGCCAAACTAGGATGGCTTATGGGGTCCCATTCAAACCACCATTGTTTCCAGTTCAAATTGAAACAGAAGCCTATAACTGAAAAAAAAATCACATTTGTGTATCAAATGACTATTAAAATGGAAGACTAGGTACTTCTGTTAGTAGAGATCCTGGACACGTCCCCACTTTTCTCACCCATTTAAGGGAACTCAAAGCGGCTGACAAAGCTTTTCTATTCTTCTCCCCACAACAGACACCCTGTGAGATGGGTGGGGCTGTGAGAGCTCAGAAGAGTGATGTGACTAGACCAAGGTGACACAGCTGGCTTCATGGAGGAGTGTGGAATCAAACCCGGTATTCCCAGATAAAAGTCCAGCTCCTTAACCACAAGACCAAAAGGAGAGGAAAATATCTGGAATAAGCAATACCCATGAATGATTTTTTATTCAACAATTAATATGAAAAAAAAATGCAATTAAATCATTATAATAATCAGTAGCAGTTATTTAAATCACCATTTCTACTGTTTAGGAGAACATGCTTGTAATTTTTCTGGTTCTTCAGTGGCTTACTTCAAATTATTACTTCTGTTGCTAATATATTTTAAATTAAAACAAATAGAAGCAAAGTCAAACCTAATTCAGAAGTTAGAAGATTATTACTGCAGGCTTGAAAACACTGTAATATAGGAGGGAGAGGATTCAATGACAAAGCACACAGGAAAAATAAGTTAAAAGGAGTAATCTTTCCCTTATTGGGAACTAATGCTGTATTAAAGACATAACCCTTTTGTGACTAATTCTCAGTGACTAAGGAGGGTTATCCAGGGATAACTGTTGAATGGAACATTCGAAGAGCAAATATTTTATTTTCAGATCCTGAAGGCTTCAGAATTGCTCCAAAACAATTGCCAAGAAGACAAGGGCAAAGAATCAGGAAGGGATGAAGGAAGGGATTTAATGGATTACTGTCAATTTTAACTAGAGTTCAGCAACATGATCAGGAATTAAATCCACCACTTTGTCTAATTCCATTTTTAAAATGAAATGATGGAAATAGACCCCAAATGAAGGAAAAGAGCTTTGGGCTGTTTCTGCACTTAAGTGGAGGTGGAACAATCTAGCTGGACTGGATCAGCTGCTGTGGTCCATTCCCTGTCCCATCTGGTTCTCCTGTTCCAGAACAACGGTGTCCTCAATTAGATAACTGTTCTAAGCAGCTCCTGTACAAGCTCCAAAGATCACATGATCTTTGGAGCTAACCTCTGCTAACTCTGGTGCCCAGGAACCCATTTTGGTGGCACAGTTTGGTGTAGTATTGATAAATGTTTCCTGATAAAGAGGAACAGAGTGTGAGCTGTGTTGGGTGCTTCTGCAGGCCAGTCTATCAAACCAAAATATAAAACTATTACTATTACCTGTCTTCTAATTGACAATATGATTTTGCTAACCTAGGGTGTTTTTCCACTGTCAGAAAGTACCCATTTTTGCATCTATTAAGGACCCATTTGGGTGTGAGCTGTATGATCCCATTTCCACCATGGCACCCATTTGGGACCTGATTGTTTTAACTGCTGCTGAGGAAATCCGGATCAAATGGATTTTCTGTAGATCCCATTAATGGGGTCTACAATGGGGTCTTCAGGCAAAAAAAAATCTGGATGAAAGGGAGACTGTTTCCATGCTTGTGTTGCAATGGGGTCTAGAGGAGGCTAGGGGGAGGGGGCACCCATGGGGGGGGAGCCCCAAAACCTAAGCTTCGAAGTCATTTCAGAGTCATTTCAAAATCATTTCAAAGTCACTTCGAAGTCTCTGCAAAGTAGCTCCAGAGCGTCTTTGAAGTCTGTGCTGATCTTCAGAGTGAACTTCGAAGTGACTCCAAAGTGACCCCGAAGTCACTTCAAAGTCACTTTGAAGTTCACTCCGAAGATCAGCACAGACTTCAATGGAGCTGTTTTGCACAGACTTTGAAGTGACTTCGAAGCCACTTTGGAGATTGCACCCCCTGTCCCCCCAAACACCTGGGGTGACAGGCAGACCCCTCATGGGTAGATCCGGATTTCCAAATGGGTGCTCTGGTGTTTCCACGGCAGGGAGGCGAGCACCCATTGCTATTGGGTGCTAGACCACCCATGGAAACACATTGGGTACTTCCCTTAATCTTGATCTACTAGATTCAGATTAAGGAATGTACCCATTCCTTAGATTTGGATCTTCTTAGATCTGGATTAAAGGAGCGTGGTGGAAAAACACCCCTAAAGGATATTTAATAAAGGCATTCTTTATTAGAAGTTTTTCTTTTACCTTCTTCTGGCTTATTTTGTATACGGTAAGAAATGGCATCCCACATTCTAGATATTTATCAGTAAAAAAAAAAAGTATTAATATACTTCTTTGATGACAAAACTCTTTAAATTTTGGAAGATAGTTCTATACTTAAATCACATTGCTTCCTTCCCCAGTTTGGTATATCTGTTGCAATATTTATCACTAGCTAACAAGATGATCAGCAATAGTGATGGTCAATCAGGCAGTGAAAAGGGCAAACAAAGGCAGAGATTTGGTTTGGGCTGTGGTGAAGTTGAGATGCAGACCTGACTTTAGGCTGCATATTCTCTAGTCCATGTTTGGGTATTTTAAGGGGATGATTATTGGTTCATTGCTTCAACCTTCTTTCTTTCTTCCCACTCTTCTCAATCCTTATTCCTGTGTGTTGGTTATCAACCACATTTTCTGTATAATTTGTATTATGTACTGCACTTCACTTATTTAGTTGTGAGTACCAGAAAAGAATTTAATACAATTGGGACCTTATTTCTGAAGAAGACCCTCCAAAATAATGTAGGATGTGGCAAGAAGACAAACTTCGGAATATTTTCAGGAGGGCATAGGTCTGAGGTCACTGGGACAGCCATAAGCTATATGATAGCATCCCGAAATGCTCCATACCTTCCTGTGTGAGTTGCAGGGCACAAGATAATAAATTCAGAATCAGACTATCTGCTGAGCATCTTCCCTACCCACCCTTGAAGTGTGGACAATCTGGGTAGACCATCTATATCATCACAGCAATTCCCCCTCCCCCATGAAGCCAGCTGGGTGACCTTGGGCTAGTCACAACTCTCTTCTGAGCTCTCGCAGCCCCACCTACCACACAGGGTGTTCTGTTGTGGGGAGAAGAATGGAAAAGCTTTGTCAGCCACTTTGAGTCCCCTTAAATGGGTGAGAAAAGTGGGGTAGAAAAGCCAACTCTTCTTTCTTTTTTTAAAGCACCTTTAAGTTTTTCTATACCTTCCAGCACTTTTTGGAGTTTCCCCACCATACTTGTTCCTCAGTAGTCTCATCTGGATTCAGTCTTTTGGTTGTCACCAGCCAATCTTGGATATTATATTCACTATATGTGCATGTGTGGGTGTGTGAGATAAATTATCTATCTATCTATCTATCTATCTATCTATCTATCTATCTATCTATCTATCTATCTATCTATCTATCTATCTATCTATCTATCTATCTATCTATCTTAGATTAGCAGTGCAAGGAAAAGAGGGTAGGCAGACAAAAAACTATTATATTCAATGTGGGTGATTTATTACTTGGGAAATGGTGCAATTATTGTAATGTGGAGAATTTAAGGGGTGTGTTGAATGGATATAGTCCTTCAGGGAATCCTTTTCCTGTACTGAGTGTGCCCTCTGTATATTTGATTTCTTTTAATAGTAATTAATTTCCTGTAATAGTTTCCCTTATATATTTGAATATGGGATACTAAATCCAGAAGGAGATCTACGTTTCTCATTTTATGCTAAAAGTAAACGAGTTATTAAAAGTAGACAGATGTTCTGTTTTGCACTTTGGGGTCTTCTGGAAAGTACCTGCTTTCAGACTGCAACAGTGCTGTAAGAATAAAACCACTGAACATATAAAATGTTTCTGATAGTGAAATATGTTGTTGGTGGTGATTTTAACCTTTACTAACATTAAAAGATTCTGTTTATCTAAATGCCTGTCAGCATTAAAGGTTCAAGCCCATGAAGCCTTGCATGTGTACAAAGGTTTATTTCATTAAATTAGTCATCAGCCATTACAAAACGTAACAAACTAGATTCAGATTTAAACATACCAAGGGAACTTCGGAAAGTGCGCAGTTCAGTGTGCACACATTTTAAATTGGCCTTAATATAAATAGATTTGTTTATGTTTATGGCAATTAGGGATGTGCCAAATTGCGGTTCAAAAGAGGTTTGTTTCTTACCTCTTTCAAGGAGCTCCAGAATCATAAAATGTCTCACTGGACAGACCTGGGATTTGTATGGCACCCAGACCATACTTGGGAGTAGGTGAGCCCTACACAAATGGTGTGGGGAACTCGCTTATCCATGAAATATGCCTGTGCAATGATATTTTGGGTGCATGCAACGTTGGCATATCCACAGAGAGAAGGATAATGGTGATGGCTGCAATTGGGTATCCATTGGACATTTTTTGCTGGTTAACCAACAAAGTGGTCAGATGTATATCTGTTGCTGTAAACCTGCCAAACAGCCATAAGATTTCACATAACATGCTCCAGCGCTAAAGCCATTCTTTAGATCCGTTATACCCTATCTATTTTAATGATATTTCGCCTTAACAAAGTAGGGGAAATTGATTTCACAAGGGCTTTGAGATGGATTCTTCAGCATCAGAAGAAGATAATACAAACCTTCTCTGATTCTGAATATATTGAGACATTGTGCTGCTCTGATGCATGTGTTTCTGCTTCCATATGTGCATCTAGGGCTTGCTTTGTAAACGGTTTCATCTCCTACTTTGAAGCTCTCACCGAATAATAGCAAACATTAGCCACCAACTCCTTGGGCACAGCTAGAAATACAGTGAGTTGGATCAAAGAGAGGTTAACCACTGACACATGAACTTCAAGCAACATTGATAAATTGTTTTGTACAAGTTCAAGGTCCTAGCATTGAAGCTCACACAACGACCCACTACTGAAGACATATGTACACAGAACTAAATTATATGGACTTTAAATATATGTACACTGCCAAGTACATATTTAAATGTAATTCATCATTTTTTTATCTTAGTAAGTGGTTCTGTAATACACTTCTATGTAATATACTATGTAATTCTAGATTCTTTCAATCGACCCCTGCAAGAAGCGGAAACACTTTTCATTAAGTACACAGTATTTCTTGTTAATGTCTAACTTGAACATAAATTTTAGAGCTCCGTGTTGTGAAGAAACACAGGAGTTAGCTGTAGAGATGTGAACCAACTTAAAATTGGCTATTTTGTTCAAACTGAATGGAACATCATTTGTTCAAGTTCAAATCCAAATTACCCTTTCAAACAGACAAGGTGCTTAGTTCAAACTCAAACCTGTTTCAATACACCAAATACACCAAAATGCCTTTTCTAAAGGCAAAAAGAAGTTGAACCTGATCTATTCAAATTGGGACAAGGTGGCTTGAGCTTGTTTTATTAAAACTCTGCTTTGGTCAAACTCAAAATTGTCTTTCAAACTGGCAGATTGTTTGGTTGGAACAGAACCTATTGAGTGCCTCCTGTTTGAAGCAAACCACATTTAATTAGAACCTGTTGTGCACATTTCTAATTAGGCCCCATTGGACTATATAGTACCCTCTTTTGTAAACAAACAAACATATGTAAAAAGTATGTCTTAGCTTTTAGAAATCTAGACAATAAAGGCTTAGTTTTATCTTCCTGTTGAATGAAAAAGGGAAAGTTAAGCATTTCAAAGTTAATTTCCTCTTTTCTTTAGATCTCTGGAATGCAAACTTTGAATGATGATGCCCTTGGCTGATTTATTTGGGCTACCTTGAAGATAATTTGAATGACTATGGGGTTGCATGATGTTCATTTATTACTGAAGTTACATTTCACATAGGGAAATGATTGACAGTAAAAAGAATATTTTTGAATTCACTTTTATGTACCACAGCATCATCAAAAATATTTGATACATACATTTCCATTTAAAAGCTTCTTCAAGCTGCCAACCATACAAAAGCTTTGGCACCACTTGAAAGTCTGAAACTCCATTTTAAAAGTTTGATTTTTGTTTGGTTTGGTTTTTAAGACCAATTAATGAGATAATTTTCCCAGGCTTGATCTAGAGAAACAAGCTCTTTCTGCTCACATATAGGAAGAATTACATCAGGAAAAATACAATATGGCAAAACAAGTTTCCATATATGATTGGATTTTATGAAATGGTAGAGTTTGAAGCTTGTTTTGCTGTTTGTGAAAGATTTAGGAAGGAAGGAAGGACGGAAGGACGGAAGGACGGAAGGAAGGAAGGAAGGAAGGAAGGAAGGAAGGAAGGTAGGTAGGTAGGTAGGTAGGTAGGTAGGTAGGTAGGTCTTTTTATCTAACTGGAGTATTCTGGGAGGCATAAGGATTTTCTTTGGTTTATTTATTTTTATTATTTGTGTTTCTATCCCACCCTATACCTAAAGGTCTCTGTAGAGCCTTTATTTTCTGAGCATTATAGAGATCTTTCTTTTTCTTTCTTTCATTCTTTCTTTCTTTTAGGAAAAAAACGCATATGTGCAACTGGTCCCCTTTGACTGCAAATCTCTGGTTTCCAGTCTAGGGTGAATCCCACCACAAATTTTGCTTCTAAGGCCCAGTTCCCATTGGCATTTTAAAATAGTTTAGAAATGGTTTGGATCCTATTTGTTCTTATTCCCAATCAGTTTCAGGGGTATTGGCTAAAAAACAGAATAAATAAACACCTGTTTTTTCAGGGTTTTTTTTTTCATTTTTGCTTTTAAAACGCTTCTTATTGCTGTGGGAACGCTACAGCAATATTTGGGCAAATACATCATGAAACGGGTGGTCTTTCAACCTGCGCAGGGACCAGCCCCTTACCAGATTTGTTAAAGTGCCAGATCCATATTCAGCGGAGAAGTAACAATTCAGCCTGATAATATGTAGCAATTCACCCACTTCACACTTCACACTGATAACAAAGTTTCATTTTTCACTTCCTCTCACTTTCTCCTTGCCAGGAAGCATACAGTGGAGGTGCCTCTTTTGCCTTCCTGAGCCCTGGGAAGGAGAGAAGCACCTACCCCCCCCATGCCCCACGGATGACTGAGCACACACGTGTGTGCAGCCAGCCAGGTGAGCAGGCACACAGCTCGCTCTTTCTGCTGCCCTTTTTTCACTTTTCTGCACCAGTCCTGAGTTTACGTGTGTGTGTGTGTGTGTGTGTGTGTGTGTGTGTGTGTGTGTGTTACAGCCAGTGCTGCTGGTGATGGAGAGGGGAGGAGAGCAAAGGGGAGGGAGGTGTATGTTTGTGTGTCCGTGTGTATGCACAAGACTTTGCCTTGCTTTTCTCTTTCCCCAGGTCACATCTTTTCCAAAAGCATGGGAGGGGAGGGGAGGGGAGGGGAGGAGAGGAGAGAGGGGGGAGCTGCAATTCCCTACCCTCCACTACATCATCGGCAGGCAGGGGGTGGGGCCCCTGATGGCAAGATGGGGGAAGAAAAGATTCCCTTTTCCTAATGCGATTCTGAGCTGCTTTGGGTGGGGACAGCAGAGGGGTTGATAGCAATTTAAAGTGATTTAAAGGCACTGAAGTGGGGACTGCCAGAATCCATGTATGAATTGCTTTTGTTCCCTTTTTAAACCATTTTAAGGGCATCAGTGGAAACAGGGCCTAAGAGATGAATTCTTCACAGCAGTGATCCAAGAACTGCCCATCATGACTTCCATCTAGGTTCTCCCCGCCCCCCATCATCTCTTTTCCGTATAGTCTTATTTCAGCCATTTCAGCATTCAGACAAGACCCACCAATGTATCCTTGGAAGATAAAAAAGCACATTAGGGCTTTCTAGCATATCTTCACATTGTTGATTTTAGAAAGCACCTGGTGTGTGTGGAGGTTGTAGTGTAAATGAATCTGGTTGAACTGTGTGTGTGTGTGTGTGTGTGTGTGTGTGTTAGCCTAGATCTTAAAAAGTTAGGTGCCACATCTATTACCTTAGCTCACCCTGGATTCTTTGTAATTTAGGCACAACTCAGTGGTTTCACAACTTTATTACAAAATAATAATCCAGTACTTACTGCAGATCTTTGTGGTTGCATACATATTAAAATGTATCTTAACTAACCTCTAAATGTCCTTTGAGTACATTTCTAAAATGTGACGTGGGGGGGGGGAGGATATAATCATCTTTTCTGCGTGTTTTTGCTCTAGTCTACATTAATGCCAATATCTTATTGAGAATGGTGACAAATAGAAAAGTAAAAAGAAAAGAGAGAAAGAAAGTGTGTGAGAGAGAATGGAAGGAAATTGAATCTGCTCAGTTGCAGAAGAGAAAGGGAGAAAGAAGAAGCTTGGGTTTTGTATGTGATTTTGACTTGAAATCCAAGAGGGTGGCAAAGCCAATCCCACTTATCTGTCAGGTTCATGTTATGTCTGAGCTTGATTTACTACTACTACTACTGCTGCTGCTGCTGCTGCTGCTGCTACTACTACTACATCATCATCATCATCATCATCATCATCTCTGATGATGCTCAGCTCCATTTCCCCTTAACAAGTGAATCAGAAAAAGCCATAAATAGTCTCATCCAGAATCTGGATGAAGCATTTAGTTAGATGAGACACAATAACCTGAGATTGAGTTCTGGCAAGATAGAGTCTCTGTGGGCTCTTCATGAGCTTAGAAATTGGGATTTCTGCCTGTTCTAGATGAGACTGCACTCCTTTAGATGGAGCAGGTTCATAGCTTGGGGGCACATCTGGAATCGTCACTGTTACTGAAAGCTCAATAGATGTGCCTGTTGTCAGCTTTGAGCAATGAACCAGTTGTATCCCTATCTGGATAAGAATAGCCTGGGCACTGTTTTACCTACCCTGGAAACTTCCTTGGAGTAGATTTGGATTACTGTAAGGTGCTCTCCATGAGAGCTACCCTTTTATATGTTCCAGTAGGCACAACTGGTAGAAAATGCCAGAGCATGGTTTTTGAGTAGTTGTTCTAGTTCAGGTGCACACTACACCTGTTCTTAAGCAGCTACAAAGGTTACCAGTTAGACACCAAGTCTAATTCAGAGTTTTGTGTTTGGCAGATAAGCCCCTAAAGAACCAAGATATTTGCTAAATCACATTGCTGTAATTGTTTGAGGAAGTTCAGCTGCATGAACCAGAATGAGTTGCAGAGGTAGCCACAGCTTGCTCTCATTTTAGAAAGTAAAAAGTGCAGAAAGAATCTGCCTCATTTATGCAAAACAAAACAAAAAGCTACACTGACATTAAGCAAGCTTATAGGTTTATTAAATCATTTTGTAGTGGACAAAATGAAAATGATTTTGTGTGTGTGTATACACATGGTTAGAGTTATGAATGCATGCATTCTGTTGGTGGTCATAATAAGAGAAATATGACCCAGTAATCAGAAGATTTGGCTACAGAAAGGCTTTGTTTTATTTTATATTTGGGCTATAATATTTTAAGGAACCTTGAACTCCAGCAAAGCCGGTACGCAATTAATGTTTAAAGCTTTCTGCTTTATTTTAGGAGCAACCTGCTGTTAACATCAGTCTGGCCATGTTGTAATATCAATAGCAGTCTCTTTCTTGTTCTGCGCAAAGATTTTGAGTGACATACAAAGTATGTTAAAGCCTGTTAATGTGTGATGGTGGTGTTAATGTACTTTAAAGCTTTCATATGCGGCCTGAAGAAAGAAGTGGTGTGAAACAGAGCAGAGCAATTACTGGGAGGTGTTGGGAACGTAAAAGGAAAAACCCAGAAAAGTGCAAACAAATCAATAAAGCCTGCAAAAAAGGAGCTCTTTGAGAGAGATTGGATGAGAAAGTTTCTTTTCATTTGTTTAAAATCTAGGCCAAGGAAGGAAACACAGACAGAAAAGCTTCCAAGAAGCACAGCCATATTGTAGATACTGCAAGTAACACTTGAGCAGACCGGCAAGAAGATTATAATAGTCTTTCAATCCTTGGAGTTTTAGCTAACACCCACATGGTCCAGCTGGACCATGACAGATGTGTTCTGGGATTGCTGGGTCCACAATCCAGCATGTCATGTCTCCCAGGGAATGTGTTGACTTAACTTCAACTTGTGCATGTAGAAACCTTGCAGATGTCCTCTTCAGAGTGGATGACACTTTGGATGCACACACAAGCCACATTCCCATTACAATACGGTTTCCCGAAACTGAAATAATAGAACCGGATGCAAACGCGAATTTGTCTGATCCCATTACTTTCAACTTAATCGCATTCGATCCGGATTCTGAGGATCATACGTGGCATATGTGACTCAAGGGGGGACTCAAGTGACTACTTTCTAAAAACTTTTCAGGACTGCCCTGCCCTCTTCCTCCTAGCGTGAATGCACCACCCATAACGGACCCCTTCACGGAGCCTAGCTGGGTGGGTGGCTGCCGCTTGCCTGGATGAAGGAAAAACGGCACTGGGCAGCCAGTGATTCTTTCCTCTCCTCTCCTCATTGCCCAGGGCACACAGCAGCAGCGGCAACTCAAGCCCCCTTTGCCAGCTCACCACCACAGCCTTAAAAACATTCACACATCTCCCAGAGCCTGCAGCTGTTTTCCTTTCCTTTCTTTTCCCTTTCTAAAGGTCAGAACTTTCAAAGAGCCAGAATTGCACAAAATTGCAACATTGTTATCAGGTGTGAAGTGGGTAGATTGCTACAGTGTAGTGGCTGCTGTAAGGGGTGGATTTTTACCGTAAAATCACTGTCTTTGGAAGCAAGCTATTGGGGGAGGGAAACCCTAAACATGCATTCTCATCCCACTAAAATGGTACGGTTCCCACACTAAGAAATGTAAAACGTTTCAAATGCACGAACCGGAGCAAGACCTGTTGAAATGAGTGTTAACATTTACAACGCTTTGGAGTGATTTAACACATGGAAAGCATGTTAATCCAACCTGACATGGGGACTGTGAGGATCGAAACTGGTTTGAAACCATTTTAAGTTTGTAATGGGAATTCACCCACAAATGCACATACTACCAGCAGCAAGGCAAAGTCAATTCCAAAGCCAGTCAGGGATCAGTTACAAAGAGAAGTCAGTGCAAGCTAAGAGATCAGAGGCATTTCCGCACTGCATCGCGTTCGAAATGGAACGCGTTCAGGCGGAAAGCTTAAGGCAGCTCCGGGCGCTTTCCCCTTTCACACACAGACGCGCCAGAACGCGTGTAAACGCGTTCCGGAGCGTCTGGGTGCGAATGCTCAAAGCGCCCGAAGCTGCCTTAGCCGGCAAACGCCGGCCAGGGGCGCGCAGACAGCCGCGGAGGCAGATCGACAATCAGCTGTTTGAAAAACAGCTGATTGTCAAAGCCGCGCGGCGTCGGAGGCGCGCCCGCAGCCGTTCGGGAGACAGAAGCAGGCGCGAACGCTTCTCCTCCCGAACGGCTGCGGGCGGCTCGTCCGCGTTGGAACGCGTGTAGAGCACTTTAAAGTGCTCTACATTTCGAACGCGGAAAAGACAGCTGCGGACACGTCGGAACGCAAGCCGCGCGCGGGCAATGCGGATGACGTGTCCACAGCTGTCTTTTCCGCGTTCCGTTCAGCCCCGTGCGAAAACGTCTCAGGTTTCAGAGAATCCCTGTATTCAGGCCAATCAGGGAGGAGCCAAGTCAGAACATGAGCTGAAGGGGTTGTCAGAATGGATCTTTTGTTTACAGCAACTGGGGATAGCTTGTGGCTGCCTTTATCTATCCAAGACAAGCTGCTCATGAAGCCACAATGACCAGTATAGCTATGTCTTCTCCCTACAGAGAGAAAACAGCCTTCACCTCCAGCCTACTGGCAGCCAGGACCATTTGTTCTAGAGCAGGCCTGTGCTAGATTGGGCAGGTTCAAATGGAGGATCCTGTCCTGTTTCTTCAGCCAGGGATTTAGTGTCTGGAGGCTCATCAGCTTGGAATGCATCATACAAGGACTCAGACGGGGCACAGGACACTACAGTAGGTCTTTCAGGCTTGTTCCTTGTTCCTGCCAGTGGTGTCAAGAGCAGCCCAATCTGAGTTTTTGATCTCAGTGACTTCTAGGGCCATTTCCAGGGACATGTCCCCCAGTCTGCAACTTTAAGGCTGTGGAACACTTATTCTCCAGCTTTGGAGAGAAGCTGGGACCAAGTGGTCATCATGTGAATGGCCACTGGTGTACTTCGCTGCTCCCATGACAATCCTGACCTAGAAAGTTCACTCCAGTGCAAGATAAATCTCTACACATGTTTCTATGGTACATGTGCAAAAGTTCTCTTACACTTGTCCTGAATGATGCAGTCTGTAGATAAGATATTATTGTCCATAAATTATACCACTGTAAATAAAATTGGCCAATTCAACAAGCTACTCTAGTTATCTATAGTTCCAGGTTGGCTAGTTCAGAAACTGACCGAAATCTTTTTTAATCCAAGATTTCCTAAATTAGGAATTTCCTAAATACTTACTGAAAGTCCATAGATTTCTTAACAGAAGTATTCCTGTACTGGAAAGAGGGACATGGCTTTGTATTATGTGTAGGGAGGGACAGTATCTAAAATGATTAGCAGTATCTTTGTAGGTTAATAACATATATTTGCTATCGTTAAGGAAAATTGTTTATGCCAGGTTCTTTAATTAAGTTTACCTGTGTAGTGTCAGTGCCTAAGAATTAAGAAGGAAAGGAATTTGTCAAGAGATCAAACCAGAAATTTTTGAAGTGCTCAGTGACTTTAAGACCAAAGTTTTACTGATTCAGTTTTGCTAAGTATACTTAATTTTTTAGTGACATTTAGCGCAGAGTACAGAAGAACCCCAAAGTGCAAGCTAAGCAGTTTCTATCGATATGCATGGAAAGAGAAGAGACAAACTTCAGCTTTGTTTTTTAGCAGTAACATTACCATTTTGTTCTTTTTTTTCATTTTTTTAAAATCATGTTTTCAATCTTAAAATGTGTTATATGCCTTGGAAGGCATGGTGATCTAAATTTAAGTTTCTCAGGCTAGGCACTTTGCATCAGACAACCAGCAGGCATAATGATACTCTTCGCTAGCTTGGAAAATTGGTGTTGTCCACTTGGACTAACTATAAATGCCAATAAGAAAGTATTATGAGATAATCGGTGAAAGTAAATACAAAAGCAGTGAAGTGGTAGAACAACCTAAGTCTAATACGTACTGAGAAAGATTGATCCACTCTAATGATCCCACTGAGGACGAATGACATGAGATCTGTCTTTTGACAAGGGAAATATAGGTTGGAGTTGGTAAACAGTAGAATTGGATAAAAGGGGGTTTAGTACGAAGATGGACATTTATTACACCATTGTCAAGTGGTGTTAATTGGTGGGGTGGAAGTATTCACATTACAAGAAGCAATCAAAAAAGAGAATTGTTCCAATTATGGGAAGAGTGAAGGGCATTAATTTGAAATAAAGGACGTGAAAAAGTGTCTTTATTAGGGTCTTTTATCCTCGAGGCAAAGACATTTGAAGATAGAAGACAAATAAGAGACGTGGAAGTTATGGGTTTGCCTCAATTTGTAGAAATCCAAATGGTAGATTTCAAACACACATTTATAAATGAAGGTGTAATGACTAAGCCAAAGATTGGATGTGATACGAAATACTCTAGTTATTGTACGCTGTATAGCTAAGGCATGGGGTATTGGGATTGAAGGGACAGGTTCTGAATGCTGCCTCCATCCCAAACATCACCTAGACCCAAGTATGAATGTTCTTATGTGTCCCCCTTGCTGCAGCAACCGCCATGCACACCAGGCCATTGCTATGGAGATTGGGAGATGTGGTATCTAACTGCACAGTGGCAGATGTGAAGCCATGCAGCATAGTTATGCAAATGCTGCTTTGAGAGCATCCTAGATGCTTTCACTTAAGCAGTGGAATAGTTTTTACTGCTCCACTGCTCATAGCATTCTGGCCTTTCTCAGTCTCTCTGAGACAGAAGCGGCTCAAGCGTGTGTGAATGCAAACATGTTGCAGCATCCACAGCTGCCTCAGAGGGCCAGGTACAAAGAGGCCCAATATGGAATAGCCTCTCTCCTGAGGTAAATTGGGCATCTTCATTATATATGTTTAGAAAACTAGTGAAAACACCTATTTACCCTGGTTGTTGGGCCTTATTCTGGATTATATTGGGCCTGTCATAATCTGGAATAAGACCCAGTGCAGAAAGGGTCTTACTTACAAAATGCCACCTTAAACTGACAGATACCAACCACTTGGCCATGAAAACTAGGTGTGCCTTGGGATAACAGAGTCCTCACAGCAACACACTCTGTGGGAGGCACAGACTCCCAAATAGCATGCTGGTTTCAAGGTCCTGATGCCTGGGGCACTCTTGGGAGCATTTCAGAAGTAGACCACTTTAAAATAGCATCACACCCAGGCCAAGCTGGGTCTCTGTTTCTGCCACCACCATGCAGGCAGATGGCAGTAGCAATAATGTCCAGGTCTTGTTTCAGAGCCAGTCAACACTTTTTTCTAGGCTCTAGAAGATGGTCTTCTCATTGGGACTCTTCTGGGGCCATGGAGACATGTCCTAGCCTAAAGCTCAGGGTAATTATTTGCACTAACCTCCATATAAATTCGAAGAGGAAAGTGCTGAAGGCAAGAGAAATTAATGTTGAAATGACTTCTGGGATTTCCTTTCCATAGAGACATCTTCTCCCTAAAGTGTAATCTCTCCTCAATTTTTACACATGCATCTGTTAAATTTTGCTACCAGATCAATCCAATGGCTATGTTACTGAAATTTCTCAACTTTTGCTCGGTGCATTCCTTGCTATGTGATACAGAGTACATTTAAAATAAACTTGTGAAAACCGACATATGCACTTCACATAACTGTTTTGAGAACAAACTGGAAAGAAACTCATTTATTCTGAGCTTATTTTATTTATTTAGCTTATGGCAAATTCACATTGTTATACATTAATAAAACAGCTAAACACAAGATAGAAAACTTGTAAAGATCACATGGTAAGGTCACAAACTTATATCTGAGGGTCTAGGGAAAAGATGGTTATATTTGTGTGTTTTGCATAGTTTAAACAATGTGGTAGAGCCAGGAGAACACTAAAATTGTCTGGTTACCACACTTTTGAAAATGTGTGACTTAAGGAGTATCATGGACATGAGCAGTCATTGCTCTGAGCTTTTTGGTTGGGTTCAAAAACTGGATTATTGATTGGAGTTTTGTCAGTGATAATCACAACTGAGATTATCATAAGGAGGACATGTTTAAGGCAGGTACATAAGGAAGTATGAAATATTTACATGGTATTGAACATCAACATTAGGTAATGATTGTATCAGGACTGGCCAGGTTGTGGCCCTCTATGGGTGTTTCTGCACTAGCTGCGGAAACCGGATTAACCACCCCCTAGAACACATTAAAGACACTTACCTAAAGTGGCTTCTGCATTGGAGTCCTCTTCTGGCACCCTTTGTGGAAGCTGCACCCACATTTCGGTGTGCAAGACCAGTTTTTAAAACCAGTTTTGTTGCCAAACTCTAGATTAAATGTAAGACGTGAAAAACCAGTTCTTACATCCGTCACTTCCCCCTGGATGTGTGCAGAAGCAGGACGCTTCCAGTCATAGCCAAGGGAAGGGGCGGATTCCCTCCGCCCACCATGTTGGGAAGGGTGGAAGCAGGACTGCCTGCTTCCAAAGCCCTTCCCCCGTGCACGACTCACCACCAGAAACATGCAGTGACTGGCAACTCCATGCTCCAGTCCCGCGGCTCCGGGGGCAGTATCGCTGGTGTGCGAGCCAGAGGACAGATTGGAATGGGTGCTGGTGCGTCCACACAGCACCCACTCCAATCTGTCCTCCGGAATCCATCCTCCCCTTGCATGTGCGGACGCGCGGGGGTCCCTCCGCTATTTAGATCTGCTTTTTGGTGGCAAATGCGGAAGCACCCTAGAGGATGTTGAACCTTAACCACTATCATTTTGGTGGCCAGCTCTCTCCCTCACCTTGTAAGTGCTTCAGTCCCATTATGATGGCAGTTATAAAACTATGGTAACAGTTCCAATGTGCCTGAGTGGTGCCATTGCCATGGTGACAGAGTGATATAGCACTACCCTCAATTGTGCTACCCCTTCCTAGGCTCTCTTTGGAATTTTCCCAGCAGAAAGAGGTGTGAATGCAGCACTTAGGACTGTTCTAGAGCCACATGCTGCATGGGTGGAGCTCTGTCTTGGGAAGATGCAGCTCCACGAAATGCAGATGGCGGATGTAGCACTTCCCCCAGAGTTCCCTTAACTGCTGAATCTGGATGGGTTCTCTGTATATTCTGTACTATGGAAATTTTGTATGGAAATCTCACTTTCAACAGCATCTCGTACCACATGTCTCTTGTTTGCAGCAGCTCCCAAGCCAAGAGCTATAATTTAGAAGTTCCTACATTACTGGGTAAAAAGGTCACGTTTATGACTTCTTGCAGTTGGAAACATCATGTATGAATCTGAATTGTCTTTTTTGTTTCATTATTTTAGAATTCCCATCACTCTGCAATGAAGGAAGTGAACATGTGCATTGGCTGAGCATCTCAACCTCTGTGCACGTGCTCATCTTCTATACCGCTGCTACCAGCAGAGTTTCATTTTATTATCCTGCCGGTGTACTCCATAATCTCACCCCAGTTTAAACATTGCTTTATAGTGTAGTGAAAAAGAAAATAGAAGTCTTAGATGTGGTGTAATAATATTAAAAAAAAACCCAGAAGTATAGAGTATGATTCCTTGACTTTGTTAACTATAGAACATTTATTGGAATGAAGTTGACTTGGCCAACAACCAAATGAAAAGACAACCAAACAGCAAAAATTAAGCTAAATCTCTTCGCCTTTAACAGCCTTAACCAGTCTGGTACCATCTAAATGTTTTGGACTACTAGCTCTAGTCAGGCAGGTCATGCTGCCTTGAAATAATGGGAATTGAAATCCAAACCCTTGAAAGGACAGATTGTTGGCACAGCCTGGTCTATTGGAAAAACAATGGCTCACATGATCTGCCAGACTACAAAGAGCTGCAGAACTAGTAGTGATAGCCCAATGGAGCCTACATGCCAGGTGACATCCTATCCCATAGTACTATTAGATAGAAGGAAAAATTTAGAATTAAAAATAATGGGCAGCAATTGAATTCTTTTTTTTTAATGGTTTTAAATGTTCATTATCATTGGGGTGAATGCTATTTTCAACTATATTTCAAATAGTACGATATCTTGAATAATCTCTGCATGAAGAATGATTCAGAAGCAGGGTTGAAGGTATGGCATTTAAGTTATCTATTCAACAAAAGTTCCATAAGTTCCTCTGATGAACTGAAGCCTCTTTAGAATTCTGAAATCATCTGTTTCCTCAGACCTCTGCTCCTGTCCTTTGAGGTTCCAAAGTACAATCTTTGTTTCTCTTTCACAGATATTCGTGGTCTACAAGGATTCCTGGACCAAGCATCAAAGCTAGGACTTGATGTTTCTTTACAAAAAGTAGATAGAAATATCAGCAGAGTTTTTGCCAGCCTTTTTACCACAATGAAGACAGAAGAGTTGAATCGCTATCGTGATACATTACGGAGAGCAATTCTTCTTCTGAGTCCAAGGGGAGCTCAAACGTTTATCAATGAGGTTAGTACATTCTTTTTGACATCTTGTATGGCTAGGTATCTCTTCCCTCAAAACATGTCAAATTGTGCTACCAAAGTTAAAGGCTAAGTTGTTTAAAAATATTCAAATCAAGTTCTAGTTGTGCATCTAGTATTTTACTATTGAGGTAAAGAGCTCAAAATTATGGTTCAAGAAGAATTTTCTGAGGAACACCAGTTCACAGTATTGTTCTATTTTAAGGATGACTCTGACTTCAACACCCAGACTGAGTTCAGGTCTGGAACTGGGCAGTATTATGACTACTACAATATGTATTGTGATGTCATATGGTGCAATCAGACAGGACTTTGTTAAGTTGGCTCTGTAAGAAAAAGTGTCCCATCCCCTGTACAAACTACTTTACAAGCAGTTGTTCAAATATATGGATGTGAACCTACCTTATTTTGCCACACTGCATCCTATATTTCCTCCAAATCAAGAAACCCCTTCTCTGAGTATGGGTGCTATGTATTGACTGGCCACACGAACCCTCCACCACTACTTTGCTTATGTAATTTCATGTCCAACCCATCTTAAAGACATTGATACTTTCAGAGGTATGAAACTCTGAATGATGAAGAGGTGGACTTTCTGAGACTTCAAGACAGGGTATGGTGAATGTCAGGTGGAATCTGCTATTTCAAACTCAAATTTGACCAGGGGACTTCTCTTTAAGCATATCTGATGAAATCCATAGTGTAGAAGTGGATATGTTATGTTAAGTGAAATTTCACTAAAACTTTAGTCATCTGTGTTTGTTTTGATCTTGGTCAGACATGATATTGATAAAGCCAAGTTAAAAAAAAAAAACTCAATTAAGCTTGGAAGTGTGTTAACTGAGTAGCACTGAGTGGAGAAATTTTCTCGAGTAACCATGGATATTTTATTGGAGAGCACACATTGTAGGGGGCTACTAGATGTAGGGATTTGTTGTTGTTGTTACAAGTAAAGGAGATTTAGAAAACAAATGTGCATTTGACCTGGATAAGGGAAAGGACTGAAAAAGGAAACGTCTTTTATGGGAATATGCTTCAGTGATAAACAAAAAGTGATTTACTGCTCTATTTAAAATGGTATGCTTTTATTTTCATTTTATGTGAAGTTTTAACCACAATCCTAGTTTTATTGTAGAGGTTCAGTGATAAACAGTTCTTACTAATCTAGATCAGTTGCACATCAAATATGCTAGTGTCTGGGCTAGAAAATATATATTTTCTAATTTCCAGGGATTGTGATGTTAATTGATCTTTTTAAATTAATATTTTGAATCTTTGTCAAATATGGCATTGGGGTATTATTTTGGTCCATCAGTGTTTCATATTTTTTTCTTTAGTATTTTATGCATGCTGTAGTAGAATGGCAGCTTGGTTGATGTGAGTGCTGTATGCCAGTTGAATTTTTCACTTAAATTCTTGCCAATGGATAACAAAGAAAATTACCAGAAGACTGTACAAATTAGAGCCCCAGTGAGCATTAAAATAACTACTTTTTAATTAGTCCTTCCTAATTATGTAGAATCTAAAGATAAGAAGGGTCTTACTTTCATTTCTTCTACATCTGCATTTTTGGTGAAGTGCTTTTTTTCTTTTTCTTTGACAAGATCAACTCTTGACTAAATTAACCAGGCTGGCCAACTAGAGGTGCTAAAATTGATTAGATTTGCAAAAGACAACAGAAATGTGAAAAGCTGATCCTTGTGAACACTTGAGAATACATTATTGCCTTTTTTTTTTTTTGCTTCATTCTTCTTTTCCCCTGAAATCTAGTCAGAAATCATGTTTTTGTAGGTGAGCCGCCAATTTTCAATTCACTTCAGAAGGAGACTGCCTCTCTTGAGATTAATTTTAAGTCTGGCTGTAAAACCTCACTTTCCACCAGCGATGATGAATTATCTTGTTTAGTCTCACAAGTCTGTTATTTTCTTGAATTGTTTTATTGTGTGTGACTCCAAATGACTTAAGGGAAAAAAAATGGAGCAACTCTCCACAGATTGCATTTTATGTTATAAAATAACTGTAAGAGCCACATATTTCCTGGCTGGTGTCATGCGTGTGTTTTGAATGTGTGGAGTTTGCATATCTCTACATGTTCATGGTGCACTGGATTGGTCAAGTGTTGTTCCTCCAGCCTGTGATGCCACTGCCATCATGCAAGAAGATGTCTCTGCTTAGAAGAAGAAGAATTGGCTTTTCTACCCCACTTTTCTCACCCATTTAAGGGGACTCAAAGTAGCTGACAAAGCTTTCTTTTCTTCTCCCCACAACCGGCAACCTGTGAGATAGGTGGGGCCATGAGAGCTCAGAAGGGAACTGTGATTAGCCCAAGGTCACTCGACTGGTTTCATGGTGGAGACCGGAATCAAACCTGGTATTCCCAGATAAGAGTCTGGCTCCCTAACCACTAGGCCAAACAGGCCTTATTAGCCTGTTCATAGTAATCTAAAACACCTGTTGGAATCCCTTTTGTTAAACAGATATTGAAAGTTTGCATACTTCTATTTTGTGGAGATGTTCTGTGCTTTTTAAAAAGGTTTCTCTCATATTCACATGATTTTCTATGAAAAGATAACTGTTCTGTGTCTTTAGCAGTTTTGCTCATATACCACATTTCTTTCCTCTCAAAAAAAATCTGTGAAAATTTGCAGTCCCCTGAACTGAAGGCTATATCTGTATGAGGGGAAGGACATAACACAGAGGTGATCAGAGGGCATTTCTGTCACACACACATTTAAGCCCATTGTTTTCTACATTTTTCCTAGGTTTATGAGAATATGTCCTTTCCAAAGGGCAGGGTAAGAACTCGAAGGGTGCCTTTATGGCACTGAGCATGGTGGAGGCATTTAAACACCTCTGAGTCTAGACTTGTTATTCAGAGGTACAGAAGAAGATGTAAGGAATGTGTGTGAGGGGTAGGGAAAGTTGGAAACAGAATGAGTTTCTATTTTCACATAAACAACAGGATATTTTAAGTATATTTTAAGTTGTCATCCAGGAGTATTGCATTAAAACAGAATGTTGGATTGTTGATTTGTTGATCTAGAGCAGTGGTCGGCAAACTCATTAGCCAAAAGAGCCAAATATCAACAATACAACAACTGAAATTTTTTTTGAGAGCCAAATTTGTAAAACTGAAGATAAATAGGTAGGTACATTGTTATTAACTTAATTAGGGTACTCCTAAGCTGGAAGAGCCACACTCAAGGGGCCAAAGAGCCACATGTGGCTCTCGAGCCGTGGTTTGCCTACCTCTGATCTAGAGTGATGCATTGATCCAGAACTATGTGGCTGGAATTTTCAAGAGTCTGTTCTTCAGGGTCTTTCTTCTGTGTCGTGGACGTGGTTTTGGGGAGCACCTTCAAAAAAGAATAGACTATTCCAAAGAGATGCCATATCGGAGCTATGTGTGATTACAGCTAAAGTATGACAATATAATTCTCCCATCGCATTAGATTTCCTGTCACCTTGAAAGATGACCAGCTGCCTCTGATCGAGCAAATGCTGCTCTTTTAAGAAATTATGAAAACCACTTGAGCTTCCATAGGATCAAAAACTGCTGTGCTGTGCACAGCAGAGTGGTGGAGTTGCATGATTCAATCAAGTAGTTCTGGTTTATTGAATGGAGGCTTGCTGGACAGAACAAACATCTGCCACAATCCAAATGGCCGTAGTCCACCCACTACATCTGATATGACCTAATCATTTAATTATTTAAGGACACATAAAATGATCCTTGAACAAAGACAGGACTTGATATATACCATGATTCAGAGCTTTCAAGCTGAGTCCAAAGAAAGACTGAATTATGAGACTCATTATCCCAGTCAAGGACTGAAACCAAAATATATTGCCAGGCTTGGGAATTTGGGAAATTGCACCTGCATCTCCTGATACTTTACATAATAATAATTAAAAAAATTAATGGGGATCGTTGCCAGTGAAAAACACTACATGATTAATAACCATAACCAAAATTAGCTGAAAATACGAGAACAAAGAAATCCCATTAAGATGTATATCAGCTAGAGAGTTATAGCCTTAATCATGCCTCCTTTGCCCTAGATACCCAAAGGGTATACATCCAAGTGATTCTTCATTTGTACCAAAGTCTTTGCAAGTTTAAATTACCTGACTAAAAGATTTCCTTTGAAGTTCTTCACCAAGATAAATAATGTCCAGAACCCTTTACAGCACCAAACTTTAGTGATATAAAAAGTGATATTTGAACTTAATGGCATCAAATCCAAGTTACCCCAATCAACCAGCCTAGGGTGCTTCCACATGCTTCCCAAGAAGTGGTTAAGGGGTGGATTTTCATCCTCATGTGTTAAAATAACATCTCTCCCACTTTTAGGGAGGAAAGTATGTCCCAGAGATTTTGCAGATTGCAACATGCCAAAAATGTTTATTTCCCCCTTCTTAAAGATATACAGCAAGCATGCCATGTAGCCTACAATCCACACTGTAATGGTGACTTCCAAGGGATAGACTTTTATATTTATTTAATCTCTCCTGACAAATCTGGATGTTCAAATACTCACATCCTTGTGGATGCCGAAATGTCATCCTGAAAGCTATTCCAGTTTGTTTGCATATTTACAAAATCCATATACCTATTTGAATATACATTTAAATGCACGTGACAGCAGAGCAATTATTTCAAAGTCTATTGTTTGGTATTTAACAAATTCACATTAATGAACTATAGAAAAATATGTATAAACTTGAAGTGCCAGAAACCTTCCTGAGCAGCACATTAGCCACTTTTAAGGTGGGCTTTCCTTGATAATATAAACTGAAGGAAAAGTACAAGCGAGTGAAAAGTGTAGCACTTACTAAATTACATACTTAGGGTGTTTTTCCACTGTCACTAGAAGTACCCATTAAGTACCCATTAATGGGTAGATCCAGATTAAGGGAAGTACCCAATGTGTTTCCATGGGTGGTCTAGCACCCAATAGCAATGCGTGCTAGCCTGCCTGCTGTGGAAGTACTGGAGCACCCATGTGGCAAATCTGGATTGGCCCACAAGGGGTCTGCCTGTCACCTCAGGTGTTTTGGGGGACAGGGGGTGCAGTCTCCGAAGTTGCCTTCAGAGATTAGCAAAGGCTCCAAAGTCCCTCCAAAGGCAACTTCAGATATTAGAACAGGCTCTGAAGACAAACCCCTTATGAGAGAGGTGCATATTAATTAGCTCCTTGCTTGCATCTTTCCTGTGAGCACTGATGAGTCAGCCTCTTTAATATGGACCTCTTTCCATGCCTGGAGGTAACAGGCAGCTCCCAGATGCATTGCTCTCTCAAGGGGGTTCTCTGCAGAGCCTTTGCTAATCTCCAAATTTGCCTTCAGAGGGACTTTGGAGCCTTTGCTAATCTCCGAAGTCAACTTCGGAGGGATTTCAGAGCTGCCTTCGGAGGGACTCTGAAGTCTTTACTTTGGGGCACCCCACCCATGGGTGCCTCTCCCCATGAACCTCCCCTAGACCCCATTGCCAGGTTGTAGTGGAAACAGGCTCCCTACAATCTGGATTTTAAGACTGAAGACCCCATTGTAGACTCCTTTAATGGGGCCTACATGAAATCCGGATTATAGGTCCTGAAGGACCCATAATGATCCGGATTCACCTAGCTGTGGTGGAAACAAATGTGTCCCTAATGGGGTCTGTGGTGTAAATGGGGTCATCCGACTCTCAGCCAAATGCATCCTTAATGGGTGCTTCAATGGGTACTTCGTGACAGTGGAAAAACACCCATAAAGGAGGTATTTGAGGGATTATATAGGATAACAGTGATGGATAATGATGCCAATGATATATAATTTTTAGAAATTGTTCTTTAGAGTTTGCAGATTTGAAAATCATCGGTTATTTTTGTTAAAATAGTAGATCATTCAGGCCCAGGAATCTCAATTTGGCAGTCCTGTTCCCATGGTGCAAATGGGAGGAGTTGTTAACATTAATATTGACTAATATCCTATAGATAATAGAGACTAAATCTTTGGACCCAGTAGTTAAGCTGTAAAAATACTCCTCAAATGGAAATTGTGGTCAGTTTAAGGATTCAAATATCTCATTAGAGTCCAATATGTGTTTCAATCTAAGCATAAATGGCTAAAATTTAGTGCTAGGATGTTCAGGAATGGAGGAGGGGCAGACTGGTGTGGCAGTTATCACAACTCAAAACCTTCTCTGAGGGATCTCTGAGGTGATTTTTTTCTGTGTCTGATTACACCTTTCATTCATAAGCAGCATTCCCCATCTCCTTTTGTCTGACTGAACCAAAAGCATTCCAAATACGTTATTTTATGGTTGATGATGCTAAGGGAAAGCAATTATGATAAGCAAGTATCATTTTCCGAAGGTCCATCATCCATTAAATTTCACTTTGTTTATGGGCTTTGGAAAGATTTCTGAAAAGCTCCAGACTTCCCTAAAACCAAATTTGAAATACAGTAATATAAACCATTGAAACATATTTAAATAATGTGTAGATCTTCTGCTACATTTGTAGGAGCTCAAATAAATTTTTGCCACATCCTCGATTATGATGACTGCTCTCGTTGGCTAGCTTTCTAAAGTTCTGAAAAGAAAATAGCTAAATCAGGGTCTGTATTATATTTCTATTCATCCAAGCGACTATATTTCATTATGTGCTATCAAACCATTCACCGCTAAAATCCTAACTCCTGCTAATATTCATGAGTTTTTCATTCACATATTGGAAAGGCAATAGCCCTGCAGGACTATGAAGTTTAAAGGGTAATGCACTAAATTATCACGCTGCTTTGCTGATCCCCAGAGAAAAGCACTATTACAGGAATTATTAGGGCTAATGATCCTGATATTTTTCCAGATCCCTGCAGGAGTGTAAGTCTGGGCTGAAGTAAGGAGTAATTTGCTCAAAAATGTTCTGTTACTGAACCTTGATTGATTCAGCAAAGCTTTGGGAAAGGAAGGTTGAATAATGGAAGTATGTAACTCTCTAAAGGCTGCTTTTATCTGGAATATGCTGAAGGGAGTAATTCAGCAATCAAGTGGTCATAAGGAGGATAGCAGGTCACTTAACTCCATAGTGTTTATGAATCTATGGGCCACCTACTCGCCTTTACAGCCACTGGAGGAATAGAGTGTAATAATTTGGAAATGACTTTGGGCAACACATTTAACATTAAATATGTATTTTTGTAGCTTCCCCTCCTTAACTGCCTTTGGTGGCTGGGATAAATTTCTAGTGATAGCAATGATACAGGAAGATCAGGTTGTAGGCAAATTGGAATATCTCACCAGTAGTTCAGCAAAACAACCTGCACAAACATAAGAAACTGGATAGAAGGAGGTTTTGTCGTAGTCAGACTGACAGCCTTTCCACACTTACCTCTTCAGCAAACCTCTGGGAAACTCCTGAATGCAGCATCTGGATTTCATTCATTCATTCATTCATTCACATTTTTATCCCACCCTATACCCAAAGGTCTCTGGGTGGGAAACAACATCTAAAATCAAACATTACTAAAACAATAAAAGTATGTATTAAAACAAAATAAAGCTGATACTTTCCCACATGCAGCTCTGTGCATGCAGGGGTTCTAACTGCTCTACAGCTATAGTCAGTGCCACCATGCACCACCTCCTTCACACCTCTTCTTGCTGGGAGAGGTACAAAGCAAGTTGGAGAAGGGGTGGTGCAAGCACGGTTAGTACCACATCACGCTGTCACCATAACAATGGCACCACACAAGTGTGTCGACACTGTCAGAACAGTTCCTGGAATCATTGTTGCTCACAGTGGTTTGCACATTGCCAGCACTTGGAGCAGCACTGGTTAGGATAGGGAAAGAGGTGGTATCCAAAATGCAGATGCCAGGGCTTGGTGAACCATTGAGGTCCAATCTACCAACATAGATCAATAGAGCAAAATGCTTATCTCAGGAGTTTTGGAAGTCTTCTATGATTTAAAACAGAAGGTGGATGTAAATACATTTATATGTCCAGAAGGCTTTCTCACCTTCAGTGATCCTTTCTGTGAGCACAACACAACCTCATAATATCATTCCAGATTGCTTAATCCACTTCCTCTTCTCCACAAACAAAAAGTACAAAAATAAGAAGCACCTCAATACAATATTTCCATTTAAAACAGACATATCCAGTAAGCAAATCTCCCTTTTCCTTTTTTAAAATCTCAGCCACAGTCTCAATCATCTGTGCTACATCTGAAGCCAAAGGCAAACACTCTTTCTTCTTTTACAATATCCACACATTACACTAATGAAAAACAAACAAACAAATGAGAAAAGGAATTAAAAACTCCTTACCAACAAACCAGTCTGAATCACAATCCTCATGACTGTTAGTAATTCATGGCTTATAGCAGAGCTGAATTTCCATCTCTTATTTAGCCTGGCCTTAAGTCCTAAAAAGGTTCATAACAATTATCAGCAAACATTTTCCAAATTATATTATGTCCACCGGGAGCTAAATGTTCTTCTAAAGCCAAAGCACTAGAAATATGCATGAACCTAAAAATTATGGTTCCTTTCAAACAGAATTAAAAAAAAAAACTACTTGGTTTGATTCTATCTGAACTTCCTTTTCAAGTAGATAAGGTGTTTGAAATTTGAATTTGAATCTGTTAAAGCTGATTCAAACTCTTAAAATATATTAAACTATTCAGTTCAATTCAATTTTCAACAGGCAAGATGCTTGGTTTGAATTTGAACATTTTGAATGTTCCTTGTCCAATGGAAACACACAGATGATTCAGACTGGTTCAGCAAATCTCTACAAAGTCTTTCTAGAGCAGTGAGGCCTCCTTTCTGACCATGGGAGTGCTGGAAATGCACAGACTTTGGTTGGGAGAGAATTTCATTTCAATTCTAGATTGACCTGGAGTACAGATTTATGCACTAACTTAAGACCAAAGTGTGAACCCCATTTATCTTATGCCCCACAATATTTTCCTTTTTTATCCTTATCAACAATAGTATGCTGTAATGGAAAATGCCAGGACCAGGGCCCTGGTCACACTAGTAGTTTAGGACAACCTCAGATTGTCTTCAGGTCGTGTTACTCACATTATTTTTTATTTAATTTGTTTTCCAAGCTGGCCTATCCCTCTTAGACTGTTTTAACAAGAACCCTCATTTTTACAGAACTCAACCTGTCCTGGCATGCCAGGACATCTTTGCTTCCTCAGTTGTGAGTAGGGGGATGGACTAAAGGAGGCTGAATCATGCTGAGATGGGTGGGTCCAGTGTTTCCTTTCAGCCAGTGTGCACACATGGAGTTCGTGAGGCACCCCCTTCTCTCCTCAGTTTATGTGTATGATTAGTAAGTCTAGCTTGTTTCAGCAAATGTATTATTATTATTTAAGTTAATTGCATAGAGAAGAAAAGCACATGAAAAAGGAAGGGGGCATGGAGGTGGGGGAGCTGACTTTAAAAAGAACCACAAACACACACCCTTGCCTCCCTTGAGTGACACAATGGCATCCAATAAGAAAGGAGGTAGACTTGATGCAGCAAAAGGGGTGGAGAGCCAAGAGTTCCATGGAGGAGGCTTGGGTCAATCATGAAGAAAGGTGTGACTGATGTGGCCCAAAGCAAGGATAGCCTCAGGATGATTTAGGTGTGACCAGAGGCCTATTCGCCCTTAGGCCTCTGATATGCAATTAGGACAGCTTCGGTACTTGCTGTCCTAATTGCATACCCGAGGCCCAAGTGTGAACAGGCCTGAGGACTGTTATGACCTCAGTTCAAATTAATGGGCATCCTTTCTCACACTTGGGTGACAGGTCCCAGGATCCAGAAGGCAGAGAAAAAGTGCTATAAGTGTGGTACTCTTTCCCTTCACACAAGGAATAGCTATGCAGTCACAGTGGTATTCCTAAACAGCAGCAGTGTGTTGTTTGCACTCTGCCTGTTTCACAGCCACCAATATAGCACCTGGGGAACTTCCATTTACCTGCTTCAGTCTTGATAATTGGGGGAAGAGTCATTGTAAGGGATTCAAAGACCTGGAGATGGAACTGTAAGCAAAGTTAGTCTCACTACATGGCAGTAGCACTGGTGAAACCGTCACCGATGGTGAGTGGGAGAAAAAGCATTCAAAATTTCTCTTCTGCTCTACGATTCAAGTGCCTTAATGGGTCTTTATGGCAGCTTGGTGGCAGGACACATGTGAGTCGTTGTGGATGCTGGATTTGTCAAGCACTGTCACAAATTGCCATTCAACACCCACACAATACTGGATGCTATCAGGGAAAAGCCGTCCTTGTTCATGGCGTTCACAGGCAGCAGTAGCAATGGTGTTGCTCCTCTAATAATATGGGAAGAAATGGAGACTGAGTCACGCAGTCACCTTCTATGTCAATGGAACAAAGAGATGCCCAGTGGGTCCAGTGTTGACATAAGGCTGCTGTGTGAACTGGGTGATTCAGGCAGGTAGACAGGGTAGTCCACCCAAACTCTGAACATTTTTGGATTTGTGAAAACTATTCCCAGACAGAATTGGTAGACTCCAGAGATATGGTAACACTACACTCATACAAATAACGTTATCAATGAACTTAAGATGTTAAGTGGTTTCAGACCTATAGAAACTGAAGTATTCTTACTGAATTGATGGGTTTGCTGAATTTGACCAACTTTTACTTTAAGTATCAAGACAAATGAGAACAAATGTTATGCAGCTTGTTGATTTAGAGTAAAGGGACACTGAGATGGAGAGAGACCAAATATATTTGTTTCCTAGAGAATTAACACCTGACCTCCATAGAGTTCCTCAGCAGCATGTCTTCTGGACTCTTCCTAATGGGATGGTTCCCCAAGAGTTCATTCTCCTTGGCTACCTAGTGGGTGAACTCAGCCAAGTGTTAGAAAGTTATTAAAAAGAAAGTAGCATGTTGATTTTTTGGGGAAATAGAGCAACTTCTGGTTCAAGGGATGCTTCTCTGAGAAGACAGTCACTCCTGAAGACACCAATTTGGCTGTTTATTTATTAAGGTGCCTGAGGCAACTTAAGAGATGGCTTAGAAATGGTTTCCAAGTGAGATTGGTCAAACTCCAATCTGACCTTTTCCCCTCAATCAACACTATAGGCTAGAAAAGATGAATTAGAAATGCAATAAGAAGTGCCACATACTTCTTAAATGTGCTTTTGAGCGGCTTTCTCTCACCCCCCCCCCTACACACCTGCCTAAGACTGGGTTATTCTTTTCTTTTATCTCTCTAGTGCAAGACTTATTGGGGAAAGAAATTTAAAAAGACATATTCACTTTCATGCTGTGATGTGAGGAGTCTACTTGGGTTGCCTCTTAAGACGACAGCAAGCAAGTTGGCTTTTCCCAACAGTTTAAGTGTCTTATATCCCCTGGGAATTTGGTGACCAGATATATAAGCAGTACATAAATAGAATAAGCATCTGGGCCTTCTATTAAAGAGGTTGCACTGATTGAGCTATGTCATATCTGTAGTACTTTTTTCCCTCAAGGCGCCTAGGATAGGCCGTCAGCTAAAGATGGGGGCAGACCTCAAGGAGTGTCAGGTTGACCTCAGTATATCCATTTCTGTTAGACTGTCATGTAATTGGTCGTTAATAGGCAACCGGTACTATTTCCTATCTGACTGCTGGTGTTGCTCTTCTAATATAGGCAGACCATGCTAGGTGATTGTGCAGCACTTGGTGTAATAACCACCGGAAAAGCTTTAATCTGCGGTTGAATTTCAAATGTTATGAATATTCGTGAACATCCCTAATCATTAACAGGGAGATCTGAGAAGAGCATTACCCCCAGGGTCTGAAAAGTACACTGGATGGTATACTCAATGCTCTGTCTTTTGACATTAGCAAGGAAATGGCCTTGCATTTTTATCTTTTGTTCTGGGCTTCTGATTTTTTCCTTTTCTTTTCTGCATTTGAAGCTTTTGGAATAATGGAAGTTGAGAACAGCAGTGGATACCCAATCAGGTTACCTTCCTCCCCATGAAGTTGGGTTATGTCTTCACTTACCATCGGAATGCCTCATTCAAATGCCTGGGGTGGCACATCTTCATTTTTTTTTTATGGCAGCAGCAGCACTTTGTAGCACTGGTAGCTGGAGGAGAGCGTGTAAAAACGAGCATCTAGGGCCCCGTTCCCATTACAAGCTTAGAATGGTTTTCCTAAA